>CM035843.1:261101435-261701435 GCA_020510985.1 Pholidichthys leucotaenia
CGGGAGTGGGGAGAGGGTTGAGCAGACCGGCTGGAGGAAAAGAGGACGTCTTGCCAGCGGCGCACTGGGGGCAGGCGCGGATGTACTCTCCGATGTCCTTCTGGAGAGAAGGCCACCAAAATGTCCTTTGAAGGAGCGCCACCGTGCGAGCCCTCCCCGGGTGGCACGAGAACCTGGAAGAGTGGGCCCAATGGATCACCTCGCCCCGGACGGCAGATGGCACCACAGAGTGGTCCTCCACCATGGATCTCCACCTGTGCACAGGGGAATGAGTGAAGACAAAGGTGAATAGACCGAGGGCTTACTTGGAGCTGAGGTGGTGATCCTTTCTGACGGTGGATGACAGGAGGCGTGATTCTGAGACGAGGGTAGGCTGAGGCAAGGAGGCTCTGGAACAAAGAAAAGGCGAGTGTAGGTCTCATCAGGGAATGGAGACAGACGACTCTGCGCTGATCCGAGGGCTGCGCGGTCTAAATAGCCCTGGTTGTGATGGAGAGCAGGTGTGCACGCAATTGAAGATAACAAGCAGCCGGAGCGAACCATCACACACAGAAGAAAGAGAGAGGATCCAAATGCAGGCAGAATTCCAGTTCACAGAAGTTTCTTCATAATAGAAAACAAATGGCAGCATGGGGCTGAAAATAAACTATAGATAATTCGAGAGGAATAACTAAGAAAACAAACTGACAACTAATGTAACAAGCCTTGGGAGACAAAGGAACCAGGAAACACGGGGGGTAATCCAAGAATCACAGGAGATACACACATGGACAAAATTGTTGGTACCCCTCTGTTAATGAAAGAAAAACCCACAATGGTCACAGAAATAATTTGAATCTGACATAAGTGGTAATAAATAAAAATTCTATGAAAATTAACCAATGAAAATCAGACAATGCTTTTGAATTGTGGTTCAACAGATCCTGGACTACCTCACGAACCGGCCTCAGTTTGTGAGAACCCGGGACTGTGTGTCCGACACGATCATCAGTAGCACGGGGGCCCCCCAGGGAACGGTGCTGGCTCCCTTCCTGTTCACTCTTTATACTGCGGACTTCTCACACAACACAACACACTGCCATCTACAGAAGTTCTCTGATGACTCTGCGATCGTTGGCCTCATCTCCAATGGAGATGAAGCTGAGTACAGAGGGCTTATCCAGGACTTTGTAGACTGGTGCCATCGGAACTGCCTCCAGATCAACGCAAGGAAAACTAAGGAGCTGGTGGTGGACTGCCGCAGGCATGGGCAGCCCCTCACAGCACCAGTATATATACAGGGAACAGACATCGAGATGGTGACATCCTATAAGTACCTGGGTGTTCATCTGAACAATAAACTAGACTGGTCACACAATACTGACGCACTCTACAAGAAGGGACAGCGCAGGCTGTTCCTGCTGAGGAGACTCAGGTCTTTTGGTGTACAAGGGGCGCTGCTGAAGACATTCTATGACACGGTGGTGGCATCAGCCATCACTTTTGGAGTGGTCTGCTGGGGCAGTGGCATTACAGCAGCCGATAGGAAGAGACTGAACAAACTGATTAAGAAAGCTAGCTCTGTCCTGGGGCAGTGCCTTGATTCGGTGGAGGAGATAGGAGAGAGAAGGACGGTGGCTAAACTGTCATCTCTGCTGGAGTCCGAGTTCCACCCTATGCAGGACGTACTGAATGCACTGAGGAGCTCATTTAGCAGCAGACTACATCATCCCAGGTGCACAACCGAGAGGTTTCGTAGGTCCTTCCTACCAACGGCTGTCAGACTGTACAACCTAAGCAGGGCTGCTCGCAGAGATAGCAAAAAGACGTAACAAACTAATAGTTTTTAAATGCAAAAGATGCAATAGACTTACACAATGGTCCCCTCCGGCATACAACTAGGAAAATACCGGTCGCTATGGAGGGTGAGAATATGTATGGGCACATAATCATACCATGTAGGATAACTAAGTAGAGGGTTATGCTGTTTCATCCCATCTAGCAACAATGCTCTGCACTGGGTGTGTTCATATTTATATATCTATATATTTATTCCATCTAGCTACAATGCTCCGCACTGTGTTTTTATATATCTATATATTTATTCCATCTAGCTACAATGCTCCGCACTGTGTGTGTTTATATACTTACATATTTATTCCACCTAGCTGCAATGCTCCGTACTGTGGGTGTTTATATATTTACATATTTATTCCATCTAGCTACAATGCTCCGCACTGTGTGTTTATATATTCATATATTTATTCCATCCAGCTACAATGCTCTGCACTGTGTGTCTGTGTGTGTGTATATATATATTTTATAGTAATATGTACATATGTATATTAGCTGCTCTTGCTTGCTTGTTTTGTTTTTTTTTTTGTTTTTTTTTCTTGCCTTCTGATTGTTGCTCTGAGTGTTGCTATCCCTGTGCTGTTGCAATCCTGGAATTTCCCCGTTGTGGGACTAATAAAGGCTTATCTTATCTTAACAGAATTATTTTAAAAAACAAATTCATGAAACAGGCCTGGACAAAAATGATGGTACCCCTAGAAAAGATTGAAAATAATGTGACCATAGGGACATGTTCAACCAAGATGTGTCCTCTAATTAACGTCACAGGTGTCTACAAACTTGTAATCAGTCAGTCGGCCTATTTAAAGGGTGACAAGTAGTCACTGTGCCGTTTGTTGACATGGTGTGTACCACACTAAACATGGACCAGAGGAAGCAAAGGAGAGAGTTGTCTCAGGAGATTAGAAAGAAAATTATAGACAAGCATGTTAAAGGTAAAGGCTATAAGACCATCTCCAAGCATCTTGATGTTCCTGTGACTACAGTTGCACATATTATTCAGAAATTTAAGATCCACGGGACTGTAGCCAATCTCCCTGGACGTGGCCGCAGGAGGAAAAATGGAAGAGATGGATAATACGAATGGTAACAAAAGAGCCCAGAACAACCTCTAAACACATTCATGGTGAACTCCAAGGTCAAGGTCCATCAGTATCAGATCGCACCATCCGTCGTTGTTTGAGCCAAAGTGGACTTCATGGGAGACGACCAAGGAGGACACCACTGTTGAAAACAAATCATAAAAAAGCCAGACTGGAATTTGCCAAACTGCATGTTGGCAAGCCACAAAGCTTCTGGGAGAATGTCCTATGGACAGATGAGACAAAACTGGAACTTTTTGGCAAGGCACATCAGCTCTATGTTCACAGACGCAAAAATGAAGCATACCAAGAAAAGAACACTGCCCCTACTGTGAAACATGGAGGAGGTTCTGTTATGTTCTGGGGCTGCTTTGCTGCATCTGGCACGGGGTGTCTTGAATCTGTGCAGGGTACAATGAAATCTCAAGACTATCAAGGTATTCTAGAGAGAAATGTGCCGCCCAGTGTCAGACAGCTTGGTCTCAGTCGCAGGTCATGGGTCTTGCAACAGTAATGACCCAAAACACACAGCTAAAAACACCCAAGAATGGCTAAGAGCAAAACATTGGACTATTCTAATGTGGCCTTCTATGAGCCCTGATCTAAATCCTATTGAACATCTGTGGAAGGAGCTGAAACATGCCGTCTGGAGAAGGCACCCTTCAAACCTGAGACAACTGGAGCAGTTTGCTCATGAGGAGTGGGCCAAAATACCTACTGAGAGGTGCAGAAGTCTCATTGACAGTTACAGAAATCGTTTGATTGCAGTGATTGCCTCAAAAGGTTGTGCAACAAAATATTAAGTTAAGGTACCATCATTTTTGTCCAGGCCTGTTTCATGAGTTTGTTTTTTAAAATAATTCTGTTGAACCACAATTCAAAAGCACTGTCTGATTTTCATTGGTTAATTTTCATAGAATTTTTATTTATTACCACTTTTGTCAGATTCAAGTTATTTCTGTGACCACTGCGGGTTTTTCTTTCATTAACAGAGGGGTACCAACAATTTTGTCCACGGCTGTAGATACCATAACAAGGTCTACAATGTTGCAAGGCAGGGGAAGGGCAAACCTAAACTTAAAGACTAACTAATAATTCAACATATGAAACAAGTGGGGAATACAGGAGGGGAGAATTGATTTGAGATTACATAACAAAAAATGTAAAGAAGTAAAATAACACAGGAGAAATAGACTACACAAGGACCCAGGGAAACTAGACTACATAAGATTAATACAAGAAATGATTTAAGGATAACAAATTATTGTAGAGCCAAACTGAAAAGACAATAACATAAGAAATACTTGCAAAATAAACTAGGAACAACAGAAACTATGCTAGACAGGAATAAGGCAAAAAAAAAATAATCATAAAACCAAAGCTTAAGACTAAACCAGAGTAATAATAATAAGTCCAAAATAAACAACACAAAGGGTGGGGCATGTTCACTAAACGCAGTGGTTAGCACAGTGGCAGCACAGTAAGAAGGTCACGGGATCGATTCCACCCCTGACCATCAGCAACCCTTTATGTGGAGTTTGCATGTTCTCCCTGTGTCTGCGTGGGTTTACCCCGGGTACTCCAGTTTCCTCCTACAGGCCAAAGACATGCAGGTTAGGTTAACTGGAGACTCTAAAGCGGCCCTAGGTGTGAATGTGTGTGTGAATGGTGAAGGGACTGGCGGCGTATCGTGGCTGCCTCATCCATCCAGGTGGATGCCCTGAATTTCCCTCTGGGGATCAATAAAGTACACAAAACACAAAAAAAATCTTTTGATGAGATTGTCATAACAGGGAGGAAAGCCAAAAAAAAAAAATGAATTTAAAAATTAGCCCATAGTATCTCATGTGGTACATATTTAATATTTTAGTGTCAGAACTATAACATCTTATAGGTACACACATAAAAGGGGCTTAATTTTAGAACAGCAGTGATTTCTTCCTTTATCATTTGTTCTAAAACTTATCTAGCCTCACTACCTCATTTGCACCTTTCCCTACATACGTTTTGGATTATACTGTCAAAGTGACCAAAACAGTTTACAAATAAGGAGCAGTCAACACCAGTTCAATCAGATTTCCAGCTTTCCCTGTTCTGCTCTAAAACAAGAATTTAAATGTAATGATACCTCTGTGGGCGACACACATTGTGGGCTCACGTTGCCACAGAGACAGGACTGCATGTGTATTGGGGTGTCACGTCTGCAAGGACAGAGGACTCGAATCTGCAGAAGATAACAAGGAGGTGTGAGATTTGTCTCTTTGTCCCACAGAAGACGCCCCGGAGAGATTTCCGGTTCATCAGGAAATGAGAGACAATGGTGAAGCTTCAAAGGGATGCTTTGTGACTGTATGTTTACTGAAGACACCATGTGACTTGAATTCTGATGCTGGAAACATATAAAAGGGTGTTGAGATATGATTCTTTCTCTTTCCTGCTTTGAGAATGATAGAAGCTGTGTTCTGTTAATAAAGCTGGTTTACGACTAAACTCAGCCTCGTCATTTGAGCACATCTTCTACACTGGTGACCTACGACGAAAAATGAGCAGACAGAATTCTCCCGAGCGGGGCTCGGTGGAAGCCAGCCTGATGGCCGCCTCCACAATCCGGCTGCCCGATTTCTGGCAGCACAGCCCGCGCTCATGGTTTAGCGCAGTCCAACCTCCGGAGAATCTCCAACGACGACACAAGATTCTACCACGTGGTAGCGAAGCTGGACAGCAACACGGTCCAGAGAGTGGAGGATCTGGTTAACCATCCACCAGACAGCGACAAGTACAGCGCATTGAAGGACGCGCTGATCAGCCATTTCACCCCCTCAGTCCAACAACGAGCAGAGGGGCTCCTGACGTTGACGGAGGCAGAAAACGATAGACCTGCGGACCTGATGGTGAAGATGCTGAAGCTCAAAGACTCTGAAGATGGCGAATTCATTTTCGCCCACCTTTTCCTTCGAACCCTGCCGCCAGCAGTGAGAGTGGCCCTGGCAGAGTCGCCCCGATTGGCCAGGCGAGACTACCATGGGTTGAGCAAAGAGGCGCAGCGGTTGGTCGACGCCCACAAGCGGAACGCGGTTTCGGCCGCGGCGGCCAGCCCGGGAACAGCGTCCGGAGACAGCGCAGGTCCAGCGGCCGCGGCGCCAGGCGCACCAACGGCGGCGGCGACGGAAGCCAGACGACGCGGAGCGGAGGACGGCCCGTGCTTCTACCACCGCCGTTTTGCAGAGAGAGCGCACAGGTGCGTCCCACCGTGCAACTTTAAGCCCCAGGGAAACGCCAAGACCGAGGGCCAGTAGCAGCTGCGACCCTCGGCAACGAGAACAGGCTGCTTTACCTGACGGATGCACGCTCGGGGAAACAGTTCCTCGTGGACACGGGCTCTCAGCTGAGTTTCGTCACACCCACCTACGCGGAACGGCTGATGCCTTCTAAAGCTCCCTGGGTGTCAGTGTCAGCAGCGAACGGCTCCACGATTAAAACGTTCGGGGAGAGAACCATGCTTCTGTCCTTACAGGGCCGTTCATTTGAGTGGACATTTATTGTAGCAGCAGTCAGTTTCAACATGTTAGGGGCTGATTTTTTGTGCTCACATGGTTTATTGGTTGACCTTGCTAATAGACGTCTGATTAATGCACTGTCCTTTCATTCTATTCCCTGCACAGCTCGGGTGGCCCCGCCGACTGCACATGCCAGCGTCTCAGCTGCGGGTGGTAAGTTTCACACATTGCTTGCTCAGTTCCCAGCACTCACAGTCCCCACGTTTTCGGCAACGGTGGCTAAACATGGGGTGGAGCACTTCATAACAACCACCGGCCCTCCTGTTTTTGCAAAAGCTTGGCGTTTGGACCCAGCTAAACTGGCCATTGCCCGCGAGGAGTTCACTAATCTGGAGAAACTGGGCATTGTTAGACGCTCCAAGAGCTCTTGGGCTTCGCCGTTACACATGGTCCCAAAGGCTGACGGCTCGTGGCGACCTTGCGGCGATTTCCGCAGGTTGAACAACGTTTCAGCGCATGACCGCTACCCGATTCCGCACATTCAGGATTTTTCTGTTCATTTGGTGGGGGCGCACATTTTTTCTAAAATAGACTTGGTGCGCGGTTACCACCAGGTTCCAGTGCGCGCGCAAGATGTACCCAAAACAGCGGTCATAACTCCTTTCGGCCTTTTTGAGTTTTTGCGCATGCCTTTTGGCCTCAAGGGGGCCGCGCAGACTTTCCAACACATGATGGATGCAGTTTTACGTGACCTTCCTTTCGTGTTCGTTTATTTGGACGATATTTTGGTAGCCAGCGCGTCCGAGGGCGAGCACGAAAAACACCTCACAGCAGTTTTCCGGAGGCTGGCAGAGCACGGGTTAATAGTTAACCCAGCGAAGTGCCAGTTTGGGGTGGCGCAGATTGATTTTTTGGGACATCGCGTTTCGGCAGAAGGAGCGGTTCCTCTTCCAAATAAAGTGCGTGCCATAACGGATTTTCCGCAACCTCAAACGGTCAAGGCGCTTCAGGAGTTTCTAGGGATGGTTAATTTTTACAACCGGTTCCTCCCAAGCGCAGCACGACTCATGCAGCCATTGTACACCGCGTTAAAAAAACAAAAGCCCGCAAATAAAGTTGAATGGTCTCCGGAGCGGGAGCGCGCTTTTGCCCAGGTCAAATCAGCCCTGGCAAACGCAGTTTTGTTAGCGCACCCAGTTCCAACGGCCCGCATGGCACTCACCACTGACGCTTCCGATGTAGCGGTGGGGGCGGTAGTTGAACAGTTTGTGGCAGGTACCTGACAACCCCTCGCGTTTTTCAGCAGGACTTTGCGCGATAGTGAACGGAAATACAGTGCATTTGACAGGGAGCTTTTGGCCCTACACTTGGCCATCCGTCATTTTCAGTTCTGGTTAGAGGGGCGACGTTTCACCGCGTTTGTGGATCATAAACCGCTAACGTTTGCGATGGCCAAAATTTCAGAACCCTGGTCAGGCCGGCAACAAAGGCAACTAGCCGCAATATCGGAGTTCACTACTGATATTCAGCATGTCACGGGTAAACACAATGTCGTGGCAGACTGCCTCTCGCGCGCGGTAGCACCACCAAGCCCCATAGGGGCAGACTCTGTAGCCGTGGCCACGGGCCCGGGCAGCGACGCGAGAGCGCGCGCAGCCCCGGTCTGTGTTGGGTTAGATTATGCAGCCATGGCTGCGGAGCAGGTTAACGACGCGGACGTGCGCGCGCTCCAGTCTAGACCAACAGGGTTAAGGCTGGAGCACAGGGTGCAACAAAATGGTATGCCCCCACTAATCTGCGATGTCTCCACGGGACGGCCCCGCCCCGTGGTGCCTGCCGTGTGGCGTCGCCGTGTTTTTGACTCGGTCCATTCTCTCGCGCACCCCTGGGTGCGCGCATCGATTAAATTGGTGGGGGAGAAATTTGTTTGGCCCGGGTTGCGCAAACAGGTCAAGGAATGGGCGGCAGCCTGCGTAGCGTGTCAGCGAGCCAAAATACACAGACACACTAAGGCCCCGTTAGAACCTTTTCACATCCCCGCTAAGCGTTTTGATCACGTGCATGTGGGATTGTGACGTATATCTTCAACATGAGCCTGAAACTGGGGAGGGTACCACAGCTGTGGAAAACATCTTGTGTGGTACCTGTACCAAAAACTTCCCACCCCAAAGACCTGAACAGCTACAGACCGGTGGCCTTGACGTCCCACTTGATGAAGACCCTGGAGAGACTGCTCCTTGCTCACCTCCGCCCCCTGGTGGAACCAGCGATGGATCCACTCCAGTTCGCCTACCAGCATGGCATTGGGGTGGAGGATGCGGTGATCTTCCTCCTTCACCGTTCTCTGTCCCACCTGGAGAAGCCCGGGAATATGGTGAGGATCATGTTCTTTGACTTCTCCAGTGCTTTCAACACCATCCAACCGATGATCCTGAAGGACAAGCTGCTGCGCGCAGGGGTGGAC
Source organism: Pholidichthys leucotaenia (assembly GCA_020510985.1). Taxonomy (NCBI): domain Eukaryota; kingdom Metazoa; phylum Chordata; class Actinopteri; order Cichliformes; family Pholidichthyidae; genus Pholidichthys; species Pholidichthys leucotaenia. The sequence continues at coordinate 261,110,312 of CM035843.1, forward strand.
CAGCACCTGTCATCATGGATCCTGGACTACCTCACGAACCGGCCTCAGTTTGTGAGAACCCGGGACTGTGTGTCCGACACGATCATCAGTAGCACGGGGGCCCCCCAGGGAACGGTGCTGGCTCCCTTCCTGTTCACTCTTTATACTGCGGACTTCTCACACAACACAACACACTGCCATCTACAGAAGTTCTCTGATGACTCTGCGATCGTTGGCCTCATCTCCAATGGAGATGAAGCTGAGTACAGAGGGCTTATCCAGGACTTCGTGGACTGGTGCCATCGGAACTGCCTCCAGATCAACGCGAGGAAAACTAAGGAGCTGGTGGTGGACTGCCGCAGGCATGGGCAGCCCCTCACAGTACCAGTAAATATACAGGGAACAGACATCGAGATGGTGACATCCTATAAGTACCTGGGTATTCATCTGAACAATAAACTAGACTGGTCACACAATACTGATGCACTCTACAAGAAGGGACAGCGCAGGCTGTTCCTGCTGAGGAGACTCAGGTCTTTTGGTGTACAAGGGGCGCTGCTGAAGTCATTCTATGACACGGTGGTGGCATCAGCCATCACTTTTGGAGTGGTCTGCTGGGGCAGTGGCATTACTGCAGCCGATAGGAAGAGACTGAACAAACTGATTAAGAAAGCTAGCTCTGTCCTGGGGCAGCGCCTTGATCCGATGGAGGAGATAGGAGAGAGAAGGACGGTGGCTAAACTGTCATCTCTGCTGGAGTCCGAGTTCCACCCTATGCAGGACATACTGAATGCACTGAGGAGCTCATTTAGCAGCAGACTACATCATCCCAGGTGCACAACCGAGAGGTTTCGTAGGTCCTTCCTACCAACGGCTGTCAGACTGTACAACCTAAGCAGGGCTGCTCGCAGAGATAGCAAAAAGACGTAACAAACTAATAGTTTTTTGAATGCAAAAGATGCAATAGACTTACACAATGGTCCTCTCCGGCATACAACTAGGAACATACCGGTCGCTATGGAGGGTGAGAATATGTATGGGCACATAATCATACCATGTAGGATAACTAAGTAGACGGTTATGCTGTTTCATTCCATCTAGCAACAATGCTCTGCACTGTGTGTGTTTATATATTTGCATATTTATTCCATCTAGCTACAATGCTCCGTACTGTGGGTGTTTATATATTTATATATCTACATATTATTCCATCTAGCTACATTGCTCCGCACTGTGTGTGTTTATATACTTGCATATTTATTCCACCTAGCTGCAATGCTCCGTACTGTGGGTGTTTATATATTTACATATTTATTCCATCTAGCTACAATGCTCTGCACTGTGTGTTCATATATTCATATATTTATTCCATCCAGCTACAATGCTCTGCACTGTGTGTCTGTGTGTGTGTGTATATATATATATTTTATAGTAATACGTACATATGTTTATTAGCTGCTCTTGCTTGCTTGTTTTTTTTTTTTTCTTGCCTTCTGATTGTTGCTCTGAGTGTTGCTATCCCTGTGCTGTTGCAATCCTGGAATTTCCCCGTTGTGGGACTAATAAAGGCTTATCTTATCTTATCTTATCTTATGTTGATTTGGTCGGGCCGCTTCCATTATCACACGGGCACACACATCTTTTGACGATGGTGGATCGCACCACGCGTTGGCCAGAGGCGATTCCTCTGACATCAACCACAGCGGAAGAAGTTGCGCGAGCATTTTTGGCAGCGTGGGTTGCGCGTTTCGGTGTACCGTCGGACATAACGTCCGACAGGGGTCCCCAATTTATTTCCGAGCTATGGTCATCGATGGCCCGCAGCTTGGGGGTGAAGATTCATCGCACCACCGCGTATAACCCCCAGGCTAATGGTTTATGCGAACGCTTTCACAGGTCATTGAAAGCAGCCCTCAGAGCGTCGCTAACGGATACAAATTGGGTGGACAAACTTCCATGGGTTTTATTGGGGTTGCGTTCTGCACCTAAGGAAGATTTGCATGCTTCCCTGGCTGAATTAGTTTTTGCACAACCGCTCCGTTTGCCGGGGGAATTTCTTCCCGATAATCCCGCACCAAATGGCCCCCCTGCTCAGCCGTGGCAGAGCGACTCAGGAGCAAACACGCTCCCTGGCCCGGTCCATCACAGTTTACCACACATTTTTGTGCCAAAGGCTTTAAAAAATGCAGAGTTTGTTTTTGTTAAACATGATGCTCAGCGTCCAAGTTTGCGGCCGTTTTATGACGGACCGTTCCGAGTGCTGGAGACCGGGCAGAAGCATTTTCTGCTAGATTTAGGGGGCAGAAGGGAGTTGATTTGCATAAACAGGCTCAAACCCGCCTTTGTTTTGGCTGATGAGGAAGTGCAGCTCGCGAGGCCCCCCCGCCGTGGCAGGCCGCCGAGAGGACATTCTCCAAAGTCTTCACAGAAAGGTGCTAACAGCTTTAATCCACAGGTGCAGAGAGATGTTGCAGGTGCAGCCAAGCCAGGTTGCAGCAGATTCGGCAGAAAGTTAAAACCTAGGCAGTTGGTGGATTGATTAGCGATGTATGGAGTGCTTTGTGTTTTTCTTTTTTTATGCCATGCAGGTTTTGCCTTACTAGACGTTTGGGGAGGGGGTAGTGTGGGCGACACACATTGTGGGCTCACGTTGCCACAGAGACAGGACTGCATGTGTATTGGGGTGTCACGTCTGCAAGGACAGAGGACTCGAATCTGCAGAAGATAACAAGGAGGTGTGAGATTTGTCTCTTTGTCCCACAGAAGACGCCCCGGAGAGATTTCCGGTTCATCAGGAAATGAGAGACAATGGTGAAGCTTCAAAGGGATGCTTTGTGACTGTATGTTTACTGAAGACACCATGTGACTTGAATTCTGATGCTGGAAACATATAAAAGGGTGTTGAGATATGATTCTTTCTCTTTCCTGCTTTGAGAATGCTAGAAGCTGTGTTCTGTCAAATAAAGCTGGTTTACGACTAAACTCAGCCTTGTCATTTGAGCACATCTTCTACACCTCATTGTTTTTAGAAGAAATGTAATCCAGTTGAACAAACTCAAGTTAATGCATCTACAGCCATGGACAAAATTGTTGGTACCCCTCTGTTAATGAAAGAAAAATCCACAATGGTCACAGAAATAACTTGAATCTGACCAAAGTGGTAATAAATAAAAATTCTATGAAAATTAACCAATGAAAATCAGACAGTGCTTTTGAATTGTGGTTCAACAGAATTATTTTAAAAAACAAACTCATGAAACAGGCCTGGACAAAAATGATGGTACCTTAACTTAATATTTTGTTGCACAGCCTTTTGAGGCAATCACTGCAATCAAACGATTTCTGTAACTGTCAGTGAGACTTCTGCACCTCTCAGCAGGTATTTTGGCCCACTCCTCATGAGCAAACTGCTCCAGTTGTCTCAGGTTTGAAGGGTGCCTTCTCCAGACGGCATGTTTCAGCTCCTTCCACAGATGTTCAATAGGATTTAGATCAGGGCTCATAGAAGGCCACATTAGAATAGTCCAATGCTTCGCTCTTAGCCATTCTTGGGTGTTTTTAGCTGTGTGTTTTGGGTCATTACTGTTGCAAGACCCATGACCTGCGACTGAGACCAAGCTGTCTGACACTGGGCAGCACACTTCTCTCTAGAATACCTTGATAGTCTTGAGATTTCATTGTACCCTGCACAGATTCAAGACACCCCGTGCCAGATGCAGCAAAGCAGCCCCAGAACATAACAGAACCTCCTCCATGTTTCACAGTAGGGACAGTGTTCTTTTCTTGGTGTGCTTCATTTTTGCGTCTGTGAACATAGAGCTGATGTGCCTTGCCAAAAAGTTCCAGTTTTGTCTCATCTGTCCATAGGACATTCTCCCAGAAGCTTTGTGGCTTGCCAACATGCAGTTTGGCAAATTCCAGTCTGGCTTTTTTATGATTTGTTTTCAACAGTGGTGTCCTCCTTGGTTGTCTCCCATGAAGTCCACTTTGGCTCAAACGACGACGGATGGTGCGATCTGATACTGATGGACCTTGACCTTGGAGTTCACCATGAATGTGTTTAGAGGTTGTTCTGGGCTCTTTTGTTACCATTCGTATTATCCATCTCTTCCATTTTTCCCCCTGCGGCCACGTCCAGGGAGGTTGGCTACAGTCCCGTGGATCTTAAATTTCTGAATAATATGTGCAACTGTAGTCACAGGAACATCAAGATGCTTGGAGATGGTCTTATAGCCTTTACCTTTAACATGCTTGTCTATAATTTTCTTTCTAATCTCCTGAGACAACTCTCTCCTTTGCTTCCTCTGATCCATGTTTAGTGTGGTACACACCATGTCAACAAACAGCACAGTGACTACTTGTCACCCTTTAAATAGGCCGACTGACTGATTACAAGTTTGTAGACACCTGTGACGTTAATTAGAGGACACATCTTGGTTGAACATGTCCCTATGGTCACATTATTTTCAATCTTCTCTAGGGGTACCATCATTTTTGTCCAAGCCTGTTTCATGAGTTTGTTTTATAAAATAATTCTGTTGAACCACAGTTCAAAAGCATTGTCTGATTTTCACTGGTTAATTTTCATAGAATTTTTATTTATTACCACTTTTGTCAGATTCAAATTATTTCTGTGACCATTGTGAGTTTTTCTTTCATTAACAGAGGGGTACCAACAATTTTGTCCATGTGTGTATTATTTCTCTTTATAGCCTCACAGTGCAGCTAATGAGGATATTTGGGCATCTGTGACATGACATCTACATTTTGGCCTATTTGTGAAACAATGGTAACAAGGAAGCCGGGGACATAGGGCTCTGTGTTTTCCAGCTCAGAATAACAAAGCCAAGCAGCCGCTGGTGGGCGGCTGCGCTCTCATGGAAATGAGCAACCAAACCAACAATGTAGCGTCTAATCTCTTCAGAGAGAGGAATCAGTTACACAGCAGTATGTGCCCCTCAATGCTTTTCATTAGAGTCAGCGTGCTATTGAAACACTCACCCCTCCCCCCCCACCCCCACAAACTCACACATGTACATGCACGCACACAACCCTCATGTGCAGCCACAGGCCTTACTCATACATGCACTAGATACAAGGTACCCCCCCCCATCCCTAACAACAGAAGGGCTGAAATAAGTGGGGCAGAGGGTGGTATGGGGGTGCAAGGCCTCAAAGCATCGGATTAGAGTTAATGTGCCCTCCCTGGGTTATAATCTCTTCACAGGGGGACTTTGAGGGGCTTGAGGGCAGTAAGATAAGTATCTATTACAGAAACTCCCCCTTAACCCCCTTCACCCCCACCCCAAACATCCCCGCTTAAAAAATGAAGCACAAAAACACTTGCCTCTGTTCCCCTCTGTGTCTTCTGATATCCAAGGACCAAAAGCAAGTGGTGCATCTTTTCAGCTAATCAGGAATTAGGGTCTAAAGCCGTATGGAGAGTTAGCGGAACCCATATTTACTCCATCTGCGGCCCACAAAGTCAGGTAGTTGAAGTAAGATCAAAGGCAGCTCAAAAAAACCCAAAAAACTGGTTATTGTATAGGAAGAGGAGGAACAAAAAGCCCAGCCACAAGTTGGACAAACTGGGGTATGAGCAGCCAAGTCAGCGAGCCGAGAGCGATGTGCTGCATTGGAGTAGACGCATGAGTTGTCATTAATGTGTTTGAAGTGAAGAGTGAAGATTATACTCTGTTGGTGGCACAAAATACAAGGAGACACTTTCATATAAAACTGTTTAATTCCAAAATATCTTCATTATATAAATAATGTGTAATGTAACAAAACCTGTTTCTTTATATTTTAACTCAAAAGGCAAAACTGTAACAAATGGCACTAAATTAAGAACAAAAAAACATAACAAATGAAAAGTTACAAACATTTTTAAAGCTTTGAAACCAATTGGGACAAAATATTAAAAACACAGTGAAACACAATATAGCAGTTTCTTCTCTCTCTCTTGAAGGCTTGACCTACACTAAAAGATTTTTGAATTTCAACAGATTTTGAGACTACCAGAGAGCACACAAGACAATGGAAAATTCATATATTTAAACGTTTTGTTCCTATAGTGCACAGAGTGCACTGTGAGGAAGACAGCACGCTGCACTAACGGATTCCCTTCACAACCAGAGTCCTGATCAGTGCTGGCAGATTTCGAGCGACAGTAAAGTGAGTCTATCTGTGAGAACAAGCCCACATGGCTCACATATGCTGTACTTTCAGTCTCAGTCACGCGTCATGTATTCTATATTATTAGAAAAACAATAAAGTATGTTTACACTGACAAGTCCAGCAACATAAAGTATTACTTGCTCAATACTCAAATGTCACATATTAATGAAGAAGCAGAATGGGAGGAGCTACTAACAAACCTACAAAACTTTAAACAAAGAAAAAACATCAACATACTGGTATGCTTTCGTCAAGTAGAGGAAATGAAAGAAATGTCATTTCCTCTTCAATTCAAACACCACAGTCAGGCGTTTCCATCCATGCTAATTGCAGTCAAAAGCACAGGGTCAAGTACTGTCATTTCTGATGGATGCGCAATCTGGGTTTTTTTTTTGTTTGTTTGTTTTTTGAGACAACACTAGCCAATCAGGTTTTGCATACTACTCGTGTACATATGTTGTGAACAAAAGTGTACCACAAGGAAGTGCACCAATGGAAGTATACGACGTGAAACAGTGTAACACTTCTGGTAACCAAAAGTCAATCTGGACGCTAAGCTGAGGCAAGCAAAAAGGGTCAAGTTGCCTGAGCTAGCACACAGTCATAAGGCATTAAGCTCTTTAAGTAAACTTTAACAACACTTTGAACATTTAAAGGCTTTAGAAACACTTGAGTGGTGAGGATCAATAAATAGCCTATACTATGTTCATATGTATGAGCAAAGCAGCATTTGAAACATTTCTCTGTACGTTTTGCTCAACAGTAAGATGAACTGTACAGGAGTTAGATGCAAGTTTGTTTGAATACACACAGATGTGACTCATTTATCCACTGAACCTGATTTTCCTCAGCGGGAGAACTTTCTGGGTCTGAAAGGAGGAAGAGCGAGCTGATGTGACGCCGTTCTCTCCTCCTCAATCGGAGCCAGCTCCTCTGCTGATCCCCACTTCTTCTTAGAGTGGAACAGAGATGCCAGTTTCCTGTTTTTGAACCGTTCTCTGGCCTGAGTGACTTGAAACTCTGGGATCAAAAGGCAAAGGGCATTGATGAGTGGTGCATAAGTCACCCTGAACCAACAAACTTTTAGGCCTGGTACACGCAACAGTGTTTTCATTTAGAACCGGACAAAAAGATCTGTGCGCACGCGACACGTCACAGAAGCAACCACATGTGCACACAAGTCCACCGGATCCACCGCAAGTGTGAAAACCGCTGTTGTGACTAGCAGACGACAAGTAGAACTTTTACTACGAGGAACTTTTGATTGTAAAACTACAACTATAAACACCAGATTCCCCCTGCAAGAAATATATATTATTTGTCTGTTTTGTTTTTTTTTTAAGTTGAAACAATGTGAGCGTCATAAATAAATAAATAAATGACCTACGCAACTGGGGACAATAAAAAAAACTGACTTACCGACAGCTGGTTTGAATATTTACCTCCGCCAAGGAGGTTATGTTTTCATCGGCGTTGGTTTGTCTGTCTGTCTGTCTGTTTGTTTGTTAGCAAGATAACTCAAAAAGTTATGGACGGATTTTCATGAAATTTTCAGAGATTGTCAGAAATGGGGTATCCTACAGATGATTAGATGTTGGTGATGATCTGAGAGTGCATACCTCCACCAAGGGCTTTGTTTGTATTTGTGCAGCAGGATTACACAAAAACTATTGCATGGATTTGGATGAAATTTTTACCAGAGGTGGTTCTTGGGCTAGAGAGGAGCCCATTACATTTTGGTGATGATCTGAGAATGCATACCTCAGCCAAGGCTCTTATCTTCTCACAGTGTGTTAGCAACAATACTCTAAAACGGATGGACAGACTTTGATGCAATTTTCACCACAAGTGGCTCTAGGCCTACACACAAACCCATTACATTTTGGAGGTGATCCATGACAAACGGAAGGAGCCTTGGCGGAGGTATGCGCTCTATGAGTGCTTTTCTAGTTGATAAAGTGTCTTCAGTCATAACTTTTAGAAAAGCATGATGGGATGAACCTATTAAATTTTGGTGATGATCTAAGAGTGCATACCTCCATCAAGGACCTTGTTTGAATTTGTGCAGCAGGATTACATGAAAACTGCTGGATGGATTTGAATGAAATTTTCACCAGAGGTGGTCCTTGACCTACAGTGGGGCAAAAAAGTATTTAGTCAGCCACCAATTGTGCAAGTTCTCCCACTTAAAAGATGAAAGAGGTCTCCAATTTTCATCATAGGTATACCTCAACTATGAGAGACAAAATGAGAAAAAAAAATCCAGAAAATAACATTGAAGGATTTTTAATGAATTAATTGGTAATTTCCTCGGTAAAATAAGTATTTCGTCACCTACAAACAAGCAAGATTTCTGGCTCTCACAGACCTGTAACTTCTTTTTTAAGAGGCTCCTCTGTCCTCCACTCGTTACCTGCATTAATGGCACCTGTTTGAACTCGTTATCAGTATAAAAGACACCTGTCCACAACCTCAAACAGTCAGACTCCAAACTCCACTATGGCCAAGACCAAAGAGCTGTCAAAGGACACCAGAAACAAAATTGTAGACCTGCACCACGCTGGGAAGACTGAATCTGCAATAGGTAAGCAGCTTGGTGTGAAGAAATCAACTGTGGGAGCAATTATTAGAAAATGGAAGACATACAAGACCACTGATAATCTCCCTCCATCTGGGGCTCCACGCAAGATCTCACCCCGTGGGGTCAAAATGATCACGAGAACGGTGAACAAAAATCCCAGAACCACCCGGGGGGACCTAGTGAATGACCTGCAGAGAGCTGGGACCAAAGTAACAAAGGCTACCATCAGTAACACACTACGCCGCCAGGGACTCAAATCCTGCAGTGCCAGACGTGTCCCCCTGCTTAAGCCAGTACATGTCTGGGCCCGTCTGAAGTTTGCTAGAGAGCATTTGGATGATCCAGAAGAAGATTGGGAGAATGTCATATGGTCAGATGAAACCAAAATAGAACTTTTTGATAAAAACTCAACTTGTCGTGTTTGGAGGACAAAGAATGCTAAGTTGCATCCAAAGAACACCATACCTACTGTGAAGCATGGGGGTGGAAACATCGTGCTTTGGGGCTGTTTTTCTGCAAAGGGACAAGGACGACTGATCCGTGTAAAGGAAAGAATGAATGGGGCAATGTATCATGAGATTTTGAGTGAAAACCTCCTTCCATCAGCAAGGGCATTGAAGATGAAACGTGGCTGGGTCTTTCAGCATGACAATGATCCCAAACACACCGCCCAGGCAATGAAGGAGTGGCTTCGTAAGAAGGATTTCAAGGTCCTGGAGTGGCCTAGCCAGTCTCCAGATCTCAACTCCATAGAAAATCTTTGGAGGGAGTTGAAAGTCCGTGTTGCCCAGCGACAGCCCCAAAACATCACTGCTCTAGAGGAGATCTGCATGGAGGAATGGGCCAAAATACCAGCAACAGTGTGTGAAAACCTTGTGAAGACTTCCAGAAAACGTTTGACCTCTGTCATTGCCAACAAAGGGTATATAACAAAGTATTGAGATGAACTTTTGTTTTTGACCACATACTTATTTTACCGAGGAATTTACCAATTAATTCATTAAAAATCCTTCAGTGTGATTTTCTGGATTTTTTTTTTCTCATTTTGTCTCTCATAGTTGAGGTATACCTATGATGAAAATTGGAGACCTCTCTCATCTTTTAAGTGGGAGAACTTGCACAATTGGTGGCTGACTAAATACTTTTTTGCCCCACTGTAGAGGCAAACCCATACCATTCTGGTGATGATCTGAGAATGCATACCTCCACCAAGGCTCTTATTTTCTCACAGTGTGTGGGCAAGAGCCCTTCAAAACTACTGGATAGACTTTGATGCAATTTTCACCAGGACTGGCTCGTGGCCTACACACAAACCCATTACATTTTGGAGGTGATCCATGATGGATGGAAGGAGCCTTGGCCAAGGTATACGCTCTCGGAGTGCTTTTCTAGTTTCAAAATGTTTTCCTTTTTGTCAGCTGCTCCATGGACTTTTTTCATCATTTGGCAAAGATAAGCATCACTTTAGGGATGTATTTTAGTCTGTAAATTAATCCTGTTTATCAATTTGATTATTTATTTTTATCTATAAGGCTGCATTTATTGTAAAAAAAACAAAAACAAAACAACAACAACAAAAAACTTTTATGATTACCTTTAAGAGCCCTTTTTTACCTAGTCCTAACAATCAAATAAATCAACAATCACAGCGCTTGTATTTCTGTGAGAAATGCTCCTTGGTGTGTGGACTGGCTGAAATCTATTGTAAATTGGGGCTGTAGCGTTACCGTTACCATTTTACTCCGTGCATACAGAAGCAGAAAAAAGATGTCAATAAAACCTTTCCACTCTGGAGACTGGTTTAAAATCTTTACACGTTCACACCTCCAGAATTCCGGTGTCATATGCACAGACAGCCAAACTGTGAATGAATTTTGCCATTTTGGGTTACTCCATGGAAATTAAGTTATAGCCAGCAGCAAGTTAGCCTTATACTTAAACCCTTAAAAACACCTTAAAACACTGCCTTAGGAGATCAAACTTGTGATGACATGATATGGCAAAATGTTAAACAAACATCAGAAAATTCTCACAAAATAAACTCACATATGTAAGCAAAATTAATTTTATTAATGCTACCAGATGATTTCTGGATAAAGTTTGAGAGGCACTTACGCAATTCACACTCCTCCTCTGCTCCTCCTGCTTCTTTGATGTTCAGATAATGGCAGGCGAGATGGCCACTGTAGTCCCGCAAGTTTTCTTTAGCCCCTGGTAAGACAAAAATAAATTACTGTAAACAAAGGCTGGTCACGGAAAGCAGTAAATAAGCTCCTTCACTGACACCAAACACCAAGACTTCAAGGAATGACACAATCTCAGAGAAAACAAATCTACCTACACAAGGTTGCAACCTGCTGTGATTCTGTAAAGCAAGTAGTAACATGACATTGATAAAATGTGTTTTGTGTGGTTTAATTTATACATTCAAATGGTTTAATGAAGGTAAACTTTTACCATATGTCCCAGCAAGCAGGTCAAGAATATGCTGATGACCATGTAACGCTGCTATGTGTAAAGGTGTATATCCCTGCAGAATAAAAATAAGAAAAAAAGGAGGAAAAAGAATGCATGGAAAAAGATCATTAAGTATATTTTAACATCAATTCTACGAGACACTGGTGAGTCACACTGGTGCGGATAGTCTGAAGAGTTAAAAAATGTATTTTTTTAATTGCAAGGTGTTAAACATTTTTAGTACTCACCCCCTAGAATTTCCCAGGGCCAAATGCAGCCAATGTAAACAGCATGGGAAAAAATACAAAAATTAGCAAAGGTTATGGAAACACCAGATAATGATAAAAACATAATTGCTTGGTAATTCACTGAAAATTGCATAGTTGTAGAGCTGTGCATGCTGGCACATAGACGCACTGTTTTGGGAAACAATTAACATGACATGACATGATTTATTAGCAGAGTGGCCAGCCCGGCCCTGCAGCCCTCACTGCTGTAATACATTTATTCAGCTGGAGCTTCACAGAGATCATTTAGGATCATTAGGGGTACAAGAGGAGAGGACAGCAGACCTGCTGTTATCCCTTCAAGACAATTAACTTACTGTACAAACCCATCACTGCGAGATTAAAGCCTCAGTACTCACGTGCTGCAAGAAAGAAGAATGCCACGAGTGGATCCATGAGTGTATATGTCCCATTATAAGCAAAATAAATGCAGTATCATGTGTTTAAAGGGGCACTCCACTGACTTTACACCAGCTCATTCATGCAAATATCAGCCTAGTACATGCCAGAAACTCAGTGCATTTACAGATATACTAGCTAATCAAGAAGAGCTGCTGAAGTCCAAATTGAGCATCAGAATGGGGAACAGAGATGATTTAAGTGACTTTGAGCAATGGCATGGTTGTTGGCAGCAGACAGACTGGTCTGATTTCAGAAATTGCTGATTTACTGGTATTTTCACACATAACCATCTCTAGGGTTTTCAGAGAATGGTCTGAAAAAGAGAAAATAACCAGTGAGCAGCAGTTCTCTAAGCCAAATGCCTTGTTGATGCCAGAGGTCACACGAGAATGGACAGACTGGTTTGAGCAGGCGGAAAGGAAACAGTAACTCAAACAACCACACATTACAATCGAGCCATAGAAAAGAGCATTTCTGAAGGCACAACACACCGACCCTTGAAGCAGATAGGCTGCAACAGCAGAAGAACATGGTAACACCACTTTTGTCAGCTAAAAACAGGAAACTGAGGATACGAGTGGAAAAATACTGGTGGTTGCCAGTGGTACTCCTCAGCTTCTTTGTTTGTTGTTGAGATGTAGTCTTTATGACATTTTTACCTTGACCTTTGCCCTTTCAATCTCAAAACCATAGTCAGAGGTCAGGGTCACAGGGTGAACCTGTGTACAAAGTTTGGTGACCCTAGGTTTACTCGTTCTATAGCAACAGAGTATGGGGAAACTAACCGTGACCTTTGACCTTTTGACCCCAAACCCATAGCTGTAGGTCGGGATCTCAAAGTGAACCTGTGTACCAAGTTTGGTGACCCTAGATTTCTGTGTTATTGAGATATAGTTTAAATGGCAATTTGACCTTGACCTTTGACGTGGCAAATCCCCAAACCATAGTCAGAGGTCAGGGTATCACGGTGAACCTGTCTGGCAAGTTTGGTAATCCTAGCTTTATGCATTTTATAGCAATAGGGCATAGGGAAAGCTAGCCATGACCTTTGACCTTTTAACACCAAACCCAGAGTCAGAGGTGAGGGTCTAAGCCATCCAAGATTTGTCTTAGACATGATAATACTGATTTGAAAAAGCTTGATCATTTTCTTCTGCAGCTATTGCGTTTACAAGCTTTAGTGGAAATTTGAACTCGTAGGAGATTTTTTATAGGTACAACTACGGTATCAATTTGAAAAGGCCATGTCATTTCTTTCTCTAGTTATCGCTTTCACAAGGTAGATGTTGCTGCCACCACCACCCAGCCACCCGGTGGGGTGATGACAATACCCCTTCAGCCTTTAGAGGCAAAGGAGTAAAAACGTTGTCTGGGGACTTCCGGTTATGGCTGCCACGTAAGACGGACGTGTCTCACTCTGCTCTGCTCCTGGAGAAAAAAATCGGCAAATAACTCTCTCATTTGGGACAGAACGTATCCCAGCGTTTGGGCGAGGATATGTCGGCGAAGCCTAAGGCTGGAAAACCAGGTAAAGGAAAAAGCGAGCCGCCGAAACAGTCCAAATTAACGGACTTTCAGGTCTGTGACGCAGCAAACAAAACTCCATATATGGCGGAGGAGGCTGGCAACGGTGCGATATCTGCGGGGAGCAGCGCAGATGCGCTGATGGCTGCCATGAGTTCAATGAGAGCGGACTTTTCCTCTAGATTTCATGGGATTATGACAGCGTTGGAAGGAATAAGAAAGGAATTGGGTGACTGTGTAGAACGAATGGCGCAGATGGAGCTCCGTCTCGCTAGTGCTGAAGATGACGTCACCCGTCTTCAATTAAAGGTGCGCACTTTGGAAAAAAAAATAAATGTCTAGAAGATAATATTTTGGATTTGGAATCTCGGTCGAGACAGAATAACTTGAGGCTGGTGGGTCTTCCAGAGGAATCAGAAGGTCGGGACGTATATTCCTTTCTGGAAAAGTGGATTCCGGAGGTGCTGGGCAGCGAGGAGTTGCAATCAGCAGTGGTTCTGGAAAAAGCACATCGTATTGGCCCACGGAGAGATAAGAGACCGCCGAGGACCTTAATTATGAAGTTTCTTAGCAACAGAGACAGGATGAAGATCTTCAACGCTGCACGAGCTAAAGGAGAGATTAAACACCAGGATCAGCAGGTGCGGTTCTACCCAGATTTGGCCACAGGAATCCAACAATTGAGGAAGCAGTTTGATCCCATACGTAAGGAGCTGCGCAACCTTGGGATTCGTCATGGTGTAATCTATCCTGCGAGACTGCTGACCACGTATGAGGGCAGAACCCACATCTTCAAGACCCCAGAGGAGGCGCAGGAGTTCATCAAGAAGATCAAAGAAGAAGAAGAGACTGGTGGGAGCTAAGCATGAACAAAATATAAGGTAGAATAATTAAGCATTTGCACAGGCATCTGACTGACTTGAAGTAAATAGCAAGTTTACAAAATATAGATTGTATTATATATTAAAAAAAAACAAAAACAAAACAAACAAAAAAAAACTATGATGTACAAAGTTGTTAAAAATTTTGGAGTTAAGTTGGAAAACTACAGAGGAGAGTTAATGTTACGTCATTAAAAGCAGTAGAGTTAGGGTGATTGGGAGGATGAAGAAGGAGTGGCTTAGGCTGTTCCCCGTGGGTGTGGAACGGTCGATGGCTATATCGGGAGACAGAATTTTTCTTTTGATTTTGGGGGGTTCGCCACAAGTGTGGGAAGGGGGAATTTGTTTGTGTGTAGTTTGTAGGATGAATGTTCAACCACTCATGTTTTTGCTTCTCTGTATGAGCATGTTTACACTGCAAGGTAATCCCAAACTCTCTATTGATCATAAACCAAAGTGTTAATCTTAATTTAACTTCATGGAATTGCAGAGGTCTACAAAATTTAAAAAAACTTAAACAAGTTATGAATAAAATAAAAGACATGGGTTCAAAAATTGTGTTTTTACAAGAAACTCATCTAATAGAGGAGGATATAAAAAGAATTAGGAGTAGATGGCAAGGAAGTGTATTCACCTCATCATTCTCATCCCGGGCCAGGGGAGTTATGACTCTCATACATAAATCAGTCCCTTTTCAAGTGAAAAATGTAATTGGAGACAAACTTGGAAGATATGTAATCATTCAAGGTTCTTTGCTATTAGAAAATATAAATCTTGTGAACTTATATGGTCCCAATATAGATGATCAAAAGTTCTTTGCTAATTTATTTCTTATTTTATCATCACTTACAGGGCAACATATAATAGCAGGGGATTTTAACTGTACATTGAATCCTGGTATAGATAGATCAACAGGACTGGACTGTACGCACAATGGATGTAGGATGACTATTAATCATTTTATGAAAGAATTGAGATTGTTAGATATATGGAGAGAAATGAAACCACAAGTTAAAGCCTATTCTTGTTATTCCAGTACCTACAAGACATTCTCACGTATTGATTATTTTTTGATTTCCACAGAATTAAGATCCAAGATTCAAAACTGCTTTTATGATAACATCGTGATCTCTGATCATGCACCCTGTTGTCTAATATATGTAGATAAAAAATTGACAAAGGAATCAGGTAGATGGCAATTTCAGCATAAATGGCTTCAGGATGAGGAATTTGTCAAGTATATAGAAAAACAGATAGACCAGTACTTTGACATCAATACTACACAAACATCAGCATGTGTAAAGTGGGAGGCTTTCAAAGCTTTTATTAGGGGACATATTATTAGTTATACAGGATCAAAATCTAAGAAGACTCGAGAGGAGAGAGCTAAATTGGAACATAAAATGAAAAGTCTTCAGGAAAAAGTGTATGCAGGAAGTGATCCAAGGTTGGAGAATGAATTACTGATTTTGAGAGCTGAATACGACAAAAAATCAGCGAATAGAGCTGCCTTGAGTCTTCTAAGATTGAAGCAATCTTTTTATGAACAAGGTGAAAAATCAGGAAAATTATTGGCATGGCAGATTAAACAATTAGAAATTAAAACACCAATTACTAGTATTATAAGTAATGGACAGGTAGTTATAGATCCTTTAGAAATTAACAGAGCCTTTAGAGATTACTATGAAAAATTATATGATACTAAAAATGAATTTGATTTAACAAAACTAAATGGGTTTTTGAACGAACTATCTATACCGTGTATTCCAAATGAAAACAGGGAGATATTGGAGTCTAAAATTAGTCAAGAAGAAGTTGGGCTAGCCATTGATAATATGAAATCAGGAAAAAGTGCAGGACCAGATGGTCTTCCAGTTGACCTTTATAAAAAATTTAAGAATAAATTAATAAAACCTTTTTTGGAAATGGTTTTAGAAGCATTTCAAAATAATAATTTACCGTCATACATAAATAATGCCTTAATTATACTGCTGCCAAAACCAGGTAAGCCCTCTAATAAATGTGAAAATATGAGACCAATAAGCCTATTAAACGCTGACCTTAAGATAATCTGTAAAATTTTAGCAAGACGAATACAAGAAATTTTACCAAATATTATTAATCGAGATCAGAATGGCTTTATAAAGGGAAGACAAGGCTTCCATAATGTAAGAAGACTATTTAATATTATTTATTTTAATAAAGAAGCACCGGATACAGCTCTCCTATCACTGGACGCCGAAAAGGCCTTTGATAGAGTTGAATGGCCCTTTCTTTTTGAAGTCCTACAAAGGTTTGGACTTGGAAATAATTTCATAAAATGGGTTCAAATAATGTACAATAATGCTACAGCAGAAATCCTAACAAATAACAATATTTCAAAACCAATAAAAATCAATAGAGGATGTCGACAAGGCTGTCCACTTTCACCTTTACTGTTTACTATGGCAATTGAACCTTTAGCGATAGCGATACGTTTACATTCACAAATATATGGAATTAAAGTTGGACCAACAGAACATAAAATCTCCCTGTACGCCGATGACATAATTTTGTTTATGTCGAATCTAAAAAAATCAATTCCAACCTTGTTGAATTTAATAAAGAATTTTGGGGAAATATCAGGATATAAAATAAATAAAACTAAATCTTCAATATTAATGCTAAATGAGACCCAGAGAAATTACCCAGCCCCTGAGGTAAATCAATTCAATGTTGTAAATCAGTTTAAATATTTAGGAATCCAAATTGTGCCTAAGCTAGAATCAGTCGCCAGTGTCAACTATGAAGCCTTAATGACAGATATCAATGAGTTAACTCAGAGATGGATGTCACTACCAATGTCGATGATCGGGAGAATCAATATACTTAAAAGTAATATTTTACCTAAAATACTTTATTTATTTCAATACATTCCCTTATCACCACCTTTAGATTTATTCTCAAGAATAAAAAAAAAAGTTAGTGGAATTTATATGGAACAACAGGAGGGCTAGATTACGTCTGTCTTTATTATATTTACCATTTGATCGTGGAGGTCTGAAATGTCCAAATTTTATGTTGTATTATTGGTCGGCACAACTGAGGTCTATGACATATTATTTTTCATCAAATGATCTCCCTCACTGGACTGAAATGGAAACATACAATTTACCTTTACCTCTTCCCATATTCATATACTCAGATTCGGCAAAAAAATTACAAAAACAAGTTAAAAATCCATTTGTAAAGCATATGATCAAAATATGGTGTGAAGCTAAAAACTATTTAAAAGAACCACAGTTATTGTCACAATTTAGTCCAATATGGGGTAATCAATATTTTAAACCAGGGAGAGCGGATGCTGTATTTAAAGTATGGAATTTAAAAGGGATACAAAAGATTCAGGATTTATATTTGCCATGTGCAGATAATGTCTTTTGAAGAGCTGAGGATCAAATTTAATCTCAATAGAACACATTTTTTTAAATATCTTCAACTTAGAAACTTTATTCGATCAAATCAAAATAAAGCTCTCACTCGACCTATTTATTCATCCTTGGAAAAAATGATGATGAAAGATAGTAAAAGAAAGGGTATTATTTCAGAGTTTTATAACTCATTGACACTATCTTCAAGTGAAAATTCACTGAAAAGATTAAACTACTGGAAAGAAGATCTGCAAACTGAAATTTCAGAGGAACAATGGGAATTGGCTTATACAGAAGCTCAAACCAAATCAATAAATGTACGCCTTAAATTGATACATTTCAAATGGTTAATGCGGATGTATGTTACACCGGAGGAGTTAAATAAATATAACAAAAATATACCAGATACATGCACAAAATGCATGGAAAGTAAAGGAACTCTATTTCATTGTGTATGGGAATGTAGATTAATAAGAATGTTTTGGGAAGAGGTGAGGGTAACAATTGAAAAAATAATCTCAAAACAAATCATATTGAATCCTAAATTGTTTTTGTTGGGTCTGTACCCAGAAAAGCATAATTTTAATAAAAGTGAAAGAACATTCATAGACCTCAGTTTGCTTAATGCCAAAAAATGTATTGCACTATTATGGAAAAAGACTCACAGACCAGATGTGACTCAGTGGTTAAGACAGATGTTAACAAACCTTCCATTAGAAAGAATAACATATATACTGAAATCAAAGGAAATTGTGTTTGAGAATATATGGAGACCTTTTATTGATTATGTAAAAAATTTAAACATAACTTTTGAAGAAGAAGGTGAATGATGTGTGTGGACCTTGTAAATTCCAAACTGGTGAACATAATATGTATACTTATGTATTGGATTGTCTAGACTAAACAGAGGAGCATTGTTGAAGATTTGATTTTGCTGGTGGTTGTTGGTGTTTTTAGTGCATCTTTTTTTTTTTTTTTTTTTGTAGTACTTTAGTGTTAGTGTTTGATTGTTTGTATCATGTTTGTTAAAAAAAAAAAAAGGTTCAATAAAGATATTGTGGAAAAAAAAAAGTTGTCTGGTGAGAGTCTCAATATGGACTAATATCTCTGGAATATTTCCAGCACCTAGAATTAATAATTAAGGCAGTTCTGAAGGTAACAGGGATCCAGCCCAGTAATAGTAACTGTACCTAATAAAATGGCCAGTGAAAGTATGCATTCTCTTCTGAGGATCATTGTATGAGAGTTTTCCGAGCATCTGGGCAATTATCTTGGAAGGTTAGCAATACTTCTGAAGTGTGGACGGACAGACAGATGGACGAGTGGGCGGATGACAGACACTGCTACGACGTTACCTTATTCTGCTCTCACTGCAATGAGCTGACTTACAAAAAAAAAAAAAGAATACTCTTCCAATTTATAGATGCTTTCTAAACAACTCACATACTGTAAAGTAGTAGTTGAAAGAGCAACAAAAACATTTCTGAAAAAGTCTGAGAACTGTCAATGCCTCTCCACCCCACCCACTCAGGAGCTGCACAAAAAAGATGTACAGAATGAAAGCTTTTCCTAATTTTTGATAATATAAAAGTCAGCAAATGTTGCTCTGAGCTATGCAAAGGGCTACAGAACAATGAAAATGCTTTGAAGTTGCAAACAAATAGCTTGAGAATGTAATCTCCTTTTGAAGTCACATGGAGATAACTAACTTGTATGATCTACAAAGAGTTTTGCATATAACCTGCTTTAGCGTATAGTGATTTAACTCAGAAAGCTGTGAAAACACAGGATTAAACCTGATGTTACCTCTCTTAAGGTAGATTCCCACTACAGCGTTTGGACCGACTTTTACTGACGTTTTGAAAAATCAGAGAAATCAGTCCAAACACTGGTGAAATTACGTTTGTGAGCACACACCAACTTTTACGAACTTTTACAAACTTTTATGAACTTTTGCTAGCATTTCCCAGTGTTGCATTCAGCACTGTCAAACTTTTGCCAACTTAGGCTAGTAAATGTGTAGCAGTTGCCAACTTAGGTTAACTTAAGCAAATGGATACTCAGCACAGGTCAACTGACATCAGCGTCAGGCGGCACTGATATAAAGATCAGCGTCTGTGGAGGCTTCCTGCCATCCTGGACCTGCTTTTTTGGGTGGATTCACTCTACAACATTTGGACCAACTTTTACTGATGTCTTGGCAAACGTCTGGCTCTGCTGGCAAAAGTTGATAAAAGTTAATGATAGTTTGTGTTTGTTGGGGAAAGTTGTATTTGTTGAGAATTTTCAGCATGCTGAAAATTTGCCAACATTTGAAAATAAACGGTGAAAGTTGTGCTCAGTTTGTAAAAGTTCCTCGAAGTTGTGGAGAGTTCGCCTAAGTCAGCCTAAGTTAAGCTCCTTTGGCAAACGTTGACTGAAGTGCTGGTGAAAACAGATGTTTTTAGATCAAAACTCAGGTCAGACATGCAGGAATGAAAGAGAAATAGAGAGAAGAGGTAATAAAAAAAAAGAAAGTATGTAAGAGGACAATGTACAGTATTTGTTTGGTGATAACATGGTGTGCATGACATGTTTTTTTTTTAAAGTTAATCTATGGAATATATATATTTATATATATTATGGGCATTTGATTAGTTTTTTGTTTTGTTGAATTGTTTATGGGTTTGTGGGATTTTTTTGCACGCTCTCGGCG
This sequence comes from Pholidichthys leucotaenia, assembly GCA_020510985.1. NCBI lineage: Eukaryota > Metazoa > Chordata > Actinopteri > Cichliformes > Pholidichthyidae > Pholidichthys > Pholidichthys leucotaenia. Next base: position 261,130,705 of record CM035843.1, read on the forward strand.
GTGGCTGCTTTTTGTCGCGGCGCTCAGGATGCTCAGAGTTGAAAAAAGTTCAACGTCAGACCTTTCTAAGCAGCCAATCAGAATTAAGGAAGGATGGGCCATAGGATGCCGGTACAGTCTGTACTCAGACTCCTGCTTTCCGTGTCATCATATTTTGCATCCAGAGCTGCTACCAATGCTAGAATACGTTTCCTGTCCATTGTTACTTAGAGACTGCTATTAAAAATAAGTAAAAAGTCTGACCATAGGAAAAGCGGAAGTGCTGAGCTGTGACTGACAAGCTGCTGCTGGGCTACCAGGCACAGACTTTTTTTTTCCAGAGCGCAGCGCACAAGTGCTGAAAAAAGACATTCAGGGCGGTCAGGCAACAAAAAACGCGTTTGGTAGACTCTTAGGCTGCGTGTAATCTCCCAAAAAATGTGACAGCCCAAAAGAAAAAAAAAAATCTCATTTACTGTTCTTTAATTTTCTGCTCCGTGTGTAATCATTCTCCAGGATTGGTTCATTTCCAGTGTGGGAATCAAACAGCGCTGATGTGGTGTCAAAAAGTAAAAGACATTTAACAGGATTTTATGTTATTTTAATGGAGAGAGGTGTAACAGTCAAAATACAATCACCCGTCATTTTATTTATAGATGATTCACTAAATAGTTTTTTATTCCATCCACATTCACATTTTAATTGCGGACTTAGTGTTGGAGTCTATAGCATTATTTTTTTTTGATGAATGAATGAATGAACAGGGGAAAAGGGCATGCAGAAGGAACTACATAGGAATATCAAAAATAAATACTGAAACATATGCCCAAAGAAGATGTGTTCATTCCAGAAGCAGAACGGCAGGAAGCCCCCATAAACACTGATCTTTATATGAGCGTCACCTGACGCTGATGTCAGCTGACCTGTGCTGAGTATTTCTCTGATTTTTCAAAACGTCTGTAAAAATTGGTACAACCGCTAGAGTGAACCCAGCTTTAACTTAGGCTGACTTAGCTAAACTGTGCATAACGTAGCCCAGCGCTCAGGAACTCTTACAAACTGAGCATAACTTTCACCAACATGTATTTCCAAACGTCGGCAAACGTCGGCAAAATTTTCAAAGCACACAACTTTCACCAGCATTTGCCAACAAACACCAGCAATCATTAACTTTTGCCAGCAGAGCCAGACGTTTATATATATACGTTTATATATATATAAAATACCAATTAAAATGGCTAAGTGAGTCAAGGTAGCTGAGTGAAATAAATACTTAAAACTAACTAGAACTATAACATACATATACATAATGTCCATAAAGTGCAGTAATATGTATAAAAGATTCCGGATCAACTGTTCAGCATCCAAACAGCTTGTGGAAGGAAGCTGTTAACCAGTCTGGTGGTTCTGCATCTGATGCTCCGGAATCGTTTGCCAGATGGCAGCAATTCAAAGCGTTTATGCAGAGGGTGAGAGTGGTCCTTAACAATGTTCAGTGCCCTGCTCCTACAACGGCTCTGAAAAAGTTCTTGGACAGATGGAAGGGAAACTCCAGTTACCCTCTCAGCTCCCTTGACTATCCTCTGGAGGGCTTTTTTGTCTGACATACTGCAACTGGAGTACCACGTTGCAATGCAGTACGTCAGAACACTCTCCACCACACCTCTGTACAAGGTCCTGAGGATGCAGACAGGGAGAGAGGCCTGTTTGAGTTTCCTCAAGAAGTGCAGTCTCTGCTGGGCCCGCCTCCTGATCCCCAAGGAATTCTTGCTCCAGGTCAGGTCCTGCGAGATCTGCACTCCGAGGAACTTGATGTTCTCCACTCTTTCCACCGAACAGCCGCTGATGCAGAGAGGGACGTGTTCAGGCCGTGACCGCCAGAAGTCGATAATCATCTCCTTCGTTTTGTCCACGTTGAGTACCAGATTGTTCTCCCTGCACCAGCCCTTCAGGTCTCTAACTTCTTCCCTGTACATTGATTCCTCATTCCTCCGAATAAGTCCCACCACCGTGGTGTCATCCGCAAACTTAATAATCTGGTTCCCCTCGTGTCTGGACACACAGCCATGTGTTAGAAGTGTGAACAACAGTGGACTGAGTACACAGCCTTGAGGGGATCCAGTGCTCAGCGTGATGGAGTTGGAGATGTTGTTTCCAACACGGACAGACTGAGGTCTCTCGGTCAGGAAATCCAGGATCCAGAGACATGTGGCAGTGTTCAGACCGAAAAGGAGTAATTTCAAAGACATGCACATACATCCCCCTCATGGATCGTCACCTTATCGTGGTGGGGGGGTTTGCGTGCGCCAGTGATCCCAGGAGCTATGTTGTCCGGGGCAATTTGCCTCTGATAGGGTCACCCAAGACAAACTGGTCCTGGGTGAAGGGCCAGACTAAGAACGATCCAACAGACTCTCATGATAAATTCTATATCAAGGATTCAGTGTACCCCGCCCAGTATGGGGTTACCGGGGCCCCACCCTGGAGCCAGGCCTGGGGGAGGGGCTTGAAGGCTAGCGTCTGGTGGCCGGGTTTCCACCCATGGGACCCGGCCGGGCTCAGCCCAAAGGAGTTACATGGGTCCGCCCTCCAGTGGGCTCACCACCTGCAGGAGGGATCATGGGCGTCCGGTGCTATGTGGATTAGGTGGCAGTCAAAGGCGGAGACCTTGGCGGACTAATCCCAAGCTTTCTAAACTGGCTTTTGGTACGTGGCATGTCACCTCTCTGGTGGGGAAGGAGCCTGAGCTGGTGTACGAGGTTGAGAGATACCGGCTTGATATAGTCGGCCTCACCTCAACACACAGCTCCGGTTCCGGAACCAGTCTCCTGGAGAGGGGCTGGAGCTTGGCCTTTTCTGGAGTTGCCCCGGGCGAGAGGCGACGAGCAGGGGTGGGTATTCTTGTATCCCTCCACCTTGCTGCCTCTATATTGGAGTTTTCCCCGGTGGACGAAAGGGTTGCTTCCCTGTGCCTTCGGGTTGGGAAATGGGTCCTGACCATCATTTGTGCCTATGCACCAAATAATGTTTCAGAGTACCCACCCTTTTTGGAGCCTGTGACTGGGGTGCTGGAGGGTGCTCCTCTTGGAGACTCCATTGTCCTACTGGGAGACTTCAATGCGCACGTGGGCAACGACAGTGAAACCTGGAGGGGGGTGATTGGGAGGAACGGCCTGCCCGATCTGAACCCGAGTGGTGTTCAGTTATTGGACTTCTGTGCTAACCACAGTTTGTCCATAACGAACACCATGTTCAAGCATAAGGGTGTCCATATGTGCACCTGGCACCAGGACACCCTAGGTCGCAGGTCGATGATCAATTTTGTTATCGTGTCATCAGACCTGCGACCGTATGTCTTGGACACCCAGGTAAAGAGAGGTGCAGAGCTGTCAACTGATCACCACCTGGTGGTGAGTTGGATCCGATGGCAGGGGAGGAAGCCATTCAGACCTGGTAGACCCAAACGTATAGTGAGGGTGTGCTGGGAACGTCTGGTTGAGGCCCCAGTCCGGGAGGTCTTCAACTCCCACCTCCGGAAGAACTTCAACCACATTCCGTGGGAGTCTGGAGACATGGAGTCTGAATGGGCCATGTTCTCCACCTCTGTTGTTGAAGCAGCAGCCCAGAGCTGCCGCCGCAAGGTGGTCAGTGCATCTCATGGTGGCAACCCCCGAACCAAGTGGTGGACACCAGTGGTGAGGGGGGCCATTAAGCTGAAGAAGGAGTCCTATCAAGCTTGGTTGGCTTGTGGGACTCCCGAAGCAGCTGAGATGTACCGGCAGGCTAAGCGGAGTGCAGCTCGGGTGGTTGCTGAAGCAAAAACCCGGGTATGGGAGGAGTTCGGTGAGGCCATGGAACAAGACTTTCGGTTGGCCTCGAAGAGATTCTGGCAAACTGTCCGGCGGCTCAGGAGGGGAAAGCAGCTCCCTGTCCACACTGTGTATGGTGCGGATGGGGCACTGTTGACTTCGACTGGGGATATCGTCGGGCGGTGGAAGGAATACTTTGAGGATCTCCTCAATCCCACTGATACGCCTTCCACAGAGGAAGCAGGGTTTGGGGACAAGGGGGATGACTCGCCTATCACAGGGGCTGAGGTCGCCAAGGTGGTTAAAAATCTCCTTGGTGGCCGGGCCCCGGGAGTGTACGAGATTCGCCCTGAGTACCTCAAGGCCCTGGATGTTGTTGGGCTGTCATGGTTGCCACACCCCTGGAACATTGCGTGGAGGTCGGGGGCAGTGCCTTTGGCATGGCAAACCGGGGTGGTGGTTCCTCTCTTCAAAAAAGGGGACCGGAGGGTGTGCTCCAGCTTTAGAGGGCTCACACTCCTCAGCCTCCCTGGGAAGGTCTATGCCAAGGTACTGGAGAGGAGAGTCCGGCCGTTGGTCGAACCTCGGATTCAGGAGGAGCAATGTGGTTTTCGTCCTGGCCGTGGCACATCGGACCAGCTCTTTACCCTCTCGAGAATTCTCGAGGGTTCATGGGAGTTTGCCCAGCCAGTTTACATTTGTTTTGTGGACTTGGAGAAGGCATTTGACCGCATCCCTCGTGGTTTTTTGTGGGGGGTGCTTCGGGAGTATGGGGTATCGGGATTGTTGTTACGAGCTATTCGGTCTCTGTACGACCGTTGTGAGAGTTTGGTTTGTATTGCCAACACTCGGTCGGAGTCATTCCCAGTGAGAGTTGGACTCCGCCAGGGCTGCCCTTTGTCACCGATCCTGTTCATAATTTTTATGGACAGGATTTCTAGGTGCAGCCAGGGAATGGAGGGTGTCATGCTTGGTGACCACAGGATCTCATCTCTGTTGTTTGTAGATGATGTTGTCCTGTTGGCTTCATCCAGCAATGACCTACAGCTCTTGCTGGGACGGTTTGCCGCTGAGTGTGAAGCAGCTGGGATGAAAATCAGCACCTCCAAGTCCGAGTCCATGGTCCCCAGCCGGAAAAAGGTGGATTGTCCTCTCTGAGTTGGGGACAGGCTCCTGCCTCAAGTGGAGGAGTTTAAGTATCTTGGGGTCTTGTTCACGAGTGAGGGGAAAAAGGAGCGAGAGATTGTCAGACGGATTGGAGCAGCATCTGCAGTGATGCGGACGTTGTACCGGTCTTTTGTGGTGAAGAGGGAGCTTAGTTCTAAGGCAAAGCTGTCGATTTACCAGTCAATCTACGTTCCTACTCTCACCTATGGTCACGAGCTTTGGGTAATGGCCGAAAGAACAAGATCGCAGATACAAGCGGCTGAAATGAGCTTTCTCCGTAGGATTGCTGGATTCACCCTCAGAGACAGGGTGAGGAGCTCAGTCATCCGGGAGAGGCTCAGAGTAGAACTGCTGCTCCTCCACATTGAAAGGAGTCAGTTGAGGTGGTATGAGCATCTGATTAGGATGCCTCCTGGACGCCTCCCACTTGAGGTGTTTCAGGCATGTCCCACTGGGAAGAGACCCTGGGGCAGACCCAGGACTTGGTGGACAGACTATGTCTCCCAGCTGGTCTGGGAACGCCTTGGTATCCTCTCTGAAGAGCTGGAGCAGGTGGCTGGGGAGAGGGAAGTCTGGGCTTCTCTGCTTCTCTAGAGTAACCAGGGTGAGTTACTCTAATGACAAACCCTGGTTCACAGCTAAGCTCAGACAGATCAGGAAGGAGAAGGAAGCAGCGCTGAAAAGTGGAGACAGGGACTGCTACAGGGAGGTTAAATACCGGTTTAACAGAGAGCTGAAGAGGGCTAAATCTCTATACTCAGAGAGACTCCAGCAGCAGTTCACTGCTAATGATTCGGCTTCCGTGTGGAGAGGACTGAGGCAAATCACCAACTATCGACCTAAGGCTCCTAAAGGTCAGGATGACAAAGCCCTTTGTCAAAGACTGTCCCAACACTATGCCCGTTTTGACACCTCGTCATCTGTGTCCAACTCCCCCCCTCCCTCCAGCTCCACAGCCTCCACATTCCCTACTTCATTTAAGGCACCCCCCCTCCTCCCCCCCTCCCCTTATCATCAGTGAGCAGGATGTGCTCAAACAGTTCTCCAGACTGAACCCGCGCAAGGCCCCCGGCCCAGACGGCGTGTCTCCCTCCACCCTGAGACTCTGTGCGAAACAGCTGGCTCCTGTCTTCACAGACATTTTTAACACCTCCCTTAAGTTATGCCACGTGCCGTCCTGCCTCAAATCCTCCACCATCATCCCTGTCCCCAAGAAGCCACGGATCACTGGACTTAATGACTACAGACCTGTAGCGCTCACCTCTGTAGTCATGAAGTCCTTTGAGCGCCTGGTCCTGTCCCACCTCAAGTCCATCACCACCCCTCTCCTGGACCCGCTGCAGTTTGCCTACCGAGCCAACAGGTCTGTAGACGACGCAGTCAACCTGGCCCTCCACTCCATCCTGCAGCACCTGGACTCCCCGGGAACCTACGCCAGGATCCTGTTTGTGGACTTCAGCTCCGCATTCAACACCATCCGCCCCGCTCTGCTCCGGGACAAGCTGTCCCTGCTCAACGTGCCTGACTCCCTCTGCAGGTGGATCATCGACTTCCTGACGGACCGGAGGCAGCATGTGCGGCTGGGAAAGACTGTCTCAGACTATACTAGCATCAGCACCGGATCACCCCAGGGCTGTGTACTTTCCCCCCTACTCTTCTCCCTTTACACCAACTCCTGCACCTCCAGCCACCAGTCTGTCAAGTTGATCAAGTTTGCGGATGACACCACCCTCATCGGGCTCATCTCCAACGGCGACGAGTCCGCCTACAGGAGAGAGGTGGCCCAGCTGGCGTCCTGGTGCAGCAATAACAACCTGCAGCTGAACGCTCTGAAGACAGTGGAGATGATTGTAGACTTCAGGAAAGTCACTACTCCTCTGCCCCCCCTCACCCTCTCAGGCTCTCCCATCACCACTGCTGATTCCTTCCGCTTCCTAGGCACTACCATCACCAGGGACCTCAAATGGGAGCCGACCATCAGCTCACTCATCAAAAAAGCCCAGCAGAGGATGTTCTTCCTGCGGCAGCTGAGGAAGCTCAAGCTACCCACCAAGATGTTAGTGCAGTTCTACACAGCCATCATCGAGTCCATCCTCACCACCTCCATAACCGTGTGGTACGCAGGAGCCACTGCCAGGGACAGACTAAGGCTGCAGTGCGTCGTGCGCACTGCTGAGAAGGTGATCGGCTGCAAGCTCCCATCTCTCCTGGATCTGTACATCTCCAGGACCCGGAGGCGTGCTGGCCGGATCATAGCCGATCCCTCACACCCTGGTCACGTACTGTTTGCCCCCCTCCCCTCTGGTAGAAGACTTCGGTCCATCCAGACTAAAACCTCCCGTCACATGAACAGCTTCTTCCCCTCTGCCATCAGACTGCTGAACACTAAGTGACTTATTGACTCTCGTGCACTATGTACAGCAGCTCAACCAGACTCATGTCAATCATCACTGTTTTCTTCCTGCATTACCGACTGCACTATATAGTTCTCCACAGTATCTGCTGCTGGCTAATATATTTTAACTGTTGACCAGTATCACTTAATCTTATCCTACACTTTATTACATGTATAGTTTATTTCTTTTATCTTATCATGTTTAATGTTGCAGCATTGTACCGAGACAAATTCCTAGTTTGTGTACTACATGAACAATGGCAATAAACCTGATTCTGATTCTGATTCTGATTCTGCTTGAACTGCTGCCTCCGCGACCCGGACCTCCGGAAAAGTGGTAGAAGATGGATGGATGGATGGATGGATACACATACATTAACATAACACTGACTCACATCTCACACAGCAGGTCTTGCTACAATACAATCGGACCCCTGCGTCCTCAGGTGTCAGTCTGGCACGGCAGGAGGCGAAAGGCACATCTTTGTTTGGTTGGCTCCTCTCAGCTTTCCCCATTAGCATCTCTAACTATCTTCCCCCCACCAACCCCCTTGTCCTGGGTGGAGTGCCATGTGTATTGTGTCCACCACAATGTGCTTTTGTCATTTGTGTTCTCTTAATGTGTTTCATACCATCAACCCGGCAGGGACTACAGATGAAAACCAGCCTGTATGGCTAAATCTGGCACTTTTGCATGGACCAAAGTGATCATGTTAATTAATGTACAAAATAATTTAAGTTTTACTGTTTGATTTATTGATTATTATTCTGTGATGTAATAGATTTATTTTAGAATACTGTATGCCCTCTGACTGGGGAACTGGTGCAACTGCACCAGAACTTTCAGATTTTGCTTTATTGAAAAAAGATTCCTATAGTAGCTTGAAATAAACCCATTAATGTCAAATTCTACACCATGTTTTTTCAAAATTAGATTGATATATTTGCCTATATTGATCTAAGTGATCAACAAGCACTATTGGGGTACAATCAAAACCTCTACCATTGGCCAAATTTGTGTGTGTGTGTATTCTAATATTCATACTGCCCACCCCTAGCTGCTGCGTTCTGTTTTGGGCAACATCAATGTCAATGCTACAGAGCTGGAACACAATAGATAAATATCGGCCAATGATATCAGTGAAACTTCTTTACAGACATGGCGATTTCAGTCAAAAAGTTGAATGCTGGCTGATGCCAATATTAAGTCAATACCTGAAAAGGATTAAGCGGAAGAAGATGGATGGATGGATGGATGGATATTGGCATGTCACTAATTAATACATTTCCCTTCTAATCCACTGCTGCATTGCTTATTGGAAAAATAAATATGCATTCCACAAGCACACGCATGAATTTGACAGCACTGCGATACTCTTCTCTAGATGACTTTGGTTTAGGCCTGGTGCACACAACAACATTTTCCTTTAGACCCAGAGAAAAACATCTGCGTGCACATGGCGTGTCACAGAAGCAACCACACATGCACACGGATCCACCGAAGGTGTGAAAACTGCTGTTGGAACTAACGGATGACAAGTACAAATTTTACTAGGGACTTTGGATTATACTATAACTATAAATGCCAGATTCCATCTGCAAGAAATATTTATATTCATTTTTTTAAACTGAAAGAATGATGGAGTAATTAATAAAACAGTGCACTGAGATGATTTTTATTGTGATTTGGTGCTTTACAAATAAAGTTGACTTGAATTAAATGAACAGGCTAAATACATAAATAAACCCGTATAACTGCAGGCAATAAAAAAAAAAAAATCAAACTTACCGACAGCTGATCTGAATATTTGATAAGGAGTCTTCAGTCATGAGTTTTACAAAAGCATTACAAGTAAGAAAATAAGGTGATATGATGTGACGTCGGCTGCAGCAGACGTCACATCATTTGCACAGCAGTGCAAAACTGGATTTGAAACATTGGCAGCTCCACGGTGATTTGTTCATCATTCAACAAAGGTAGGCATCCTCCTTGGTGATAATTGTGATGATTATTTTTCTACATAAGGCTACATCTATTGTGTAAAAAAGCAGTTTTACAGATACCATTAAGAGCCCTTTTTTAACCTAATCCTAACTATAAAACACATCAGGCTTAAAGTTAAATGATGGAGTTTGTATTTCTGTGAGAAATACAAAAACATAAGCTCCGTATTTGTATTTCTCTGTGAGAAATAAATGCTCCCTGATGTGTGGATTGGCTGAAATCTACTGTAAATCAGGGCTCTATCATGGCGTTGGTCTTTTTTTCTGTGCATACGTACACACAAAATCAGTTCCGACAAAACCTCTCCACTCTGGAGACTGGTTTCAAATCTCCACACTTTCACACCTCCAAATACCCGGCATCATTCATGGACGTAGACGAACTTCCACAGTTCGGGGTAAAAACACTGTCATATGCACAGCCCCTTAGTGATGCACAGCTACACTATATAGACAATAACCTTGTCGACTGGTATTAGCTATCAGCCAATAAGATATGGGCAGTGGCTGATGTTTATCCAGTGTGTCATAGTTGTGTGGCACTGATTTTGCCCTGAAACAAACAACACTTGACTACAGCTGCAAATTTAGAAAACATTGGGTTCGATCCCAGCCCCCGACCAACAGTGATCTGTGTGGAGTTTGCATGTTCTCCCCATGTCTGCGTGGGCTTACTCAGGGATTTCTCCGGTTTCCTCCCACATGCCAAAAACATGCAAGTTAGGTCAACTGGGATCAAACTGGGGATTCTAAATTGTCCTTAGGTGTGACTGTGAGAGTGAATGGTTGTCTGTCTCTCTGTGTTGGCCCTGCGATGGACTGGCGATCTGTGCAGGGTGTACCCTGCCTCTCACCCAAAGATGCTGGGATAGGCTCCAGCCCCCTCGTGACCCGAAAAGGATTAAGCGGAAGAAGATGGATGGATGGATGGATGCGGACAACCATTTTGAAGTATATCAGTTCAGTTTTTTTAATATAATATATATTCCTTTGTCTCTCTGACACTGAAGATGAAACTGATTAAAACAAAAACAAAAGAAACAAACGGTATAGCTATCTGCAATAGGTGATGTGAGGGGAGATGGGAGGGGATACTATCCCCCTTTTTAGCAAAATGACCCATAAGCATCCCCCCTTGTTATACGCCATCCCCGATCTCCATCACCGTTACGAGTGCAACGATAGTAAATACAACTGAAAATGTCAATGTATTCCTGACTGCTGCTGAAGAAGCAGACAGATGTGTTTTACTCTCAGCCCCCTTCTGTAGCTGAGGCTAGACTAACACTAGAAGTTAACTACGGGATTTTTTGGTTCAACTGTTTTCCTTTTTTATATAAAATTCATAGAACAGTTACCTTTCCTTCTGCATACCATATGTGCTGAAGTAATTTCTATCCATCCATTCATCCATCTCCTTCCGCTTAATCTTTTTCGGGTCGCAGGGGGGCTGGAGCCTTTCCCAGCATCTTTGGGCGAGAGGCAGGGTGCACCCTGTACAGATCGCCAGTCCATCGCTAATTTCTATATTATTCTTTAATATGTTAATAAAAGTTTAAGTCTTTTGTGGTTCACGTGATTATTTATTTATTTTACCTTTATTTATACAGGGTAGTTCCATTGAGAGGCAACCTCTGTTTTTCAAGGACACCCTGTTCACAACTCACATACATTCACACATGGAAGCCGGATGTTGTCAAAACCTATAGTCAAAACTGAGAAATACCACCAAAATGAGGGGAAAAAAGAAAAATTAATAAGGAAATTGAGGGAAATGACAGGAAGAGCCCACAAACTGTTACCCTCCCAACAGCTTTTCTACCACTGGTTTACCAGGAAAACACATTTTCAAGGTGTATAGATGTGTTCTAAGAGGAAAATGTCACAAATTGGTGAGCATAGTCGCGAATGTTGAAATATTATGATGGAAAAAGTTGCAAATTCATTAGAAAAAAGTTTGTGTGGAACAGGGTTAAAAAATTATCACAAAAGTGGCAAATTTATAGGGAAAAAGTACTGTAGGAGAGACAGATGGGTTCAAAGTGGGGGTTGGGTTACATCAGGGATCGGCTCTGAGCCCTTTCTTGTTTGCCATGGTGATGGACAGGCTGACGGATGAGGTCAGGTAGGCCTGTCCATGGCCCATGATGTTTGCAGATAGCACTGTGATCTGTAGTGAGAGTAGGGAGCAGGTGGAAGATAACCTGGAGAGGTGGACGTATGCTCTGGAGAGAAGAGGAATGAAAGTCAGTAGAAGCAAGACAGAAGACACGAGTGTGAATGAAAGAGAGGCAAGTGTAACGGTGAAGATGGAATGAGTAGAGGTAATGAAAGTAGATGAGTTTAAATACCTGGGGTCAACCACTGAAAGCAATACACAAGAAAGGTGATGAAGAGAGTGCAGGCAGGGTGGAGTGGGTGGAGATGAGTGTCAGGGATGATTTGTGACAGAAGGGTAGCAACAAGAGTGACAGGGAAGATTTACAAGACGGTAGTGAGACCTGCTATGATGTATGGTTTGGAGATGGTGGCGCTGACAAAAAAACAGGAGATGGAGCTGGAGGTGACAGAGTTGAAGATGCATTGGGAGTGACTAGGAGGGACAAGATTAGAAATGAGTATATCAGAGGGACAGCTCAGGTTGAGCAGTTTGGAGACAAAAAAACACAGGCAACGCTGAGAAGGTTTGGACATGTGCAGAGGAGGAATAGTGGACATATCAGATAAAGGACATTGAAGATGGAGCTGCCAGGCACGAGGAAAACAGGAAGACCACAGAGAAGATTTATTGATGTAGTGAAGGAGGACATGGAGAGGGTTGGTGTTGCAGAGGAAAATGCAAGGGATAGGTGAGATTTTTTTTGTATTTTATATACTTTATTAATCCCAGAGGGAAATTCAGGGCATTCACCTGGATGGATGAGGCAGCCACAGTGCGACGCCAATCCCTTCACCATTCACACACACATTCACACCTAGGGCCACTTTAGAGTCTCCAATTAACCTAACCTGCATGTCTTTGGCCGGTGGGAGGAAACTGGAGTACCCGGGGTAAACCCACGCAGACACGGGGAGAACATGCAAACTCCACACAGAAGGGTTGCAGATGGTCAGAGAGTGGGATCGAACCCACGATGGTCAGGGGTGGAATTGGTCCCGTGACCAGCAGATGATCTGCAGTGGTGACCCCTAAAAGGAGCAACCGAAAGAAGACGACATAATAATAAACTAAGCAGCATTAATAAGTGATAATTTTTTGTGTAAACTAATATGTTTACTTGTAAATGTGCAGCTTTTTGTCATAAATTTTAACCTTTTTCATGTAAATTTGTAGCTATTCTTGTAAATTTTTACTTTTTTCTTTGAAACGTGTCTCTTACCTATTCGTTTTTCCTCTCATGAATTTAAAACCTTTTTTCTTGTGAATTTGTAATGTGCTCATGGTAAATTTGCGACTTTTTAATGATCATCACTTATATTTTTGCACTTTTATTCTCGTAAATTTGAACCTGAAGCTGCATTCACATGGCCACTGTTTGGTCCGGACTAAAGGACCAAAGTGTGTATTCTGTGGATAGTTCGGTTCGTTTGGCACCGTCTGAATGTGCCTGGAACTCTGGTGCAGCACCAAACAAGCAAACTCTGGTCCCCCTGAAAAGGGGGGGTGGGGTCTCTGTTAACTTGCAAACGCAGTCTGGTGTGCTTCACTTGCCGTGTGAATGCAAACGGAGTATCCAGAGGACCAAAGGGCAGACGTGCCCCTCTGCGTTTTTGTAACTACAGCAACACACAGTGAGAAGAGAAAGTGGCGTTTACTGTAAAGGTGCCTTCACATCATAACGCCAACGGGCAAATTTTTAGCACAGCACGATTACATTATAACTCAATGTAAATACATGAAAAGACATGAATTCACCATCTGGGTGAGATGCAGACAGGCGAAGTTCCCGCTCACCTGAAAAAGTTGTCCGTGTTGACAACATGATGTGTGTTTCCTGGCAGCACGTCCGTGGTAGGAATTCGTGGGTAAATAAATAAAATCCAACATTCCAATTCAGCTGAAGAGCTCCTGGTTCTTCAGCCTACATTTTGGGTTGAAAATAACAATAAAGAAACGCACGGATCCAAAAAATACTTTTACCGGAGAAAACCGAGGAGAAAAGTTTAAAAAAAAAAAATGTCTCTTGGACTTGGAGTAGTGATGAGTGAGATGCAGGCTCTGATAGATATTTGGTCTGAGAACCAGATTTCTCAGCTGCTTGTGGCTACACACAAGAATACTGATGCTTTTAAAATGTTTAGTGACATGATGGCGGCACGGGGGTTTATACAGACAGTGGAGCTTTTCATTTTTATTAGTTTGTGGCACATAAACACCTTACTGAAGGGAACGGTGTTATGCTGAGAATTGCTCGCCTGCTGAGAATTGCATCCCATCGTCAAATAAACATAATTTAAAGATAATTTACAAGAGGTAATAACAATTTTTACTTCTAAAAATGTATAATGGGTACTTCTAAAAATGCACAAATGGTTACAAGCCTGTTATATTTTATAGTTTTGGTGCATGGGATGCAATTCTTAGGAAGCGGCCAATTCTTGGCATAACACGGTCTTAGCCAATCGATGAGCTGGATTTCTCTTCTTCACCGAGATTTTTTTCTTCCTGGTCAGTGGTGGCTTCAGCTACAGCGCCACAGACGAGCAGCTGTTGTAACTGCGTCACGTTGTCCAAGCAGTTTGGTTTGCTTGAGTGAAGTGCTGTGTGAATGCAGACTGAACCAAACGAAGGTGTAAAAATTCTCGCCATCCCCTGCTGAGTTGAACCGAGACTCCCAGACTATCCTGGTGTGAATAAGCCTAACCTACATTTCCATCTTGCTTCTGCTAAATAAGTGGCAACACTCCAACAGCCCCCCCCCCCCAATCGTTAAAAAATAACAAATCGCCTACTGTCTATCAGCCATTGGCCAACTTATTTTTAAAGTTTGTATCCTTATCAGCAAAAAATTTCACAATCGTTGCATCAAATTTTCCACTTTGATCCTTCAGAGAATTTTACAAGAGTGCCCCTTTAAATCACAGACCCAACCCAATAAAAGAAAAAAAAAAAGCACTCACTGACTTAACGTTGACATCAGCACCGGCATTCACCACCAGAGTCGCCATGTCCTCGTTGCCATGTTTGGCAGCCCAGTGCAGAGCTGTCTGTTTGCAACAAAGACACATGTTAAATCATGAAATATGCTTTTGTTAATATGTGACATTATTACAAGTTGTCGAAACTGAGTGGGGCAGCTTCCCATTGGTTCTGCGAGGGCAGTGGGCCAGCTGTGCACAGGTGGGGGCGATGAAGGCATGGTTAAAAGGAGGGATGGTTTCCTGCCTAATTACAAAACAACACAGCGCTGTGCCCACAGTTGGGGGGGCCCGGGCGCCTGTCACCGTGGGAAAGATTGATGATGTTAGTGTGACCTGCAGAGGGGAGACCCACCCAGACATCACCCAACCACTGTCAGCACACGTCAAGGACAGAAACTCAAGCCCCCGCGATACAGCCACACACGTGTCCTCGTGAAAAGACACTCGGATATGTTTGTAGATGTGAAAACGACACACACACACGACACAAGTCACATGCAAACCATATCCACCTGTCCGACTCGCACTGTGATCTCCTCTGTTTCTCCAACCTTTTAAGCAGCGTAATTATGAGCCATCAACAGCTGAGGGCTGAGTAACCACATCCCTCCCTGCCGCAGGTTGACCCTTAACTCGGCAAATCAAACAGTAACCATTTCAGAATTACACATTAACAGAAGGGATGAACCCACGCTAAGCTTTTTTTTTAGTGAACTTAAATTGTTTCACAGCAGATCAGGTTAAATGAAAACAGCTTTTCACAGCAGTGGAGATGGTAGTTTCTGTATTTTTTCAGAGTTTATCTACTTAGACAAATTTGCAACAAAATAACATAAAATAAATGTTTAGAAAAACTTTCTCACTATTAACTGCTGGTCAGATGCATAACTTCTTCCCTTCGACTCTGAACTGTTAGTGATTCATGTGTCTATGTCAGGGACTACATTTGCCCAACTAATAAACTCAATCTTTAAAAACAATGTAAATATGTATGTTTTTCTAATGTACTGTATGTCTAGACTGAAACCAAAATGCTAGTCAAAATTAGCATCTATTCAACTTTATTTCAATTCAATTCAATTTTATTTATATAGCGCCATTTCACAACAACAGTCATCTCATAGCACTATCAACTGTAGGGGGGAACCCCCACAGTTGCAGAAAGTCCCCAGCAATCAGGCTGGGGTTTATATAGTATCATTTCACAACAGTCATCTCATAGCACTTTTAAACTGTAGGGGAAACCCCCACAATTGCAGAAAGACCCCAGCAATCAGGCGATCCCCTGTGAGCAAGCACTTGGCGACAGTGGAGAGGAAAAACTCCCTTTTAACAGGAAGAAACCTCCAGCAGAACCAGGCTCAGGGAGGGGCAGTCACCTGCTGCGACTGGCTGGGGGGTGAGGGGATAGAGAAGAAGAAGAAAAGAACAGACATGTAGAGAGCAAACAGCACGATGGGGACTCAGTCTATGGGAGAGAACAAATAAGATAAGATAAGATAAGATAAGCCTTTATTAGTCCCACAACGGGGAAATTCCAGGATTGCAACAGCACAGGGATAGCAACACTCAGAGCAACAATCAGAAGGCAAGAAAAAAAAACAAGCAAGCAAGAGCAGCTAATAAACATATGTACGTATTACTATAAAATATATATATATACACACACACACAGACACACAGTGCAGAGCATTGTAGCTGGATGGAATAAATATATGAATATATGAACACACAGTGCAGAGCATTGTAGCTAGATGGAATAAATATGTAAATATATAAACACCCACAGTACGGAGTATTGCAGCTAGGTGGAATAAATATGCAAGTATATAAACACACACAGTGCGGAGCAATGTAGCTAGATGGAATAACATGTAGATATATAAATATATAAACACCCACAGTACGGAGCATTGCAGCTAGACGGAACAAATATGCAAATATATAAACACACACAGTGCAGAGCATCGCCGCTAGATGGAATGAAACAGCATAACCGTCTACCCAGCTATCCTGCATGGTATGATTATGTGCCCATACACACTCTCACCCTCCATAGCGACCGGCATGCTCCTAGTTGTATGCCGGAGAGGACCACTGTGTAAGTCTATTGCATCTTCTGCATTCAAAAAACTATTAGTTTGTTACGTCTTTTTTGCTATCTCTGCGAGCAGCCCTGCTTAGGTTGTACAGTCTGACAGCCGTTGGTAGGAAGGACCTACGAAACCTCTCGGTTGTGCACCTGGGATGATGTAGTCTGCTGCTAAATGAGCTCCTCAGTGCATTCAGTATGTCCTGCATAGGGTGGAACTCGGACTCCAGCAGAGATGACAGTTTAGCCACCGTCCTTCTCTCTCCTATCTCCTCCATCGGATCAAGGCGCTGCCCCAGGACAGAGCTAGCTTTCTTAATCAGTTTGTTCAGTCTCTTCCTATCGGCTGCAGTAATGCCACTGCCCCAGCAGACCACTCCAAAAGTGATGGCTGATGCCACCACCGTGTCATAGAATGACTTCAGCAGCGCCCCTTGTACACCAAAAGACCTGAGTCTCCTCAGCAGGAACAGCCTGCGCTGTCCCTTCTTGTAGAGTACATCAGTATTGTGTGACCAGTCTAGTTTATTGTTCAGATGAATACCCAGGTACTTATAGGATGTCACCATCTCGATGTCTGTTCCCTGTATATTTACTGGTACTGTGAGGGGCTGCCCATGCCTGCGGCAGTCCACCACCAGCTCCTTAGTTTTCCTCGCGTTGATCTGGAGGCAGTTCCGATGGCACCAGTCCACGAAGTCCTGGATAAGCCCTCTGTACTCAGCTTCATCTCCATTGGAGATGAGGCCAACGATCGCAGAGTCATCAGAGAACTTCTGTAGATGGCAGTGTGTTGTGTTGTGTGAGAAGTCCGCAGTATAAAGAGTGAACAGGAAGGGAGCCAGCACCGTTCCCTGGGGGGCCCCCGTGCTACTGATGATCGTGTCGGACACACAGTCCCGGGTTCTCACAAACTGAGGCCGGTTCGTGAGGTAGTCCAGGATCCATGATGACAGGTGCTGGTCCACCCCTGCGCGCAGCAGCTTGTCCTTCAGGATCATCGGTTGGATGGTGTTGAAAGCACTGGAGAAGTCAAAGAACATGATCCTCACCATATTCCCGGGCTTCTCCAGGTGGGACAGAGAACGGTGAAGGAGGAAGATCACCGCATCCTCCACCCCAATGCCATGCTGGTAGGCGAACTGGAGTGGATCCATCGCTGGTTCCACCAGGGGGCGGAGGTGAGCAAGGAGCAGTCTCTCCAGGGTCTTCATCAAGTGGGACGTCAAGGCCACCGGTCTGTAGCTGTTCAGGTCTTTGGGGTGGGAAGTTTTTGGTACAGGTACCACACAAGATGTTTTCCACAGCTGTGGTACCCTCCCCAGTTTCAGGCTCATGTTGAAGATATACGTCACAATCCCACACAGCTGGTCTGCACAGGACTTGAGGAGCTTTGCGCTGATGCCGTCCGGTCCCGGCGCCTTCCTCGCCTTGATCTTCCTCAGCTCCGTCCTCACCTGGGTCCTGGTCAGGGTCAGGATGGGGGGCTGTGTGTTGGGAGTGGGGGGGTGTTGGTAGAGTGGGGAGTGGGCAGCAGGACTTGATTTCTTTAGAGGCAGCAGTGGTTGTTGTGCAGTCAGGGGGGAGGGCGGTTGGTCAAATCTATTGAAAAACAGATTCAGGTTGTTCGCCCACTCCCTGCCCCCTGTGGCCTGGGGGGAGGTATTCTGGAGCCCCGAGATGGTTTTGAGGTTTCTCCAGACCCCGCTGATGTCGCTCTGTTGCAGCTTGTCCTCCATCTTCTTCCTGAAGCTGTCCTTGCCTTCTCTGATCTTTCTCCTCAGCTCCCTCTGTACGGACTTCAGCATCTCCCTGTTCCCTGACCTAATTTCCCAATTCCCAAATAGATGTTAATGACCAGCAAAAGTATTTCATTGAGAGTGAAGAAAGGAGTGAAGCCCAATGATTCGTTGGGGGGCCCCCTGGCTGTCTAAACCTATTAGCAGCATAACTAAGGGAGGATTCAGGGGCACCTGATCCCACCCTAACTATAGGCTATGTCAAAAAGGAAGGATGTAAATTTATTATCTCTACCAAGGAGGTTAAACAATCAGTTTTTTTTTTTAAATTACTCAAAAACTACTTCAAATAACTAATGCAAAGCTAGATATTTGATCAGAGTATTTATTTACAGGATTGTTAGGCCAAAAATATATGTATGTGGTTTGAGTCTCCTCCTTTACAAACTTAAACAATACTGTAACCAGACCATCAATGACGGAGTATTGATGGTTGATATAATCACCACGACAGTGCTCAGATTTACTGGCTGTTGACATTGACCTTAAGCAAAGCCTTCATGCAGACCCACCTGAGGGTCATTGTGCACGAGTTTGCTGAACATTGGGGGAATTGTGTAGGAGGAGTAATGGCCATACACACAACATATAATTCCACACAGTAAGCACTTAAACAATCTGACATTCTTTTAGAGAAGCCAATCCCCTGCCTAGGCACAACAACTGCAACTTCTGTTGCCTCTGCAGATCCTTTGAGTCATCAGTAAAAATGTGAGTGCTATCCCTATATTTTAGATCTACATGTACAGTGGGGAAAAAAAGTATTTAGTCAGCCACCAATTGTGCAAGTTCTCCCACTTAAAAGATGAGAGAGGTCTCCAATTTTCATCATAGGTATACCTCAACTATGAGAGACAAAATGAGAAAAAAAATCCAGAAAATAACATTGAAGGATTTTTAATGAATTAATTGGTAAATTCCTCGGTAAAATAAGTATTTGGTCACCTACAAACAAGCAAGATTTCTGGCTCTCACAGACCTGTAACTTCTTCTTTAAGAGGCTCCTCTGTCCTCCACTCGTTACCTGTATTAATGGCACCTGTTTGAACTCGTTATCAGTATAAAAGACACCTGTCCACAACCTCAAACAGTCAGACTCCAAACTCCACTATGGCCAAGACCAAAGAGCTGTCAAAGGACACCAGAAACAAAATTGTAGACCTGCACCAGGCTGGGAAGACTGAATCTGCAATAGGTAAGCAGCTTGGTGTGAAGAAATCAACTGTGGGAGCAATTATTAGAAAATGGAAGACATACAAGACCACTGATAATCTCCCTCCATCTGGGGCTCCACGCAAGATCTCACCCCGTGGGGTCAAAATGATCACAAGAACGGTGAGCAAAAATCCCAGAACCACACGGGGGGACCTAGTGAATGACCTGCAGAGAGCTGGGACCAAAGTAACAAAGGCTACCATCAGTAACACACTACGCCGCCAGGGACTCAAATCCTGCAGTGCCAGACGTGTCCCCCTGCTTAAGCCAGTACATGTCCAGGCCCATCTGAAGTTTGCTAGAGAGCATTTGGATGATCCAGATGAGGATTGGGAGAATGTCATATGAAACCAAAATAGAACTTTATTGTAAAAACTCAACTTGTCGTGTTTGGAGGAGAAAGAACACCATACCTACTGTGAAGCATGGGGGTGGAAACATCATGCTTTGGGGCTGTTTTTCTGCAAAGGGACCAGGACGACTGATCCGTGCAAAGGAAAGAATAAATGGGGCCATGTATCGTGAGATTTTGAGTGAAAACCTCCTTCCATCAGCAAGGGCATTGAAGATGAAACGTGGCCGGGTCTTTCAGCATGACAATGATCCCAAACACACCGCCCGGGCAACGAAGGAGTGGCTCCGTAAGAAGCATTTCAAGGTCTAGCCAGTCTCCAGATCTCAACCCCATAGAAAATCTTTGGAGGGAGTTGAAAGTCCATGTTGCCCAGCAACAGCCCCAAAACATCACTGCTCTAGAGGAGATCTGCATGGAGGAATGGGCCAAAATACCAGCAACAGCGTGTGAAAACCTTGTGAAGACTTACAGAAAACGTTTGACCTCTGTCATTGCCAACAAAGGGTATATAACAAAGTATTGAGATGAACTTTTGTTATTGACCAAATACTTATTTTACCGAGGAATTTACCAATTAATTCATTAAAAATCCTTCAATGTGATTTTCTGGATTTTTTTTTTCTCATTTTGTCTCTCATAGTTGAGGTATACCTATGATGAAAATTGGAGACCTCTCTCATCTCTTAAGAGGGAGAACTTGCACAATTGGTGGCTGACTAAATACTTTTTTGCCCCACTGTATATACCAATGGTAGACACTATCAAATCAACCGTTTTTTCCCTTTGCTTTATCTTCAGTAGCTCCAGATCTATATTAGGATTTTCCAGCATCCAGAGAGGCACATCAGGCCACTATTCCTTTCCTTGTAAAAAATGCGGCTTTTGTCTTTACAACTGAGAATTTAAACCCCCATTTCCTTCCCCACTTCGTAACAATCTTGATTCCTGTTTGCAATTTCTTTGTAACATGCTCCAAGTTTCTTCCTTGCTTCCATACTGCCCCGTCATCTGCGAATAATGATCTTCCCATATCCAATGGAATATTATTAAATATATCATTTATCATTATCGAGAACAGAGTAGCACTTAAAACACTTCCCTGGGGTGTCTCATTCTATCAAACAATTCCTGCTATCTGTATAACTGTATACTGTACCTCCACAATTTAAACATAAAATAGTTCCCTTCCAAAACACATGAAATTATTTAAAATCAGTTAAAATATAATAATGGCCAAGAATGAAAATCAAAATTATATAATTTAAAGTTTGTATAAAATAAAGCACTGTAAAAATAAATCTCATCTTACAATAGTGTTACTGAGAAGAATAAACTGGCCCATCAACATTAATAATTAGTTATTTTTTCCTTTTATATATGAAGCTTTTCTCTTGCATATTTACAATTTCCCTTTAATTAGTTTGGAATTATTTGGGACTTTTTTTTTTTAAATGCAACTTTTTGCTCCTAAATTTGAAAGATTTTTTTCCTAAATTTGCAGCTTTTCCTCATTTTCCTCATTCCTCACACTTTGAATTTATGTAAAAGAATCACATGGCTTTGGAGGCACAGGTTGCAGAACCCTGGACTCAATTATTAATAGCTCTTAATAAACCAATAATAGGAAATAATTAATATATAATGATAAAAATAATACGTATCAATAAACAATTTTCCACCTAAATATACAACTTTTCTTTTATACATTTAAGGTTTTCCTGTTAATATTTTTACTAGCAGATTTGTGTGAATGTGCAACTTTTTCCTCCTCAATTTGCCGCTTTTCCTCATGAACGGTTAACCCCGTAACTCCAATAATATACAGAAACTAGTACTGAC
This sequence comes from Pholidichthys leucotaenia, assembly GCA_020510985.1. Taxonomy (NCBI): domain Eukaryota; kingdom Metazoa; phylum Chordata; class Actinopteri; order Cichliformes; family Pholidichthyidae; genus Pholidichthys; species Pholidichthys leucotaenia. The sequence continues at coordinate 261,152,501 of CM035843.1, forward strand.
TTGCCGTATAAACAGCTCCTTCTTTTTTTGAGCTCTACACCTAATCGTACTAACTGAAGCACATCAGGCTTGTCCAGCAGCTGACAACAGGAGAAAAAAAACTCTGCTGTCCTCCGAGGAAGTGATATGTGGCTGCACCTCTCTGTGCTGAACATGTAAAAGACAGATTGTGATGGATGGCGTCTGGCTGAAGTATCCCCATCTCTTTTGTCTGTCCCCTGTCGCATCCCAAGACAGATTGTTCGAGGGGCTGTTTGACAGGCGGCTCAGTGGGTTTCCCAGCGGGCAGGAGTGATGGACGAGGATAAGCAGGATGTTCGTTTCTGCTCCTGCCCGCTGAGGTGCCCCACCACCACCGCCACCACCTCCACCTATCTGATCGCTCAGGGACAGCTCTGTCTCCACCGCTGGCTAAAGAGGACTGACAAGGAGGACATGAGACACAAAGGCCAGTGTGTCTGACACTTCACTGCATGTGGAGGAAGACAGAGAGGAGTGATGGGCTAATGATGTACTTACAAACTGTGTGGCAGAGGAAGTCCATCACAGCAGGAACCCGAGTCCACGTGATGAAGGGGAGCAGGAAGAGAGGAGAAGGAAAAAAAAAAGGGGGGGGTGAGGCTTTGGAGTGAGAATTAAGGTGAGAGAACTTGTGTTATGTGTTCACTTTAAAGTCAAGCCTCTGTTTGAAGAGCGTATCCACGAATGCACCTGATCCCCACAAACATTTGGTCAGAACAGGAAATGCTTAAGTCCTCCCAGGATGAAGAATAATCCCTTCAGTCCTGCTCAAACATTCAGAGCCGGGACATGTTCCGCACAAAATCAAGCCATGAAAGATCAAATAGCACAGCGCCGGTTTTTTTTTTTAAACACTTTTTCTTTCCTTTTTTTTTAACATTCCCAGTATCTGTGCACGTTATTACTGGACAACAAAGTTGGTAGCCTAAATTTATACTCAGGTTGAAATAGCTTTATATTATGAAAATATTCAGTGAAGTATAAGTAGGAGTAGTCACCAAAAATCACAGAAGTATCGATTAAAAAAGTTACTTGAGCAGTAACAGCTTTACTTTTACCAGATTGTGAGCTTTTAATATGGTGATTTTTTTCCCTTGTCAAGTACAGCTTTTTTCTCATAAATATGCAATTTTCTCAATCTTCTTGTGTAAATTTCTAACATTTTTTCTTATAAATATGTGATTTTTAATGGTAAAAAGGCATTTTTTAAATTTTCTTCTTAGACATTTCTTAAAACATTTGATGTTTTTGTGATCAGTCTATTGTGACGGTCCCCAGCTGTCTGGCCTTTGGGTGTTTGCTCCTCCTCAGCTGTGTCCGTCCTACAGGCACTGATTGCAATGGGCTCAGTGTGCCCTGGCTATAAAGCCTCCTTTCTACAGCTCTGCCGGGCTGCCACTTTGGACCTGAGCTGCAAGAGGAAAGGATTCCTCTTGCAGAGCCGACCCCGTCTATCTGGTTTGTTTATACGCACTCATCCAATCATCCAAACACCAACTTGCACTACTGATTTACTGATACTTACACATTTACCAAAATTAAGTTTTGTTAAAAATAAAGGTTTATTTGAATTACTTTATCCACTTGATTTGTTTCCCTTCTTTGTGGTGATCCATGATCCAGACTGTGACATTATGCTGTTTAACCAAAAAAAAAAAAAAAATCAACTTTTTTTGTAAATTTGCCACTTGTTTTCTCATCAATCAGCATTATGTTAATTGTGACTTGTGTCTTTGATGTTTTCAGATACATTTTTCCCTTCAAATTTGGGACCTTTCAGTTATAAATTTGTGACGTTTTCTTATAAATTTAAGACTTTCTCATAAATTAGCATTTTTGTAAAAAAATTCTGACTTTTCTGACAAATTTGCCATTTTTTCTGATAAATTTTGCTTTTCAGTTTTCCAGTAAAGTTTTTTCTAGAGATTTTTTTTCTTGAAATAGTGACTCTTGTCTAATAAAATTGTGCTTTTTACCTTGTAATTTACTTTTTTAAAATTAATTTGGGGTTTCTTTTGTTTTCATAATTTTCTTTCAAACAGGTTCATTTTGTCTTAGTGATAAAACTGATCTTGTTCTTCTATTAAGACAAAGCAAGGAGATGTTTCATACCTTTTTGACATGTTTCGACTGTCACCTGAAGTCTTCTTCAGAAAACGTTGTCCAACATCTGTGACGTGTCACATCAAGATGCTCTACCTCTATGCAGATGCTCTACCTCTATGCCACCACTCCAGTTACATGAAATATCCACTATTTGTGAAAATGCACCAACTTAATAACTAATGAGATCAAAATGTTCCCAAATGGGAGAAGTCTGTCTTTTTAGTGCTGGCTCCATCTGAAAATGAAGATTGGCTGGGACAAACCCTATACACAGTCACAGATCTGACAACACAAAATGTGAGGGACGGGCATTTTCATTGTGCATCGCTGCTCACTTTATTTCATGTTGCATGCAAAATCATTAACCGCTTCCTGACCCAGACATGTGGTATGCCTGGCCGGCGAGGCTTCCGACATCAACACATACGTCAGCAATACATGCCTCGAAACGCGCTTCGCCAAATATTTCCTGCATTACTCGATGCACACTCAAAAGCTCCGGCACCAGAAGTCCCATCTCTAGTTTTCATCATTTATCATTTTCTTTTTTTTTCTCCACAATATCTTTATTGAACCTTTTTTTTTTTTTTTTAACAAACATGACACAAACAATCAAACACTAACACTAAAGTACTACAAAAAAAAAAATGCACTAAAAACACCCACAACCACCAACAAAATCAAGTCTTCAACAATGCTCCTCTGTTTAGTCTAGACAATCCATTACATAAGTATACATATTATGTTCACCAGTTTGGAATTTACAAGGTCCACACACATCATTCACCTTCTTCTTCAAGAGTTACGTTTAAATTTTTTACATGGTAAATGGTAAATGGCATTCACTTATATAGCGCTTTTATTCTCATCTCTTGATGACTAAAGCGCTTTACAGATCCTGCAATCCACCCATTCACACACACATTCACACACTGATGGTGGCATACAATAATACATAATCAATAAAAGGTCTCCATATATTCTCAAACACAATTTCCTTTGATTTCAGTATATATGTTATTCTTTCTAATGGAAGGTTTGTTAACATCTGTCTTAACCACTGAGTCACATCTGGTCTATGAGTCTTTTTCCACAGTAGTGCAATACATTTTTTGGCATTAAGCAAACTGAGGTCTATGAATGTTCTTTCACTTTTATTAAAGTTATGCTTTTCTGGGTACAGACCCAACAAAAACAGTTTAGGATTCAATATGATTTGTTTTGAGATTATTTTTTCAATTGTTACCCTCACCTCTTCCCAAAACATTCTAATTATTCTACATTCCCATACACAATGAAATAGAGTTCCTTTACTTTCCATGCATTTTGTGCATGTATCTGGTATATTTTTGTTATATCTATTTAACTCCTCCGGTGTAACATACATCCGCATTAACCATTTAAAATGTATCAATTTAAGACGTACATTTATTGATTTGGTTTGAGCTTCTGTACAAGCCAATTCCCATTGTTCCTCTGAAATTTCAGTTTGCAGCTCTTCTTTCCAGTAGTTTAATCTTTTCTGTGAGTTTTCACTTGAGGATAGTGTCAATGAGTTATAAAACTCTGAAATAATACCCTTTCTTTTACTATCTTTCATCAACATTTTTTCCAAGGATGAATAAATAGGTCGAGTGAGAGCTTTATTTTGATTTGATCGAATAAAGTTTCTAAGTTGAAGATATTTAAAAAAATGTGTTCTATTAAGATTAAATTTGATCCTCAGCTCTTCAAAAGACATTACGTTATCTGCACATGGTAAATATAAATCTTGAATCTTTTGAATCCCTTTTAAATTCCATACTTTAAATACAGCGTCCGCTCTCCCTGGTTTAAAATATTGATTACCCCATATTGGGCTAAATTGTGACAATAAGTGTGGTTCTTTTAAATAGTTTTTAGCTTCACACCATATTTTGATCATATGCTTTACAAATGGATTTTTAACTTGTTTTTGTAATTTTTTTGCCGAATCTGAGTATATGAATATGGGAAGAGGTAAAGGTAAATTGTATGATTCCATTTCAGTCCAGTGAGGGAGATTATTTAATGAAAAATAATATGTCATAGACCTCAGTTGTGCCGACCAATAATACAACATAAAATTTGGACATTTCAGACCTCCACGATCAAATGGTAAATATAATAAAGACAGACGTAATCTAGCCCTCCTGTTGTTCCATATAAATTCCACTAACTTTTTTTTAATTCTTGAGAATAAATCTAAAGGTGGTGGTAAGGGAATGTATTGAAATAAATAAAGTATTTTAGGTAAAATATTACTTTTAAGTATATTGATTCTCCCGATCATCGACATTGGTAGTGACATCCATCTCTGAATTAACTCATTGATATCTGTCATTAAGGCTTCATAGTTGACACTGGCGACTGATTCTAGCTTAGGCATAATTTGGATTCCTAAATATTTAAACTGATTTACAACGTTGAATTGATTTACCTCAGGGGCTGGGTAATTTCTCTGGGTCTCATTTAGCATTAATATTGAAGATTTAGTTTTATTTATTTTATATCCTGATATTTCCCCCAAATTCTTTATTAAATTCAACAAGGTCGGAATTGATTTTTTTAGATTCGACATAAACAAAATTATGTCATCGGCGTACAGGGAGATTTTATGTTCTGTTGGTCCAACTTTAATTCCATATATTTGTGAATGTAAACGTATCGCCATCGCTAAAGGTTCAATTGCCATAGTAAACAGTAAAGGTGAAAGTGGACAGCCTTGTCGACATCCTCTATTGATTTTTATTGATTTTGAAATATTGTTATTTGTTAGGATTTCTGCTGTAGCATTATTGTATATTATCTGAACCCATTTTATGAAATTATTTCCAAGTCCAAACCTTTGTAAGACTTCAAAAAGAAAGGGCCATTCGACTCTATCAAAGGCCTTTTCGGCATCCAGTGATAGGAGAGCTGTATCCGGTGCTTCTTTATTAGAATAAATAATATTGAATAGTCTTCTTACATTATGGAAGCCTTGTCTTCCCTTTATAAAGCCATTCTGATCTCGATTAATAATATTTGGTAAAATTTCTTGTATTCGTCTTGCTAAAATTTTACAGATTATCTTAAGGTCGGCATTTAATAGGCTTATTGGTCTCATATTTTCACATTTATTAGAGGGCTTACCTGGTTTTGGCAACAGTATAATTAAGGCATTATTCATGTATGATGGTAAATTACTATTTTGAAATGCTTCTAAAACCATTTCCAAAAAAGGTTTTATTAATTTATTCTTAAATTTTTTATAAAGGTCAACTGGAAGACCATCTGGTCCTGCACTTTTTCCTGATTTCATATTATCAATGGCTAGCCCAACTTCTTCTTGACTAATTTTAGACTCCAATATCTCCCTGTTTTCATTTGGAATACACGGTATAGATAGTTCGTTCAAAAACCCATTTAGTTTTGTTAAATCAGATTCATTTTTGGTATCATATAATTTTTCATAGTAATCTCTAAAGGCTCTGTTAATTTCTAAAGGATCTATAACTACCTGTCCATTACTTATAATACTGGTAATTGGTGTTTTAAATTCTAATTGTTTAATCTGCCATGCCAATAATTTTCCTGATTTTTCACCTTGTTCATAAAAAGATTGTTTCAATCTTAGAAGACTCGAGGCAGCTCTATTTGCTGATTTTTTGTCATATTCAGCTCTCAAAATCAGTAATTCGTTCTCCAACCTTGGATCACTTCCTGCATACACTTTTTCCTGAAGACTTTTTATTTTATGTTCCAATTGGGCTCTCTCCTCTCGAGCCTTCTTAGATTTTGAACCTGTATAACTAATAATATGTCCCCTAATAAAAGCTTTGAAAGCCTCCCACTTTACACATGCTGATGTTTGTGTAGTATTGATGTCAAAGAACTCATCTATCTGTTTTTCTATGTACTTGACAAATTCCTCATCCTGAAGCCATTTATGCTGAAATTGCCATCTACCTGATTCCTTTGTCAATTTCTTATCTACATATATTAGACAGCAGGGTGCATGATCAGAAATCACGATGTTATCATAAAAGCAGTTTTGAATCTTGGACCTTAATTCTGTGGAAATCAAAAAATAATCAATACGTGAGAATATCTTGTAGGTACTGGAATAACAAGAGTAGGCTTTAACTTGTGGTTTCATTTCTCGCCATATATCTAGCAATCTCAATTCTTTCTTAAAATGATTAAGATCGTCCCAAATGTCTCCTGAGCCGGTGGACGGAGCCACTGTTTATAGCAGGATACGATACAGCAGGGAAGAGCTGCTAGCATTCAACCGCCACCCGGTCCCATTGGAAAAACTCGACATACCGAGAGAACTGAGGCGAAAACACCACGGCTGCCGGGCTGGAGTAAGGTGGAGGACAAAAAATATAAGGTACAGACCCTCCCTTCCATCTGTTGTCATGGGAAATGTACGGTCGATACTGGGAAAGTTAGATGAGCTAGCGGCTATCTCCCGTTATGATAGCACATACCGGGAGTGCTCTCTCCTTTTGTTTACTGAGACGTGGCTAACTGAACTAGCAGCAGATGCTAACATTGAGCTGGAGGGTTTCCACATGATACGAGCTGACTGAACACCAGACAGTGGCAAAACTAGGGGCGGTGGAGTGATAATGTATGTTAACAACAACTGGTGCAGACCGGGACATATCACTGTTAAACAACGACACTGCAGCAAAGACATTGAGTTGCTAGCTGTTAGCATGAGGCCTACATATCTCCCGAGAGAACACTCACACGTGATCTGCATTGTTGTTTATGCAAATCCGACGGCAAACGCTGGGACAGCGCGTGACGTCATCCATTCAGTAACCAGCAGGCTGCAGACAGAACACCCAGATGCTCTTCTCCTCATCTCAGGCGATTTCAACCATGTTTCACTATCTCCCATTCTACCCACGTTCACCCAGTATGTCACATGCCACACTAGAGACAATAAAACACTGGATTTGTTCTACGCAAACACTAAGGAGGCGTACACCTCATCACAACTCCCCCCACTCGGGAGATCGGATCACAACTTGGTTCATCTCCGGCTGGTGTACAAACCCCTAGTGCACAGACAACCTCCGGCCATGCACACTGTGGAGTTATGGTCTGAGGAGGCAATGGACACTCTAAAGGACTGTTTTGAAGCCACCGCCTGGAAGCAGCTCTGCGATCCACATGGTGAGGACATCGATGGCCTCATTCACACCTTCACGGGCTACCTCAGCTTCTGTGTGGACAAATCCGTTCCCACCAAGACCATACGGCGTCACTCAAACAACAAACCCTGGATCAACCCTGAGATAAAAACACTTCTGAGAGAGAAGAAGAGGATCTTCAGGTCGGGGAACAGGGAGATGCTGAAGTCCGTACAGAGGGAGCTGAGGAGAAAGATCAGAGAAGGCAAGGACAGCTTCAGGAAGAAGATGGAGGACAAGCTGCAACAGAGCGACATCAGCGGGGTCTGGAGAAACCTCAAAACCATCTCGGGGCTCCAGAATACCTCCCCCCAGGCCACGGGGGGCAGGGAGTGGGCGAACAACCTGAATCTGTTTTTCAATAGATTTGACCAACCGCCCTCCCCCCTGTCTGCACAACAACCACTGCTGCCTCTAAAGAAATCAAGTCCTGCTGCCCACTCCCCACTCCACCAACACCCCCCCACTCCCAACACACAGCCCCCCATCCTGACCCTGACCGAGACCCAGGTGAGGACGGAGCTGAGGAAGATCAAAGCAAGGAAGGCGCCGGGACCGGACGGCATCAGCGCAAAGCTCCTCAAGTCCTGTGCAGACCAGCTGTGTGGGATTGTGACGTATATCTTCAACATGAGCCTGAAACTGGGGAGGGTACCACAGCTGTGGAAAACATCTTGTGTGGTACCTGTACCAAAAACTTCCCACCCCAAAGACCTGAACAGCTACAGACCGGTGGCCTTGACGTCCCACTTGATGAAGACCCTGGAGAGACTGCTCCTTGCTCACCTCCGCCCCCTGGTGGAACCAGCGATGGATCCACTCCAGTTCGCCTACCAGCATGGCATTGGGGTGGAGGATGCGGTGATCTTCCTCCTTCACCGTTCTCTGTCCCACCTGGAGAAGCCCGGGAATATGGTGAGGATCATGTTCTTTGACTTCTCCAGTGCTTTCAACACCATCCAACCGATGATCCTGAAGGACAAGCTGCTGCGAGCAGGGGTGGACCAGCACCTGTCATCATGAATCCTGGACTACCTCACGAACCGGCCTCAGTTTGTGAGAACCCGGGACTGTGTGTCCGACACGATCATCAGTAGCACGGGGGCCCCCCCAGGGAACGGTGCTGGCTCCCTTCCTGTTCACTCTTTATACTGCGGACTTCTCACACAACACAACACACTGCCATCTACAGAAGTTCTCTGATGACTCTGCGATCGTTGGCCTCATCTCCAATGGAGATGAAGCTGAGTACAGAGGGCTTATCCAGGACTTCGTGGACTGGTGCCATCGGAACTGCCTCCAGATCAACGCGAGGAAAACTAAGGAGCTGGTGGTGGACTGCCGCAGGCATGGGCAGCCCCTCACAGCACCAGTAAATATACAGGGAACAGACATCGAGATGGTGACATCCTATAAGTACCTGGGTGTTCATCTGAACAATAAACTAGACTGGTCACACAATACTGACGCACTCTACAAGAAGGGACAGCGCAGGCTGTTCCTGCTGAGGAAACTCAGGTCTTTTGGTGCACAAGGGGTGCTGCTGAAGTCATTCTATGACACGGTGGTGGCATCAGCCATCACTTTTGGAGTGGTCTGCTGGGGCAGTGGCATTACTGCAGCCGATAGGAAGAGACTGAACAAACTGATTAAGAAAGCTAGCTCTGTCCTGGGGCAGCGCCTTGATCCGATGGAGGAGATAGGAGAGAGAAGGACGGTGGCTAAACTGTCATCTCTGCTGGAGTCCGAGTTCCACCCTATGCAGGACATACTGGATGCACTGAGGAGCTCATTTAGCAGCAGACTACATCATCCCAGGTGCACAACCGAGAGGTTTCGTAGGTCCTTCCTACCAACGGCTGTCAGACTGTACAACCTAAGCAGGGCTGCTCGCAGAGATAGCAAAAAGACGTAACAAACTAATAGTTTTTTGAATGCAAAAGATGCAATAGACTTACATAATGGTCCCCTCCGGCATACAACTAGGAACATACCGGTCGCTATGGAGGGTGAGAATATGTATGGGCACATAATCATACCATGTAGGATAACTAAGTAGACGGTTATGCTGTTTCATCCCATCTAGCAACAATGCTCTGCACTGTGTGTGTTTATATATTTACATATTTATTCCATCTAGCTACAATGCTCCGCACTGTGTTTTTATATATCTACATATTATTCCATCTAGCTACATTGCTCCGCACTGTGTGTGTTTATATACTTGCATATTTATTACACCTAGCTGCAATGCTCCGTACTGTGGGTGTTTATATATTTACATATTTATTCCATCTAGCTACAATGCTCTGCACTGTGTGTTCATATACTCATATATTTATTCCATCCAGCTACAATGCTCTGCACTGTGTGTCTGTGTGTGTGTGTATATATTTATTTTATAGTAATATGTACATATGTATATTAGCCGCTCTTGCTTGCTTGTTTTTTTCTTGCCTTCTGATTGTTGCTCTGAGTGTTGCTATCCCTGTGCTGTTGCAATCCTGGAATTTCCCCGTTGTGGGACTAATAAAGGCTTATCTTATCTTATCTTATCTTTTCTTATCTTAATGGTCATCCTACATCCATTGTGCGTACAGTCCAGTCCTGTTGATCTATCTATACCGGGATTCAATGTACAATTAAAATCCCCTACTATTATATGTTGCCCTGTAAGTGATGATAAGATAAGAAATAAATTAGCAAAGAACTTTTGATCATCTATATTGGGACCATATAAGTTCACCAAATTTATATTTTCTAATAGCAAAGATCCTTGAATGATTACATATCTTCCAAATTTGTCTCCAATTACATTTTTCACTTGAAAAGGGACTGATTTATGTATGAGAGTCATAACTCCCCTGGCTCGGGATGAAAATGATGAGGTGAAAACACTTCCTTGCCATCTACTCCTAATTCTTTTTACATCCTCCTCTATTAGATGAGTTTCTTGTAAAAACACAATTTTTGAACCCATGTCTTTTATTTTATTCATAACTTGTTTAAGTTTTTTTTAAATTTTGTAGACCTCTGCAATTCCATGAAGTAGCACAAAACCGAGCTGTACAAAAGCAAAAACAACATTTATTTTTCCAAACTGTTAATCATGCACGAGTTCTTTGGGACACCAAGGCTAAACCAAAGGGGATCCTCGGCGGTCATTTAAACATACGGAGCATAATCCCCAAAAGGGATGAGATTTCGGTGTTGCTGTTGGACTCAAATCTGGACTACCTTTGTCTCTCAGAAAGCTGGCTACACAGGAACATAGACACTAATATGATCGATATTGTGGGCTACCAGTGTTTTAGAAAAGACAGGCAGGTAGGGAGGGGAGGAGGTGTTTTAATTTACATCAAAGAGAAATATAAATGTCAACTGGTTGATTTGAATACTTCACTTGGATGTTTAGCTGTTAATGTATGTCTCTCTCCGGTAATGAATTTCAACACTGCAGTAGTGTACAACCCACTGTCACACAACTCTTCCTTTTATAATGAATTAAGTGATCTGGTTAAACAACTTGAGAAGAACAGAGAAACAATAATTCATGGTGACTTTAATATCAACTGGTCTGATAAAAAAGACAAACAAAAACTGAAAAGCCTCATGACTAAATTTAATTACCAGCAAATCATCAAAGGACCCACCAGGATAACCAAACAATCCAGAACACTTATTGACATGGTATTTACTAATAAACCAGAACGAATAACCAGAACCTATAATCTTGTAACTGGTCTCTCAGATCATAACATGGTTCTTGCTGTCAGGAAACTTACTAAAAAGCGACTACAGTATTTTGGGGGAGTCGATATTGACAAATCAAATTTTATTATCCCCAAATCAAAAAATGAGGAGTCTGAACATTACTTAGAGAATCAAAATTGGGAGCAGCTCATGTCAACATGTGAAGTAGATGATTGTTGTAATTTTATAACTGCAACAATCACAAAGTCTATAGAAAAATTTTCAAAGCAAATTAAAAGTAGACAACAGAAGATTAGCCTACCATGGTTAAATAATGAAATAAGAAAACTTATGAAGAGGCGAGACTATGCACTGAAAACATCACTAACCTCCAAACTACAAAATGATCACCTTGTGTACAAAAGTTTAAGAAATAAAATGGTACATGAGCTGCGAAAATCAAAAATATCTTATTACAATAAACTGATAGATCATGCAAAGGGTAACAACAGTTCCCTATGGAGGCATTTAAATAACTTAACTAATAAAAAAAACGATCAGAAGGGGGTAAAGGAACTTAGAATCAATGGCAAGACCGTCAGTGACAAGGCTACTTTGGCAAATGAATTTAATTCACACTTTGTGGGCTCTGTGGAAGACTTAACAAAAATTTTTGTGCTGCCAAATGTGCTCAACAACACAAATTCCATGCTTCCAACAGATACTTTTCACATCAATGAGGTAAATGAGAAGTTAATTGCTGGTATTGTTAAAACACTGTCAAACTCAAAAACTAATGATATCTACAATATGAGCACCTCCTTTCTCAAAATGCACAACAAAATATTAATCAAACCACTGACCCATCTCATTAATCTCTCCATTAGGTCTAGTACATTTCCATCTGGCTGGAAAAAAGCTGTCGTCATACCAGTTCATAAATCAGGCAGTAAAGACGATATATGCAATTACCGCCCAATCTCTATCTTACCAGTCCTATCTAAGGTTCTTGAAAAAGTTGTAGCTACACAGCTGATAGACTACTTACAAGACAGTCAACTTCTTCATCCACATCAATTTGGTTTTAGACCAGGATACTCAACAGAAACAGCAAATTGTTGCCTTATTGAAAACATCAAACAGTCCTTGGACAGGGGTAATGTGGTAGGAGCTGTTTTTCTAGATCTCAAAAAGGCTTTCGATACCGTAAACCACAGTTTGCTTTTATCCAAAATGGTATCTTTTAACTTCTCCCCAAATACATTAGAATGGTTTGCATCTTATCTCCAGAATAGAGAACAGTGTGTAAAAGTTCACCAGGATAAATCCTCATTTTTAAACAACCGCATGGGTATCCCACAAGGGTCCATTCTTGGTCCTTTACTTTTCAGCATTTTTATTAATGACTTGCCTGCTCAGCTGCAACATGCCAACTTTATGCAGATGATGCAGTTATTTACACAGCTGCCAAGACTCCAGCACAGGCTGCAGATGTACTGTCTACAAGTATGGTTGATGTCCAAGAGTGGCTCCTCAAGAACCATCTATTGCTGAACCTTCAGAAAACAGTCTCAATGTGCTTTTCAATCAAAAAATGTAACCTGCAACATTTTAAAGTTAATATACATGATCATGACATCAGTTTAGCTACAGAATTCAAATACCTTGTCATTGTACTAGATCCTCAACTCAAATTTAATCTTCATATAAAGAAAATTTCAAAAACAGTAAAAAAAAATCTGAACTGCTTTAAATTAATTAGATATTACATACCTTACGAAGCAGCTGCACTGTATATGCATTCTATGGTTTTTTCTCATATATCATACTGTTTGACAGTCTGGGCTCAAGCAGCCCCTTCCACAATAAGACATATAGGTTCATTATATAATCAAACCCTAAAAATCTTGGACAAAAAGCCCATTAGGTGGCATCACTGTAATGTTTTAAAAAAATACAACCTATTGAGTTTTGAGAGCTTCATTGACCTCTGTCTTCTGAAATTAACGTTCAAATGTTTCCATAAATCAGCACCCGAGCCACTTGCTGGTTTCGTCCAAAGACAGGACAGCAGCAGAGCCACCAGGAGTTCTGTTAACAATAACTGTAAAATATTCCACCGCAGAACCACATTTGGACAAACAGCTTTCTCTATAAAGGGCAGTCACATCTGGAACACAATGCCAAATGAAATTAAAATAATAACGGACTTTAAAACATTCACTAAAAATGTTAAAAACTGGCTGAAAAATAAACAAGAATGTACTCATGTATGAATTAATTGTCTGCAAAGTGAGAGTGAATGAAGGGAAGGAATAAATGTGTTTGTTTATAGTGAGTGACGGAGGGAGGAAGGCCTGAAATAGGCAAATGTGAGTTATATGTGTTAAATGTGAGTCAGGCTGTTATATTTGTGTATTTATAATATTTATAATATTTATGTTAAATGTGAGTCAGGCTGTTATATTTGTGTATTTATAATATTTATAATTGTGTATTTATAATTTTTCTGCATTGATGTATGTGGTTATTGTGTATATTTTTTATTTTATTTTTTTCCCATCTTTACTTGATTCTTTTTTCTAAAGCCCATCCAGGGACAAGAGTTGCAAATTAGCTAATAGCTATACACTCTATGTGCAACACATCAGATTGATTGTCTTTGATTAATTGTCTATGTTTATTGCACTGTCCCTGTCAAATAAACTAATCTACTACTACTACTACTTAAATTAAGATTAATGCTTTGGTTTATGATCAATAGGGAGTTTGGGATTACCTTGCAGTGTAAACATGCTCAAACAGAGAGGCAAAAAAATGAGTGGTTGAACATTCATCCTACAAACTACACACAAACAAATTCCCCCTTCCCACATTTGTGGGGAACCCCCCAAAATCAAAAGAAAAATTCTGTCTCCCAGTATAGCCATCGACCGCTCCACACCCACGGGGAACAGCCAAAGCCACTCCTTCTTCATCCTCCCAATCACCCTAACTCTACTGCTTTTAATGACGTAACATTAACTCTCCTCTGTAGTTTTCCAACTTAACTCCAAAATTTTTAGCAACTTTGTACATCATAGTTGTTTTTTTTTTTAATATATAATACAATCTATATTTTGTAAACTTGCTATTTGCTTCAAGTCAGTCACATGCCTGTGCAAATGCTTAAATATTCTACCTTATATTTTGTTCATGCTTAGCTCCCACCAGTCTCTTCTTGGATCTTCTTGATGAACTCCTGCGCCTCCTCTGGGGTCTTGAAGATGTGGGTTCTGCCCCCATATGTGGTCAACAGTCTCGCAGGATAGATTACACCATGACGAATCCCAAGGTTGCGCAGCTCCTTACGTACGGGATCAAACTGCTTCCTCAATTGTTGGATTCCTGTGGCCAAATCTGGGTAGAACCGCACCTGCTGGTCCTGGTGTTTAATCTCTCCTTTAGCTCGTGCAGCGTTGAAGATCTTCATCCTGTCTCTGTTGCTGAGAAACTTCATAATTAGGGTCCTCGGTGGTCCCTTATCTCTCCGTGGGCCAATACGGTGTGCGCTTTCCAGAACCACTGCTGATTGCAGCTCCGCGCTGCCCAGCGCCTCCGGAATCCACTTTTCCAGAAAGGAACATGAGTCCCGACCTTCGGATTCCTCCGGTAGACCCACCAGCCTCAAGTTGTTCCGTCTCGACCGGGACTCCAAATCCAGGATATTATCTTCCAGACATTTATTTTTTTTTTCCAAAGTGCGCACCTTTAATTGAAGACAAGTGACGTCATCTTCAGCACTAGAGACACGAAGCTCCACCTGCGCCATTCGTTCTACACAGTCACCCAATTCCTTTCTCATTCCTTCCAACGCTGCCATAATCCCATCAAATCTAGAGGAAAAGTCCGCTCTCATTGAACTCATGGCAGCCAGCACCGCACCTGTGTCGTTTCCCGCAGATACCGCACCGCTGTTAGCTTCCTCCGCCATATATGGAGCTTTATCTGCTGCGTCACAGACCTGAAAGTCCGTTAATTTGGACTCTTTCGGCGGCTCGCTTTTTCCTCTACCTGGTTTTCCAGCCTTAGGCTTCACCGACATATCCTCGCCCAAACGCTGGGATACGTTCTGTCCCAAATGAGAGAGTTATTTGCAGATTTTTTTTCTCCAGGAGCAGAGCAGAGTGAGACGTGTCCTTCTCACGTGGCAGCCATAACCGGAAGTCACGTCATTTATCATTTTCTGGTAAATTTATAACCTTTCACATTAATTTGAAGGTTTTTTCCTTAATAAATTTTTGACTTTTTCCCAATTTTTCTAACATTTTATACAAATTTGCAACTTTTTTTCTTGCAAATATGAGACTTTTTCCTGGTATATTTACCACTTTACTCTCACCAATTTGTATTTTTTTTTTTCTTAAAGAGTTTAATGTCATGAATGGGGTTGCTGTCCCAACCCCATTCCATGATCTGTGGCTGTAGTCTCCTGATTGTTGTTAATTATTTCCAGCTGGCAGATTATTGGAGCCTCTGAGTCTGGGCTCCCTGCCAGTCTACAGCCACGCCTCCTCCTCTCAGGCATTCACCAGCTGTGCCATCACTTTTTGTGTTCACACACACACACACACACACACACACACACACACACACACACACACACACACACACACACACACACACACACACACACATTCATTCTTACTCACATGCTCTGACATTCACTCACGCACCTGCTCAGCCACACTCCTGCATCCACTTGACATCATTAGCTCACTGGGTATTTACGTTTGTCAGTTTGTGCATTCAGGGTGGTGATGTTAGTCAATAGTGACTAGTCAACAGTCTGAACTCATACCAGTCTGAGGCTACACTAGTCTACGTTGATGTCCTGGAACTCGTTGGTTTTTTTTCCTGTTTTGGACTTCTCAGGGGTTGTTTTTCCCAGAGCCAGTTGCACTCTGACGCCTTTTGTAAGTCTATCTCATTATTAGTATTAACTGCCCTTCCTCTCCACTCTAGTCCTGTCTGGGAGCGCATGGGGCTCATCCTCCAGCCAACTGAGCTCGGTCATCCGTCACTTTGTGTGTTCCAGACTGTTTCTCATTGAACATTTTGTGTATTTTGTGTTTTTTCCTTTGTTAATAAACACGTTCACTTCACCAGCGACTGGGTTTAACTCTTTTCCCCTGTGCGCTGCGGGGCACGTACATGACAGTACATTGCCACCATTTGAGCCCAGCGATGAAGTGCGTGTTGTTTTTTCATCTATGTGTGTTTTCCCACTCACCTGTCTTTTGAAGATGGCGATGGGTCGAGGCTACCCCATGAGCTTGGGATGGGAGTGCTGCCAGACCCTTATGGACATAGACGGGCTAATCTTCTCAGTTAGCATACACTCCGCACTGGAGGATATCCTCTGGTATGTGGACCTGGCGGAGGAAAAGGTTTGGCGGTGTCATCAGCTCTCGGAGCGTACCCAGGGAGCTGCGCGGATTGCCCGGTTAGTAGCGCTATGGTGCAAAAATGGCGTAAGGGGGAAGAAGTTCCCAAAGAAGGCTGGGTTCGCGCCGAAGGAAGGGCGCTCCCGGGTCTCCGTCGTTTCCTTGGCTCACCGGAATTCCACTCCTACCCAGCCAGTCCCAGCTCCAAAGAGACAATGTCGTCCTGTTCCGGATCCCCGGAGGATTAAACCAACCCATTTGACAGCCTCCTTCCCTACACCGAGCCCGGTTATCCCCGCAGCGGACCTCTGCCCACGTTTTTCCTCCTGGGCAGTCCCGTCTGCCAGATCTCCTTCCGCATCCACTGCAAGGTTTCCGCCCACGATGCATCCTCGAACTGTCAAGAAGCATTTGTTTTCCTCACTGTCGGCTCCCGTTTCCGTGGTCAGAGGGGCGGTTCCCCCATGTTCCTCAAAGGGGCCCAGAATCGTCCTCACCACGGAGAAGGACGGCACTCCACACACTACAGCAGCAAGCAACATCCAAATCCAGGAGAACAGGCAAGTTTATTTTCATTCCACTTCTTTTAATAAAAAAATAGCTTGCCTGATTCCCGGTAGGGAGACTCAGGAAAAGCAGTCCCCTGAGTTCTCCCCACCTGCTGCTGTTCTGAACTGCTCACCAGCCCTCTCCCTGCTCTCTCCTGTTTCCTCCGAGTGCACGCCGGAGCTGAACTGTCAGGACCAGAAGGAGCCAGAGGTCTGGGAGGATCCTTCCCCCACAGCAATGGTGAGCAAGACCCCAGCCCCCATGCCGGAGGAGTCACCAGCGTGGGTCATGATGGCTGGGATTACTCAGACTGCCATTACCATCATGCCTGCTGCGGAAGCCACCACAACAGTGTCAGTGCCCAAGCTAAACCTCCAGGAGGCCGAGCCCATGGGAACATCCCCCCGGATCATCGGAGTCCTGGACAGCGGTGGAGCTTGAGTTAAGGCAAGTGCTCTCCTTTGTCTTTCTCCTTTCTATAATTGAGCATTTTTGCCTAGCTCTACGTGAGGAGAGCCAGCTGCAGCCGCATGCTGCACCTGAGCTCGCCTCGCCATGCTCCGCCGCTGCCGGCAACCCTGACCCCTCCTTCTCTCTGTCTGAGTCCTCTTCTAGGGTTGCTGGAGAGAGATCCACGTCACTGGACGAGTCCAAGGATCCAGGCTCGCCACTGGAGGTCATCGTGGCTGCTGCTGCCCCCACAGAGGTCTCCATGGGTCCAGCTCCCCGTCTGCTGGAGGCCGTGGTTTGGGTTCCGCCTCAGTCCAGGTCTCCGTGGGTGCCCATGGTTGATCACATCCTGGGTCTGGTGCTCATGCGGGTTGGCTGGCCCATAGTCAAGGTGACATTAGGGTCAGCGGTGGCCCAGCCGGGTCCCACCGCGGGTGCAGCAGGGACCCAGCCAGGTTCCATCATGGGTGCAATCATGGCCCGTTCGGGGTCCTCTGGGGGTGCAACACAGGCCTAGTCGGGAATCACCGCAGGAGCAATGAGGTCCCAGGCCGGGACCACCTCTGGTGCAATGTTGACTCAGGCCGGGACCACTGTGGGTGCAGCCATGGCCCAGCCCAGGTCTGCCACGGGTGCAGCCAAGTTCCTGTCCCAAGCCAGGACCACCGAGGGTGCAGCCAGCCAGCTTGGGGACACCGGGGCCTCCTCCTTCCTTCCGGAGGCCTGCTGGGTGTTCCTCCTTCTTCTGTTGGGCACCGCCGTGGTCCACCAGGTCCTGCCACCAGTTGCCGCTGGGGTCCCCCTTCCCTGGTCCGGCCACCCACCTTTAAGCCTCCCGGTGGGTAGGCCACCTCCTCGCGCCCCCTCCAGTCCTGGTGGCTCAACTATGCGGGCCGGCCACACGAAGCACTGGGTTGCCTAGCCAGGTGGCCTGTTTGCCCTGGCAGGCCGCCTGATGTTGCTCTGCAGGCCGCCTGCTGGGCCTTGGACTTTGGTCAGCCCCCTGACTTTGGGACTCTTGGGTCTTGGGGGGCGCTTAGCTTTAGTTTGGGGTTGGGAGTTTTTGTTTTCCTGTGTTGTACTGTTGTATTATTTCTCGTTGGTTAACTCCCTCCTGACCTGTTTCCCCCACCTTCTGCCCTGGTTAGTTGTGATGGGTTCTGGGGGATGGGGGGGGCAGGTTTTTATTTGTGTTTTGATGGTACGGTGGGTGTCTGGAATCCACCCCTTGGGGGGGCTGTCATGAACAGGGTTGTTGTCCCAACCCCATTCCATGATCTGTGGCTGTAGTCTCCTGATTGTTGTTAATTATTTTAATAATTGTTGTTAATTATTTCAATAATCTCCAATAATTATTTAGATTATTGGAGCCTCTGAGTCTGGCCTCCCTGCCAGTCTACAGCCACACCTCCTCCTCTCAGGCATTCACCAGCTGTGCCATCACCTTTTGTGTTTATACACACACACACACACACTTACTCACATGCTCTGACATTCACTCATGCACCTGCTCAGCCACACTCCTGCATCCACTTGACATCATTAGTTCACTGGGTATTTACTGTATGTTTGTCAATTTGTGCACTCAGGGTGGCGATGTTAGTTAATAGTGACTAGTCAATAGTCTGAAGTCATACCAGTCTGAGGTTACACTAGTCTACGTTGATGTCCTGGAACTCGTTGGTTTTTTCCTGTTTTGAACTTCTCAGGGGTTGTTTTTCCCAGAGCCAGTTGCGCTCCGATGCCTTTTGTAAGTCTATCTCATTATTATTATTAACTGCCCTTTTTCTCCGCTCCAGTCCCGTCTGGGAGCACGTGGGGCTCCTCCTCCAGCCAACTGAGCTCAGTCATCCATCACTTTGTGTGTTCCAGACTGTTTCTCATTGAACATTTTGTGTATTTTGTGTTTTTCCTTTGTTAATAAACACGTTCACTTTACCAGCGATAGGGCTTAACTCTTTTCACCTGTGCGCTGCGGCGCACGTACATGACACTTAATAGCTGAATAGATATCCTCTCTAATATAATTAAATTACAAGCAGAACATTTTAACTTTATTTCTAATAAAACTGTATTACAATCGGTCATAAATCAAATTTTTCAAATTCAATTTTGACTCACGCTCAGTTCAAATTAATGATATCAAAAGTAATTCACAACTAAATGTACCTGAGTAAATGTTTTAGTCATAAACGCAATGTAGAAAGAAAAAACACTCCTTAAATTACAGTTTTGTGGAAAAGTTACTTGAATACATGTATTTGAGTAACTAGTTATTACCAGAGGTGGGTAGACTATCCAGAAATTGCAATCAAGTAAAAGTAGTGTTACCTTAAGAAAATAATTGTGCATTCGGTTCTGTAGGCACAACAATGGCAAATCATTTGCCACAGAAACCTGAATGTACCAGGGCACCCTGGTTGAAAAACACTAATCTACAATGGTGTGAAAAAGTCTTTGCTCCCTTCCTGGTTTCTCATTTTTTTGTATGTTTGTCACACCTAAATGTTTCAGATTATCAAACAAATTTAAATATTAGACAAAGATAACACAAGTAAACACAAAATGCAGTTTTTAAATGAAGGTGTTTATTATTAAGGATAAAAAAATCCAAACCTACATGGCCCTGTGTGAAAAAGTGATCCCCCCCCCCCCGTTAAAACATAAATTAACTGTGGTTTATCACATCTTTGGAAAGTTGTGTTCAATTTCTCTAGCCACACCCAGGCCTGATTACTGCCACATCTGTTCTCAATCAAGAAATCACTTAAATAGGACCTGCCTGACAAAGGAAAGAAGACCAAAAGATCCTCAAAAGCTAGACATCATACTGCGATCCAAAGAAATTCATAAACAAATGAGAAACAAAGTAATTAAGACCTATCAGTCTGGAAAAGGTTATAAAACCATTTCTAAAGCTTTGGGACTCCAGCGAACAACAGTGAGAGCCATTATACACAAATGGCGAAAACATGCAACAGTGGTGAACATTCCCAGGAGTGACTGGCAGACCAAAATTATCCCAAGAGAGCAGCGATGACTCATCCAAGAGGTCACAAAAGACCCCATAACAACATCCAAAGAACTGCAGGCCTCACTTGCCTCAATAAAGGTCAGGGTTCCTGACTCCACCATAAGAAAGGGACTGGGCAAAAATGGCCTGCATGGCAGAGTTCCAAGACGAAAACCTCTGCTGAGCAAAAACAACATAAAGACTCATCTCAGTTTTGCTAAAAAGCATCTTGATGATCTCCAAGACTTTTGGGAAAATACTCTGTGGACTGACGAGACAAAAGTTGAACTTTTATGAAGGTGTGTGTCCCATTACATCTGGCGTAAAAGTAACACAGCATTTCAGAAAAGGAACATCATACCAACAGTAAAATATGGTGGTGGTAGTGTGATGGTCTGGGGCTGTTTTGCTACTTCAGGACCTGGAAGACTTGCTGTGGTAAATGGAACCATGAATTCTGCTATCTACCAAAAATCATGAAGGAGAATGTCCAGCCATCTGTTCATGACCTCAAGCTGAAGCGTCCTTAAGTTCTGCAGCACGGCAATGATCCAAAACACACCAGCAAGTCCACATCTGAATGGCTAAAGAAAAACAAAATGAAGACTTTGGAATGGCCTAGTCAAAGTCCTGACCTGAATCCAATTGAGATGCTGTGGCATGACCTTAAAAAGGCAGTTCATACACAAAAGCCCTCCAGTGTGACTGAATTACAACAATTCTGCAAAGATTAGTGGGGCAAAATTCCTCCACAGTGCTGTAAAAGGCGCATTGCCAGTTATCGCAAATGCACGATTGCAGTTGTTGCTGCTAAGGGTGGCCCAACCAGTTATTAGGTTTAGGGGGCAATCACTTTTTCCACACAGGGCCATGTAGGTTTGGATTTTTTTCCCCTTAATAATAAACACCTTCATTTAAAAACTGCATTTTGTGTTCTTTGTGCCATCTTTGTCTAATATTTAAATTTGTTTGATAATCTGAAACATTTACAACATACAAAAAAAATGAGAAATCAGGAAGGGGACAAACACTTTTTCACACCACTGTAAATTATTTAAAAAAACATAATAAATTCAATGTTTGCTGAGTTATTTCAAGTCTGAGTAAAAGTACAGATTTTTCTGAAAAAATGTACTTGAGTAATGGTACTTGTTCACTGGTCCATTTTTTTGTCAGCGATGCATTACGGTGCAGGCATAGGCGTAGCCAGGTAGAATGACAGAAAATACTTATTTTATTTATTTAGCGAATGCAAAGTCCTTAAGCCAAGCAGTTGCCTCCTGGTTTGCTGTATGGAGGGTGTGTAATCCTCCTTCCAGTCTTTGGAGCGGGCAAGCCTCTATGATGACAGAAACAGAAAATACTGATATTGTAGAAAACCATTAGTTAAAGAGCTCTGTCTGGGGAGAAAGACTCCCATTGGTTCTGCTGCTGACAACATGCAGGCTGCACCTGACTGGGCGACAGATCCAGCTGTGAGCGAACTTCCATGGACTGAAGCTCTGTCTCATATCCATCCATCCATCCATCCAATCTTCTTCCGCTTAATCCTTTTTTGGGTCGCGGGGGGGGGGCTGGAGCCTATCCCAGCATCTTTGGGCGAGAGAGGCAGGGTACACCCTGGACAGATCGCCAGTCCATCGCAGGGCCAACATAGAGAGACAGACAACCATTCACTCTCACAGTCATACCTAAGGGCAATTTAGAATCCCCAGTTTGATGTCATCTTTGAGAAAAAAAAACAGCAAAAAGTGTTTCTAACAACACGTCATGTGAGAAATAGCAGGTGCAGTTAATGAATCCATATGACATTAAAAAAAACCCTGCTGGTTTAAACATTCGGGATGACATCACTGCAGCCAATGGTGCCCGGACCTCATTTGCATTAATTTAAAAAAATTCTATTTTATGCAAATGAAAGTATGGGCAACTTGACACACTGCAGCCCGAATGTCACCATACTAGAGCCAAATTCTTTGCATTGTTTTTCACATACTGAATAGGAAGCAGAGAAATGATGGATCCAGTAGACATGTACCATAAGACTATATAAACAGTGCCCTGCAATAAAACTACTCATAAAAGTACAATTTAGTGAAAAAGTTACTTGAGTACATGTACTTGAGTATCTAGTTACTCACCAAATCTGGTGAACAGGAGAAGGCTGAAGGCCAAAGGAAGATCAAAGCAGCCCAATGGGGACTCAGCACCTTCCCATGGACACAACCGGCATTGTTCTACAATTAATCCCAGCCTGCTCTATTACTTTCAGATTATCTTTAAGTGGGTGAGGTCTTTGTGGGGCAATAAGACTCCCCTTAATCCCCACCCCTCCCTCCCCATCTCCCCATACTTCAATGACGGCTGTGCTATCTTGTCCGGGTGGAGATGGCAGAGGCTTAGGGTTCCTCTTAGAAGGTGGTCCGCCTTGGCCACGGGACGGTGTGAGAACCGTGACACAGGGGAGGGACAACAAACATGAGCTCAAATCTCCTAAGCACACGGGGAGGAAAATAAAAGGATTTGGGTTGTCGGTGGTGGTGGGGGGGGGGGGGGCACAGGAGCTAAAAAGCTATCTTTCATAATCCTTTTGATAGTGGACCTTTGAAATGTGCGATCTGGATGTTTTAACAGAGGGTTCTCAGAACACAATTACGGGGAGGGGGGGATTACAGCAGAGTGAGTTTGTGAGGAGGAGGAGGAATCACAGCAGGCAACGTTATAAAAAGGTACAGGAAATTAAATTAGTCAGACGCGAGTACTAACTCGTTACATTTCCTCAAGTCACAGAACTGTACTTTACTGTGTCGTTTCAATGTAGGATACTTTGTAATTTACTACTCTATCTTTATACAATTTTGTATTATATTTCAATTCTATTAGAGGGCACATGTGGCGAGTCAGTATTTCTTTTTTTTTTTTTCAGACAAACACATCTCAGGCTGTATTCACACCAGGATAGTCCGGGAGTCTTGGTTCAACTTGGCCGGGGATAGCGAGAGTTTTCACACCTTTGTTTGGTTTGGTTTGCATTCACACAGCACTTCACTGAAGCAGACCAAACTGCTTGGACAACGTTACGCAGTTAAAACAGCTGTTTGTCGGTGGTGCTGTAGCCAAAACCACCACTGACCAGGAAGAAAAAATCTCGCCATCAAGAGAGATCCGGCTCGACTGGCCAGTACCGTGTTATGCCGAGAATTGCTCGCTTGCTAAGAATTGCATCCCGTGCACCAAAACTATAAAATATAACACGACAGCCAGGTTTGTAACCATTTGTGCATTTTTAGAAGTACCCATCATACATTTTTAGAAGTAAAAATTGTTATTACCTCTTGTAAATTATCTTTAAATTATGTTTATTTGACGATGGGATGCAATTCTCGGCAAGCGAGCAATTCTCAGCATAAGACC
The DNA here is from genome assembly GCA_020510985.1 of Pholidichthys leucotaenia. Taxonomy (NCBI): domain Eukaryota; kingdom Metazoa; phylum Chordata; class Actinopteri; order Cichliformes; family Pholidichthyidae; genus Pholidichthys; species Pholidichthys leucotaenia. The sequence continues at coordinate 261,176,383 of CM035843.1, forward strand.
GTTCCCTTTGGTGGAGGTGTTTATGTGCCACAAACTAATAAAAATGAAAAGCTCCACTGTCTGTATAAACCCCCCCGTGCCGCCATCATGTCGCTAAACATTTTAAAAACATCAGTATTCTTGTGTGTAGCCACAAGCAGCTGAGAAATCTGGTTCTCAGACCAAATATCTATCAGAGCCTGCATCTCACTCCTCATTCGTCACTACTCCCAAGTCCAAGAGACATTTTTTAAACTTTTCTCCTTGATTTTCTCCAGTTTTCTCCAGACATCGAGATGGTGACATCCTATAAGTACCTGGGTGTTCATCTGAATAATAAACTAGACTGGTCACACAATACTGACGCACTCTACAAGAAGGGACAGCGCAGGCTGTTCCTACTGAGGAGACTCAGGTCTTTTGGTGTACAAGGGGCGCTGCTGAAGACATTCTATGACACGGTGGTGGCATCAGCCATCACTTTTGGAGTGGTCTGCTGGGGCAGTGGCATTACCGCAGCCGATAGGAAGAGACTGAACAAACTGATCAAGAAAGCTAGCTCTGTCCTGGGGCAGCGCCTTGATCCGGTGGAGGAGACGGGAGAGAGAAGGATGGTGGCTAAACTGTCATCTCTGCTGGAGTCCGAGTTCCACCCTATGCAGGACATACTGAATGCACTGAGGAGCTCATTTAGCAGCAGACTACATCATCCTAGGTGCACAACCGAGAGGTTTCGCAGGTCCTTCCTACCTACAGCTGTCAGACTGTACAGCCTTAGCAGGGCTGCTCGCAGAGATAGCAAAAAGACGTAACAACCTAATAGTTTTGAATGCAAAAGACGCAATACACTTACACAATGGTCCTCTCAGGTATACAACTAGGAAAATACCGGTAGCTATAGAGGGTGAGAATATGTATGGGTACATAATCATACCATGTAGGATAACTAAGTAGACGGTTGTGCTGTTTCATTCCATCTAGCAACAATGCTCCGCACTGTGTGTGTTTATATATATATTTATATATTTACTCCATCTAGCAACAATGCTCCACACTGTGTGTTTATATATTTACATATTTATTCCATCTAGCTACAATGCTCCGCACTGTGTGTTTATATATCTACATATTCATTCCATCTAGCTACAATACTCCGCACTGTGTTTATATACTCATATTTATTCCATCCAGCTACAATGCTCCGCACTGTGTTTATATATTTCTTATATATCTATCCCATCTAGCTACAATGCTCCGCACTGTGTGTCTATATATATTAGATTAGATTAGATTAGATTCAACTTTATTGTCATTACACATGTATGAATACAAGGTAACGAAACACAGTTTAGCATCCAATCAGAAGTGCAAAGGACAGCAGGGCAGTATATACGGTAATTAACAGTATGTGCAATTTAAGCAAATATATGCAAATATATGCAGCAGTGCAGAAAGTTAAAAGTACTGTTATGTGCAAATAATGTGCAATAAGTTAGATGTAGTTATATATATATATATATATATACACACACACACACATATATATATATGTATATGTATATATATACATATATACACTCACCGGCCACTTTATTAGGTACACCATGCTAGTAACGGGTTGGACCCCCTTTTGCCTTCAGAACTGCCTCAATTCTTCGTGTCATAGATTCAACAAGGTGCTGGAAGCATTCCTCAGAGAGTTTGGTCCATATTGACATGATGGCATCACACAGTTGGCGCAGATTTGTCGGCTGCACATCCATGATGCGAATCTCCCGTTCCACCACATCCCAAAGATGCTCTATTGGATTGAGATCTGGTGACTGTGGAGGCCATTTGAGTACAGTGAACTCATTGTCATGTTCAAGAAACCAGTCTGAGATGATTCCAGCTTTATGACATGGCGCATTATCCTGCTGAAAGTAGCCATCAGAAGTTGGGTACATTGTGGTCATAAAGGGATGGACATGGTCAGCAACAATACTCAGGTAGGCTGTAGCGTTGCAACGATGCTCAATTGGTACCAAGGGGCCCAAAGAGTGCCAAGAAAATATTCCCCACACCATTACACCACCACCACCAGCCTGAACCATTGATACAAGGCAGGATGGATCCATGCTTTCATGTTGTTGACGCCAAATTCTGACCCTACCATCCGAATGTCGCAGCAGAAATCGAGACTCATCAGACCAGGCAACGTTTTTCCAATCTTCTATTGTCCAATTTCGATGAGCTTGTGCAAATTGTAGCCTCAGTTTCCTGTTCTTAGCTGAAAGGAGTGGCACCCGGCGTGGTCTTCTGCTGCTGTAGCCCATCTGCCTCAAAGTTCGACGTACTGTGCGTTCAGAGATGCTCTTCTGCCTACCTTGGTTGTAACGGGTGGTTATTTGAGTCACTGTTGCCTTTCTATCAGCTCGAACCAGTCTGGCCATTCTCCTCTGACCTCTGGCATCAACAAGGCATTTCCGCCCACAGAACTGCCGCTCACTGGATATTTTTTCTTTTTCGGACCATTCTCTGTAAACCCTAGAGATGGTTGTGCGTGAAAATCCCAGTAGATCAGCAGTTTCTGAAATACTCAGACCAGCCCTTCTGGCACCAACAACCATGCCACGTTCAAAGTCACTCAAATCACCTTTCTTCCCCATACTGATGCTCGGTTTGAACTGCAGGAGATTGTCTTGACCATGTCTACATGCCTAAATGCACTGAGTTGCCGCCATGTGATTGGCTGATTAGAAATTAAGTGTTAACGAGCAGTTGGACAGGTGTACCTAATAAAGTGGCCGGGCATATTTATATTTATATGTACATATGTATACTTGCTGCTCTTGTTTTTTCTCTTGCCTTCTGATTGCTGCTCTGAATGTTGCTATCCCTGTGCTGTTGCAATCCTGGAATTTCCCCATTGTGGGACTAATAAAGGCTTATCTTATCTTATCTTAAAAGTATTTCTTGGATCCATGCTGTTGACTTTATTGTTATTTTCAACCCAAAATGGAGGCTGAAGAACCAGGAGCTCTTCAGCTGAATCAGGATGTTGGATTTATTTACCCACAGATTCCTACCACAGACGTGCTGCCACGGAAACAGACATCAAGTTTTCAACACGGACAACTTTTTCAGGTGAGTGGGAACTTCGCCTGTCTGTATCTCACCCAGACGGTGAATTCATGTCTTTTCATGTATTTACATTGAGTTATAATGTAATCGTGCTGTGCTAAAAATTTGCCCGTTCGCGTTTGATGTGAAGGCACCTTTACAGTTAGCGCCACTTTCTCTTCTCACTGTGTGTTGCTGTAGTTACACAAACGCAGAGGGGCACGTCTGCCCTTTGGTCCGCTGGATACTCCGTTTGCATTCACACGGCAAGCAAAGTGCACCAGACTGCGTTTGCAAGCGAACCGAGACCTCCCCTTTTCAGGGGGACCAGAGTTCACTTGTTTGGTGCTGCACCAGAGTTTCAGGCGCATTCAAACAGCGCCAAACAAACCAAACTATCCACGGAATACACACTTTGGTCCTTTAGGCCGGACCAAACAGTGGCCATGTGAATGTGCCCTAAGAGAAAACCCTCACAAACGGGCAAGAGTAAAGCTGCAAGTAAAGCTGCAAACTTACAAGAAAATAATTGCAAACTTCTGAAAGTTTGTGCAAGAAAAAAGTCGTAAATTTATTATGAAAAAGTTGCAAATTTATGAACAAGTATAAATTTATTAGCAAAAAATCAGTTTTTTATGAAAAAATGTAAATTTGTGAAAAAAAAGTTGCAATATATAAGAAAATTAAAATGAAAAAACAAAAGTTTTAAAGAAAAAAACTGCATAAATTGGCAAGAGTAAAGTTGCAAATATATAGAAGAGTTGTAACTTTACAAATAAAAGTCACTAATGTGGAAGAAAAATGTTGCATATTTATGAAAAACAAGAGCACTCTGAGGCAAGTGCAATATCCCCCACCTCTCTTTTCTTTGAAGATCTCAGTACTTACTGACAGAGAACAGTTCTCAACTTTTGAATATAATTACTGTGTCAAAAAGAAATTATGATAAGGCCATCATCCACGAATATACAATAATGTGAGCCCATGTAGCAAGTTTGGTGACCCTAGAGGGTTTTACACGTTCTACAGTAAGAGATCATAGGGTGTGCCAACCTTGACCTTTGACCTGTTGACCCCAAACCTGTAGTCAGAGGTTATGGTCTCAGAGTGAACCTGTGTACCAGGTTTGGTGACCCTAGCTTTCTTTGTTGTTGAGATATAATTTTTAAGCCATTCTGATGTTGACCTTTGACCTCACAATCTCAAAACTATAGTTACACTTCAGGGTCACAGGGTGAACCCGTGTACCAAGATTGGTGACCCTAACTTTACTCTTTGCACAGTAATAAGGCATAGGGAATGTTAACCTTGACTTTTGACCTTTTGACCCTAAATCCATAGTTTGAGGTCAGGATCCCAAGGTGAACATGTATACCAGGTTTGGTGGCCCTAGCTTTACTCATTTTATAGTAATAGTAAATTTATCATTTACCATAGTGCATCTACAATGTTAACTTTTAACTTTAATAATAATAATGCATCATAATACATCATAATGTCAGTAATGTCAATGTGGTTTTCATCCTGGCTGTGGCACATTGGACCAGTTCTTTACCCTCTCGAGAATGCTCGAGGGTTTGTGGGAGTTTGCCCAACCAGTCCACATGTGTTTTGTGGACTTGGAGAAAGCATTCAACCACGTTCCTCGTGGTCTCTCGTGGGGGGTGCTGTAGGAGTATGGGGTATCGGGCTCGTTATTACAAGCTATCCGGTCCCTATACAACTCTTGCAAGAGTTTGATTTGTATTGCCAACACCCAGTCGAACTCGTCCCATTCGGCTTTTTTGCTTGAGCTGTTGCCTCCATGACCAGGACCTCCAGAAAAGCGGTAGAAAATGGATGGATAAATAATAACGCATCACATTTATACAGTGCTTTTCATAGACACTTTACAATGGATACATTATTCATTCACTCCACAGACAATGGTAGTGGTAAGCTACTACTGTAGCCACAGCTGCCCTGGGGCAAACTGATGGAAACATGGCTGCCAATCCACGCCAACGGCCTCTCCAACCACTACCGAACATTTATACACGTTCATACTCATGGACACTGGAGGCAAGGTGGGTAAAGTGTCTTGCCCAGGGACACAACGGCAGAATGGCTGGGGAGAGCGGGATTCAAACCGTCAACCCTGTGGTTATTATACAACCCACTCTACCTCCTGTGCCACTGCCGCCCACATTTCCCTCCTCCACTCCGTTTTTGCTGAGCAACAAGCTGGACAGCAGGAAGTTCTATTTTTATATGGTCTTTGGCATGACTTGGCCGGGACTTGAACCCCGACCTCACAGTTGTGGGGCGGGTGCTCTACTTCTAGACCACCACTCTGGTGGTCAAATGCATAACAAAAAAGTACCAAATATATGAAAACGTACTAGTGGTGCTGGCGTTTTCGTGTTAATCGCCTGTTAATCGCCTGTTGTCCGGTTCCGGTTCCGCCGGACCGGTGGCGCCACATGAGTTGGCTGCCCATTGCAACAGCCTTTTTTTTATCTTCCTTCTTCTTTCTACACCTTTCACTCTATATATATAGTATATATATCACGGACACACAGATCGCCCCAAAGGTCTCCCGAGTCGGCGGACGGAGCCTCTGTTTACAGCAGGAGACGTTACAGCAGGAAGAGCTAGTGCTAGCTAGCACTCGGCCGCCGCCCGATGCTAGTGGAGAGACTCGATATACTGGGAGCTGTAGCGAAAACGACGCGGGTGCCGGGCTGGAGTTTGGGCGGCGTACGGGAAATATAAGACGGAATGATAAAGAGCGATGGCAAGAACCAGGCAGACCGCCCGTAAAATCTGCTGGAGGAGGGGACCCCCCCGGGAGGCAGCTGGCCACCAAGGCTGCTCGGAGAAGCGCTCCGGCCACCGGCGGAGTGAAGAAGCCTCACCATTACAGGCCCGTGGCTCCGAGAGAGATCCGTTGCTGCCAGGAATCCACGGAGCTGCTCATCCGTAAGCTGCCCATCCAGCGCCTGGTGAGAGAGATCGCTCAGGACTTCCAAGACTGACCTGCGCTTCCTGAGCTTCGCCGTCATGGCTCTGCAGGAGGCCGGCGAGGTCTACCTGGTGGGTCTCTTCTTCGCTAAGGGGGTCGCCATCATGCCCAAAGACTTCCAGCTGGCCCGCCACATCCGCAGAGAGAGAGCTTGGACTTTCTGCTGCACATTCACCAACCATAATGCTCCGCACTGTCTATATATATATATTTATAGTAATATGTACATATGTTTACTAGCTGTTCTTGTTTTTTCTTGCCTTCTGATTGTTGCTCTGTGTGTTGCTATCCCTGTGCTGTTGCAATCCTGGAATTTCCCTATTGTGGGACTAATAAAGGCTCATCTTATCTTATCTTATCTTAATGCTTCGCCCCTGTTAAAAATCACAAATTTTGTGATTGCGGTTAAAGGCAGTTAACCTTTTGAGTGTGTCTGTCGCCGAACTGCGACATAACCCCTAGTGGTGAAGAGTGGTAAATATTTTTGTCAATAAAATAGTTCAGATTTCCAAGTCTATAACTTGAAAGAGGTAAGAGATAATGGCTTACTGTCAATTAGAAAGATGTAAAATATGATCCAAAGTTTCAGACAGGAATAAATTTATGCATCTAATTTGCATAATGTCGCAGCAGCTATATAAATTACATAACTCAGTCAAAACTGGACTTTGGACGCATTTACATAAAGAATGGTTCAGTCTTTTGACACTGTTTTTTGTAGAGAGGTACCTCATCATCTTATCTTCAAAGTATAAGAACAAGAAATCAATACAATATTAAAAAAACAAAGAAATTCTTCACTTACCCGCAGCTAATGGGACTCGCTTGCTGCCGTGGTTGCTGCGTTTTCACCCATTGTGGTCATCATTTTGCGGCCTGTCAGTTATTTACATTCTCTACCACATCTACAAAGTCTTATGATTATCCCACATAAATTTCGTCTGTATCCCGCGGCCACTTTCCGTGTACAAAGCCGACTAAGTGACGGTGACGATGACCAATCGCGGCCATATTAACTTTCTGAGCTAAAAGAAGGGAATACAGGAAAAGGAAATGAGGAGTTCTTCTTCTTTGGTGTATTATGTGTCATCCAATGAGTCCTCCAAAGGATGTCTGCCACCTTCTGAAACTGGCAGATCAATACAAATCAGTACAAATCCCAATGCAGCCAGCGATGTTGGAGTCAGTTGACAGGCGAAGTGCCGCGCTCTGCCAATAGGGCATGCAAATTCACACACTCAGAGGGTTAATGGCCAAAAGTGTGGACAGTACTTTTTTGGCCTTGCTGCCCTCCATACCGAAAGCTGCTCTGCAGCCTTAGACACTGACCACAGCATACAGACATTGTGAAGTCAAACAAGCTGGATGACAGCCATGGAAATTCACAAAACGCTGTCATGTTTAAGTTTACAATGTTATCTGTCAGAGCTCTGACCTGGATAACTGTCACAGCCTCCTCCAAAACTTTGCCTGGATGTTGGTTTGGAAGCAGGCTAGCAGTATAAACAGCTATGTGCTACGGCTGTAGCTTGCTGTCAGCAGCTGACACAGACAGACACTCTGCCTGTTTCATCCTCATAGCTTTGGGTCCAACTGTTGGCAGGTGAGTAGCAGTCTAAAATTTTCAAGCTGTGTTCGTAATGTGCATTCACTCCCATGCCCTGTTTTTGTGGTGTGGTGGGTGACGTCACAGGCGAGATAGTTGTTTATGTTTTTGCAATTTTTCTGCTAAAAGGGAAATTGTGTCTGTTGTGACACACGGGGTCCATTGTTTCGTGCTGAGCTGCTTAAAAGTGGTGGATGTTTGCTATGGGAGAAAAAGCAAGTTCCTTTTGTGGCTGCTGGCTGGTTGTTGTTCAGTGACGTTACTGAGCCCTGGCATTCTGTTGTTTGCACATGCAGTAGTACTTTTGAGAATTTTCTGGAGAATATTCTTGATGGTTTTTGTCATTTTGGATATTTTGAGAGCTTTAATAAACCTGCAGGTGAAGAAAGTAAGCATATTTGTGCGCTCCCATGTTCATAACAGAAAGTTGGAAAAATTACCAACTTAAGGTCCACTGTATCTGAATGGAAAAACATGCAATTGACGCATTATTAATTGCGATTAACCCAACATTCCAAAAGATTAATTGCGATTAAAAATTTTAATCGTCCAACACCACTAAAAATGCATAAAACGATATCTCAAATTCATAATAAAAAAATAGTAATTTATCAGAATCAAACCCCTGATGACAAAATAGCTCATTCCAGCCACAAAATCACCCCAGGAGTGCTCAGACCTCCTGATCGTTGACACTGACCTTGAACACAGCCTAGATACAGACCCACTTGAGGATCATTGTGCATGAGTTTATCGGACAGTGGTGCAGTTACCTAGGAGTAACAATTTTCGTGAAATCACAAATGCCCAGATCTCCTGACCTTTGACAATGACCTTGAACTCAAAGTGGATGCAGACAAGCATGAGGATAATTGTGTGTGGGTCTGTTAAGCATCGAGGCAATTCCAGTGAAATGTGGACGGACGGACAGACATCATTGTATTAGCTCCTTTCAGCACTTTTAAGACTCATTTTAAAAATTGGCTTTTAAACAACCAAAACTGTACGCGCAACTACTGAATGCTCTGCAGCATACAGTCATGTGAAAAAGTGTTTGCCCTCTTCCTGATTTCTCATTTTTTTGTATGTTTGTCACACTTAAATGTTTCAGATCATCAAACAGATTTAAATATTAAACAAAGATAACACAAGTAAACACAAAATGCATTTGCGATAACTGGCAATGTCTTTTACAGCACTGTGGAGGAATTTTGCCCCACTAATCTTTGCAGAACTGTTGTAATTCAGCCACATTGGAGGGTTTTCAAGGATGAACCGCCTTTTTAAGGTCATGCCACAGCATCTCAATCGGATTCAGGTCAGGACTTTGACTAGGCCACTCCAAAGTCTTCATTTTCTTTTTCTTAAGCCATTCAGAGGTGGACCTGTTGGTATGTTTTGGATCATTGTCGTGCTGCAGAACCCAAGTACACTTCAGCTTGACGTCACGAACAGATGGCCAGACATTCTCCTTCAGGATTTTTTGGTAGACAGCAGAATTCATGGTTCCATTTACCACAGCAAGTCTTCCAGTTACGGAAACAGCAAAACAGCCCTAGACTATCACACTACCACCACCATATTTTACTGTTGGTATGATGTTCCTTTTCTGAAATGCTGTGTTACTTTAACACTGGATGTAATGGAACATACACCTTCCAAAAAGTTCAACTTTTTTCTCGTCAGTCCACAGAGTATTTTCCCCAAAAGTTTTGGGGATCAACAAGATGTTTTCTGGCAAAACTGAGAAGAGCTTTTATGTTCTTTTTGCTCAGCAGAGGTTTTCGTCTTGGAACTCTGCCATGCAGGCCATTTTTGCCCAGTCTCTTTCTTATGGTGGAGTCATGAACACTGACCTTAACTGAGGCAAGTGAGGCCTGCAGTTCTTTGGATGTTGTTGTGGGGTCTTTTGTGACCTCTTGGATGAGTCGTTGCTGCACTCAGGGTAATTTTGGTCAGTCGGCCACTCCTGGGAATGTTCACCACTGTTCCATGTTTTCGCCATTTGTGGATAATGGCTCTCACTGTTAGTTCTAAGGCAAAGCTGTCGATTTACCAGTCAATCTACGTTCCTACTCTCACCTATGGTCACGAGCTTTGGATAATGACCGAAAGAACGAGATCGCGGATACAAGCGGCTGAAATGAGCTTTCTCCGTAGGATTGCTGGACTCACCCTCAGAGATAGGGTGAGGAGCTCAGTCATCCGGGAGAGGCTCAGAGTAGAACCGCTGCTCCTCCACATTGAAAGGAGTCAGTTGAGGTGGTATGGGCATCTGATTAGGATGCCTCCTGGACGCCTCCCACTTGAGGTGTTTCAGGTACGTCCCACTGGGAGGAGACCTCGGGGCAGACCCAGGACTCGGTGGAGAGACTATGTCTCCCAGCTGGTCTGGGAACGCCTTGGTATCCCCTCTGAAGAGCTGGAGCAGGTGGCTGGGGAGAGGGAAGTCTGGGCTTCTCTGCTTGAACTGCTGCCTCCGCGACCCGGACCTCCGGAAAAGCGGTAGAAGATGGATGGATGGATGGATGGATGGCTCTCACTGTGGTTTGCTGGAGTCCCAAAGCTTTAGAAATGGTTTTATAACTTTTTCCAGACTGATACCTCTCAACTGCTTTGTTTATCATTTATTCCTGAATATCTTTGAATTGCAGCATGAGGTCTAGCTTTCGAGGATCTTTTGGTCTACTTCACTTTGTCAGGCAGGTCCTATTTAAGTGATTTCTTGATTGACAACAGTTGTGGTAGTAATCCAGTCTGGATGTGGCAACAGAAATTGAACTCAGCTTTCCAAAGATGTGATAAACCACAGTTAATTTATGTCTTAACAGCGGAGGTGGGGGACTTTTTCACACAGGGCTATGTAGGTATGGATTTTTTTTTACCCTTATAATAAACACCATTTAAAACCTGCATTTTGTGTTTACTTGTGTTATTTTTGTCTAATATTTAAATTTGTTTGATGATCTGAAACATTTAAGTGTGACAAACATACAAAAAAATGAGAAATCGGGAAGGGGACAAACACTTTTTCACACCACTGTTATGTATGTGCCCGTGCGTCACACACATATGCCCCACCTCTTGTTTGTTGCTGTTGTTTGTTGTTGTGAGATGCTTGGGTGCATGTATGTGTACACATATACAGAGCACTTCACTTGTGTGCCATTTGATTGTTTTGTTATGTAGCACCTTAACTCTTGCACTTTTGCATATCCACTTTATACAGTTTTATTGTAGATGTTCTTCTTGTGTATGATTGTTTGTTTGTGTGTTTTTGTGACCCACTGGGGGACTACAGATGCAAATTAGCAGTATTGCTAAATCTGGGATACTTACATTTTTGTTAATGTTCATTAGTATGTAATGTCCTTTTCAAATAAGCATTAAACTTTGTCAGAATGAGCTAAAAATTGAGGAAATTTATAAGAAAAATTACACAAATTTTAAAGAAAAACTACACTACTTTTAACTCTTTAAGCAGATAGTTTCTTATACTTACTCAAGTAATATTTTTGCTGACCACTCTTACTTTAATTTTTTTTGTACACTTTATTAATCCCAGAGGGAAATTCAAGGGCATCCACCTGGATGAGGCAGCCACGGTGCAGCACCAATCCCTTCATCATTCACACCTAGGGCCACTTTAATCTCCAATTAACCTAATTTGCATGTTTCTGGAATGTGAAACCCACGCCAGCACAGGGAGAACATGCAAACTCCACACAGACGGGCCCTGATTGCTGGTGGATTTGAACCCAAGACCTTCTTACTGTGAAGCAGTAGTGCCAACTATTACACAACCATGCTACCCATTTTACTTGGATAATTAGTATTATAAGGTAATGCTACTTATCCTAGAGTGACATTTCAGTCTGAAACTCTCTGGTATTAGTAGAGAGGAGTGTGAAGCTCTCCACTTACCCCCTTAGTGGGTCAGTCATGGTCACAGTGAAGCACAGAGCACAGAGAACAAAAAAAAAGTTTCAGTCAGGCAAAAATCAGACAAAAAGCAAACATGAAAATGTGTCACAAACTATATGTCTATAGAAGAATTTAATACTCACTGAGGTGAAGTCCTGGTTTGAGCAAATAAAAAAAGATACAAAAGTATACAGTATATTAATGAAATGTTTGTTATACCTGCTACAACTGTTTGAGACCTTTTAAGCTTGATGACTTAAGAGACTTAAGAAAAAAGCAAACTTCGATGACAAAGTCACCAATTTATCAGAAAAAAGTTACAAATGTACCATAAGGAAAAGGGGGAAAAAAAAACACAAATCTGCAAGAAAAAGTAAAAAAAAAAAAAAGAAACAATGGCAAAAAAGAAACTAATTTACAATGAAAAAAGTCAAATTTTACCATAAGCAAGTCACAAATTTGCAAGGAAAAAAGTACAAATTTGTTAGAAAAAATATGCAGATGTACAAGTAAAACAACTCACAAATGTATGACAAAAAATCAATACTGCGACAAGTAAAAAGTTACAAAAAAAGTTGCAAATTTATGAGAAGTACACTTGTAAATTTACGAGAAAAAACATTGCACATTTACAAGAATATAATCATAAATTTGTATGAAAAACTTGGAACCGTATGAGAACAATCTACAAGTAAAAAGGTTGTAAATATATGAGAAAATAAAACAGACAAAAAATCTAAAACTTACAAGAACAAAGGCAAAAAGTTATATCTAAAAAATTTATTATGAGAAAAAACGCATGCATACAAGACTTGTGAAAGGGCTGAATGTCTGCTATCACTGGATAACTACCTCCTTCTGTGCCTGGTGAGCACTTAATGTTAACGTCACACTCTGGTGGCAAGCAAAGAATTTCCAGCTGTATTTTACAAATTGGCTCTTGATTGATTTTATCAGATTTAAAAAAGAAAAAACTCACGCTTTACATATTTTAGTCTGACTGGGCAAGAAACTTGAGAGGATCAGATTTTATCGTCTGTGATCAGGCCTAAAAAAGGCCTAAAAGAGTTCCAGTAAGTATAGAACCATCCATCCATGCATCCATCTTAATCCTTTTCGGGTCACGGTGGGGCTGGAGCCTATCCCAGCATCTTTGTTCAAGAGGCAGGGTACACCCTGGACAGATCGCCAGTCCATCGCAGGGCCAACACAAAAAGACAGACGACCATTCACTGTCACAGTCATACCTAAGGACAATTTAGAATCCCCAGTTGATGCCAATTAAACTAACTTGCATGTTTTTGGCATGTGGGAGGAAACTGGAGAAATCTCGGCGTAAACCCACGCAGACACGGGGAGAGCATGCACACTCCACACAGATCACTGTTGGTCGGGGGCTGGGATTGAATCTAGAACCAAAGAAACTCTAATGAACCCTCCGTTGGCTCCTGTTTACTTTGCCTTCGTGTGTGAAATGTGACAATATAGAAAACGAGAGCACAAACACGATCTAGGAAATGTAATTAGCTTAATTTGACACACAGTCCTGATACTGTTCTCTGGATATTCTACTTTTTATTGGGTCTACTTTTTACTGGATAGTCAGTTTTTATTGGGTTCACATTTTTTTGTTTTATTTGTCACACTTTGATGCTGCCAGTTTATTTGCATTACCCTTCTCTGTCTATCACTTTTCAAATGAATCAAACACAAGACTTTGTTTATGACAATAAAGAGCATAGACCCATTGAGTAGGTTTAAATAACAGTAATTTACAATTAAAGCAAAGCAGACTGCATTCAAACCAGGACAGTCTGGGGGTCTTGGTTCGACTGGGTGGGGAATGCCAAGAATTTTCATGCCTTTGTTTGGTTTGGTTTGCATTCACACTGCAGCGGACCAAACTGCATGGACAAAGTCATGCAGTTACAACAACTGCTCATTTGGGGCACTGTAGGCGAAACCACCACTGAACAGGAAGAAAAAATCTTGGCGAAGAAGAAAAATCAGGCTCATCGATTGGCCAGGACCGAAAACAGAAATCTGTTCCTTTTAGCCAGGTTGTTTGTCCGCCACAAATGAGACATTTTTTAATTTTTCTCCTCAGCTTTCTCCGGTAAAAGGATTTCTCGGATTCACGTAGTTGTCTTTATTGTTATTTTCTACCCAAAATGTACTACAGTAAGCGCCACATCCTCTTCTCAGACTACGTGTTGCTATGGTTACACCAACGCCGAGGAGCACGTCCACTCTTTGGTCTACTGGATACTCCGTTTGGATTCACACTGCAATCGGAGCGCACCAGACTTCGTTTACAAGTGAACTAAGACCCCCCATAATGTTTTGTGTTTTTGTAGAGCCACTGTGATGTGTAAGTTGTAATGCACAGATTGACCTATTGGCCCTTGATTTCAAGGGCCAATAGGTCAATATGCGCCAATAGGTCAATCTGCACCGTCAGCATGGCGGCGCGTTCACACACAGCGGCTAGACGCTCCCGACTACTGCATTCGTTTTGTGTCTTTTCTGCCTTTATCTATGCTCCTTCTGTGATGGACTAATTACCTACAGTCACCAGGAACTTATAGGCATCGGTCGCCAACTTAACTCCGACATCTCCAGCACTCATTCCAGTAATTTCCAACACATCCCTGAGGAGATCACCAGACCCCTGGGCACTCCGTGGTTCATTATGCCCTGCAATCAGCGCAGACAACGGAAGAGAAAGCAGAAACAAGGCCACAGGGCTGGTCTCCGTGCCCAGCTGCAAAAACTACGCACCAAACTACCATTACCTTCAATTTTTCTCACCAACACCAGATCCCTCGCCAACAAAATGGATGAGCTGTGAATGGAGATCGCCTACAATCGCTATGTCCGGGACTGCTGTATTCTGATTGTGACCGAGTCATGGCTGAACGAATGCCTTCCTGACGCCGCTGTGGAATTATCTGGCCGAACCACACATTGTTTTGACCGCAAAGCTGATTCTGGTAAGGGAAGGGGTGGGGGACTCTGTGTTTATGTGCTTCAGACTTGGTGTAAAAACAGCAGAATAATTCACAGCCACTGTTCCCTGGACTTAGAGGCCATGTCCTTCCTGTGTAGGCCTTTTTACCTTCCCCACGAGCTAAATGCAGTAATTGTAACAGCCGTTTATGCTCCTCCAGACGCTAACGTTAGCCTAGCACTCAATGACCTCCAGCACATTGTCATAGGCAGCAAAGAGATCAACAAACTGCATGTCCTCCAGATCCCCCCACCTGCTCTTGGATAAAAAACTTTCTCACCAACCACCCACAAAGAGTCCGACTCGGCCCTCAACACTCCTCCACACTGTCTCTTAGCACTGGCTCCCCCCAGGGCTGTGTGCTAAGCCCTCTACTGTACTCCCTGTACACCTTTGACTGTACTCCAACCCACCAGACCACTGTCATCATGAAATACGCGGATGATACCACCTTGGTTGGGCTCATCACCGATGACAATGAGAAGGCATACAGGGCAGAGGTAGAGAATCTGCTGCTGTGGTGCCAAGCAAACGACCTCAAACTGAATGTCCAAAAAAAAAGAACTCATACTGGACTTCAGGAAGAACAGACAGGACCCCCCCCCCCAATAAATGGCAACTGCATGGAAAACGTCCCTGCCTTCAGGTTCCTGGGCACCCACATCTCCTCTGACCTCTCCTGGACTGTCAACACTAAGGCCCTGGTGAAGAAAGGCCAATAGCGGCTGCACTTCCTCCATGTCCTGAGGAAGACCAACCTGGACCAGAAGCTGTTGCTGGCCTTCTATCGCTGCTCAGTGAAGAGTGTGCTAACCTACTTTCTGGGTGTGTAGTATGCCGGCTCCACAGCCGGGAACAGGAAGGCTGCACAGAGGGTCATCAACACTGTCCAAAAAATTATCGGCGGCCCTCTGCCCTCCCTGGAAGACATGTCCAGATCCTCCTGTCTCAGAAGGATCAAGGCCATCACAGGAGACCCCTCACATCGCGCCCACCACCTGTTTGACCTGCTTCTCTCTGGACGACGGTTCAGATCAATCAGGTCCCACACCTCCAGACTGGCAAACAGTTTCTTCCCCTGGGGCATCCAAACTGCAAACAGTCACAGGCCCCACCCCCCTCCCTCTGAACGCTCACATGCTCAGAACTGAAAACCTTTTAATTATCACAATAATGCACCTGTCTTTGCACTCCTCACGTTTATGTGTATTGACCCATCCGTAAAACCACTATGATGTATATTTTCCATAATCCTGGGCCATTTTACAAAATTGTGAGTTCAATTGTGTGTGTGCACTCTTTGTACATAGTTCCACCCACATAGCCACTATCATACCTGTGTATATTTCCATAATCCTGGGCCATTTTTATTTTTTAATTATTTTATTTTTATTTATTTTTATTTCAGTCGTGTGTTTAATCATGTGCTCTTTAACTGTGTTTTATCTAATGCTTCTCTCTTACTTTACTGTACAGTAGCCTGGTGGAGCACCCACAATTTCGTTGTACTGTACTACTGTACAATGACAATAAATCCCAGTATTTACACAGACGGTCAAATAATGGGAGCGGCAGTGGTCACACACTGTTTTCTTCAACTTTTTCTCTTTGCAACAATCTTATGAAAAGTTCCTTTTTCTTAACATTTATTAGCGCCAACTCCATCACAGTCTGCTGTTGTCCGTCGCTATTTCATAAACAAAAACACAAGACGAACACAAATCACTCTACACATCGGCTGAAACCTGTTTTGGCAACAGAACAAAGCATTTCCCCCAACACACAAGAAAAACTTGCCGATCACTGCATAGGCAACGGACATCAATAATGGCATCGATGTGATGAGGGTGCATAAATCCCACTTTAGAGTGACCTTCTTAGCACAGTGCTGCAAGCTACTGCTGACAGTTTGAATTTACTGAATACTACACATCTCCTCAAGTTTTACTCCTATACTGTGGGCACCCAGCACACGTGTGGACACCCAGCACAATGCAGACTGATAATATTCACGCTCAGCAGGGATTTGCATATGACCAGAAGAACCACAGGAGACAGTCAGACGGGACTGAATGCATGCATCTTCTGTGCCAACCAATGTCATGCTAATCATATGTATTGACCGATGTGTATTGGATGACAAATGATATGCTAATGTGCCTTGCATTCTCTTTTGTCCTATTGTCCTACAGTTTGGCCCAAAAATATTTGGACAGTGACACAAGTTTTGTTATTTTAGCTGTTTATGAAAACATATTCAGGATACAATTATATAATCAATATGGGCTTAAAGTGCAGACTCTCAGCTGTAATTTAAGAGTATTCACATCCAAATTGGAGCAAGGATTTCGGAATTACAGCTCTTTAATACATAGCCGCCTCTTTTTCAAGGGACCAAAAGTAATTGGACAACTGACTCAGAAGGCTGCAAAAAAAAAAATAAATAAATAAATAACAAGGCTGCATGGGCTCTTCCCTCGTTAACCTGTCATCAATTAAGCAGTTAAAAGGTCTGGAGTTGATTCCAGGTGTGGCATTTGCATTTGGAAGCTGTTGCTGTGAACACACAACATGCGGTCAAAGGAGCTCTCAATGGAGGTGAAACAGACCATCCTGAGGCTGAAAAAAAAGAAGAAATCCATCAGAGAGATAGCAGAAATGTTAGGAGTGGCCAAATCAACAGTTTGGTACATTCTGAGACAAAAAGAGTGCACTGGTGAGCTTGGGAACTCAAAAACGCCTGGACGTCTACGGAAGACAATCCTTTCCATGGTGAAGAACAACCCCTTCACAACATCCACTCAAGTGAAGAACACTCTCCAGGAAGTAGGTGTATCAGTATCTAAGTCTACCATAAAGAGAAGACTTCATGAGAGTAAATACAAAGGATTCACCACAAGGTGCAAACCATTAATCAGCCTCAAAAATAGAAAGGCCAGAATTGACTTTGCCAAAAAACACCTGAAGAAGCCAGCCCAGTTCTGGAACAGCATTCTTTGGACAGATAAGACTAAGATCAACCTGTACCAGAATGATGGGAAGAAGAAAGTTTGGAGAAGAATTGGAACAGCTCATGATCCAAAGCACACCACATCTTCTGTAAAACATGGTGGAGGCAGTGTGATGGCATGGGCATGCATGGCTTCCAATGGCACTGGGTCACTTGTGTTTATTGATGATGTGACAAAAGACAGAAGCAGCCGGATGAATTCTGAAGTGTATAGGGATATACTTTCTGTTCAGATTCAGCCAAATGCAGCAAAGTTGATTGGACGGTGCTTCACAGTACAGATCGACAATGATCTAAAACATACTGCAAAAGCAACCCAGGAGTTTTTTAAAGCAAAGAAGTGGAATATTCTGCAATGGCCGAGTCAATCACCAGATCTCAACCCAATCAAGCATGCATTTCACTTGCTCAAGACAAAACTTAAGGCAGAAAGACCCACAAACAAGCAGCAACTGAAGACATCTGCAGTAAAGGCCTGGCAAAGCATCACAAAGGAGGAAACCCAGCGTTTGGGGATGTCCATGGGTTCCAGACTTCAGGCAGTCATTGCCTGCAAAGGATTCTCAACAAAATATTGAAAAGTAACATTTTACTTAGGGTTATGTTTATTTGTCCAATTACTTTTGAGCGCCTGAAATGAGGAGCGTTTGTATAAAAATAGCTACAATTCCTACATGTTTAATCATATATTTTTGTTCAACCCCTTGAATTAAACCTTAAAGTCTGCACTTCAATTCCGTTGTCGTTGTTTCATTTCAAATCCAATGTGGTGGCATGCAGAGCCCAAATCATGAAGATTGTGCCACTGCCCAAATATTTCTGGGCCTAACTGTACATCCCCGGAGTAAGGAGAGGAGTCTGGCGCCAGTAATCAAGCAATTGATATGTATTGACTGTTATGTATATCAATATGTAAATGTGCCATGCATTCTCTCTTGTCTGTATAAATGTGCTGACTTGACATGCCTTAGGCAGCTCACTCAGCGCACTGACAACAGCGCACACACAGCACACAGTGCTGCAGTGTATCTCATGATGATGGAGGAATAAAACTCTTAAACTTTCAGCTCGCCGTGTCTCCGCCTGAACTTATTTGTTCCTCCACAATACAAATTTTTCTTTCATCCAAATAAACTTGCCAAACGTAGGCGCTTCTGTTTCTTGCCCCGTCAAACTTTTTTCACAGCATTTCTAGTTTATTATCATGATCATCATATGAACAAAACTTGAAAATAAATATCCAATTTGTAACAAACTGGAATTGTGCTTTAAGACGGAGAGCAGAAGGTGGCGGTACCTTCTTGTTTGCCAGCGAGGGGTCCTGTCTGAGCAGCTGAGAGAGGTCAGGGACTCGAGCACCGGCAGCAGAGTAGATCCACTCTTTCTCTATGGGATCCAGCTGCATGCACGCACGCACGCACACACACACACACACACACACACATCCTGTCATAGGCTCTTTTGATAGTGCTGAGGCCACAAAGCTCTAATCCATTTCCAACAAGCGGCCGAGTCACAGCCAACCAACACATTGTGGGAGACACCCATGATGACACTGCACTGACTTCAATGGTTTACACTGGTAGTGTTTGTTTAGTGAGGGCTGAAGCTACAGAGAGAGTAGATGTGTATTGGAAAGTTCACACCTATAATGATCATATGTTCCTAAAGAAAAGTCTACAGCATTGATTAAAAAAAGAAACACCAAAAAGAGGACTTACAGCGACAGCAGCGGAGCCCATACTGCCCGTACACTCCTCGTCCTGTTCAGACTCGGACTGAAACACACGTCAAGACACAAGAGTTTTACTCAAGGGTGACACAAGTTAACAGCACTGTATCAGTCATAATACTCGCACAGCATGAGCCAACATCACAGGGCACACACACCTCCTTTCACACGGCAGTGGTCACGCTGCCGTGATGTTTTCCGGTCGAGGAGATGTGACCAGAGGGCGTCAGACAGATAGAGAGAGTACGAGGTAGAGGTGACGGCTTCACACTCCGGGGATAATGAATAACAATCTAATTAACTCAAAAATAGCTTCTACCACCAATGTTAAAGGGACAAGAGAAAACGAAAAGCTTTAGGAGAACATAAAGGTTTCACTGTGGCTGATTTATGTCTGGGGCCGGGGGGGGGGGGGGTAAGATTTCTACCTTCTTGACTCATTTGATGGGGAGTTGATTGCATTGTGGTTCTCAGATCACACAGAAACACTCGGCTCTTTCATGTCGTTCGCACAAGCTGCCACACGTCGGCATGCTTAACGTGAAGAGTGGCAGGGTGGTATTTATCCAGCCTATTCCACTCATGTCCAGTGGTTTTTAAGCACTTTGGGTGGAGCGCAGAAACAACAGTGAGAGGAAAAAAATATAATTGTTGGACATGAAAAAGGAAGCTGAATATGGTAAATGAAATCCTAGAAAAAAGTCCTTTCAGCCATTGACATTTTACGACTACTAATAACTGATCTGATAACCCAGATTGTACTAGGTTTGCCTTGATTGCTGGGGTACTCTGAAAGGGGCTTAAGGGAGTTTTTCCTTCCCACCATTGGCTGGTGCTTGCTCATAGGGGAATGACTAACTGTTGGCCAAGAGCAATATAAATGTACAGTATTCTGATAATGCTGTGAATCTCAAGTAGATGGAATGATACTCAAAAAGAGAAAAAACAACATGAACAGATGAAAGTCTCTTCCTAAATTCACAATCTTGCTTTTTGGTCATTTTGGGTGTAAAACCCATTTCCAGGAAGCCTATGCAACTAACAGCTGATATCGAATAAATGTGTAGCTAAAGCTGGGTTTACACTATAACGTTTGGACCGACTTTTACTGACGTTTTGAAAAATCAGAGAAATCAGTCCAAACGTTGGTGAAATTACGTTTGTGAGCACACACCAACGTTTACAAACTTTTACAAACTTTTGCTAGCATTTGCCAGTGTTGTATTCAGCGCTGTCAGACTTTTGCCAGCTTAGGCTAGTGTATGTGTAGAAGTTGCTAACTTAGGTTGACTTAAGCAAAGGAATACTCAGCGCAGTTCAGCTGACATCAGCGTCGGGCAACGCTCATATAAAGATCAGAGTTTGTGGAGGCTTCCTGCCATCCTGGACCTGCTTTTTTGGGTGGATTCACACTACAACATTTGGACTAACCTTTACTAACGTTTTAGCAAATGTCTGGCTCTGCTGGCAAAAGTTGATAAAAGTTGGTGTTTGCTGGCAAACGCTGGCAAAAGTTGTATTTGTTGAGAATTTTCAGTATGCTGAAAATTTGGTGATGTTTGGAAATAAACGGTAGTGAAAGCTGTCTTCAATTTGTAACAGTTCCTGAGCACTGGGCTAAGTTATGCAGAGTTCGCTTAAGTCACCCTAAGATAAGCAACACTGGCAAACGCTGACTGAAATGCTGGTGAAAACAGATGTTTTTAGATCAAAACTCAGTTCAGGCATGCAGGAATGAAACAGAAATAGAGAAAAGGGGGAGTTAAAAAAAAGAAAATATATATTTAAGAGGACATATATATATATATATATATATATATATATATATATATATACAGTATATATACACTGGATTATAGATATACTGGATACTCAGATTAAAGGAACACTTTTTAATCTGAGTAAACTGGACTAGCCTGCCACAATTTCCATATCCAGCTTATTTTTTCCCATTAAAATCTGATGTGTTTTTAAAGTGTTCCCTTTATTTTTTTGAGTAGTATATATATATAGATAGATAGATAGATATAGATAGATATATAGATATAGATATATATAAGATAAGATAAGCCTTTATTAGTCCCACAATGGGGAAATTCCAGGATTGCAACAGCACAGGGATAGCAACACTCAGAGCAATAATTAAGAAGATACAAAAATATAAATAAGAGCAGTGGATATACATACGTACAAATAAATATATAAATATATATACAAAGTGCGGAGCATTGTAGCAAGATGGAATAAACAGCATAACCGTCTACTTAGTTATCCTACATAGTATGAATATGTACCAATACATATTGTCACCCTCCGTAGTGACTGATATTGTCCTAGTTGTATACTGGAGGAGTTATATATATTATGTCTGAAATATATATATATATACTGTATATATATATATCTAACAGACATTTGTGGATTTGTTTGCAGGTGATGAGTATGGTTTGGTGGGCGGTTTTGGGTCTTTGCAGTGTTATGTTTCTACCACTAGGCTGTGCTGTTGCGCAAACGTGTCTTTTGCCAGTAAGGATTACTGGTTGGCTTGGAAACAACAGCTGTTTTTTGTTTGTTTTTTTGGGGGGGGAGGGTTGCTGTCTGAAGAAACACTTTCTTGGTCCGTGGAATAAAGGTTTTTCATGAAATTTTCAGTCAGAGTTTGTCTACTCTCTTCCTGCTACATATACTGTATATATAATCTCCCCAAAATGTAACAGCCCAAAAGAAAAAAATCTCCTTATTGAGAAATTTACTGTTCTTAATTTTCTGCTCCGTGCATAATCATTCTCCAGGATTTATTGGTTCACTTCCATTGTGGGAATCAAACAGCGCTGATTTGGTGCCGAAAAGTAAATGACATTTAACAGGATTTTATGTTATTTTTAATGGAGAGAGGTGTAACAGTCAAAATATAATCACCCGTCATTTTATTTATATGATGATTCAGTAATAGTTTTTTAATTCCATCCACATTCACATTTTAATTGCGGACTTAGTGTTGGAGTCAATAGCATTATTTTATTTTTTTTAGATGAATGAATGAATGAATGAATGAATGAATGAATGAACAGGCGAAAAGGGTATGCAGAAGTAACTACATTGGAATATAAAATAAAAGTAAATACTGAAACATATGCCCAAGGGATATGTGTTCAGGAGCAGGTCCAGAATGGCAGGAAGCCTCCACAAACACTGATCTTTATATGAGCGTCACCTGATGCTGATGTCAGCTGACCTGTGCTGAGTATTTCTCAGATTTTTCAAAACGTCTGTAAAAGTCGGTCCAAACACTATAGTGTGAACACAGCTTTAACTTAGGCTGACTTAGGTAAACTGTGCATAACTTAGCTCAGTGCTCAGGAACTTCTACAAAACGAGCACAACGTTCACCAGCATGTATTTCCAAACGTCGGTAAATTTTCAGCATGCTGAAAATTTTCACAGAACACAACTTTCACCAGCATTTGCCAACAAACACCAGCAATCATTAACTTTTGCCAGCAGAGCCAGACATTTGCCAAAACGTCAGTAAAAGTCGGTCTAAACATAGTGTGAATCCACCTTAAGCAGCCAGGTAGTATGAAAAAACTGTGATGAACGACCTAAATGCAAAGTGCAATGCGAGGATGTCCACCTTAAATAAACACATTTAATCTGATTGTGGTGCTACAGTAACACACTCATGCTGTAGGTCGACATATTTCATCCATCTGTTCTGCAAACCATCAGTGGAACTCAGCTATGTTTATTTGGGATGAATTTCTTTCTCTGTAATCAGCATAAATGTTTATTATCTTTCAAATGAGATCCAGCATGTTGCTGTTTAACATAATAACAGTGAGTTCGTTTTAAATGCAGATTCTCCATAGGCTGCTCCTCATAGGTAACACACTCATCCAGTTAATTTACTTGGCACCACCTGGTGGGTAAACGGTGGAACCACTGACAAGGGGCCCATTCTCAATAAATTAGAATGTCTTCAAGAAGTTAATTTATTTCAATAATTCCAGTTCAAAAAGTGAAACTCATATATTATATAGATTCATTACACACAGAGTGATATATTTCAAGTGTTTATTTCTTTTAATTTTGATGGTTATGGCTTGCAGCAAATGAAAACCCCAAATTCAGTTTCTCAAAAAATTTGAATATTACATAAAATTAATTTAAAAAATTGATTTTTAATAGAAATGTTGGCCGACTGAAAAGTATGTCCATGTACACACTCAATACTTGGTCGGGGCTCATTCATTCATCTTCTTCCGCTTAATCCTTTTCGGGTCGCGGGGGTGCTGGAGCCTATCCCAGTATCTTTGGGCGAGAGGCAGGGTACACCCTGGACAGATCACCAGTCCATCGCAGGGCCAACACAGAGAGACAGACAACCAAAAAAAAACATGTAGGTTTAGGGCGCTCGCGCACGCAGCAACCAGCAGCCGGTGGCTTGTCACCAGACTGCAAACCAAGTCTACCTACGGGTACAAATAAGTAACAAAAAAACAAAAAAAAAAAAACCCATTCACTCTCACAGTCATACCTAAGGACAATTTAGAATACCCAGTTTTGATGCCCGGGGCTCCTTTTGCATAATTACTGCATCAATGCAGCATGGCATGGAGGAGATCAGCCTGTGTTACTGCTGAGGTGTTATGGAAGCCAGGGTTGCTTTGATAGTGGCCTTCAGCTTGTCTGCATTGTTGGATCTGGTGTATTTCATCTTCCTTTTGACAATACACCATAGATTTTCTATAGGATTTAGGTCAGGAGGGTTTGCTGGCTAATCAAGTACAGTGATACCATGGTCATTAAACCAGGTATTTGTACTTTTGGCAGTGTGGACAGGTGCCATGTCCTGCTGGAAAATGAAATCAGCATCTCCATAAAGCTTGTCAGCAGAGGGAAGCATGAAGTGCTCTAAAATTTCCTGTACGATGGCTGCACTGACATTGGACTTGATTAAACACAGTGGAAAAACACCAGCAGATGGCATGGCTCCACAAATCATCACTGACCGTGGAAACTTCACACTGGACCTCAAGCAATTTGGATTCCGTGCCTGTTCACTCTTCCTCCAGATTCTGGGACCTTGATTTTCAAGTGACAGGACTTGGCACCTGATTTGGGGAGCCACGTCATCTGCTGGTGTTAGTCCACCATGTTTTATCAAGTCCAAAGTCAATGCAGCTGTCTACCGGGACATTTTAGAGCACTTCATGCTTCCCTCTGCTGGCAAGGCTTATGGAGATGCTGATTTCATTTTCCAGCAGGACTTGGCACCTGCCCACACTGCTGCCAGAAGTACCAAAGCCTGGTTTAATGACCATGGTACCACCATATTTTACTGGCCAGCAAACTCTCCTGACCTAAACCCCATACAGAATCTATGAATAATCATCAACAGGGAGATGAGAGACACCAGACCCAACAATGCAGATGAGCTGAAGGTCACTATCAAAGCAACCTGAGCCTTCATAACACCTCAGCAGTAACACAGGCTGATCACCTTCATGCCTTGCCGCAGTGATGCAGTATTAATTCATGCAAAAGGAGCCCTGACCAAGTATTGAGTGTGTGCATGGAAATACCTTTAGTCGGCCAACATTTCTGTTAAAAAAAATTTTTTTAAAAATTGAGCTTATGCAATATTCTAATTTTTTGAGAAACTGATTTTCGGTTTTCATGAGCTGCAAGCCATAACCATCAAAATTAAAAGAAATAAACACTTGAAACATATCACTCTGTCTGTAATGAATATACATAAAATAAGAGTTTCATTTTATGAATTGAATTACTGAAATAAATCAACTTTTCGATGATATTCTAATGTAGTGAGATGCACATGTACAGTATGTTTCCCCTCTTGTATAGAGATTAATAAAGAGCAATTAAAGGTTGAAAAATAGCCCACAATTTACAGCCATGTAATCTTCATTCAACAACTAGAAAAGCACTCGGAGAGCACAGACCTCCGCCAAGCGCCACAGTTCCCCCCCGTACAGTGTTTGTGTGTACGTTTTCAGATTCCTTGACCATGAAAACATATGACTAGCAATTGGATTGACAATGATAGGATTACTGGTTCAGTAGTAAAAGCATTACCTCCTTGGCGGAGGTAATAAATTGAAGTGTTGGTGTTGTGTCCATCTCCTTCATGTGCAAAGTCCCAGGCTGCGAGCGTTTTCATAGATCACTGAAAGCAGCACTCAGGGCTTCAGTGACGGATGCAAATTGCGTAGACAGGTTGCCGTGGGTTTTATTGGGTTTGCACTCCGCGGAAAAAAAAGAGGTTTTTGAATGTTCCCCGGCAGAGAGCTGGTTTTTGCGCAGCCCCTATTGCTGGCCGGGGAATTTCTGCCAAATAATCCGGCGGCGGACAGCTGCCCGTCTCAGTTTTTGCAACGTAGCGCAAACACAGGCACGCTGGCGGGCCCTGGCCACCACTGTTTTGACAGATGCAAATTGGGTAGACAGGTTGGCGTGGGTTTTATTGGGTTTGCGCTCCGCGGAAAAAAAGTGGATTTGAAGCTTCCCCGGCAGAGAGCTGGTTTTTGCGCAGCCCCTATGGCTGGCTGGGGAATTTGTGCCAAATAATCCGGTGGCGCACAGCTGCCCGTGTCAGCTTTTGCAGCGTGGCGCAAACACAGGCACGCTGGCGGGCCCTGGCCACTAGTGATGTGCGGATCGATCCTGAAATATCGATACCTCCGATACCGGATCTTTATGCTCTAAAATCGATACTCAAATCAAGATATCGATACTTTTGATACTTTAGTCATTTGAGGTAAAGTATAAGATAAGATAAGCCTTTATTAGTCCCACAATGGGGAAAATCCAGGATTGCAACAGCACAGGGATAGCAACACTCAGAGCAACAATCAAAAGGCAAGAAAAAACAAGAGCAGCGAGTATACATATATACTGTATATCCTTAACAGAAACACGGTGAAAAGTAACTAAACTACTGAGATGTTGTCTAAGTGACACGCGGTTGGTGGGACTACTTTTTCTTCCGCCTGGATAAGTGCGTCATGCGTTTTTTTAGATTTAAAAGACATTAGGTATAGTCGCAAAAAATATCGGTATCGCCGATACCAGCCTGAATTTTACTCAGTATCGGATCGGAAAGGAAATCAGTGGTATCGAACATCACTACTGGCCACCACAGTTTTCCGCATGCTTTTGTGCCTAAAACTTTGAAGAAGGCGGAGTTTGTGTTCGTCAGACACGACGACCAGCGCCCTCTATTGCCCCTGCACACATGTTGAAAATGGCTGTATCTCACAATGTTAAAGAATCCTTTTAAAAATTCCTGTATCAAGACGATGATCCGTATCATCCCCAAAATTTAATCAGTTCTTCCTTGTACCATTTCCAACAACGCCTGAAAGTTTCATCGAAATCCGTCCAAAACTTTTTGAGTTATCTTGCTAACCAACAGACAGACAAACAGACAGACAGACAGACAAACCCTGGCAAAAACATAACCTCCTCCTGGCCTTCGGCCTGGCGGAGGTAATTATGGAAACTTCAAACACAGTCATCTGTATTGGCATCAGAAATATGTTTACAATCACATTTTGTTTGGACTAAATAGAATAAATCGATGAGTTTATATTTATAAAAAACAAAGAATTAAAATAATCTGCCAGTTTGTTTTTTTTAAAGATGTTGAGCTCCATCTTCAGACCCGAAGAGTAATGCTTTTTTTTTGCCAGTGAGAGTCACACAATGAAACTGGAGACCTAAATACATCATAGGTTAGTGGCTAAATGGTACTCAGGACCAATGAAATAGCAACATGGCCAGTGACTGAATTGCTGAAGAACATGACTAGCCGGGCTATGGGTTAAAGGTGAATGAAGAAACAAATCCATTACCTGAATTTTGTTCTAATACTTTAACCTGTTATTCTGTAACCTGTTATTCTGCTTCCAGGTCAACGACATTCTCACCTTTGAACCAGAGTCTCTGTCCAGCTCATCCTCTGCGTTGCTCTGTGCTGGGAGGACAGGAGCTGGATGTGGACCACACTGTATGGAAGCTGTTCCTACAAGCTGGTCCTACAATTGTGCAGACAAAATGTGAGATATAAGGTCCAAAAGTTCCGCTATAGTAAAGTGCTGTGTGAGTTGGCTGTGTTAAGTGGTTATTAACCAGTTTTAACACTTTGCTTGCTCTTATCAGCTTCCTCCTTTAGCACCTGGGTGTTGACAGACAGTGTGATGTAGTTCCTGTAGATACCAATGGTGGCTTGCATTCATCTCTCTCTAGCACAGGGGTCACCAAGGGCACATTCAGATGGCCACTGTTTGGTCTGGATCAAAGGACCAAACAGTGGCTTCCGCACATAGTTCGGTTCGTTTGGTGAGGTCTGAACGTGCATTGGAACTCTGGTGCGCACCAAAAAAGCAAAGTCTAGTCGCCTTGAAAAAGGGGGTCTCGGTTCACTTGCAAACTGCAGGCTGATGGAGTAAAACCAGCAAGTGAATGAGAAGGTGAGGGTGTGCTTACCTTCTCATTCACTTGCTGGTTTTACTCCATCAGCCTGCAGGATCGAAAACGTTTAAACACAATAATTCAGACCTGTTCTAAAATTATTGGACATCCTGTTAGAGCTCTGACTGTCCACTGTGAACAACAGATATTTAATATTGCTTATAGGATCTTCCAAGACCCCTCACACATTTTAAATCCTGTGTTTGAATGGCTCCCATCAGGATGTAGACTGCGGTGTCCAGGATGTAGGGCACAGAGGAGAAGAGCCACCTTTGTCCCTACAGCAGTCTGGCTTTTAAACTCTGATCCTTCTCTGCTCCAGTGTTGTAATCTCCCCCTGCCCCTTCTCCCACAAACAGTTTTCCTATGACTGAATAGCACATGGCACTTTATCTCACCTTAAGCACTTAGCTAATTGATGTCTGCAGAGAGTATACTTATTTATAGTGTTGTTTATTGTGATGTGTTTTTTATGCCTTGTTTGCATCTGTGCTCTCTGTGCCTTTTAATTGTCCCTCGGGGATGAATAAAGTGTTTTGAATGGAACTGAACAAAGTCTGGTGCGCTCCACTTGTACTGTGAATCCAAACAGACTATCCAGCAGACCAAAGGGCGGAAGTGCTCCTCAGCATTTGTGTAACCATAGTAACATGTACTCTGAGAAGAGGAAGTAGCATTTACCGTAGTACATTTTGGGTAGAAAATAACAATAAAGACAATCACGTGAATCTGAGAAATCCTTTTACCAGAGAAAGCCGAGGAGAAAAGTTGAAAAATGTCTCATTTGTGACGGACAAACAACCCGGCTGAAGGGAACAGATTTCTGTTTTCGGTCCTGGCCAATCAATGAGCCTGATTTTTCTTCTTCGCCAAGATTTTTTCTTCCTGGTCAGTGGAGGTTTTGGCTACAGCGCCCCAAACAAGCAGTTGTTGTAACTGCGTGATGTTGTCCAGGCAGTTTGGTCCACTGCAGTGTAAATGCAAACCAAACCAAACGAACGTGGGAAAATTCTCGGCATTCCACACCCAGTCGAACCGAGACCCCCGGACTATCCTGGTCTGACTGCAGTCTAAAAGTGCAAGAGGTCCGATAAGTCAGTCCTCCTCCCCAGCTGAGGTCCGAATTAGGGCTGGGGATCTTTAGGCACCTCACGTTACAGTTATGATTCAGAGTCTCCGATTTGATTCTGAAACGATTCTCAATGCATTTTTTGTTTTTTTCAGGATTTTTTCCTATCACTGTGTGACAGCTTGGTACTTTTAAAGCCAAGTGTTTGCAGCAACCCATGAATTCACTTCAAACATCTTTTAATAAAAGAAATGGAAGAGAAATGTGACAAGTCACATGGACAGATTTATCTGAAAACATGCTTTGAGGAACTGTCATCTTTTCATGGACATTCTTTAAGAAGACCACAACTGTCTCCAGCAGGCCAATATCATTTGCTTTGACACATTGTTTTATTAAGCAGATGTTTTAGCTGCTTTTAGTTCTGTATTTTTTAAACAAAAAAATCAAATAAATTCTTTCCTCAATTTAAAATAAAACATAATAATTTAATCATAATCATAATAATACAAGGGAACACTAAATGTGTTTTTGACTCCAAATAAATACCTCTAAAATTCAAAAATCTACAACTTAAATCCTAAAAATGGAAAGCTGTACAGGAGAACACAAACTAAATTACATACATTTAAAAAGATTATTATTTACAAAACAAAATCTCACAAAAGTCCACCTCTATACTATATTTTCAATATTAAAAAAGTTTCAAACTGGAAGCCTAAAAAAGGGACAGAAAATATAACTAACTGCACAGTACAGAATTCCTTGAGGGGTTTTTATGTCACTGTTTTTATGTTTTTAACCTTGTCTGTGTCTGTTTGGGTAACACTCTGTCACGGGGAGAGAGGAGGTGGATGTGTGTGGAACTTTTCATGTTCAGTAACACACAAAGCAAATTATTGTTTTGACATGATATCAGAGGGTTGCGGAAATTACCTCCATAAACAGTAGCCATGGTTACATGTGCAAAATTTCTTCAATCTGATTACAATTCAGATCAGAACTTTACTGTTTTCATGGATCCTGAAAAAGTTGATCCGATTAGGACGTGTGTTTACATGTGCCACACGTTTGAACGGACTAAATCATTTTGACATGCGCACAATTATCCGACATTCCATAAATAGTAGAAGAAGAAGCAGCAACTTCTGATGTAAACAAACCCCACTTTGTGTCTTTCTCTTTTTGAAATGGACCTGTATTGTGTTATTCAGACTGTACTATTGCTTCTGCTGGTCTCCGTAATGAAGCTACAAGCCCAGCAGTACATACTTCTGCATATGACATACAGAGGGAAACAGCAGGACGATACAGACCACTTCTGTTTTACTCCCGCCATGTCTTCTGCTAGCTGCTGTAAATGTGGAAATACATCACATCAACGTGTGGCTGATGTACAGACATGCGCAGTAAACATATTTTCTACCCAAACTTCAGAATAAGTGTTTATATGCGCACCAATCGGATTAACAATTGGCATAACCCACCCGTCTCAATTGGAAGGAAATTTTGATCCGAATGAGTGTGATGGGGTCAGAATATTCAGATTGGCGTGCTTACATGAAGCATTTTTATTCCAATCAGGCTTTTAATCCGCTTACTTGTGTCCATGTAAACATGGCTAGTGTCCTGCAGCCCAACGGGGACCTTCCGTCAACAGCCCCTGGGTGAACCTGTACCATCACTGGCAGCCAGAATGACGGTGGGCACAATTTCACAGCAGCGTTTCATTCCGTGGGTTACACCGGGAAGGAAGTGTGGCTGTCCGCCCGCTGTATCCCACGGAGAACATCCAAGGTCCCACCCCATAAAATGTCTGGGCGGCGGATGCCGATACAGCACTTGGGTTCCGCTTTTTCATTTGGTTAAAACAAAACAGTATAATTTTTCCCCAAATTATATTAAAAAGCTTCGAAGTTCAGACGGAAGACTCTCAAGGTCCGGATCCGGACCGGAGTCTGCCAGTTGGTGACCCCTGATCTAGCAAGATGGCTGCACGTTCACACGCTGCGCCTAGACACTCCAGACTACTGGAGGTAGTCTGGAGCATGGTGGGCAGCATGGTGGTGCAGTGGTTACCACTGTTGCCTGACAGCTAGAAGGTTCCAGGTTCGAATCCGCAGGCTGGCAGGGGTAGGAACCTTTCTGTGTGGAGTTTGCATGTCCTCCCTGTGCTGTGTGGGTTTACGCCAAGGGCTCTGGTTTCCTCCCACAATCCAAAGACATGCATGTTAGGTTAATTGGTTGTTCTAAATTGTCCCTAGATATCTGTCTCATATAGGCCCTTAGAACAGAGGGTTAGTACTAGTGAAGTGCTTTGAGTGGTCTTTGACACTAGAAAAAGCGCGATATAAGTACAGGTCCCTATCCCCTTACTGTGCTTGTTTTGTGTTTTTCCTGCCTTTTTTAGTCCTTCTGGGACCAACTGATTACCTACAGTCGCCAGGAACTTCTAAGCATTGGCCACCAACTTAACTCCAACATCTCCAGCACTTATTCCAGACGGCGCTGTGGAATTACCTGGCCAAACTGTGCTCCGTTTTGACCGCAACGCCAATTCTGGTAAGGGCAGGAGTGGAGAGCTCTGTGTTAATGTGCTTCAGACTTGGTGTAATAACAACTGAATCAAAGCCACTGTTCACCAAAGTAAGAGGCCATGTCGTTTCCGTGCAGGCCCTTCTATCTACGCTGCGCGCTAACAGCAATAATTGTAACAGCTGTTTACGCCCCTCCAGATGCTAGTGTTAGCTTAGCACTCAGCCACCTCCAGCACATCGTTAGCAGGCAACAGAAAGATCACCCCGACACAGTCCACATTATTGCAGGGGATTTTAACAAAGCATGCTTAAAGACTGTAGTCCCCAAATTCCACCAACATATTAAGTGTCCCACAAGAGGGGACAGAACACTAAATCATATTTTACAGCAACATTAAGCACGCCTACAGAGCCACCCCCCTCCCTCACCTTGGACAATCTGACTATCTCTCCCTGCTTCTAATGCCTGCTTACACCCCCCTGAGGAAGCGTTCCCTCCAACCAAACAAACAATTAAAACCTGGCCTGAAAATGCTCTCCTCCAGCTACAGGACTGCTTTAGCTGCACAGACTGGAACATCTTTAAACAGCAGGACCTAGACTCCTACACCAAGTCTGTCTTCTTCTAAATTAAATCCTGTGTAGAAAATGTGACAGTCACCAAACACACCCGGGTCTTTCCAAACCACAAACCACTGGATGACCAGTGAGGTCCAGGCTCTGAGCAGAGCTCGCAGCTCAGCTTTCAGGCAGAGGGACAGCTCCCTGTACAGCACTGCCAGAGCCAACCTGAGAAGAGGCATAAAATTCACTAAGAATGCCTACAGGAGGAAAGTGGAGGGCTTCCTCACAGAAAACAACCCCAGACAGATGTGGAGAGGCATCCAGGCCCTCACCAATTACAGGGGCCGGGGCCCACCAACAGTGGACAGCAGCCTCACTCTGGCAGAGGAGCTTAACAGCTTCTTTGCCCAGTTTGGGAACACCTCCCCCACAACTCGCCCCCCCCCCCACCCTCTCCCCACCCCTCTCTCGCTACAGGTGCATGAGGTGAGGAGGCAACTGTGAGCACTGAACAGCAGGGCTGCTGGTCCTGACGGCATCCCAGGAGCGGTGGTCAAAGCATGTGCAGACCAGCTGGCAGAGATCCTCACCAAGTTGTTCAACCTCTCCCTGATGCACACCACCGTCCCCTCCTGCCTCAAGGCCTCTACCATGATCCCCATCCCCAAAAAGTCCACAATTGACAGCCTGAACGACTACAGACCCACAGCACTCACGTCTGTAGTCATGAAGTGTTTTGAGCGACTGGTGTCCCAGCACATCAGGGACTATCTTCCCCCTTCCTTTGACCCCCACCAGTTCGCCTACAGGGAGAACCAGTCAACAGAAAAATGGCAAACCAGTCTACAGAAAATGGCATCGCCACCACACTCTACAGAGCGCAACCCAAGGAGCCCCGTGAGGATGCTCTTTGTGGACTACAGTTCAGCTTTCAACACCATCATCCCGGCCATCCTGATCAATAAACTGCACCTCCTCCAGATCCCCCCCCCCAACCTGCTCCTGGATAAAAAACTTTTTCACCAACTGCCCACAAACAGTCAGACTCGGCCCCCATCCCTCCTCCTGTTGACATGTTCAATACTTATTTTCCGCACTGTAAACACATCAAGCTTAAAGTTTGATCACAAAGCATGTATTTCAGTGAGAAATACAAGCCTCTTGGTGTGTGGACTGGCTGAAATCTATTGTAAACTGGGGCTGTTATGTGGAGTTACTACTGTATTTATATCTGTGCACACATCAACAGAAAAACAGTGCTGATAAAACCTCTCCAATCTGAAGATTGGTTTCAAATCTCTACACTCTCACACCTCCAAAATCCCAGCGTCATGTGCAGATAGCTAAACTGTGGACAAACTTCCCCAGTTTGGGGTAAAAACATTGTCATGTGCATAGCCCCTGAGATGGTAGACAGCACTCACACTAGTCAAATAGGGCTGCAATTAACAACTATTTTGGTAATCAACTAATCTAATGACTATTTTTTTTTTAGTCGACTAATTGCGATTATTTCTCTCATGTCCGCCATCTCTGCTTCCTGTTGGCGCAGCTCCTGTTCGGGGCTCCAGGTCATGTTTTACCTCACCCGTTTAAGCCTGCAGACCTGTGAAAATGACTTTGTTGTCAGTCTTAATATAATGTAGCCTATTATAGCAAGTTCCCATAGCTAAATAAAATAATGAGCTGTAGAAGAGCTTGAAATAACGAGGCAATGTGATTTATAAACCAAAGTTTATTATCAGCTCCTCTAACAAGTCTCATCTAGGTGCAGCAGCAGAAGAAGTGAGAGAGCGAACACCTTCGGCTCTACGAACTTATACTCGCACATAACAAAAGACATGCATATCAAAAGCTGACATCCCTCACTATCTTAATCCCCTCTTTTGTCTTCGTACCCCTCCACCTGGCCCTGGGGGGTCCGGGCGACCTATCTGGTCTCCACCGCAGCGCCTCGGATGCTCTTTGATCTTCACTGGCGGTTGAGACCTTTTGTCCTGTTCTGAGGTGTGAAGTCGCTTTACATATGTAATCACCAAACATTCTCACATGCTTATACATATGCAGGTTATGGGATATATGATTAATATAGACCACATGAGCCATGATTTGGAACTTTGAACTTGACAGTTTAAAGTAGAACTGAACTGAACGGCACTGGGTGATAGTACATACAATTATAAAGATAATTTATCATTGGCACCCCCTCCACAAATCCCGGAATCTTGGAGAAAATCGCGATTTTGAATTTCCCGCCCTGAAAAATCAGACAAATCCGCCGATTAACCGGAAGTGCAGCCGGAGTTCCGCGTGACGTCACGAGTGTGACACAGTCCTCCATGTTTACCATTGCGAGCACGTCGACACTGGTTGTTTTTGGTGCATTTTGTCGTGATAGTCGACTACAAAACACTTCCAACACCTGGAAAGATCTGTTCAGTGGCCAAGGAAAGCTGTCATGGTGACGAAAGAAAAGAAAGGGGGAGGAAAAGCGACCGGGAAGCGATGCGTTTCTAGATATAGATATTACAGTGATCCCTCGCTACTTCGCGTTTCACCTTTCGCGCCCTCAGTGCATCGCGGATTTTTCAAAAATATTCATCAAAAATTCAAAAGTGAGAAAAAATGGCACGAAAGTTGCCCGGGCGCTAGCAGAAGGCAGGGAGAGTACATTAGAACATCAGGTATCAACACGGAGAGCCGCACAACTCAAAATCCACCTCTCTGACCACCGCTCCACTCCTCTCCGCCCACCTCTTCACCGCTCGGGAATCTCGCAAGCTGATTGGCCGAGACGTTTTACCTCGCAAGCTGATTGGCCGAGACGTTTTACCCAGCTTCTCTTCCTGCAGAGCGCACATACCCAGCGAAGGAAGACCGCATTCATTGTTCTTTATCGCTCGTGTTGCTTAGTGGCACTTTTCGCTGTTCTCTTGTGCCTTTTTCTGCAAAATAGTGCTTGTGACGCCCTTGGGGGGGGGGGGTGATGCTACTTCGCTGTTTTTCACCTTTCGCGGTCGGTTCTGGTCCCCATTAAACGCGATAAGTGAGGGATCACTGTATTTATATATAGCACAGTCAAATGCAGAGGCCAGTTCTGTTCATGTGTATTGCCACTACAGTCTGTAGAAGTATTGTAATACATAGCCCAATTTTTTGAATGAATGAATGAATTTATTTATTTCGGATAGTACAGTACAGGTTGAAAGAAACTGAATGATATAACAACAAGGTCAAATTGAACAATGACTCATCTGATTATACAATTCAACGTAAGTTATCCGAAATGGGTGATGGCTGAAGCCGCAGCTTATATTGCCCACCCATATTCCATCCAAGAATTCAAAAGAGAAAACAGGCAAGAGCGATTACAATTCAAAACAAAACTAAGACAAAATGTGACAGAGAAAAAAGAAAACTAAGCTACAACACAACACAGGCTGGATATGTTACAACTCGCCGCTCATTAGCGGCGCCAGCTGCGCGCACACTTGTGCCTCATCGGCAGCATGGGATATAAGCCGCTCTGCCCTGGGCTTCAGCATGAAGCCGTCTGATTCCTTCAGCCCTCTTGCTGCAGAGGAACCCCCTCATCTCCCAGCAAGATCTACAGCGTAAGCATACCTACCTTTGCCTTTCCAGTCTCTCCCCTGTGCACAGGTGTATTCCCCGGCGGCAGACCTCACCTCTGCATCGCCGTCTGCCAGCTGCTGTCACAGGTGCATTAGGTCTCCCGGGCTCGCCCTTGTGCACGCCTGCCACCTGCCACACTCCTGCATCCTCCTCTGTCTCGTCACCGATCCTGAATGCCTCTTCACTCTGAAAACTCTGGTGTTCTTGACTGCTGGAACTGCTATCATCTGCCATTGTTGTTTTGTTTAGGGATCACACTCGTGACGTCACGCAGCGTCGTCTGCACTACTTCCGGTTTGTTTGGCACTGCCAGCCAGAGGCAAAAGTTTATCGGCTTATAGCTTGGCCATCGCACGGCCTAAAAATTTCTTTTATGTGTTGAAAAATACAATAGGTAATAAGGAATTAATCTGCTATTCTACTTTTTGCGCCAAAAGGTGGGTTCAGTTCTACTTTAATTAGAAGTGTTTGTACCAACACAATTAAATAATAGATGCTAAAGGACAGTCTTTTAACCCCCAAAATAAAGTGCAAAAACTCAAATAGTGCCCTCTGCTACTGCATAAAGGGCTGCTGTAATGCTGCATGTTCAAAACAATCTAGAGTAATATTCAACTCTATTAAAGTAAAAAAAGAAAATAACAAGCTAGTCCATCCTGTTTGAAACCTTGCTGGGTCTGGAAGTTTAAAAGTTTAATTAGGCTTCAGATGAAAATTAAAATAACTTCTTCCAGTCCAAAGTAAGAGTTTACAAACACTTTAAATATCAGTGCAGGAATGTGACCCTTCACTACACATAGTGAAATATTTATCAAGCTGTTTTAATTTATTTGTGATGATTATAGCTATCCTTTTTTAATTAAATTGCAAATCATGGGGGCAGATTTACTAACGTGCTGCGCCATCGCAAAGCTGTTTTGACGTTAAAAAACTACTGTCGCGATTTACTAAAGGACACAGGGCAAAAATAGCGGTGGTAAGGCATGGACTATGTTAACCCTCTGAGTGTGAGAATTTGTGTGCCCCTAGTGGCAGAGCGTGGCACTGGGCCTGCCTTCTCACTCTGACTTTGTCAAAAGTAAGTGAGAAATTTCTGTTTTGTTTTTTTTTAAATGTACTGATTTCTTGTTCATATACTTTGAAGATAAAATGATGAGGTACCTCTGTACAAAAAATGGTGTCAAAAGACTGAACCATTTTTTGTGTAAATACGTACAAAGTCCAGTTTTGACTGAGTTATGGAATTTAAAGAGGTGCTGCGACATTATGCAAATTAGATGCATAAATTTATTTCTATCTGAAACTTTGGATCATATTTTACATCTTTCTAATTGACAGTAAACCATTATGTCTTACCATTTTCAAGTTATAGCCTTGGAAATCTGAACTACTTTATTGACAAAAAATATTTACCACTCGACCACTAGGGGGTATGTCGCAGTTTGGCAACATACACACTCATAGGGTTAATTTTGTGTGGGGCCTCATTGCATATGTATTTGTGGGAGCTGTCATGTCAAAGTGCAAATTTGAGGGAGGAGAGTATTTAAATGGCTGGCACAAGGTGATTTATTAAGGTTTGCTGTTGTCAATCTCCTGCTAAATGCGCCAGGGTTTAACGCCCAAAAAAGCATGTCTTAACTCATCTGCGCCTGACATGGCAGTGATAATTGGTGCCCGGAGACCCCGGTGAGAACTGAAGGTGCGAGGCTGAAGAGACAGAAACTTCTCTCTGCGCATGACTTTATTTGGCATGACAGAACAGATCATACGAACAGGGTTGGAACAGAAACAATCTCACAGATCAGTGTTGTGCTGAACTGTTGTGCTGACATAAGCTGGTAGAGGATTTTTAAAATTTCATATGTTTATATATAGCCTACTACTACTACTACTACTAATAATAATAATAATAACTGATTTCCCATGGCTGGCGGTTCGAATCCCGCCGTCCCCAGATATCCTGCCGTTGTGTCCCTGGGCAAGACACTTCACCCCCAATTGCTCCTGGTGGGTCTGGAAGTGCCATGTTAGGTAGCATGCCGCCATCAGTGTGTGAATGTGTGTGTGAATGGGTGGATAGCAGGATCTGTAAAGCGCTTTGGTCATCAAGAGATGACAATAAAAGCGCTATATAAGTGAATGCCATTTACCATTTACATTTCGAGGCAAAATCCCAAAGTGCTACACAAATAGGATAAACAAGAATAAAAGCAAACATTCTTGGAGTTTCCTCTCCTCTCCATCAGACTCCCTTTCGCTTTTGAAACAAAAGCTCTTCCACATTGTCAATTTTCTTCGTTTTTTTCCCCTCTATCCATATTTCTACTGTATATTTGTTTCTTTTTGCTGTGCATAAAACGGTAATTCAGTTCCCTCTTCTCTCTCCCAGTTCAGGATACAAGAGGAGGAAAACAATGAGATTATTAAAAAAAAAAGAGCACAGATCCATACACGTCCCCCAAAATTGCAACATCGTAGTATGACAGCAGTCTCTGCTGTGGCTGTCCAAGGAATAAGTGAAATTGTGTGTGTTTAACTTTGTTACTTTCCAGACTTCAGAAAACATAAAACACACATATTTATCAAAAGTCATGGACTGGGAGACCTGTAGATCTTGTTAAAACAAAGTTATTCACACAATAAAACCCCAGAGTCATCAGATCATTTTGACGGTTCTTGTGTTAATAAAATAAACACGTTGGT
Organism: Pholidichthys leucotaenia; assembly: GCA_020510985.1. Taxonomy (NCBI): domain Eukaryota; kingdom Metazoa; phylum Chordata; class Actinopteri; order Cichliformes; family Pholidichthyidae; genus Pholidichthys; species Pholidichthys leucotaenia. Next base: position 261,214,755 of record CM035843.1, read on the forward strand.
CAAATAATCAATTTATTCATAAGTAGTCCTTTTTTAAATTATAATCAAATACTAAATTTATATATATTAAACAATGGAGTTTGCCATATGAAATGAAAATTAAAACTTTGAAATATGACAAACAAAAATAAACTATTTTACTGGGCTTTGCACTTAAATGAAAGCTTAAAAAAAACCCTCCTATATTATGCTCCTCCGAACTGGCTGTGCCTGTGTTGATGACCCGCTTCCTCAGGTGTTCCTGTGCGCAATTTTGAGGTGCTCTTGGTGGATGGGTGGTCATTATCGAAATGAAGTGACTGTGTCTGTATTCATAACTTTGCATGTTGTTAGCAGATCACTGGCAAAAATTGGCCACTCCCATAGGCTCTCTGTGTAATTCGCACACTTGCCTTAGTAAATCTGCCCCATAGTATTCTAATTTACCGAGATGCACTAATATTTAGAATGAGGGCTGATATTACCGTGACAATAATAGAGAAGATGAAAAAGAGTAAGCTGCTCATGTAATTCAACCATTTATTGCAGTTAGCATATTAGCCAGCATAACGGAAGCGGCTCAGCTGTCAGCAACTATGGTCAAGGAGAGATTATTGTCTGACAGCAGGTAAACTATTTAAGCAGCATGTACTAATAGTGTGGTCAGTTTTCTAAAGCTGAGAGAGCCATTCACTGAAAATAAGAAGTGCAAACTTTACTCTCAGGTGGCCGGAGACAGAGGAACGGAGAAGAGGACGGAATGGATGCATCACTGTTGTGCAGTTTGTATATGACAACAGTGCTTTACAGTCTACATCAGTGGTCCCCAACCCCCGGGCCGCGGACCAGTACCGGTCCGTGGGTCATTTGGTACCGGACCACACAGAAAAATAAATAACTTACATTACGTCCGTTTTATTTATTATCTGAGTCTGAATGATGTTTTATTTTGAAAAATTACCGGATTCTCTCCATTACATCCATCTATGGCTCACTCTTGACGCACGTCAAGACGCTTGTCTCGGTGACATGATACGTTACCGCTAAAATTAAAGGCCGTTGCTAGACGGCAGACATTACGAGAGCCACTGCAGAGATTTCTCTCAGACAAAAAGTCACCACTGGCAGCACATTTCAGTGATGAGGAATGGGTCACAAAACTCGCTTACTTGTGCGACAAATTCAGCCTGCTCAATGAACTCAATCTGTCACTTAAGGGGAAAATGACAACTATCTTCAAGTTGGCAGATAAAGTAGCTGCATTTAAAGCCAAATTGGATTTGTGGGGACGGCGCGTGAATGGCGGTATATTTGACATGTTTCAAACATTAGCAGGGATTTTGGAAGAGACCGAGCCCGAGCCTTCATTCTCCCAGCTGGTGCACGATCACCTGTCTTTGCTTTTAAAAGAGTTCGAGCGCTACTTCCCAATGACAAAAAATACACAAACTGCCAAAGAATGGAGACGCGACCCATTTCTCAACAAACCAGGTGAATCCAACATGTCTGTGCAAGAAGATCAACTGCTGGAGATCGCAAATGACGGCGGCCTTAAAAGTATGTTCGAGACAACAGCTCTGCCGGTGTTCTGGATGAAAGTTATGGCTGAATACCCTGAGATTGCCACAACAGCACTGAAAACCCTGTTGCCATTTCCGACATCCTATCTGTGTGAAGTGGGGTTTTCTGTAGTGACAGCAACCAAAACAAAATTACGAAGTAGACTGGACATAAGCAACACATTTCGGGTGTTATTGTCTCCCATTACCCCTAGATGGGACTGTCTCGTTGCAGAGAAACAAACTCAGGGCTCCCACTGATTCAGTGTTGTGGTGAGTTGTATTTTTCATGCACTTTATATTTGTGTTTGTAGTGTATCTTATTTTGAAGGCATGTAAACGTTACCATAGTGACCAGAGAGCGTTGTGGGCAGAGAGGATATTACTCATGTTATGTTATTGTTGTTGCGATGTTAAGAGGACGCTGCTAAAGTTGCAAATGAGTACACAGTGGATTCACGTTTATTATTATATTTAGAAAATACCACAGTTTTTATGCCGGTCGTATCATGTTCTTTTGTTGTATTTATACGCTACACCTTAAAGGCCGGTCCCTGAAAATACTGTCTGACATTAAATCGGTCTGTGATGCAAAAAAGGGTGGGGACCACTGGTCTACGTTTAACTTTTTTCATTTATTTATTTTCGGTACAATCCTCCCATACTTTGGCCTTCTCTATGACTTTCTCTCCGTGTCGCCATGATGCACTCCTCTTCTTCTTCGCTGGAACAGTAACTGAACATTCCTGCGGCGTGCAAATAAACTTTAAAATTAAATGACTCATTGACAATAAAAATCTGCGTTGAGAAATTTTTATGATTGACGTTATCGACAACATCGACTAATCATTGCAGCCCTATAGTCGAATGAACTGAACTTTGATGAAAAATATGCTTGTGCTACTGATTAAATGTTAAAGTTTGTTGCCTTCTTCTACACATTTGCTACTGTATAAATAGCTCCGATATAAACTATCTCAATCTTCTTCCCACAGTGACCAGCTTAGATGTACCACAGCAAATTAGCTGTTTATTCTTCCTTCACAGAGGTTCTCTGTGCTGACCCACTCTGCCTTTTCTCTCGTATCCTTGACTGTGTCAATGTTTGATGCCCATTTTACAAAGAGGGCCTTGTTTAGAAATAAATGCGTCAGTCACAAAGCGTGAACATGGCGTGCTGAGGAGATAGCAGATTCAGCACATTACATTTCTAAAGCCAGTGGTGTTGCTGAATCATGCCCTTTTACAGTCAACTTTAACTTTTTAAAACTGGAATACAAAAAACTAATTAACCTCTGCAGCAGTGTCAGACTCCACATATGACATCTGCTCATCCTGTTGATCCTTAAGGTCAGGAGAAGAAGCCAGTGTATCAGTCCACCTCCCACTGGACGGCAGCCGTCGTCCTGGCCGGGCTGTGATGGCTCAGTTGGCCTCCGTCAGTACCCTGATTTTTGACATCTCGCTCCTGTAGCAGGTTTCTGTATTTCTTCTTTAGGATAAGATACTTCTCACCCTGTGGCAGACAATCAAACACCAAAACAAGCAAGTCCATGGTCATTTTACAGAACTGAGTTCACTCATGACTATTACTACATTGGTGATGATGAAGATTGTTGGTTTACTGACATTTTCTAATTATTCACTGGATGAAAATTGTTAGCGTTTCTACCTTCTGCTTAGTGGTATCCAAACACTTGTATTAATGTAAATGTAACAAAACCATTTGTAACTGAAAGAACATTAAGTTGATATCTCACCGACCAGCAAATGCTGGATGGATTCTCTACTTTTCTGACTAACGCTCGCAAATGTTAGCAAAAATCAAGGTCTGCCTCTATTTTTAGTGACATTTAGCAAAGGTAGGTGGCAATTAGCAAACTTCACACAAATGTTTGTGAAAGTGTTTGCAAAAGACATTTGGGGAATAGTAGTGACTGTCACTGCGTATTTATCAAGACCAAAGTCAGCGCAGTCATCTACCAGAAATTACAGAGCACTTCTGCTTCCCTCTGCTGACAAGCTTTATGGAGAAGCGGATTTCATTTTCCAGCAACGGCTTGCCCCCCACCCCACCCCACCCCCCCACACACACACTGCCAAAAGTATCAAAACCTGGTTTAATGACCATGGCATCACTGTATTTGATTGGCCAGCAAACTCTCCTGACCTAAACCCCATAGAGAATCTGTGGAGTATCGTCAAGAGGAAGATGAGAAACACCAGACCCAACAATGCAGACGAGCTGAAGGTCACTATCAAAACAACCTGGGCCTCCATAACACCTCAGCAGTAACACAGGCTGATCATCTCCATGCCACGCCACGTTTATACAGTAATTAATCCAAAATTTGCCCGACCAGTATTGAGTGTGTACATGGACATACTTTTCAGTTGGTCCACATTTGTATTAAAAAAATATTTTTTAATTAATTTTATGTAATATTATAATTTTTTGAGAAACTGAATTTGGGGTTTTCATGGGCTGTAAGCCATAATCATCAAAATTAAAATAAATAAAACACTTGAAATATATCACTCTCTGTGTCATGAATCTATATAATATATGGGTTTCGCTTTCTGAAATGAGTGACAAAAAATATTGAACTTTTTCATAATATTCTAATTTTTTGAGATGCACCTGTATTGGACAAAGGATGCTGAAGATGACGCTGCCAGGCAAGAGGAAGATGAAGACCGCAGAGAAGATTCATGGATGTAGTGAAGGAGGACATGGCGCAAAGGAAGATGCAAGGGACAGGGTAAAATGGAGGCAGCTGATCCACTGTGGCGACCCCCTGAAGGGAGCAGCCAAGAGGAGGAGGAGCAGAAGAAAATTTTTTTAAGATAAGGAAATCATGTCGTCAGAAGAATTTCAAACATAATGAAAGTACAATAAAGTAGGGGGAAAGGTCATCTACATTTCATTTATCACATTATGTCAAGTTTGTTTAAATGTACACAAAGAAATGACACATTGTGATGTGGGATAAGGTGTTTTACAGAGCAAAAACTGCCCAGATATCCACAACTTGGCTGCCATCAGTGTGTGAATGTGTGCGTGAAAGGGTGAATAGCAGGATCCGTAAAGCACTTTGGTCATCCAGAGATGAGTAAAAAGTACAAGTAAACGCCATTTACCATTTACAACTTGGTTTCCATACTTCTGTTTTAGCACAATTACACAAGTCTGTTGTGTTAAGGAGCATTACAGCTGTTGATGGGTGTTTATTCTCAAGTGCCAAACAGAAAAGTAAAACCACCATCTCCTAACGTGTCTTTATTTCTTCAAATCTAACAGATGCTGGGGTGCTAACAATGTATAAAAGTATTTCCAAGTAAATAAATACATGTAATCCACAAATAACATCTTAACTCAAGTCTCATCAATTAACTCTTGCAAGAAGATTAAGTGAATATATGAGACACTCTTGTAAAAATCCTGTTGTCTGATGGAAGGAAAACAGTGCATATAAACAGCTCATTGAAAATCAAACTTTTCTTTCAGTTACAACAGTTTCATTTAAGCTTTAACAGCATCTGACACATGTGTTTGCCTCTTCGTAGAAATATGTATAGAAACGTTTTCCCACAAAAGGTTAAAAACATCTGCATAGTTGACTCACATTCTCTGACTTCACCACAGCGATTCGGTCAATGATGAACTTGAATTCCTCTCTGTATTTGGCTGCAGAGAGAAAAAAAAGTAGAGTCAGAATAATGGAAAAAACTGAACAGTTTCTATTTTTAAACATTCAGTGATCCACGAGAAGCTCGAATGACCATGAAGTTGGAAGAGGGTGGAAGAAATCTTCATAAGCTATTTTTTGCAAAGGTCTTTTTAACATTACCACATGTTTACAATAGAAAATAAATATTTAAAGACAGTTATTAGTACAGAACAGTAAGTCAACATATGGATGACATTAAAAGTAAACAACAGTGTCCGTTTACAGTAGGTGTCTGACATAGGCTACAGTCTGATTTTGCTGGTTTCTGTTACTGCATGTTTGGTCAGGAAAGCTTCATGCTGTTGTTTCATGATCTTCAGAAAACAGAGAGGAAATTTGTTCCCCTGCAGCCCCCTCCCCCCAAAAAACAGCTCTCATTGCATCCCTAAAGTTGTCTTAGGAGCTATGGTAAATATTTCCTGCGGGACAGAAAACAAACTGCAGCTAACGAACTGATAAGAGCTCATCAGATAAAGCTTTTGTGCCTTTTGTTTACACCACTGAACAGATATTCACGCATGTGATTAAAAACCATGTCTGTTTATCAGGCAGCCAGGGACACCTAAACAAGCGTTAACATTTTCCAGGCGTAGGTATTCCACTAATGCCAGCTTGGGTACATGGAGCATGCAGCTTTGGGACAATTGAGTCATTTCCTTTTCCAAAAAACGTTTGTAAGTGTGACAGATGCACAGCCCACACTCGTAACAACAGGAAATGCAGAGGAAGTGGACACTTACATCTGTTTCAACACAGGAATTCCATGCTTGGCACAGTGAGGAACAGAGAATATTTGCAGGTTATTTATTAGCCAGAACTCAGAGCAAACCAACAACTCACATACAGTACATGCTGATAAAACTTCCCACCATGCCCCAGTTTTGCCATCTAATGAAAACCTGCCCTCATTAGAGGTCTGCATTCAGTCGTGTATGTGGACTTAATTATGATTAAAACACTATCATTGCAATTTACAAGACGAAAAGCCCAAGCCACATGCTATGACAGATTTAAACCATGTAGAAAGCACTTTTCTAATTGGGAGGCCGTGTCAGATGGCAGAGTACCAAGGCAGCTCTCTGAACCGCTGTCAACAACTGCAGCGCTGACAGAGCATCTGGACGGTGTGCAACACAAGGTCACTTTGGATAATCATTTAAAAGAGGTTAAAAAGTGTCTATTTCAGGCAATGACAATGGTGCAGGCACTATTCAGTGATGAGATAAATCATTACAGGATTATTATTTGTTTTTTAACAAGGTGTTGTGTTGTGTTGTGTTGTAAGCTATTAATGCGTCATCTGAAGGGTATAACATGTTTTTTTTTTCAGCCGAATGTTTATGAGGCAAACCTATGTAAACAAATACAAATGCATTTGAAAGTAGTAGAAGTGGGAGAAAAATTGATGCATCAGTGTATCGTGATACTTTTTAGCGGTGATGCTACAGCGCTTCAGAGACAACAGTATCATGATACTTTATTAAAAATTATTGATAAATGTTACAAATACAAACTTATCTATTTAGGTACAAGAGCAATAAAAACCATTTGACTTTTCAGTCCAGTAGATGGTGCTAGGTGCTGGACAAAAGACTGATTCAACCTAGTATCGCAATACTTGACACTTGCGTTGATACACCGATCCCTAAACGCACTTATTGATCTTTTATTAATTGTATACATTTGCAATCAAAATTATTCAACCCCCATTGCAAATTAGGTTTATTCGCAAAATATACAAACTAGCAGCTACTTGCAATAAACAAATCAAACAAGAACAATTTAAGTAGCTCAACATAACTAATATTACAAGTGGTTTCTCCTAATTCAACACAAAATGCCACTCTGACTAATGCAGTCTCAAAATTATTCAATCCCTTCATGACAAGCATCTTTAGTACTTAGAGCACCCTTTTGCTGTTATGACCTGCTGCAAACGTGATGCATAGCCCGACACCAGCTTCTGGCAGCACTTCTCAGATCCCACCAGAGATTTTTAATAGGGATCAAGTCAGATGACTGTGATGATCACTCCAGCATCTTCCAGGACTTCTTCTGAAACCAGGCCTTAGTGGACTTTGAGGTATGCTTGGGATCATTGTTCTGTTAGAAGGATGAATGACACCCAAACTTCAACTTCCTCACAGATCCAGGGTTTCCTCTGGTAACATTTCTGTGTGGCGGGCCGCCACCCTTGAAATTACACTGCCATACCTAGGAAATATAAATTTAAGAAAAAATATGAAGGAATGACACTCCGTAAGCGCGCACACGAACAGCGCGTATGACCGTCATCCACGCAGAGTTCGGAAGCACCCCGCCCGCGTGTTCCAGTCGGCAGGCAGAGTGTCTCGCTACTAGTGTTGCTGTCTGAGAGAAGCATGAGCTTATTAAAGTACATTAAAAGCAAAAAAAGCAGAAGAGGTATGTAAGCAGTGGAGGCATTTATCATGGTTTTACCCTACTGGTAACGGGAACAATAATGAATAAGAGTCACTTAGCTAACAGGTGTGGTTAGGCTTCATATGCAGCTGGCTTCATATGCAGAGAAAGGCAAGTGGGAGGGATGAATTGCTGAGGTTTTATTTCACTAGCCACAACAAAATTAACTAAGTTATGTTCACTATTATGTACCTGGCAAGTTAAGATGACCGAAATTCACAAAGTCAATGACTTTAATCCATCAGCAACCTTCAGACAAACTAAATGTGCCAACATTTGGATTTCAAAATAAGGGAGGTTTTTCCTGCTGTCTGATTGATGAGGAGATTTCTAAAAAACTATAAATATACAGAAATATTATAACAGAAATAACTGAATCCTTGGTAACTTAAGTTAATTTATTTCATTAAATGTAATTTTATTGATATTTTTTCTTCGAAATTACAGTTAAATTATTGTTCTGTTCTAGCGCTGCACAATTACTGTCAAAAGTGTAAACTGTATAAGGAAAAAAGTAAATTTTACCACAGTCTGTTTCAAATTTAAAAAAAACCCTGTAATTTAATTTAAAAAAAAATAGACAAAAAATAGCCATAAAATAATCCACAAATTTATAATAGAGTCTCAAATGTACAAGAAAAGTCAATTTTACAAGAGGAAATTACAAATTTGAGGAAAATGCTTCATTCATTCATTTTCTTCCGCTTAATCCTTTTCGGGTCGCGGGGGGGCTGGAGCCTATCCCAGCATCTTTTTGGGCGAGAGACAGGAAATTTAGATAAATTTACAGAGAAGTAGAAAACTATGAGAAAATTGTTATAAATTTGAGAAAAACCTCAAATCTTAAAGACTGAAGTCTTTAAGGTTTGAAAAGACTCAAGTTTTTAAGTGGGTGCCTTTTGTGTCCTTCACTAGAAATGTTTGGTTGTCTGTTTGCGTTATGTTTGTAAAAAAAAAAAAAGGTTCAATAAAAATATTGTGGAAAAAAAAAAAAAGAAGAAATGTTTGGTTGTCTACTTTTAATTATTAATTTCATAGTACTGCTTTTACATGAGTAGAATTTCTGGCTACTATACCCACCTCTGATCATATAATTTAAGTATGCATGAGTAAATTACTATTATGTGTCATATTCAGGTGAGCGCACGCCCCCTCCTTCCTGCTAGGATTCCCCGACTCCTCAGGTAATCAATACACCTGTGTAATTAGACCCACCTGCCGCTCCTTCCTCACCAGCGCATAAAGGACCATCAAGCGGAGGCTTCGGCACTGGCTCATTGGGTATATTGTCTGCAGCTCGACCAAGTGACTAATGTTACTACTTCAGAGGATTAATGCTTAAGTCTTCTGATGTTTGTACATAGCTTTCGTGGATTTTGTGAAGGCGTTTGACATGGTCAATCGCGAGCTCCTCTTCATCATCCTTGGCAAATTTGGCTGTCCTCCAAAGTTTATAAGAATCATCAAGAGACGATACACGGACGTGCACACCCGACTTGCTATCAATGGTGAACTCACCCAATCCCTTGAATACAACAGCGGGGTCAAGCAGGGGTGTAAACTAGCTCCAACACTCTTTGGCATGTACGCAGCAGTCCTACTTTGGCTCGCTTTCAAAGAAATCAAGCACACCTGCAGCGTACAGATCAGACTGCGTTACGATGGCGATCTTTTTGACCTCCGCAGATTAAAAGCGAAATCCAGAGTCCTCACAGATTATATTAGAGAAGCTCAGTATGCTGACCATATCACAATCTTCAGTGATACACCAGAGGGCCTGCAGACGTTATTATCCTCCTACAATGACATCGCTAAGAGAATGGGTCTCTGCATCAACACAGTCAAAACGGAGACCATGTGTATTGGCAATACAGCTGAGTTCTTTATTGACGACATCAAATTGGCCAACGTTACTCGCTTCAAGTATCTCGGCAGTTATGTCAGCAGTGACTGCTCTATGAAGGAAGAACTTGCATCTCGCATTCAAGCAGCATCGTGTGCTTTTGGCCGTCTGCGCAAGAGGGTGTTTGATTCGCATGACCTCACAGTCTCTACCAAAGTCGCAGTTTACAATCAGTGCCTTATGCCCCTCCTGATGTATGGCAGCGAAACCTGGACCCTATACCAGCACGAAGTCAAGCAGCTTCGCATAATCCAACAGCGTCACCTTCACCTGATACTAAACATCAAGTGGGACGATTTCATCAGCAATGAGGAGGTGCTGCGGCGGGCACACGTCGAAGACATCGAGATCAAGCTTGTAATGAGTCGCCTGCGCTGGTGAGGTCATGTCTGTCGAATGAATGATGATAGGCCGGTGAAGGAACTCCTGTATTGTGAGCTGGCTCATGGTCCTCGCAAAGTAGGTCGACCCAAACTCCGTTTTAAGGACACATGCAAAAATGCATTGAAGTGTGCCGATGTTTTAGATCAATGGCAATTGGTAGTACATGATAGAGCGGAATGGAAGAACCTCACGAGGAAAGTCTGCAGGGTGCATAATACAAAGAGAGTGATAGCTCACGAGAAAAGACGGGCTCGACGCAGAGCGGAGAGAAGTAAGGAAGGAACTGTGGATATACCCGTTTCGGGAGAAAGGCGATAATATAATAATATATCTCTCCTTCACAGGTTGCTGCCAACGGAGCGGTGCGTTTTCGCGGATTGTTGTGCACTCACCTGCTCCATCATCCTCATTCCACTTCAGCTACCTGTCACCACCTGATCAGACACCACCCAGCTCCTTTTCCTCTCCTACTCCCTGCCAGCATCATCCTGCTGGTTCGTCTATTCCTGCTGGGTCTCTCTGTCGGGCTCTCTGCTCCACTCACATTAAGTGGCAGATTTGTCTTTCCACTTCCCTTCCTCCCTCCTCATATTAATTTACTCTCATCTCTCCCCACAGGCCGTGCCTTCCTCTGGCAACGGACGTTTTCCTTAACAGTGCTCCACATTTTGAAATTAATAAATTGTGCAAACGTTGCTTCTGTGTCGAGTGAGTTTTTCTCTGGTGTGGTTCCTGCACGTGAGCTGACTGGTCTATCAATATGACAGAACGAGCCAGCCATAACGTGAGCTCAGCGGGGGCCACATCAGCGGAATACTCCGCTCTCCACCTCCTCGACGCCACAGAGAGGCAGGTGGCCATGCTCACGCAGCAGCTGGAGACAATTATGCAGCAGCTGAGCATGGTCGCCAAGGATCTGACCCACATATCTCGCTCGGGTCCTTCCACTCCACCTGCTGCTCCCGTTTCTTCCACCGTTGGCCGTACAACTTCCATTCCCTCACCTGCCCTGTACACGGGGGAGGTTGGGAAATGCAAGAATTTTCTCTGCCATGTTTGACTTTATTTGGGCCAGGTGGGTGGGGAGTACCCAGATGACATCTCTAAAATTCATTTTATGACCCTCCTGCTGAGGAACCGAGCCCTTAGTTGGGCCCGACCTGTCCTCGACAGCCCGGAGGGCCTCAATTACACATTTAATCGCTTTGTTTCTGAGTTTTCCCGTACGTTTGACCAAACAGAGAGTGAGGGCAATATTATGAGCCACCTTCTGTCTCTCTGCTGGGGAAGTCGGTCTGTTGCCGATTTCTCAGTGGAGTTTTGGGTCATCGCAGCTGATTCTGGATGAAATGACGTTGCGTTATGCAGCGCCTTCCTCCAGGGTCTTAACGCCAACCTCTGTGATGACCTGGCCATTCACGCTGTTCCCTCCTCTCTGGACGGTTAAGTTGATCAAGCTGTCAGTTTGGACAACCGGTACTGCGAGCGCACGAAGGAGCGCAAATCCTCCTCTCGCCCGCCCTTCACGCGTGTGCCTGTCCAGGCTACTGACACAGGTGGCACTGACCCATCCTCCAAACCAATGGTGCTCGGCTGGGCTCGTTTGACTCCGGGGGAGTACCAGCGGTGGAGGAGGGCCAGTGCTTGTCTGTACTGTGGCTCTTTAGAGCACAAATTGGACGACTGCCACCTGAAGCCAAAAGACACGGCCCATCAGTAGCCGAAGGGGGTCTGACAGGCGGGACTCTTCTTCAACCCCCCCAATAATTTCTCTATTTCGACCCTCATCCAATTGCCAGGGGTTGAGAGGAAGGTCATGGCCTTGATCAATTCAGGGGTGGAGCAGAATTTTGTTTCTTCCAGGCTCATGCGGGAGATGGGCATTCCCACCAATAAGTTGTCAAATCAACTGAATGTCACCACCTTTTCTGGCAAAAATGTGGCCTCAGTTTCCGAATGCAAGGCGCCGATCTCCAGCCTTCTTTCTGGGAACCACCGGGAGGAGCTATCATTCCTTATTCTTCCAAATTCATCCTCCCCGGTGGTTCTGGGTTATCCGTGGCTCCTGAGGCACAATCCTATTATCAATTGGGCACAAAACTCAATTTCCTCCCGCAGGAGGAAATTGTTTGGCATCGTGTCTCAGTTCGGCCGAGTGTTTGTCGTCCTTAGCCATCTCCTCCCTTCCAGTGGAGCTGCCGGACCTCACCCTTGTACCTGAGGTCTATTATGACCTTGGGGAGGTTTTAAGCAAATCGAGAGCACTCTCCTTATCACCTCACCGCTCATATGATTGTGCTATAGACCTCCTCCCGGGTGCGTGGCTGCCGTCCAGTCGGCTCTATAGTATTTCCGGTCCGGAGAGGGAGGCGATGGAGAGGTATATCAAGGGCTCGCTGAACGCCAGCCTCATTCAGCCCTCCTTGGCCCCTCTTGGGGCAGGGTTCTTTTTTGTCAGGAAGAAGGATGGATCTCTGCACCCGTGTATCGATTACTGGGAACTTAACGCTATCACCATCAATGACAAATATCCTCTGCCCCTGAAAAACTCCACGTTTGAGCTCTTTCAGCGCATGCGGGTGTTCACTAAATTAGACCTACATAATGTGTATCATTTGGTCCATATTCGGGAGGGGGACGAATGGAAGACTGCCTTTAAAACACACCTGGGGCAGTTTGAGTATCTTGTTATGCCCAGTTCGTTTTCGTTTATCTTGATGACATCCTGATCTTTTCCCGCATGCCAGAGGAATACAAGATCCACGTCACGGCTGTGTTACAACGGCTCCTGGAGAACCAACTTTTTGTGAAGGCCAAAAAGTGTGAGTTTTCCACCTGCTCCACTTCCTTCCTTGAATTAATTGTGGTGGAGGGGGAGCCGAGAGCCAACCCAGCCAAGGTGAAGGCTGTGCTGGATTGGCCTACACCCCACTCCCGCAAGGAGCTCCAGTGCTTCTTGGGGTTTGCAAATTTTTATCGCAGGTTCATCAGGAACTATAGTGGGGTAGCACAGCCTCTCACACAACTGACCTCCGTTAAGGTGCCATTTCTCTGGTCCGAGGCAGCAGAACAGGCTTTCTCCAAATTAAAAAGCCTGTTCTCCAATACGCCCATCTTGGCTCAGGTCAACCCTCAGCTCCAGTTCACCCTGGAGGTGGATGCTTCTGACTCGGGGGTGGGCGCTGTTCTCTTGCAGCGCTCAACCTTCGACCAGAAGCTCCACCTATGCACATATTTCTCTCGGCAGCTCACCCCAGCCGAGAGGAATTACAATGTAGGGGATCGGGAGCTTCTAGCCAAAAAATTGGCTTTAGAGGAGTGGAGGCACTGGTTGGAGGAAGCAGTCCATCTCGTAGTCATGTGGACCGACCACAAAAATTTAGAGTACCTTTGGTCAGCCCGCCAACTCAATGCCAGGTAGGCCCGCTGGGCCTTATTCTTTCTTAGATTCAATTTCACCATCACATACAGGCCTGGCACACGTAATATCAAACTGGACGCTCTCTCCTGACAGTTCTGCTCTGACCATCCGGCCCCCCCGTCCCGCTTCCAGCCAATTTTGCCACCTTCGTGCATCCTCGGAGCCCTTACCTGGGGGATTGAGCAGAGGGTCCGACAGGCCCAGACCCTGTAACCCGAACCAGTGGGGGTGCCCCAAGGTCGTCTGTTTGTCCCAGCTGCCCTCCGCAGCGACGTCATCAAGTAGGGCAACTCCAGCCACTTCACCTGCCACCCTGGAATGTCCCGGACCGTCGATCTTGTCAAACGAGTGTTCTGGTGGCCCACGCTGCGAAGGGATATCCTGGATTATGTGAAAGCATGCCAGACCTGTGCTTGCAACAAAACCAACTCCTCACCATGACTGGTCTGCTTCATACCCTACCCATCCCCAGTCAACCTTGGTCCCATATTGCCTTGGACTTTGTCACAGGACTCCCCCCTTCACAAGGCAATAGAGTAATCCTCACCATCGTCGACCGCTTTTCCAAAGCGATTCACTTGGTTCCCCTCCCCAAGTTCCCCTCCGCATTCCAAACTGCCAACCTTCTCACCACCCATGTCATTCACTTTCACGGTATCCCCCTGGACACTGTGTCTGACCGGGGCCAACAATTCACATCGCTGGTTTGGAAATCATTCTTCAGATCGTTGGGTACGTCAGTCAACCTTACTTCTGGTTAACATCCACAGAGCAACGGGCAGGCTGAGCGTACCAACCAATCCCTGGAGGCTGCCCTCAGACACGTAGCAGCCAACAATCCCGCAACCTGGAGCAGTCATCTGACCTGGGTGGAATACGCCCATAACTCTGCTGTCTCCGCTGCCACGGGTCTCACACCCTTCGAGGCCTCCGTGAGATACACTCCTCCTCTGTTGCCCATGGTGGAGCGGGAGATCGCTGTGCCGTCCGTGGGGGCTCACGCATGCCGCTACTGCCGACTATGGAGAGCCACCCGAGCTGCCCTCCTCCGCTCTACGGAGCGCAACCGTCTGAATGCAGACCGGAAGCTGACCCCTGCTCTGAAGTATACTGTTGGGCAGCAGGTCTGGCTGTCAGCAGACCAGGTACCCTTGAAGACGGCCTCTAAAAAACTATCACCTCGCTTCTTGGGTCCGTTCCCCATTATCAAAATCATCAACGACGCCACGATCCGCCGACAGCTCCCACGGACTCTTCGCATCCATCTGACATTTCACGTCTCAAAGATCAAACCCCTCTCTGCCAGTCCTCTCTGCATGCCCCCCCCCCCCAAAGCCGCCACTTCCTTCTCAGATCCTCAACGGCCAGACCACCTACACAGTCCAGAGAATTCTGGACGTTCACCGCCGGGGCCGAGGCCTGCAATACTTGGTTCATTGTAAGGGCTACGGCCCTGAAGATCAGTCATGGATCCCTAAGTCCTATTTCCATGACAAAGGGATGGTCCGGGCCTTCCACCAGGCCCACCCTGAGAAGCCCAGTGGGCTGCCAGGAGGCGCTCCGTGAGGAGGGAGGGCACTGTCATATTCAGGTGAGCGCACGCCCCCTCCTTTCTGCTAGGATTCCCCGACTCCTCAGGTAATCAATGCACCTGTGTGATTAGACCCACCTGTCGCTCCTTCCTCGCCAGTGCATAAAGGACCGTCAAGCGGAGGCTTCGGCGCTGGCTCGCTGGGTATACTGCCTGCAGCTCAACCAAGTGACTAACGTTACTACTTCAGAGAATTTATGCTTAAATCCTCTCTCTTCTCTCCTTCACAGGTTGCTGCCATCGAAGCGGTGCGTTTTCGGGGATTGTTGTGCACTCACCTGCTCCATCATCCTCATTCCACTTCAGCTACCTGTCACCACCTGATCAGACACCACCCAGCTCCTTTTCCTCTCCTACTCCCTGCCAGCATCATCCTGCTGGTTCATTTATTCCTGCTGGGTCTCTCTGTCGGGCTCTCTGCTCCACTCACATTAAGTGGCAGATTTGTCTTTCCACTTCCCTTCCTCCCTCCTCATATTAATTTACTCTCGTCTTTCCCCACAGGCCGTGCCTTCCTCTGGCAACGGACGTTTTCCTTAACAGTGCTCCACATTTTGAAATTAATAAATTGTGCAAACGTTGCTTCTGTGTCGAGTGAGTTTTTCTCTGGTGTAGTTCCTGCATGTGAGCTGACTGATCTATCATTATGACAATTATGAATGTTTTTTCCCTTCACTTTCCTACTCTTTCTCAATGGAAAAAAGAAACACTAGAATAAAAATACAAAAAATACACATATTTTTGTCATTTATGTAAGCCATGACAAAAAAATCCTGCAGAACAAAACGTGACACTTGGTATTTTCCAACCTGTTTGTACACCACCATAGTCCGAGTGAAAACCTGAATTAGAAAGGGCTCAGAGAAGGAAAAATGAGACAGACAAGATGAGCAAAGGAGAGGAAAGTGTTCAGACAGAGGGTCCAGGAGAGGTGAGAGCAGAGGAAGGAGAGAAGGACACACCAGTAAAAACTCCAAACACAGGATGTCAGGGTGAGACCCCAACTGGCCCAATATTCCAACATTCAAGCCTTGGTTGTACAATACTTCAAATAATAAGTTCCATATGCAAAGTAACTGTGCAAATTTTTTTTTAAAAATAAAGAAATAGTATAAAATGAACATGTGGTTACAATAGTGTCATGTGTTTTGTGCCCCCCCCCCCCCAACACCGAAAATATGTTGCCACTGCACCAAGGTCTTTAAACCAGAGGAAACACTGAGATGGCATGACATTTTCTTCCAAATTCTCCTGATTCTTGACTGAATCCATCTTGCCCTCCATATGTTGCAGATTTCCAGTGCCAGAGGAAGCAAAGCAGCCCCAAAGCATCGAGCCACCCTCATGCTTCACTGTAAGCAGGGTGTACTTTTCAGCGTATTCTTCATTTTTTTCCTCCTCCAGACATACTGTTGATCCATTGGCCCGAAAAGTTCCAGTTTTGTTTCATCGCTCCACAGAACACCATCCTAAAACCTCTTTGGCTTATTTATATCGTTTTGAGCAAATTGAAACTAACTTTTCTTGTGCTTTTGAGTCAGTAGTGGTGTACATCTTGGAGTTCAGGCTTGAGCCTCTCAACATTTAGTATGCACCTTACTGTGCAAACTGAAACCTCAGTGCCTGCTGCCACCAAGTCTTGTTACAGGTCTTTTGCAGTCAGTTGAGGGTTTTGACCACCTGCCTCCTCAGGACTCCGGTGGCAGCTGTTGATAGCTTCCTCTTTCTGCCACGTCCAGGTAGTGTAGCCACTGTTCCTTCAACTTTAAACTTGTGAACTATGCTTCCAACTGTATCTCCAGGAACATTCAGCGCCTTTGCCATCTTTTTGTATCATTTTCCTTGTTTGTGCAAGGCAATGATCTCTTCTCTGAACTTTTTGGACAATTCTCATGACTTAGCCATCTTTCTAATATGTAATCAAATGTCAACAGTCCAGGTATTTGAGGTGTTCTACCTCAAGCACACCTGCTACAACTAATGAAGCCATTGATAGGTTGCATCAAGTGTGCTTGAGACAACACCTGATCTGCAAATGTGTACTCTTATGACAAATTCTATTCGGGAGGTTGAATAATTTTGAATTTTGAATACTGAATTTGGACAAAATTCTTGTAATATTAGTTTTATTTAACTATTTAAACTGTTCTTGTGTAATGTGCTAATTGCAAACACCTGAAAAATTGTAAATTTTGCCAATAAATCTAAAATGTAATGGAGGTTGAGGGGCTGAATAATTTTGATTGCAACTCTGTGTGTGTGTGGTATTGCAATACATAAGGAATTGTGATAGTATTGCATCGTGACTCTACTATCACGATGTGCACCGTAAGGTCCCTCGCGATTCCCACCCCTAAAAAGTGCCTAGAGAGAGAAGACCTTCACCAAGGCAATGGTCAGGAATCCTATTTAAAAAAAAAAACCTTGATCAATATCAAAATTTCATCAAAATCCATTATTATTATTTTTAATTTTTCCAGCTTAAGTTCCCATATCAGGTCCCTTTTTTTCCCCCACATGTTGACACAGTACCAAGAAGTGTCTGTTTAGTGTTGTAGTCAAAACCACACTAATAACTGAGACCAAGACCAGAGTCTACTAAGGCTGCATTCAGACCAGGATAGTCTGGGGGGGTCATGGTTCAACTGGGCGGGGAATGCTGAGAATTTTCGCACCCTTGTTTTGTCTGGTTTGCATTCACACTGCAGCAGACCACCTGTCCCACGCCAGCGGCCCACCCACACACCCACACACGCCCATACCCGGCACCACGGACATCGGAGCAAACGGCAAAGCGCCCTGCCCCAAGACACAACGGCAGGATGGCCGGAAAGAGCAGGACCCAACCCACCACCACCCCAGGCCACGAGACGGTCCACCCTACCCCCCGCCGCCCAACGAGGTCTTCCCATCCATATATACACCCTCCACCCCCCATGTCCACCCGCAGTTACTTGAACCCATACATACAGACAGACACGCCCACCTTCATGTGTACACACACATACTCACCATCACATATGTCCACCTGCACCCACACACAACCTTGCATGTTTAATGTAATGTAATGTACTTTATTTATATAGCCCTTTAAAACAACCCGTAGGTGACCAAAGTGCTTTACAGAAAATTACACAGCACTAGAAACACACACAGCATAAAAACAAATTCCATAAACAAAGAGATAAGCATAAATACCTAAAAATTAAAAAAAAATTAAATTATAAAAAAAAAAAAAACAAGATGAACAGAATAATGAGAATAAATGTCACCACTACTGGGTATTAAAAGCCAATCCATCCATCTTCTTCTTCCACTAATCCTTTTCAGGTTGCAGGGGGGCTGGAGCCTATCCCAGCATCTTTGGGTGAGAGGAAGGATACACCCCGGACAGATCACCAATACATTGCAGGGCCAACACAGAGAGACAGACAACCATTCACTCTCACATCCATACCTAAGGACAATTTAGAATCCCCAGTTGATGCCAATTAACCTAACTTGCATGTTTTTGGCATGTGGGAGGAAACCAGAGAAATCCTGGCGTAAACCCACGCAGACACGGGGAGAACATGCAAATTCCACACAGATCACTGTTGGTCGGGGGCTGATCAAAAGCCATCCTGAACAAATACATTTTAATTTCTGATTTAAAAAGGGCCAGGTCAGAGATAGCATGTAGGTCAGGGGGGAGATTATTCCAGAGCCTGGGGGAGACAACAAAAAGGCTCGGTCACCTCAGTGTTTATACCTTAACCTAGGCACATGCAGCAAAAGCTGATTGGATGACCTCAAAGCTCTGCCTTGGTCACGGACAGTTAAAATCTCAGATAAATAAACCGGAGCAAGGCCATTAAGAGCTTTAAAAACAAAGAGTAAAAGTTTAAAATTAATTCTAAAATGGACTGAAAGCCAATGAAGTGAAAAAAGAATCGGTGTAATGTGCTCTCATCTAGTTGTGTTGGTTAAAAGTTGGTTATGTGCGGTGTTTACACACAATGCACATAGCCACACATTCACACACACATGCACGCACCCATATCCACACCCACACATACTATACACACGAACCCACACACACTCACGCACACCTGTATTTATGCATGCGCACACACACTCCCACACGCATGCATGCACACACACATACACACGTACACATACACACAAAAAAAGGAGTTCTCGGATTTGCGTGGTTGTCTTTCTTGTTATTTTCTACCCAAAATGTACTACAGTAAACGCCACTTCCTCTTCTCAGACTATGTGGTGCTATGGTTACACAAACGCTGAGGGGCACTTCCACCCTTTGGTCCGCTGGATAATCTGTTTGGATTCACGCTGCAAGCGAAACACACCAGACTTCCTTTGCAAGTGAACCAAGACCCCTGGTTTTCAGGGGGACCAGACTTTGCTTGTTTGGCATGCACCAGAGTTCGAACGCGTGCTCAGACTGCACTAAACAAACTGAGCTATCCGCGGAAGCGAAGCAAAATTCCTTTGGTCCGGACCAAACAGTGGCCGTCTGAATGCACCCTAAGACCAAGACAAGCTCAAGGGTTAAGGGTTTGCGACCAAGTCGAGATTGAGGCCAAATCGAGACCAAGTCCAAACAGAATACACCATATATATTTGTTCCTTCTCTGAGTAAATGCAAGGGTGCTGAAATCAAAACAACCATCTTTAAATGACTCAGACATCCTCAACAAGAATTAACACAAACATGAAATGTCCACATCTTCTCAAAAGTCCTAGCAATGAAAAAAAAATGTTCAAACAAGAGTTTGGTTGTAACTCTCCCCTCCTCTTTGTTTCCGCTCATCCTCTTTCACTTGTGTAAATTGACAGTTTGCAAACATTAGTGGTGACATTAAATTAAATCTGCAAATGACTTTACCGTTTCATTTAAGGGAATATTTCTTTGCAATAATGCTAATAATTATATGGACAAATAATTCAATTCAAACAACTTTATTTATCCCTCAAGGGACAACTGATTAAACAAGTGGTGGTCTTGAATAGTCTTGATTTAAAATCCAGAGTCCACGTTGTCTGAGACCGAGACATGGCCAAGTAAAAATGACTCTGATTCCGAGACGAAACCGAGACCTTGAAATGTGGTTTCAAGCCTGGTCTTGAGACCAAGTATCAGTGCCTGCTTTGGTCAAAATACTGTAAGATTTAATTGCAGCACCAATTTACATGAAACTGAAGGAGCTTTCCTCACAATGGGCTACTTTTGTTGATTTTGCTTTGAATGCTAATGTGCCCCAGTTACCCCAACCTTACAGTGCACTCTAACCCCAACCTCCCTCTTATCATTACTGCTGATCTCTGTGACTGATGACACGTTTATGCCGCTAATGTTAGCTGGTTAGCTCTTAACTGTGGGAGCAAACACAGTCAAATAACTAACAAATTGACTGAGTGTAAAAGCACAAATGGTGGAGACAGTGGTGTGTGGTTTGAGTGAATACACGACCAGTCCCTGGGGTGTAATACGGAGGTAAAACAACCCTGACTAACTAAATGGCTGCTAGCTCTGTTAACAGAAGCAAACAGAGACCAGTCCTGGTATATACCATGGTAAAATAAGCTAAAATATCCATCCATCCATGCATTTCCTACCACTTATTTGGGGGTCCGGGTTGCAGGGGCAACAGTCCAAGCAAAGAAGCCCAGACTGTCGCCCAGTTCATATAGCACCATGATCCCTCCTGCAGGTGATAAGCCCACTGGAGGGCCGACCCATGTGGCTCCTTTGGGCACACTAGATCCTTGATATAACTTTTTTATTGGGATCTACTGGACCGCTTTTGGTCCAACCCTACACCCAGGACCAGTTTGCCTTGGGAGACCCTACCAGGGGCAAGTTGCCCCCGACAACATAACTCCTGGAATCATTAGGGCACACAAACTCCTCACACCACAATAAGGTGGTGATCAACGGAGGGTAAGCTAAAATAAACTACTGAAATGAGATATGGTCAAATTGCGGCTAGATGATCCGGTTAGGATCACAGATTTTTTTTTTTTTTTTTTGTTACTTATTTGTACCCGTAGGTAGACTTGGTTTGCAGTCTGGTGACAAGCCACCGGCCACTGGTCGCTGCGTGCGCGAGCGCCCTAAACCTACATGTTTTTTGGTGTGCGGGAGGAAACGGAGAAATCCCGGAGTAAACCCGCGGCAACACGGGGAGAACATGCAAACTCCACACAGCTCACTGTCGGTCGGGGGCTGGGATCGAACCCACGATCTCATGATCCCCGCGGTCCCCCGGCCGAGGGTAAAACTGTGCTGCCACAGTGCTAAACCACTGCGCCACAGATGAGCCCAATGGTAGTGATTTTGGTTTAAATCTGACTAAAATACCAATAAAGGTTCTTGGGTTTTTTTTCCTGGGTTGTTCTTTTAGAACGCAATTTACTTGAGCATGACATAAATTATGTCTCTCAAATGTGACTGCTCCAAAAAAAAAAAAGAATTCACCACAAGTAGCCTACTAGTAATAAACCTCCATACCAGCTGTTACTCAGTGTCATGATTTGCTGCCTCTCCGAGGCAGAAGAGACAAAAACCCCAATGCAGGATAACGTTGTGTGTGTTTATTGAACAAAAGTCTTAACAAAAGCTTCAAATGCACAAGTAAAACAGGGATTTACACAGGGATTTACTCTGCAATGAACAGAGTGATTGCAGGTGTGAGTGAGTGTGTGCACGTGTGTAGAGGAATGTGTGGGTGTGTGCTGAGCTGAGTGAGCACAGGTGTGAGTGAGTGTGTAGTTATGTGTGTGCGTGAGTGTGGGTGTGAGTGTGCGTGCATGTGTGTGTGTGGGCTGGCTGAGCCGAGGGAGTGGAAGCAATCAGTGAGTGTAATCAGCTGTCACACATTGACAGGAGAGGGAGGCGTGGCTGCCAGCAGACAGGAGGCAACAAAGCCAAATCCCTGACTGCTGCCAGTCACAAAATAAATACAAACAAACCAAAAGCAGACTACTCAAGAGATGATAAAATAACCAGAAATATAAACAGACAAATAAAGGCACCAAAATACTAACTAACTACTAACTAACTAACCTGCCAATTATATAGCGCTTTTTTTCAAAATACAACAGAACATGGAAAACACCAGCAAAGTAATGACCAGACCATATGGAACTTAAAGCTAACATGAAACACAGATAACAAAAGAACAAGGAAAAAGCATGAAGCCGAGCTTGGGAGGTTCCAAGCCCAGTTCGTGACACTCAGGGGTGGTGGCCTAGAGGCAGAGCATCCGCCCCACAACCGGGAGGTCGGGGTTCAAGTCCCAGCCGGGTCACGTCAAAGACCATATAAAAATGGAACTTCCTGCCATCCAGCTTGGTGCTCAGCAAAAATGGAATGGGGGAGGGAAATGTGGGCAGCAGTGGCTCAGGAGGTAGAGCGGGTTGTTCAATAACCAGAGGGGTGGTGGTTCGAATCCCACTCTCCTCAGCCATCCTGCCGTTGTGTCCCTGGGCAAGACACTTTACCCACCTTGCCTCCAGTGTCCATGACACTGGGTATGAATGTGTATAAATGTTTGGTAGTGGTCGGAGAGTCCGTTGGTGTGGATTGGCAGCCATGTTTCCATCAGTCTGCCCCAGGGCAGCTGTGGCTACACTAGTAGCTTATCAATGCCTATTTACCTTTTTTTCTTATTAAAGACAAAATTTTTGTCTTTAATAAGAAAAAAACGTAAATAATTAAAAGAAGACAAAATGAACCTACTTGAACTATCAATGTCTGTCTGGAGTGAATGAATAATGGTTTCACTTTAAGCGCTTTGAGATGTCACCTGACATGTAAAGCACCATATAATCTATTATTATTATTATTATTAGCACTGGTACTAAAGAGTGGTGAAGAAGTGGACAGAGAGGGACAGACAGTAAACAATTTAATTTGCTTTTGTTTGGTGTTTTGCCATCAGCTCTCTCCAATTTTGTAATTAGTAGTATATTTTGTACTGCAAGATTGTGTAAATTTTCCTCCTTAATGTTTTATAGTTCTTTTTCTCTCATGTAAAATGTTGTTTCAGCAACACATGCCTAAGAGCACAAACAGTTACACAATATTTACTCCCACCAATATCTCTTGCGAGAAGAGGTCAGATATGAAAGGAATTGTGAGGTTAGCAGTGATTCACAACAGGATTGCATAAGAATCAGAGGAGCTGGTGGGTGGAGAAGGACAGCAGAGGGTGTGAATCAATGCTCAAAATGATGCAGAACTACAGTTCAGTTCTTTTAACTTTTATTTATATCGTGCCAAATCACATCTGGTGTTGTCTCAAGGCACCTTACATATAGAGCAAGTCTTGACCATACTCTCTTAATATGACTGTCTTTTAATTCACAAAAGGCCACAGCTCTGCCTGAGGAGCCTTCTAAGGGCTCACTTCCACGACTAAGTTTGTCCCAAGCCTAAGTACAAGTCTGCTTCTTTTGGACAATGTGATCACTCCACACTGCAGCTAAAGCTGGCCATGGACCTTGGCTTTGGCCTGCCAAAGTGGACCTCAGCCCTGGCTTGGTTCTTCACGTACACACACATGCATGGATATTATATATCTAGGCACTTAGGCACGGCTACTCTAAAAAGAGTGTGACTTGCCAAAGTCAGATTTTATTAATGTGTGTGCAGCAGTGATAACTTATTTCTGGTGATCACTGGCCTAAGGGCAGGAAATGTATGGAGTCAAAGCGCCCTAAAAAAATAACTGTCTAATTCACAGAAATTAAATAACTTGTGTAACAAAATTAAAATAATTACAAGTTATTATCTTGTGTGAACAAAACATATTGTGCAAAGAAGTTATTACCTTGTGTGAACAAGATAACTTAGATATAGATAGATAGATGTACTTTATTGATCCCAAACTGGGAAATTACAGTGTAACAGCAGCATGACAGTAGACAACCAAACACAGAAACACACACGACAGACAAAGGGATTACCCATGGAAAGTAAAACTAACACGACTATAAAACCTATATACATCATAGCTTAATATATGATGACCCGTATAAACACATGAATCATCCCATTGCACAAAGAAGAACTATCAGGAGCAGAGTGAAATGTGAGGTACCAGACTGTAAGGTGCAGTGTGGCAGCATTATTATGACCAGAATACAACATCATAGTGAGTTATTGTACAGTGAAATTGCATGTGGCAGGAAAGATTTCCTGTACCTGGCCGTTCGACAGCGAAGCTGTAGTAGTCTACTGGAGAAAGTGCTTCACTGTCTGTCCAGTGTGTGGTGGAGGGGGTGATCAAGATTGTCCATGATGGATCGCAGTTTATTTAGTGTTCTCCTCTCCACCACTGTCTCAAAGGTCTCCGGTCTGAGACCAATTACAGAGCCAGCCCTCTTGATAATCTTGTCAAGTCTGCTGGTATCTCTGGCCCTGATACTGCTATCCCAACAGACAGCAGCAAAGAAGATGGCGCTGGCGACAGCAGTCTGGTAGAAAAGCTCCAGCATCCTGCTACACACGTTGAAGGATCTCAGCTTCCTCAGGAAGTAGTCTGCTCATCCCCTTCTTGTGCACAGCATCGTGTTGGATCTCCAGTCCAACCTGCTGCTGATCCTTGTGATTATTTTTCATTTTGTGTGCACAAGTTATTATCTAGTGTGAGCTAGCTTAGCATCTGGGCAGTACAGTGGTAAAGTGGTTAGCACTGCTGCCTCACAACTAGAAGGTTCAAGGTTCAAATTCCCTGGCTGACAGAGGTGGGAACCTTTCTGTGTGGAGTCTGCATGTTCTCCCTCTGCTGTGTGGGTTTTTCTCAGGGGCTCTGGTTTCCATCCATCCATCGTCTACTGCTTTTCCAGAGGTCCGGGTCGCGGAGGCAACAGTTCAAGCAGAGAAGGCCAGACTTCCCTCTCCTTGGCCTCCTGCTCCAGCTCTTCAGAGAGGATACCAAGATGTAGGGCTGTTGCGATAACCGCAATTATGTAATACTGCACTATAGACAAGCCTACCACGGAAGAAAATGAGCAACCGCAACAACCGCAGTGTTCACTTTTTTGTGTGTGTGGCTATAGCTCGTTGTTCACTTATGTACCCCTATTGATTATGAAAATTTTTTTTGAAATGTTAAGTGTATTTTTTATTGCCAACAGCGTGTTTGCACCCAGTACTATGGAAGCTTTCACACCCGGCAGCAGCAGCACCGTGTGGGGCACTCTCTCTCCAGACAGACTCCAGCAGAAGTGTTTGGATCAATTGCTAAATACAGCCGTGACGGTGAGCACTGAAAGGCCACAAAGCGTGTTATTTCCTTCTGAGCAGAGTGTGTATGATTCTGACATTGAGCTCCGAGAGCAAAACAACTACTGCATAGTGCATTGCTTGTTTGAACGTGATTTTTCGGACAGTGGCAAAAATCAAAAAATCATGGAGACAAGAGCCACGCAGGGTCTTGTACGGAGGCTGTCCTGTTTAAATAAGCTGAATGTCGCTGCAGTCTTCAGTCCACACACCCCGTAGTTACCGCCACTGCTTTATGAAAATGATTGTTTGGTTTTTTTTTTAACAGAATCAGCAGTTCATACCTGTAGAAAGGCCGGAGCTCCACACAATTGTCACACACGCACATAAAGTTGAGAGAAGAGCTGCAGCAAGTTTCTCACAGTTTCCATTGTTTGCCACATAAGTTATGAACCCTGTTTAAATTATAAGACCACAGGGTCCTAAAAACATTTGCAATAATACCGCATATTGAGGTGTTGAGCTATCCACCGTCACCGCAGGGGAAATTCCTCTACTGCGACAGCCCTACCAAGACGTTCCCAGGACAGCTGGGAGACACATTCTCTCCAGCGTGTCCTGGGTCTGCCCCGGGGTCTCCTCCCAGTTGGACGTGCCCGAAACACCTCAAATGGGAGGCGCCCAGGAGGCATCCTTATCAGATGCCCAAACCACCTCAACCGGCTTCTGTCAATGCAGAGTTGCAGCGGTTCTACTCTGAGACTCTCCCGGATGACTGAGCTCCTCACCAGTGTTGCCAAGTCCGCTTATTATAAGCGGCTTTGGGTTTGGTTTTCTCTAAAGTCGCTTGCAAATCTTGTCAGTGATGGGTTGTGGGTTTTTGGGCTTGTTTTTTTAATGTGTAGTTGCTTATTTGGGCTTGCTTTGCTGTATGTGTGACAGTTCTCCCAGCTCCCAGCCTAAGTCACGTCCCCTCTACTTCCGCATATGGGGCACTGATCTCTATAGAAAAGCTGGATGGCTCACGCCCCATTATTGAGTACAGAGCTGAGTGAGGCCACCTGGCCGCCATGTTGGTGTGCCCGGGACACTCGGCATGTCGGTGGGGAATGGGTGGGTTTGATGGTGGACGGTGCCACTTTTGCCTCGGTGGCTTCGCGGGGATTTGGCAGATTTTAGGCTTCTTGGTGTAGAGGTGCGGCTTGTAGTCCTGCGCAGCCGGTGAACTATAGAAATCTCCCAACTACAGAAATCGATTTCTGCAGTTCGCTAGTTTCGAGGGATTGTGGGGTGTGTCTTTGTGCCAAGAAGTTCAGGATCTGTTGGTTTTTCTGGGAGGTTGTTGAGGTGAGTGTGGCGCTGTTTGCTGCTGGGCCCATTCGTTCTCCGTTGGCTCGCTGAGTGTTTTGGGTGTGCTGGTATGGTAGCCGGGTGGCTTCCCTTCTGGTGGCCAATGATCCGTCCAGTTTTTCTATAGAGATCAGTGTATGGGACCTTAAATGAAAAAAATTCTCCATCGAAATAAATGGCAAGAGCAAAATTATCTTTTGATTCTGATCAAATTTTGCCACGAGTTACACATACAATGTTTGTCAATTTAAAAGATAATTTTCCACTTAATTAAGGTTGTAGGCTGTCGTTTAATAACAGAGTAATATTTAGTTTTTGTTTAAACAACTAGCAGACAACAACTCCCATCATCCCACATTATTAAACTGTAATCTTGTTTAGTGCTGTTACTTATGCAGAATGCTCATGTCTTTTCTTTTGATTAGAGTTTAAAAATTTAATTTATTTAAAGTTTTAGTGTTGACTGTGTTTACTATAATTTGCTGCTGTTTATGCAGAATGCATATGTATTTTCCTTTAATTACAGTATATAAAATTCAGTTATTCAATGCTGACTGTGTTTACAGTCAATTCACTGCAAACAATAATAAATCTATACATCTATACTGTTATCAAGCAGCCTCTCTTTTACACAATGTGGTAGGTTGCCAGTTGGGCTTTTTTGGGGGCTTGTTTCCATAGATCTTGCTGCTTGTTTCTCTCGCGAGATCTGGCAACACTGCTCTTCACCCTATCTCTAAGGGTGAGTCCAACAATCTTGCAGAGAAAGCTCATTTCAGATGCTTGTATCCACAATCTCATTCTTTCAGTCATTACCCAAAGCTCATGACCATAGGTAAGGGTAGGAACGTAGACTGACCGGTAAATTGACAGGTTTCCTCTCACAATAAAAACATGCACGTTAACATGCATGTTAGGTTAACTAGTGATTCAAAATTGTCCTTATAGGTGTCTCTCTCTGATAGCCCCTTAAAATAGAGGGTTAGTGTACCTATTAGTTAACCACTTGCACTCCGTTGTTCCGCGGGCGGGCAAGTCTCTGCGTCCTATGACGCACGAGGGCGCACGAGAGCGCGCTCGTGCGCCCTCGTGCACATGACGCATGATAAGGATATTGATGGTGTAGGTGGTGTGCCCTCCAAGCGCCACTGAAAAAAAAAATCTGCAAACACAGCCGCGAACAGATTAGTTCATCTGATTGACCTCTCATTCGACTAATAAGAGCCTTGAATTGGGTTTCTGAAACCTTGACGAACCAATGAATGAAAACCTAGGAAGGAGGACCCGCCTCCCAACACTTTGAATGCAGTGAGCCAATTGAAGCAGAGAAGTTCGTGAGCTGTTTTTTTTTAAGGCTGGGTGAAGACTGACTGCTGGAGCGGATCAAAAAAGGACACAGGAAGAGCTCCACAGACCCAGCAGCATGGAGACCATCCACAAATGCAACCTGTGTGACAGGGAGTGCCATTCGTGGATCGGCATGTTCGGCCCCAGGCGGTGCTTATTTTGTATTGGTTCCAGCAGAGTAGACGTTATGATTTCTTCCATGGTCATTATAGACCAACGGAGGCTGACGACGAAGGCTGAGTGACACACACGCCTTCGCCAGTCTTTTTTTAATTACTACTGTTATTTGTTTTGAAAAATCGTTCGCCAAAAACCGCAATCATGGAAGCACAAAACCGCAATAATGGAATTATGTTTTGATCGAGTCGCGAGACCAGAACCAGAGCGGACCAGCGTCGCGTTCGTCTGACAATGAGAAAGAGAAGTTCGCCCAGACTCCGCTGTGAAGAGGTAAGGTGTTATAAGCTAAATTATTCTCTATCCCTGAAAATTGTAATCCAAAATGACTTTTGACCGATCAGTAAATTACAGCTGTGCGGTTCACGAAGTCTGAAGTTCGTGCGCCGCGGTACAAGGGGGTTGCTCGCAGTGTACAGGCTGTGAATGCCCCCCCACCCCCGCTATTCTTCTGCAGCGAGGGGGGGGGGCCGCGGTGACTGCACTGCTGTGCTACATCACCACATAAGGGTAATCCGTTGTGTAGCGATGGATAAAGTCCATCCTCCCTAGCGAGCGGGGGGGGGGGGACAACCCCCCCCCACACACACACACACAGTAGCGGGGGGGGGGAGCCGCTGTGACAGCGTTGCTGTGGAAACATGCAACGAGTGTAATCTCATGTAGCGAGGGCCGAACTCTGTCCTTGATAGCAGGGGGGGGGGGGGAACGACCCCCCCCACACACACACACACACAGACACAGCCCTG
This sequence comes from Pholidichthys leucotaenia, assembly GCA_020510985.1. Classification (NCBI taxonomy): domain Eukaryota; kingdom Metazoa; phylum Chordata; class Actinopteri; order Cichliformes; family Pholidichthyidae; genus Pholidichthys; species Pholidichthys leucotaenia. The sequence goes on from CM035843.1 coordinate 261,243,625, forward strand.
AGTGTGACCTTTCCTTTGAGCCTAAAATGAAGCTTCTACATTGAATTATTCAAAAGTTACAGACGTTTTTCCAAACTGTGCCATTTGGCACAATTTGGCACAGTTCCAAAACGCCTGGGAACAGCCTGAGAACAAAGCTGTGTAAAATATTCATTTTTTGTGGTATTGTTACCAAATTTGGATCTCAGCTGGATAACACTTGGTTCTACATTTCTGTTGCATTTTCCAGCCGGATCGGACAGCTGTGTGTTATTTACAAGCATTTGTATCCAAAAAAACACTGTGTCCAAATTTTTTTTCTTCAAGTTCAGTATGTTTAGATGACTGTAACTCAGTGGCCGGAGCACGTAGAGAGATTATGTTTTTTTTGCCAAAAAATTCAAAGTGTTTTCTTTTAAATGCGACCAACCCCATGAAGATGCTGCAAAGGGTTGAATAACAGCTTTTGATTTACTTTGGGCACGTTTTTTTTTTTGGCATTTTTAGGAAAATTGCCCGGAGTGCAAGTGGTTAAGTGCTTTGAGCGGTCTTTATGACTAGAAAAAGTACTACAGTGATCCCTCGCTACTTCGCGCTTCACCTTTCGCGCCCTCAGTGCATCGCGGATTTTTCAAAAATATTCATCAAAAATTCAAAATTGAGAAAAAATGGGCGGGCGCTAGCAGAAGGCAGGGAGACTACATTAGAACATCAGGTATCAACACGGAGAGCCCGCACAACTCAAAATCCACCTCTATGACCACCGCTCCACTCCTCTCCGCCCACCTCTTCACCGCTCGGGAATCTCGCAAGCTGATTGGCCGAGACGTTTTACCCAGCTTCTCTCCCTGCCGAGCGCCCATACCCAGCGAAGGAAGACCGCATTCATTGTTCGCTGTTCTCTTGTGCCTTTTTGTGCAAAATAGTCTTCCCGTCGAGCCACTACGCCGCCTCCTGCAGCTTCTCCAGCTCTATCGGAAGCTGCCCTCGACGATCCTGCGCCTCTAGCACCTGACGATGAGGCGTCACCTGAGGAGCAGTAAAGCTCTCATTAACCTGTGCAGTAAATCATCTTCATCTTGAGTTACGTATCTTGTTATAAGAATAAAAGAGTTCTAAAAACATATTTATGTACACTTTATTTACATCTACGTATGTATGTACACTTACACACACACACACACACACGTATCATATGAGAGAGAGAGTGAGAGAATGAACGTACGTATTATTTATGGGTGACGTCATTGGGGTGATGCTACTTCGCGGTTTTTCACTTTTCGCGGTCGGTTCTGGAACCCATTAACCGCGGTAAGTGAGGGATCACTGTATATAGGTGCAGGTTCTTATCTTCTACCAACAAGTTATCTTGTGCTAACAAAATACTAACTTGTGCATAATTATTCATGTGCACACTATTATTTTGTGCCAACAAAATAATTACTTTGTGTGAACAAGGTATTATTCTATATGAATAAGTTATTATATTGAACAAGACAACTTGTTTGCATAACATTAAAAAAAAATGATTCAGGGCTTTAGGGGTTCCGTACAGACACAAGGGGCTTTCTAATGTAAGCCAGATGTCTGCGTATACAGCAGAAAACAATAAAACGACACAGAAGCAGTGTGTAAATAAGGACAAAGGGGGGTCGTGCATGTCAAAAAATGATCGATATCAGCTTCATTAAGAAGACAGATACGCAAACACGAGGCCAGAGCGTGTTTGTACCGTCCCGCATTAATGATGCCGCACTACCCCATCACATCTCCAGCAAAACCCGCCATACTCACCACGTAACTGCAAATCACTGTGGCCAATGAAGGGCTTAAATGTCTTCAGCATATCTGCATTTCTGACTTTGCCTGAACTGCCCCCGGCCGCGCAGAAATAATCCAGCAGCGACTCTTCGCTCACGTCACTCATCTCCTCTCCGTCGTGTACCGTCTCTGCTGGTTGATATCCGACACTTTCACGATACTTCTCGTCTTTTTTGGTGTTCATCACTGTGCCATGGTGGTCTCCTCCTAGCTAATTTGTGACAGTAAATGACTAAACTTCACTCCACCCAGACTTGGAGCTGACCGCCGCTGCGCCTCCTCCCGTTAACCCTTTAAAGACACGTCTCCGCTCTCTGTCTCCGCGCCTTGTGCACCAGTGGAGGGAACGTAGCCTACGTCACACCGGGGCGCTTTGGTTACAGCTTTGCGTGGAGGAAAAGCAGCGTTTGTTCCACGACTAAAATCCCTGCATTGAAATGTTTGTAAGTATATATATACGTGGAAAATGTGTCTCTATAAGTTGCTACTCACTGCGGAAATGTGCTTCAGCATTTTACTGTTGCATTTAAATATCCAGGTTATTTTGTTGAAGAGAATCATAACCTCTCACGAGGCATTTAAAAGAGCACCTACGCCTCTGAAATGTATGGAAGCCATAGCAGGCATGGCCTTTACCAGGTCTGTTTTCTGAGAACTCACAAAGTAAATCAGTAGTAATTCTTATGATGGGACAAAACGGGATAAAAAAAAAAATGAAAAAATAAACACTAATTTTGTGTCAACACCTTCAGACAACCAAAAACACAAATTAATTTTCCCTCACATTATGCTAGATCTACTTGGATGACAAAGTTACTTTCAATATGTATATATTATAAAGATTTTCATATTATGAAGATTTTTGTCTATGCTTTTTTAATTAGACTGCATATGTCATGATCATGCAAGTGTGCCTCCCCCTCCCTTCCTTTTTCTGTTTTCCCAGCTCTGGAGCTCATCAGCGCACCTGCTGGTTACTGCTGCTTCCTCATTCACCAGCGTATTTAAGGGCCCGAGTGTGAAGCGCTCTCCGCTGGATCACTGGGTTTGTGCCGCCTCACAGCTACTGTTCTTGTTGTTTGGCAAAACTGATTATCTCTTCAAATTAGTGATGGCAGAAATGGAACGTTCGAGAGATCGAATCATTTGGAACAATTGATTCAGAAAAAGGGCACGGTGGCAGAGTGGTTAGCACTGCGGCAGCACAGCAACTCACCCTTGGCCGGGAGATCCTGGGATCGATCCCAGCCCCCAACCAACAGTGATCTGTGTGGAGTTTGCATGTTCTCCCCGTGTCTGCGTGGGTTTACTCTGGGATTTCTCCGGTTTCCTCCCACATGCCAAAAACATGCAAGTTAGGTTAATTGGCATCAAACTGGGGATTCTAAATTGTCCTTAGGTGTGACTGTGAGAGTGAATGTTTGTCTGTCTCTCTGTGTTGGCCCTGCGATGGACTGGCGATCTGTCCAGGGTGTACCCTGCCTCTCGCCCAAAGATGATGGGATAGGCTCCAGCCCCCCCGCGACCCGAAAAGGATTAAGCGGAAGAAGATGAATAAATGATTCACCTTCTCTGAAGATGACTGCAATTTGGCACAGGGAGCAGTGGAGCTTGAAGTAAGTCGCCTTATGCAAAGTGGATTTTACCCCCTCGCTTCCTGTTTTGGCCACATTATTTGTGCGTGCCGCCGTACACAAGACAAACTGCTGGACACTCAGGACTCGGTGGACTTTTACCTTATAAAAAAACATATCTGTCCTCTAATGGCTTCTACCTTTCATGAAAATGGAGACTTTGGTTTGTTTAGCTGCTTCATACCATATAAGGTGCATAAATTAGGTTTAAAACAAAGAACTTTGGGGTGTTGCATTGTCAGATGTTTTTTTGCTTTGTATTAATGGAAGAAATGCTACCTTTATGTTGAAGCACATGCTAACTCTTTATTTGTGAAGCATGTCAAGGCATCATTCCAGTCCTTTTTTTTTTTTTTTTTTTTCTCTCGGCGCCACACCAGTCGGCTGCCTTTTGCAACAGCGGCTCGATTCCGAGTCTTTTTCCCTTCCTCTCTCTTTTGATCCGTCTTTTTTTTTTCACCCCACTTATATCACGGACACACAGATCGTCCTAAATGTCTCCTGAGCCGGTGGACGGAGCCACTGTCTATAGCAGGATACGATACAGCAGAGAACAGCTGCTAGCATTCAACCGCCACCCGGTCCCATTGGAAAAACTCGACATACCGAGAGAACTGAGGCGAAAACGCCGCGGCTGCCGGGCTGGAGTAAGGCGGAGGACAAAAAATATAAGGTACAGACCCTCCCTTCCATCTGTTGTCATGGGAAATGTACGGTCGATACTGGGAAAGTTAGATGAGCTAGCGGCTATCTCCCGTTATGATAGCACTTACCGGGAGTGCTCTCTCCTTTTGTTTACTGAGACGTGGCTAACTGAACTAGCAGCAGATGCTAACATTGAGCTGGAGGGTTTTCACATGATACGAGCTGACCGAACACCAGACAGTGGCAAGGCTAGGGGCGGTGGAGTGATAATGTATGTTAACAACAACTGGTGCAGACCGGGACATATCACTGTTAAACAACGACACTGCAGCAAAGACATTGAGTTGCTAGCTGTTAGCATGAGGCCTACATATCTCCCGAGAGAACACTCACACGTGATCTGCATTGTTGTTTATGCAAATCCGACGGCGAACGCTGGGACAGCACGTGACGTCATCCATTCAGTAACCAGCAGGCTGCAGACAGAACACCCAGATGCTCTTCTCCTCATCTCAGGCGATTTCAACCATGTTTCACTGTCTCCCATTCTACCCACGTTCACCCAGTATGTCACATGCCACACTAGAGACAATAAAACACTGGATTTATTCTACGCAAACACTAAGGAGGCGTACACCTCATCACAACTCCCCCCACTCGGGAGATCGGATCACAACTTGGTTCATCTCCGGCCGGTGTACAAACCCCTAGTGCACAGACAACCTCCGGCCATGCACACTGTGGAGTTATGGTCTGAGGAGACAATGGACACCCTAAAGGGCTGTTTTGAAGCCACCGCCTGGAAGCAGCTCTGCGATCCACATGGTGAGGACATCGATGGCCTCATTCACACCTTCACGGGCTACCTCAGCTTCTGTGTGGACAAATCCGTTCCCACCAAGACCATACGGCGTCACTCAAACAACAAACCCTGGATCAACCCTGAGATAAAAACACTTCTGAGAGAGAAGAAGAGGATCTTCAGGTTAGGGAACAGGGAGATGCTGAAGTCCGTACAGAGGGAGCTGAGGAGAAAGATCAGAGAAGGCAAGGACAGCTTCAGGAAGAAGATGGAGGACAAGCTGCAACAGAGCGACATCAGCGGGGTCTGGAGAAACCTCAAAACCATCTCGGGGCTCCAGAATACCTCCCCCCAGGCCACAGGGGGCAGGGAGTGGGCGAACAACCTGAATCTGTTTTTCAATAGATTTGACCAACCGCCCTCCCCCTGACTGCACAACAACCACTGCTGCCTCTAAAGAAATCAAGTCCTGCTGCCCACTCCCCACTCCACCAACACCCCCCCACTCCCAACACACAGCCCCCCATCCTGACCCTGACCAGGACCCAGGTGAGGACGGAGCTGAGGAAGATCAAGGCGAGGAAGGCGCCGGGACCGGACGGCATCAGCGCAAAGCTCCTCAAGTCCTGTGCAGACCAGCTGTGTGGGATTGTGACGTATATCTTCAACATGAGCCTGAAACTGGGGAGGGTACCACAGCTGTGGAAAACATCTTGTGTGGTACCTGTACCAAAAACTTCCCACCCCAAAGACCTGAACAGCTACAGACCGGTGGCCTTGACGTCCCACTTGATGAAGACCCTGGAGAGACTGCTCCTTGCTCACCTCCGCCCCCTGGTGGAACCAGCGATGGATCCACTCCAGTTCGCCTACCAGCATGGCATTGGGGTGGAGGATGCGGTGATCTTCCTCCTTCACCGTTCTCTGTCCCACCTGGAGAAGCCCGGGAATATGGTGAGGATCATGTTCTTTGACTTCTCCAGTGCTTTCAACACCATCCAACCAATGATCCTGAAGGACAAGCTGCTGCGCGCAGGGGTGGACCAGCACCTGTCATCATGGATCCTGGACTACCTCACGAACCGGCCTCAGTTTGTGAGAACCCGGGACTGTGTGTCTGACACGATCATCAGTAGCACGGGGGCCCCCCCAGGGAACGGTGCTGGCTCCCTTCCTGTTCACTCTTTATACTGCGGACTTCTCACACAACACAACACACTGCCATCTACAGAAGTTCTCTGATGACTCTGCGATCGTTGGCCTCATCTCCAATGGAGATGAAGCTGAGTACAGAGGGCTTATCCAGGACTTCGTGGACTGGTGCCATCGGAACTGCCTCCAGATCAACGCGAGGAAAACTAAGGAGCTGGTGGTGGACTGCCGCAGGCATGGGCAGCCCCTCACAGTACCAGTAAATATACAGGGAACAGACATCGAGATAGTGACATCCTATAAGTACCTGGGTATTCATCTGAACAATAAACTAGACTGGTCACACAATACTGATGCACTCTACAAGAAGGGCAGCGCAGGCTGTTCCTGCTGAGGAGACTCAGGTCTTTTGGTGTACAAGGGGCGCTGCTGAAGTCATTCTATGACACGGTGGTGGCATCAGCCATCACTTTTGGAGTGGTCTGCTGGGGCAGTGGCATTACTGCAGCCGATAGGAAGAGACTGAACAAACTGATTAAGAAAGCTAGCTCTGTCCTGGGGCAGCGCCTTGATCCGATGGAGGAGATAGGAGAGAGAGGGACGGTGGCTAAACTGTCATCTCTGCTGGAGTCCGAGTTCCACCCTATGCAGGACATACTGAATGCACTGAGGAGCTCATTTAGCAGCAGACTACATCATCCCAGGTGCACAACCGAGAGGTTTCGTAGGTCCTTCCTACCAACGGCTGTCAGACTGTACAACCTAAGCAGGGCTGCTCGCAGAGATAGCAAAAAGACGTAACAAACTAATAGTTTTTTGAATGCAAAAGATGCAATAGACTTACACAATGGTCCCCTCCGGCATACAACTAGGAACATACCGGTCGCTATGGAGGGTGAGAATATGTATGGGCACATAATCATACCATGTAGGATAACTAAGTAGACGGTTATGCTGTTTCATTCCATCTAGCAACAATGCTCTGCACTGTGTGTGTTTATATATTTGCATATTTATTCCATCTAGCTACAATGCTCAGCACTGGGTGTGTTTATATATTTATATATCTACATATTATTCCATCTAGCTACATTGCTCCGCACTGTGTGTGTTTATATACTTGCATATTTATTCCACCTAGCTGCAATGCTCCGTACTGTGGGTGTTTATATATTTACATATTTATTCCATCTAGCTACAATGCTCTGCACTGTGTGTTCATATATTCATATATTTATTCCATCCAGCTACAATGCTCTGCACTGTGTGTCTGTGTGTGTGTGTATATATATATATTTTATAGTAATACGTACATATGTTTATTAGCTGCTCTTGCTTGCTTGTTTTTTTTCTTGCCTTCTGATTGTTGCTCTGAGTGTTGCTATCCCTGTGCTGTTGCAATCCTGGAATTTCCCCGTTGTGGGACTAATAAAGGCTTATCTTATCTTATCTTATCTTAGAAAAAGAATCGATCTTTCAGAACGTTTGAAACATCTCCCCACAGCGGCATCTGGTGGCCAAATGTTATAATACTACTCTTAAACAGTCGAGTGTTTTCATGTGTGTTTTGATCTGTTAACGTTTTGTGTTTTGTTTGGGTTTATAGTATTATTTGTATGAATTAATTAGTATTTGAAGGGGTGCTTGTGTACAAAATAGACATCAGTCAGTATTTGTAGAGGGTGCTTGTGTACATTCAAGTATTTTTATTCAGAAAAACAATCTGCTCAACAGTGCTCGGACTTAGACGGTTTCTCCTCTTGTTTAAAATCTCTCCTGCTTTTGAGAATATTCTCTCACAAGGGACTGATGTGGCTGGAATGGAGAGATATGTCTTGGCCCGCTGGAACATTATTATTATGATTATTATTTGGTCGCCTATGAGGCAAGCAACCACATCTCGGTCACTTTACAAAGTTAATACAGGGCAGGGGTCGCCACTCCTCACTGTCCAGCTAAAACAGGTGAGAAAACATAACGGCATGTTGTTTCCAGTAATCTTGAGGGTCATCTTGTCTGCGCAAATATGGGGCTGAGAGATAGTGCTGAACCTCGATTGATAGATAGATAAACAAACAGACAGACAAGTTACATAACAATAAATAAATGAGAATCAAACACAATTACCACCTCATTCAATCATTCTAAGCATAGTGGGTGTCTGGGGGTTGCCTACCTATGGCTTCTTTTAGTGATCAAATGCATAATTATATTTTTTGTAAATAATAATAAAGGTGTATAAATAATAAATGTATACTTGTATGTGTATTAAAAGGCCATGAATACACTATATACAGTACTATAAACACTATGCTGGCCATGGCTTGATTCAGGTTGTGTTGTGCTAGGAATGCAGGGATCAGGATGTTTTGTCCGTAGATGTCTCCACATAGTTGTTGTAGTATTACAAAATGCAAGATGTTGCATACAATGCATACATTTAACTTTTTTTCCCTCAAGAAGGTTGAAGTGATCCCCAGACAGCTGACCTGGGACGCTTTCTACCCCCATCCATTTCCAAATAGTGTAAATCCAAAAGCACGCTCAGTACAAGACACTCAGAGAGGCAAGACTTCGCAAACAAACTGCACTTTAGAGGAGCTTTTAAATGTTTCAGGCATGTGGGGTGATGAATCAGCAGCCAATCGGGCAAGAACACGAGAAATTTTTATTTTACATATAAAGTGTATATATATATAATACATATAATGTGCATAGAATAGGCATTTTCATATTGTGTAATGGTAGTATTTTATTTATTATTCCATTTTAGAAATGGGATAACAAAATCACCACATATTCACTTGTGTTTCACTGATATAAAACAACCGTGACGTTTCAAAACAGTCGGTGACGTAATGGAACGCAACATGGAGCAGTCACGTGACATCCTCTTTCTGATACAGACCTCGGAACAGTGGTTCAATTCAGAAGTTCCACCTAGGTTTCGGTACGTACTAAAACACTGTTTCGACTTTGCCATCACTACTTCAAGTTGTCTTACCTTTTGTCTAGTGATGGCCAGATGAGGCTTTCTGGAGGACTTGAGGCCTTTCATCAAAATAGCTCATATTGAGGGGTTGCACCGATGTCACACGGGTCACATGTCTTTTGTTTCTGCGCCATTTTGGACGGCAATGAATAGTCAAATCACCAACAGCAAGCGTGAGTGAGTGTAATCAGCGAGATAAATGGCTACATACAAATCAACACCGTGGTCCAACGAGGAGGTGCAGACTTTTCTGTGCTTGGTTAAAGAAATCCAGAGGGAGCTGGACGGAGTGACCTGAAGTGAGTTCACGGCCACGGTGAAGGCAGACGAAAGGCAGAGTGGCGTTGACCTGACCACGGCATCATCATTGTTGAAAACAGTGATAGAGGATGGTGAGTGATGTGATATTATGCATCTTTGCCATTATTTATCCCAGTGGTGGAAAGGTCACTTTGAACAAACAACACCGTTGTCTCCTGTATGCAGACAATGAGCTAGCTAGTTAGCCATCAATGCTAACTCCATGCTCTGCTTGTATTTTGCGCTTGTGTTGAAATAAGCTAGTGTTAATCTTGCTTAAAAAGTAGTTTTGCTGACTTCCGGTCTGGACGCCATGGTGATAGCAACCTAACGCTGAAACTCCCAGACCCCAATCCAAGGAAAACATCTTCAAAATCAGACCTAACGGATTTTTGGAAGATTAAAAATCAAAAGACAATAACACCATGCCTAACCAAAAGCAGAGGAAACTGACATTCCCCAGGTCAGGACGCACAGCGACCGCAGAATCTGAACCGGAGGACCTCCGTTCAGAAGACGAGGACCTGGGCCTAGCTAACAAAAGGATTAGCTTGAAATCACTATTTGACGAATTACGACGATTTCGGGCCGAATTTCTTGAATTCAGAGAGGATCTAAAAAGGACGAACAGCAGAATGGACCAGGCCGAAAACCGAATCTTGGAAGCTGAAGAAAGAGTAAAAGTGCTTGAAGATTCTGTGCTGGATTTACACAGAAAACAGTCAAGGCTGGAGGCTAAGCTAACCGACCAAGAAGGAAGACAGAGACGATAACATCAGAATTCACGGTCTGAAAGAAGGAGCTGAAGATAGTTTCAACACAATGGCAGAATGCGTGGAATCCTTATTGAGAGAGAAGTTGGATATTCCACAAACCACCGATTTGAAGATAGAAAAGGCCCATCGTACATTAGCCGCTAAGCCAGCGCCGGAAGCGCCCCCACGTTCTGTGGTGGTGAGATTCGCCAATTTCAAAATAAAACAAGACGTTGTAAGACGGGCTTGGCAGAAAAAAGGATTTATGCATCATGAGAGAAAAGTCTTCGTGGAGCACGATTACGCCCCTGAGGTTCTTAAAAAGCGACGGGAATATAACGACGCCAAAAAGGTTCTACGGGAACAGAATCTACGCTTTCAGACGCCATTTCCGGCGAAGTTAAGGGTCTCTTACGGTGAAGAGTCATGTCTCTACAATTCAGCGGAAGAAGCAACAACTGACATGGCAAGAAGAGGACTCCCGGTAACGGTGTTTAAACCTGCAGCGAATCTGAGCGAGAAAATCAGAGCTCAAACGTGGTCCACTCAGAGACCTTCAAAATTCACGGGCCAGCAGCGGGAAACCCAGCCCCAGAGCTACAAAGATAAGCTTTCCAGTTCCAGGAAGGAATAGCGACCTTTTTGTCTTTTTTTTTTTTTTTTTTTTTCTTTTCAGTCACTCTGCACTTCCACCCCCCCCCCCCTCCTACAAGGTAACAAACATTAAAGGAGATGCAGAATCAGCATGTGGTAAAACCTTTCATGGAGCAGTTTTAGCATTAGAAACAAATGTCTTCTTAATTTAAAGGGAAAAAAAAAATCATGTTAAAATAGAAACGTAACGATGACCCACATGTTCTCTCCACACTAACAAATACTGTATTGGAGTGAATGTTTGCTGTGATGGGGGTGGGAGGGTGCACACAATCTCATAGGGTATAGGCATAAAAAAAAAAAAAAAAAACATTACAAATTCGGATTGGGATCTGAAATTCACGTTAAAAACATGGGACAACTTACAGGGGTAAGAGAGGGCCCTCAACACGTAACAGAGTTTGAGGAATTTCCCTCAGAGCCTACACTCCATCAGGGCTCTTACAGGGTCTTTAAAGAGACCCCAGCTCAGGAAGTTTTTTTGACAGTTTTTTGTTTTAAAGTTTCGTACACTATGTTCTTAATGTTTTTTATGTTCTTAATGTTCTTTCAGTTTCTGAGTAGCAAAAAAGAGGGCCACCACACTGTTATACTAAATAAGAAAATACAATGGAGAAACAGGGTGTAACCAAAATAGCCTCATATAACGTAAAAGGGATCCTGAATCCAGTTAAAAGATCCAAGATTCTACGCAAAATGAAAAAAGACAAAGCAAAAATAATATTTTTACAAGAAACCCACCTAACAGACGTGGAACACACTAAACTCAATAGACAAGGGTTTAAAATGATCTCTTCATCTTCATATAAATCAAGGAGGAGGAGGGGAGTAGCGACATTGATATCAACCAAAATTACATTTGAAAAAAAATCAGAACACAAAGATAAAGAAGGGAGATACAGTTTGGTAACTGGGCGGCTAGAGGGAGAAGATATCACCCTGCTGAATGTATATGCACCACCAGGGGCTAAATGGAAATTTTATAAAAATGTATTCGACCTAATGATAACTAAAGCCCAAGGTTTAGTGATATGTGGTGGAGACTTCAATCTAAGACTGAATCCATACTGGGATGCAACAGGTAATTCTTCACATCAAAATAACACCCAAAATAGGAATACTCGGATGCTACTAAAAGAAATGGGAATCTGTGACGTATGGAGGGAATTCAACCCCAATGTAAAAGATTATACTTTTTATTCAACGTCACATTCATCTTACTCAAGGATTGATTACTTTTTTATGTTTAATAGAGACATTGGAAGAGTAAAAACATGTAAAATAGGACTGATGGATCTCTCTGACCACAGTCCGATCTATATGGACTTAAACATCCAAAAATACACAAATAATACATTTTCCTGGAGGTTGAATTCAAATGTCCTGAAAGGACCACTGAAAGATGAATTGGAATCAGATATTCTCAGATATTTGGAAGAAAATGATAATGGAGAAGTATCCCCTTTAATACTGTGGGATGCGTGCAAAGCTGTAATAAGGGGAAAAATTATTGCAAAACTGGCAATCCAAAAGAAACTGAGACAAGAAAAACTAATCACACTAGAGTCAGAACTCAAGAACCTAGAAAAAGAACACAAAGACAACACTCATTCTAATGGCTCGCTCAAGATTAAAGAAATTAAAAATCAAATAAATGAGATCTACACAATAGAAATCCAGAAGAAACTTACATTTCTGAAACAAAAACACTATGAAGCAGGCAGTAAATCGGCAAAATTGCTAGCCTATAAATTGAGGAAACAACAAACAGAAAGAGCTATCTACAAAATCAGAGACCCAGTATCAAAGGAAATAAAATTCAGAATTCAGGATATTCTTAAAAGCTTCGAGAATTGCTACAAGAACTTATACTCCCACAAAAAACATAAAAACGCATCCGAGACATTCCTAAACACATTAAACCTTCCCCAACTTACGGAATCACAAAATAAAACCCTACTGTCAGAAATACAACCTAAAGAATTGGAAAAAGCAATTATGAAACTTAAAGCTAACAAATCCCCAGCAGCAGATGGCTATACAGCAGAATGGTACAAAACCTTTAAACAGCAACTATCTCCTCTCCTCCTGAAAACATTTAACTACGTCCTCCACACAGGGGAAATCCCCCCCCTCCTGGAGAGAAGGGGTCATTGCAGTTATACCTAAACCTGAAAAGGATAAACTAGAATGCTCCAACTACAGACCAATCAGTGTATTAAATCAGGACTATAAGCTTTTTACCACTATCCTTGCCAAAAGGTTAGAAAACATACTGACAGACTTAATTCACTTAGACCAAACAGGTTTTATAAGACAAAGACAGACACAAGACAGCATTCGACGCACTTTACACATAATTCATCATATAAAAAAATATAACTTAAATGCAGTCATATTGGGATTAGATGCTGAAAAAGCATTCGATTCGGTTGACTGGTCTTTCCTATATAGAATCTTATCCAGTTTCAATTTTCATAACAACTTCATTAGAACTATACAGGCATTATATAAAAAACCAACAGCTAAAATAAGGATTAATGGTAATTTATCATCATCTTTTGAGCTGGAAAGAGGATGTCGTCAAGGCTGCCCCCTGTCTCCACTGCTCTTTGCAATCTTCATAGAACCTCTGAGCCAATGGATAAGACAAAATCAAGAAATTCAAGGTATTACACTTGGTCAGAAGGAACATAAAATAGCACTCTTTGCTGATGACATTTTAATATACCTAGGGCAGCCAGACACTTCTCTACCAGAACTAATCTCAGTTTTTTCAGAGTATGGAGATTTATCGGGGTACAAATTAAACATGCATAAAACCCAAGTTTTAACATTCAACTATGACCCAAATCATTTTTCACTAAGTGAACTCAAAACTAACTGGGAGTTGGAATCTATGAAATATCTGGGGGTCAATATCCCGAAACAACTCGACAAAATTATAACACTAAACTATGATCCACTGGTGACAAAAATAAAATCTGACCTAGCAAGATGGAATATGATACCATTCTTAGGTACTGCACAAAGAATTGAAGCAGTCAAAATGAATATACTTCCACATCTTCTATACCTTTTCCAAACAATACCGGTAGAACCTCCCAAAAAAACATGGCAGGAGCTGGACAGAAGGATCTCAAGATTCATATGGCAGGGTAAGAGACCTAGAATCAGATATAGAACCCTACAGCTAAACAAAGACAAAGGTGGGCTCGCGCTGCCAAATATCAGGGACTATTTTATAGCTGCACAAATTAAAACTTTAGTAGAGATATGTAACCCAGTCTACACTGCACAATGGAAGGAGATGGAATGCCAAATAACAAGTGACATCCCCCTACAGGCGATAATAGGGAACAATGCCTTAACTAAACTCTTGAATAACACTAACCCGTGGATAGAGACCCCGCTAAAAATTTGGTTTAAGATAGTCAGAGAGAATCAAGCCAAAGAGCCCTATCGACTTCTGCAATGGATTGCCTATGATCAAGACTTTACCCCCAATAAAACAGACACTAGATTTAAAGAGTGGAAAGAGAAAGGGCTGATAAAATATTACGATTTTTTTAAGGGGCAAACTTTAAGAAGTTTTGAAGATTTGAAAAAACAAGGTCTAATAAATCAAGATCTTTACAGGTTCTTTCAGCTTAGACACCACATAAACAATATACTTAAAAAGGAGGATTTGGAAAGGGCCCAGTCAGGTGTTCTGAAGGTCTTCTTAATGGCATATAAAGGGATCCCAGGGATCAGATACATCTCTAAAATATACCAAGGTCTTCAAGACTTAAAAGGAGACAACACATCATATATAAAAGAGAGATGGGAAAAAGAGGGGAATTTCACTTTACAATTGGAAATATGGGAAAAGCTAAATAGACAGCAATGGAAAAGTACCTCATCCCTGCAGTGGAGAGAATTTGGATGGAAAAACTTGGTAAGATTTTTCAGAACACCTGCACAAAACAAATTTACCCATAAGGGGTTGAACTGTTGGCGCTTGTGTGGTGAAAAGACTGCAAATCATTTTCATGTGTTTTGGTCATGCCCAGTTATCCACCAATATTGGACCAACGTACAGACAATATTGGGGAAAATATTCAAAATAACAGTTCCCTTTTCTTTTGTAACTTTGTATTTGGGTTTACTACCGGACTCACTGGAAAGACGAGGAGATAAATACTTATTCAATGTTTTAATATTGGCAAGTAAAAAAGCCCTAACTAAAAAATGGATGCTGAAGGACTGTCCTACACCTGAAGATTGGATTAACGTGATTCAAGACATTTACTCAATGGAAAAGTTGACATTCGCACTGAGACGGGACATGGATGGGTTCATGAACTTTTGGCAACCCTGGATCGCATATGTGTCTTCCATTAGATCTAATCTTTGACAAATACCATTTCAATAATGGTCCCGCTCTTTGTTCCAATGCTACTCAGTTGCTCTTTTACTTTTAATTACTTAATTTTCTGTTTGTTTGTTTTTTGCTGTTCTGTTTGTTTGTTTATTCATTTTTTTTTGTTTTGTTTTTTTTTTAAATTCAATTCTCCTTCATTTCAGTTTTTCTTTCACTTTAAAAAAAAAAAGGGGGGGGTGTTGTAATAACTATCCTACCAATGTTGTCAAATAGCAAAAAATAAGGGAACATGTGATGAAAATGTAAACAATGCAATGCTGTAATGACCTATATACCCTTTACAAAAACTTAAATTAAAAAAAAAAAGTAGTTTTGCTGCACTTTCGTGCTGTGCATATACTTAAGTTGTGTGTGTATTTTCATTCTAGAGTCCCACCGCAGGTTGAAGATCTGCTGAACTGGGACCAGCTGCACATCCA
Organism: Pholidichthys leucotaenia; assembly: GCA_020510985.1. Taxonomy (NCBI): domain Eukaryota; kingdom Metazoa; phylum Chordata; class Actinopteri; order Cichliformes; family Pholidichthyidae; genus Pholidichthys; species Pholidichthys leucotaenia. The sequence continues at coordinate 261,259,204 of CM035843.1, forward strand.
GTTGCTTCTCAGTGAGGCAAGAGAGCATGAAACGGGAACAGGTCAAGTGGACCCCTGACCAAGTGAGCACCCCAAGTGGACCCCGGGGTCTAATCTGTACATGTACAAGTATATTTTCAATCCAGTGATTTACAAACTGATTCAGAGCTTTCTAAAGCCTCATTCAGAACATTATAGTCCCACATACCTATGAAACTCATATATAAATTCATTACACACACAGTGATATATTTCAAGTGTTTATTTCTTTTAATTTTGATGGTTATGGCTTGCAGCAAATGAAAACCCCAAATTCAGTTTCTCAAAAAAATTAGAATATTATATAAAATTAATTAAAAAAAAAAAGATTTTAATAGAAATGTTGGCCGACTGAAAAGTATGTCCATGTACACACTCAATACTTGGTCGGGGCTCCTTTTGCATAATTACTGCATCAATACAGCATGGCATGGAGGAGATCAGCCTGTTGCTGCTGAGGTGTTATGGAAGCCCAGGCTGCTTTGACAGCGGCTTTCAGCTTGTCTGCATTGTTGGCTCTGGTGTATTTCATCTTCCTCTTGACAATACGCCATAGATTCTCTCAGGGATTTAGGTCAGGAGAGTTTGCTGGCTAATCAAGCACAGTGATACCATGGTCATTAAACCAGGTATTTGTGCTTTTGGCAGTGTGGGCAGGTGCCATGTCCTGCTGGAAAATGAAATCAGCATCTCCATAAGGCTTGTCAGCAGAGGGAAACATGAAGTGCTCTAACATTTCCTGTAAGATGGCTGCACTGACATTGGACTTGGTTAAACACAGTGGAAAAACACCAGCAGATGGCATGGCTCCACATATCATCATTGACTGTGGATACTTCACACTGGACCTCAAGCAACTTGGATTCCGTGCCTGTTCACTCTTCCTCCAGATTCTGGGACCTTGATTTTCAAGTGACAGGAATTGGCACCTGATTTGGGGAGCCACGTCATCTGCTGGTGTTAGTCCACTGTGTTTTATCAAGTCCAAAGTCAGGCCAAAGTACTGAGTGTGTGCATAGAAATATGACGGCCAACATTTCTATTAAAAAAATCAATTTTTTAAAATGGATCTTGACTATGGGGTGTATTATGGTGAATGTGGATGTGGGATGAATGATGACTAAGAGTGATATTGTAATTTGTTGGGTATGGAAAAGGGGTGGGACTATATAAGCGTTGGTTTCTTCCCACTCCTTTTGAACATTTTATTTTTGGCTTGATTTTTGTTTTGTTTTAAATTCTTTTTTTCTTTTGTCGGAATGTTCAAATAAATAAAATCAATCAATCTTGTGTAATATTCAAATTTTTTGAGAAACTGATTTTTGGGTTTTCATGAGCTGCATGACATAACGCACGGCTCAGGAGACACACACGCAGGCTCAGAGTGAATTCATTAGTTTTATTCAACAACAAGGATGAATGGATGCGTGTCTGTGGAATGTGGATGTACTGGTGGCGGACGTCAGCGTCAGGCACGGAGGCAGGAAACCGTACAGCCAGACAACCCTGGGGAGAGAGCACAGGGAGAAGGTGACGGGCACCAAACCAGTACAACAGGTAATGTGAGGTTTGTTGGCTTACTTGGCAGGGCAGGTGGCAGGCGCGCTCAAGGGAGAGTCCAGAAGACAGAGACCTGACGATGCACCTGACAGCAGCAGCGAGGTGGTGATGCGGGGGCAAAGTCCGCCGCCGGGAGAGGTCCACCTGTGCACAGGGGAAAGACTGGAACACAAGTAGAGGTTTGCTTACGTGAGCGATCTTGCTGTTTGGCGAGGGGGTTCCTCTGAAGCAAGTAGCCGAAGGGAACAGACGGCTTCAGACCGAAGCTCAGGGCAGAGCAGCTTATATGCCCCGCCGCTGATGAGGTGCAGGTGTGCGCTCAGCTGGCGCCGCTAATGAGCGGTGAGTTGTAACAGTACTCCCCCCCTCTAGCAGCGCCTCCTGGCGATGGTTTATTGGGGTACTTCCGGTGAAACTCGGTGATGAGAGAGCGATCCAACACGAACGAGGAACGAACCCATTGCCTCCATTCTGGACCATAGCCCTCCCAGTCCACCAAATACTGTAGCCCGCGACCCCGGCGTCGGGAGTCCAAGATGGTCGAGACAGTCCATGCCGGATGGCCATCAATCATCCGAGGCGCGGGCGGCGCAGCAGGAGGAGGGCAGATGGGATCAGACACCACCGGTTTCACCTTGGAGACGTGGAAGGTGGGATGGATGCGGAGGGAGGGGGGAGTAGCAACACGCACTGCCACCGGGTTGATTATCTTGGTGACGGGGAATGGACCCATGAAGCGTTTAGCCAACTTTCTCCTCTCACCCTTCAGGTTCACATCCTGCGTGGATATCCAGACCAGTTGGCCCACCTGGTAGGCAGGAGCAAGTCTTCTACGCCGATCCGCCGTGGCCTTATTGCGCTCCGCCGTGCGTAAAAGCGCATTGCGCGCGGCTGTCCAGATGGAGCAACACCGCCTGAGGTGAGCCCGAACCGTGGGAACTGCCGACTCATTCTCCAGTGAGGGAAACAGAGGGGGGTCGTATCCCAGGGACACCTTGAAAGGGGACATCCCTGTGGCTGAGGAGCGAGCGGTGTTGTGAGCGTATTCTACCCAGGCAAGGTGTTTGCTCCATGACGCAGGCTTCGAGGCGGTGACGCAGCGGAGAGCAGCCTCCAGCTCCTGATTGGTCCATTCACACTGCCCGTTAGATTGGGGGTGATGGCCGGAGGAGAGGCTTACCTGGGCTCCTAGTGTCCTGCAGAAACTCCGCCAGACGTCCGAGGCGAATTGGGGACCCCGGTCGGAAACCACGTCAGCTGGTATCCCATGCAGCCTGACCACGTGTTGGACGAGGAGATCTGCCCTCTCCAAGGCAGAGGGTAGCCCCCGTAATGGCACGAAATGGGCAGCCTTGGAGAAACGGTCGACGATGGTCAGGACTGTGTCGAAGTTGTTAGAGACGGGGAGACCAGTGACGAAGTCCAATACGATGTGCGACCAGGGCCTACCAAGGACGGGCAGGGGCTGGAGCAAACCCGCAGGAGGAGAGTTGCCGGTCTTACTGGTGGCGCAGACGGGGCAGGCCCGGGCGTAGCGGGCAGCGTCCTTGCGCAATCCCGGCCACCAAAAGGAGCGTTGGAGCAGGTCAATCATTCGGGAGGTCCCAGGCTGGCAGGCTAGCTTGGACGTGTGAAGCCAATGGATGACCTCCCCCCGAACGGAGGACGGGACGTAGAGCCTCCCCTCCGGTCCGCCGCCCGGATCCGGTTCTGATTCCTGCGCCTTCCGGACCTTATCCTCGATCTCCCAGGTAACGGCTCCCACGATGCACGACCTGGGCAGGATGGTATGAACAGCGTCCCCCGAGTCTTCAGGGGCGAATTGCCTGGAGAGGGCGTCCGTTTTTGGAGCCCGGTCTGAATGTGATGGTGAAACGGAATCTAGCAAAAAACAGGGACCAACGGGCCTGGCGGGCGTTCAGACGCTTGGCAGTTCTTAAATATTCCAGATTTTTGTGATCCGTTAACACGACAAAGGGCAGAGCGGCCCCCTCCAGCCAGTGACGCCACTCTTGGAGCGCGAGCTTGATGGCAAGAAGCTCCCTGTCCCCCACGTCGTAGTTGCGCTCCGCTGGGGACAAGCGCCGGGAGAAGAAGGCGCAAGGCCGTTTGACCCCATCAGCCGGTGACCGCTGAAACAGCACCGCCCCCACCCCCGTATCTGAGGCGTCGACCTCCACGATGCACTGCAAAGAGGGATCGACCTGGCTGAGGACCCGGGAGGATGAAAACTCCGCCTTCAGCACCTGGAAGGCCGCCGCGGCCTCTTCAGTCCACTGGAACTGGGTTTTAGGGGAGGTGAGACGGGTCAGAGGGCCGACGATGGCTCCAAAGTTGGGTACAAAGCGGCGGTAAAAGTTGGCAAAGCCGACGAATTGTTGCACCTGCTTTCTAGATGTGGGAGTCGGCCAATCTACCACCGCTTTAATCTTGGCTGGGTCTGGGAGAACCTGGTCATGGGAGATGACAAACCCGAGAAATGGCGTCTTCTTGGCATGGAATTCACACTTCTCCGCCTTCATGTACAACCGATTCTCCAGTAACCTCTGCAGGACCCGTCTCACATGCACCTGGTGCTCATCCCTGGACTTGGAGAAGATGAGAATGTCATCCAGGTAGACGAACACAAACAGGCCAATGAAATCCCGGAGAACGTCATTTATCAGGCGCTGAAAGGCGGCTGGAGCATTGGTTAACCCGAACGGCATGACCAGGTATTCAAAGTGGCCGTTCGGGGTGCGGAAGGCTGTTTTCCATTCGTCTCCCTCCCGGATCCGGACGAGGTGGTACGCGCTGCGGAGATCCAGCTTGGTAAACCAGGTCACCCCCTGGAGGGAGTGGAAGGCAGTGTCCATCAGGGGCAGGGTGTAACGGTCCTTCTCCGTGATGTCGTTTAGGGCTCGGAAGTCGATGCACAGACGAAGCGAGCCATCCTTCTTGCCCACGAAGAAGAACCCTGCACCTAATGGCGATGAAGATTGGACGAATAATACCGGCACTGAGAGATTCCTTAAGGTATGAGTTCATGGCCTCCTTCTCCGGCGCTGACAGGCTGTAGAGACGTCCCGAAGGGAGAGGCGCCCCCTGGCGGAGGTTTATGGCGCAGTCGTAAGGCCTGTGTGGAGGAAGAGACATTGCCTTGGACTTACTGAAGACTGCGCCCAGGTCGTGAAACTCCACGGGCACCAAGGAGAGGTCCGGGGGCGCGGCATCCTTGACCACGGGAGGAGAGGATGGCGAGCAGGCAGCGGATTGGAGGCAGGTGCTCATACAAAAGGTACTCCAGGCTGTTACCTTCCCGGTCTTCCAATCCAGGACGGGGTTATGGAGACGGAGCCACGGATAACCCAGGATCACTGGAGACACGGAGGAAGGCAAGATGTAGAAGGAGATCTCCTCCCGGTGGTTCCCAGAGACGATGACAGAGATGGGGTTTGTCCGGTGGGTCACTTTCCCCAGAGATGCACTGGAGAGATTGATGAGGGTGAGAGGAGTCTTAAGGGGCTGGCAACGGATGCCCAATCGGGTTGCCAGGCTTTGTGAAATAAAGCTGCCTTCCGCGCCTGAGTCCACCAGTGCATGAATGAGATGCCCTGTGATGTTATGGCAGAAACGGATGGGCAGCGACAAATGAGTGAGGGGAGTTGTCCGGTTAGCATCCGCGAGTCCCCCTACAGTGACTCGCGGACCTCCCCGTTTGGCTTCTCCGGGCATTGCTCCACCGTGTGCTGGCCGTCCCCACAATACATGCAGAGACCCAGCTCACGTCGGCGTTGTCGCTCTGCTAGAGGGAGCCTTGCCCGGCCCGTCACCATTGGCTCCGACTCCTCAGGAACCTCCGGTGGCGGTAACGCCAGGGGGCGAGCTTGAAGCCGGCGTGACGAGACCCCCTGAGAGCGAGAAGGCAGCTTCCGCTCCGAGGCGCGCTCGCGCAACCGGTTGTCCAAGCTGATCGTAAGAGAGATTAGCTCCGCCAGTGTTTCAGGGATATCCCGACCAGCCAGTTCATCCCTCAGACCAGAGTTTAAACTGCGGAGGAAGATGCCGCAGAGGGCTCGTTCCTCCCAGCCAACCTCCTCCGCTGTAACCCAGAAGTCAATGGCGTAGTCCGCGGCCGATCGGCTCCCCTGCTGAAGGCTGAGGAGACGATCGGTCAGGACACTCTCCATACGGGAGTGATCAAAGACCTCCAGAAAATGTTTAACGAACTGGCCATAGGTGAGGGAGGCATAATCGGGCCTCGCCATTACGGCATAAGCCCAGGTGAGTGCCCGACCCTCCAGGAGATTTCCTATATAGCCAATTCGGCTATGGTCTGAGGGAAAGTCCCCGGGGATGCGCAGGAACACCGACTCACACTGCATGATGAATCCCCGCGCTCCACCGAGCTTACCGCTAAAGCGGGCGGGAGTAGGAATGGGTGTGAGTCGGGCTGGGGCACCCGGGGCAGACTGGGCGGCCGCTGAAGCAGCAGGAGCTGCACCTCCCTGACGAGCCGGGGGGAACGGCTGTGGGGGGTCCAGACGGTCGAACTGGTCAGTTATCAAGGTCAATTGATTAAGTATCACTTGCTGCTGATGAGCTATTAAATCCACCCGAGCCTCGAGGGTGGAAAATCGGCGTGCGAGCCCGCTGTCCGCCGAGCCGCTCTGCTGAAGCCGTACTGACATAACGCACGGCTCAGGAGACACACACGCAGGCTCAGAGTGAATTCAATAGCTTTATTCAACAACAAGGATGAATGGATGCGTGTCTGTGGAATGTGGATGTACTCGTGGCGGACGTCAGCGTCAGGCACGGAGGCAGGAAACCGTACAGCCAGACAACCCTGGGGAGAGAGCACAGGGAGAAGGTGATGGGCACCAAACCAGTACAACAGGTAATGTGAGGTTTGTTGGCTTACTTGGCAGGGCAGGTGGCAGGCGCGCTCAAGGGAGAGTCCAGAAGACAGAGACCTGACGATGCACCTGACAGCAGCAGCGAGGTGGTGATGCGGGGGCGAAGTCCGCCGCCGGGAGAGGTCCACCTGTGCACAGGGGAAAGACTGGAACACAAGTAGAGGTTTGCTTACGTGAGCGATCTTGCTGTTTGGCGAGGGGGTTCCTCTGAAGCAAGTAGCCGAAGGGAACAGACGGCTTCAGGCCGAAGCTCAGGGCAGAGCAGCTTATATGCCCCACCGCTGACGAGGTGCAGGTGTGCGCTCAGCTGGCGCCGCTAATGAGCGGCGAGTTGTAACACTGCAAGCCATAACCATCAAAATTAAAAGAAACTAGAAAAGCACTCGGAGAGCGCAGACCTCCGCCAAGCACCACAGTCCCCCCCCCCCCATACAGTGTTTAACATCATAAATATTAATCCTACATTTATTTTTTCTAACTTTATAGATTCCTTGACCATGAAAAAAATGCCATTGTTAAGTGGCATATATTAGCTATACTCTGATGCTTGTTTTGTTTTTGTTTTTTTTCCAAGTGTTGTGACGGATCACCACCAAAATCTAATCATCTGTAGGATACCCCATTTGTGACAATCTCTGAAAATTTCATGAAAATCCGTCCATAACTTTTTGAGTTATCTTGCTAACAAACAAACAGACAGACAAACCAACGCTGATGAAAACATAACCTCCTTGGCGGAGGTAATAAACACTTGAAATATATCACTCTGTGTGTAATGAATCTACATAAAATATGAGTTTCATTTTATGAACTGAATTACTGAAATAAATCAACTTCTTGATGATATTCTAATTTAGTGAGCTGCAAATATATATATTTTTTATACTTCTTGGTGACCGGGAAAAGTCTTTCCAACAGTTTTACACAAATTCTTGTTGTTCTCCTTCTTCATGTTTACAAATCACTGGATTGAGAATGTACATGTACAGATTGGATCTCGGGGTCCACTTGGGGTGCTCACTTGGGAGCGCTCACTTGGTCAGGGGTCCACTTGACCTGTATCCCATGAACCTACCTTGTGAAGGGAGATGGCTCAGAATGCTGCCTTCAATCAAGTGTTCCTTGGTATGCTGGGCCACCTTACGAAGGCGATGAGTCGGTGTGTGTGACCCATTCTGTTTTTTTTTTTGTTTTTTTTTTACAGTTTAAAGTTTGAATTTTGCACATTCTAAATAATCTGGATTTTGCTGGTGATTGTAATAAACAATTTAGTGACTTATGTGTTCGCATCATGATGTTCTGTTTGTCTGTTAAGACACTGGTGGGAAGAGTCAACAGTAAAAACCAAACATTTATCAGTGACTTTGAAAATAATGGCTCATTTTTAAGAAAAAGTAACCAAAAACAATAATTTTATTTACTGAAGACTGTATTGTTGAATGTGCCAGTGCAAAAGACACTGCACACTTTAGTGATAGTACCAGTATATGGAGGAATTCTGGGCCATATTGGCATCTGTATTTCCTAATAATGAGTTAGTTTAATGGGATTTAACATGTTTTAACATAAACTACTTTATAGTTCATAATTTTGTTGACAGACTTACACCAAACCAAAAGTGATTTCTCAAACTGCTGGATTATTTAGATAGCTTTTCCAATCTTTTAGCATTTAATTTATGTCATTAAATCTTGGTAACCTTTACAAATAAAACATAAACAAAAGTGGGGACATATCAGCAAAAGGCACAAAAGTTTATTATAAAAACTCCTAGTGTAATACAAAAGGAGTACATAGTACATTATTCACACATAGAATATATATTTATACAGTACGTGTATATATCTAGTAAATCCATGTATTTTTCATGTAACCTTGACTGTATTAGTTTAATTGCTTTCAATCCTAGATGAAGTTTGTTTTGGGTTAAAAATGCATCATAATTGTTAAATATTTTATTATACCTCACTCAGTACTGTTTACCTGTTGAAATATATATTTTATGGCTAATATGACCTCATAACTATAATATGGCACCTGGCGATCAATTTTTGGCAGCTGATCACTTTTTGCCATGACACCACTAGCTGGAGCAGCTACATCTCATGATGGCTCAACAGTCTCTCCATGATTTTCACACAGACCAGAGCAATTTGTAGCACACGAAGCTAAACGTTTCTTCAGACATTTTGAAACTTTGCAATCACTGCGGTTCATGAAGCTGGGATGACATCCTACCACTAAAGATTGGTTGAACACCCAGACCAACGGTTTGAAGTGATAATTTTGCCACAAGAGAGCCATCTGAAACACAAACGCACACACACAGCATACATATTTTAGTACCTAATAATTGCTGTGATTACAATGTAATACGGGGGACTTATTAGTGCTAACTAGCATTAGCAATCATTAGCTTACCTTCATATGTGATCTAGTTCGTATCCTCACGTCTTCCGCTTCATACTGCTCCGTGGCTTCCTGAACTCTCCAGTACTTTTCCAGTGTTTCGTCTCGCCACCTGTAGCCTTCTCTGGCTCTGCTTTTTTGCCTTTACTCTGACAAAAAGCCAGCGAGCAACAGGCTTGCCTCCATATCCATCTTGTGTTTATCTTGTCACATACTGTACAAATGATGTCATGGGAGTGTTGGGCTGCCTTGCTGTAACAATCTCACTCACTTAAGGTAGCATTCAGTTGTAATGGAAAAGCAACAATACCGTGGCAAGTCGGATTGAGTACATGCTAGTGGAATTATTATCCTCAACACAGGGTCTACAGCTCTTTGCCGTCCACAATGGCAGAAAAACAATGTGGCACGTGACCACGATGTCACGTGCAACCCCTCTATAGACGAGGCCTCATGTGAAACTTCATTTTCTCTATCAGGCCATCTAGTGGACAAAACATATATAACATGCAGATTTTTACAAGGGTATTATTGGTTTAACCCTTTAACTGCCCAGATTAAATGGACGGGTCACACGCCCCGAGTGACACAGCGCAGCAACTGCACATGTCAACTTATTGACGTCCCCCGGCTATACTGAGAAGTTCAGGTTCAGGTTACTTTATTTGTACCCGTAGGTAGATTTGTTTTGCAGTCTGGTGACATCCATATTTACCAGCCACTAATTACATTCAACATAGACACAAACACAGGCACACATCTTACAAAATAGGTAAATATAAAATATGTACAATATAATTTTTATAGCTTGTTCAACTCTTTGACAGCAGCAGAGACAAAGCTGTTTTTGTAGCGCTGGGTTTTGCTTTTTGGGACAGCAAACCTCCGTCTGGAGGGAAGAAGCTGAAAGTTGAATTTGTACTAATCTCTATTGATCTGACAGTTTAGAAGGTAGCAGACATGCACTGAAGGAATCATGGCTGACATGGAATATAGCAAAGAAGGAGAAATCCTCATTATTATTATTATTATTATTCCTTTTTCCGCTTTGAGCTCACACACCAATGTGTATGCCTTCACGATCGATCATCGCAGCAGCAATGATGACAGAAACTGCATGAAACGGGAAAAATAGCCGCGTAATACAAACAAAATTCACGTGGGATAATCATAAGAGTTTGTAGATGTGGTACACAGGTGTAAATTACTGAGTAAACGTGTTACATCGAGGTCGATGTAACAAAAAACTGAGTTCCCCGTACCAAGATGGTGGCGCCCACGGGGGGCATGGATTCCCACAGGAAAAATTCACCAGACAGAAACATAGCCACGTAATACAAACAAAATTCACGTGGGATAATCATAAGAGTTTGTAGATGTGGTACACAGTGTAAATGGCTGAGCAAACACAGAAACATCGGCTACGATGGACGAAAACGAACCGGTCATGTGGGCAGGCAAGCCCCCCTCCCGGTAACAGGTAAGAGAGAAATGTTTTGGGGTTTTTTTGGACATTTTATTGATTTTCTGGTTCATATACTTTGAAGATTAGATAAAAACATACCCTGTAGACAAATCGGCATAAAAAAACCGGACCATTCTTTATGTAAATGTGTCCAAAGTCCACTTTTGACTGAGTTATGTAATTTATATAGCTGCCGTGACATTATGCAAAAATTTATTCCTATCTGAAACTTTGGATCATATTCTACATCTTTCTAATTGATAGTAAGCCATTATCTTTTAAGTTATAGCCTTGGAAATCTGAACTATTTTATTGACATGGCCCAGCTGGGTCTTGAACCCCAGCTTCCCAGTTGCAAGACAGATATTTTACCTCTAAGCTACTACTTAGTCATGGGTAGTTTAGGCTTTCTTGAAAACTTGAGGCCTTTCATCAAAATGGCTCATAGACGAAGCCTCATGTGAAACTTCATTTGCTCTCCTAGGTCATGTAGTCAACAAAAAGTATACAGCATGCAGATTTTTACAAGGGCATTATTGGTTTAGTGTGTATTTTTTACAATTTACAATTTCAATAAATGTGCTGTCTTTTAAGAAATATCAATGATCATAAGGGGAAAAAAAGAGATGATAAAACTGGGGTGACTACAATGAATGTGCCTGTGTTACTTGGTGTGCTTGTACTACTTATCCATTTTTATTAAGAAATAATAAATTTTCAACAGGCTTATACTGTCTTTCCCAGTATATTCAACTCTGGCCTTATTCTCATGCAGGGCACAATGGCAATAGTGCCTCAGCATAATGATGCGTAATAATGATCCAAGCTCTTTGAAACATAATAGACACTTCACCTTTCAAATAAAAATGACCTAGCTAGGATTAGAACTCAGGCCTCCCACTTGTAGAGCAGACACTTTACCATTAAGCCATCACCTCAGTTACAATAAATAGCCACTATTTGTAGAAAATACATCAATGGGAGAAATGCACTCAAAATGTTCCCAAACAGGAGAAGTCTGTGTTTTTGGTGCTGTCTCCGTCTGAAAATTGGCTATGACAAATCCCTTACACAGTCAAACACTGGCAACACAAAACATGAGGGACAGGGATTTCCATTGTGTATCGCTGCTCACTTTATTTCATGTTGCGTGCAAAATCATGAATGGCTTCCTGACCCAATCACGTGGTACAATGTCAACACATATGTCACAATGCATGCCTCGAAACACGCTTTGCCAAATATTTCCTGGATAAGCTCAGAACACCCTCAGAGCTCCAGAGCCTGCCATCCCATCACTACTTTTGTCCTCTCCTCCTCTCAGGTTTGCTGCCGCCTCCAGCGGTGTGTACACTCGCCTGAACCATCCCTTTTCAAGATAACAGCTTCTCCACCCAGGTTCATCCGCCTCCTCTCCTCCTTCCCTGCAGTCTCCAGATCCCCTTCTCCTTTTCCATGCTGGAGTTCACTGCCGGGCTCTCTGCCAGTATCGTAAGACCCATTCCCTCAGTCATCTTTTCCCAGTGTGTCATACTCGTCATTAATCATTCCTTTCCTCTCTTTCCTCCTAGGCTGCATGTGGCTCCAGCGTGCAACTGTTTTCCTGTATATAGTGTGGCGTCTTGGTTGCTGGTTTCATTAATTGTGGTGTGTGTATTTATTTTTTAAGTTAGCGTGTTTTGTATAGGGTTTTGGGTTTTCATTAAAGTGGTGTTAACTTTTCATCTGCATCTGAGTGTTCATCTGAAGTGGTTTCCCTGCACTTAAGCCTCCTCAAGACATCAAATCATGGCAGTATAATAGAATATTAACTTTAACCTCAACAGCAATCACAATGCTTTTTAAATTTGAAAACACAATATTGATAATAGATGAACAGATTACATTTTCACATAAGACCAACAATCCTTCACAAACTAGGAAATATCACAATAAAAAATTATCAAAATATGAATCTGATGGAAGTGACATGGGCCTTACGGACTTGATATATATCTGACGGAGTTGACAAAAACTTGAATTTGTAGTCATTTAAGCTCTCAAATACATTTAATCAATCAGTTACAACATTAAAACAATCACTGAGTATGTTTATAAAGATTTTATTCAAGATTTACATTAGCATATTATAGTGTAGTTATTTATAATATAATGTGAGGCACGGGGTGGTGGCTCCGCCTTCCGGTCACGCCACCACCCCTGACTATAAAAGGGCTGCAGGTAGGAGGGGCGGCCTCTTTTTGCCATCCTCTGCCTGGTGGCTGTGTGGGTTGCACCTGTGCCCTCCTTTAAGAAATGTATGTTCGGTTCAACACTTGGCCTCGTCCTTGGCTCCATATACAGACATAACATTTTGGCGACAAGGATTAAAAAGGATTAAGAAGGTATGGAAGCGTGTGGGTCTAGGGTTCGGCCATTTCTGGAGCTCCCGGGCGGGCCACCTGTCCCCTGGCTGAGGCGGTGCGCTGTCTTCCCGGCTTACATGGTGGCGCTGAACCCGGGGAGAATGGACAGGCTGAGGGTAAGTACGTTGTTGGTGCGCAATTTGGAAACTGGAGGCCAGCGGATACTGAGCGTGCTTGGTGGCTCGGACAGCTTTGAGGACGTGGCCAATCTGAAGGCGTACAATTTTCGCACCCTGCACAACGTCACCGTCCGGAGGAGCGGGTTTTGACAGTGCTGCCAACAGCAAGTAGCAGACCCAGACAGCGATGGGGGTGTGGAAGAAGACACAGGAGATGCCAACGCTGTGGATTTGAGGTCTGCCCCGGGGAAGCCCATGTGTATGGGCTGCGGGTCCATGAAGTACTGCTTCAAGGCCAGAGACTGTCTGGCAAGAGCAAGGCGTTGCGGCAAGTGTGGTCGCCTGCGTCATTTTGCCAGGGTATGCCGCATGTTCGAGCGAAGAAGTCCGCAGTATAAACTGGACCCTCCCGCCCCAACGGTTGTCCACACGGTGTGCCCAAGCACCAGTGGTTACAAGTTCTGCGCAGTGGAGTTGGATGGTGTGGAGGTGCCATTGCTGATCGTCACAGGAGCGGTGGGTTCCCCGCTGAATTGGACTACTGAATGGATGATTTTTCCCGCACTACAGGATTGGAGGTGACCCAGCACCACTTTGTGGATATGGAGGAGGACGGCTGGCCACAGTGGAAATGCTGAGACTGATGGCCTGGTACAAATCGGCAGAGGTGTCTGTCCTGGAGTTCACCGTGACGGCCCAGGGCAACAGCATAATCAGCTGCAACCTTTTTTATGGTTTGGGCTTCACCATTAAATGCGGTGCTGGAGAAGAGTGGTCGGGATGTGGACTGTGGGACAGACCAACTCCAAGAGTGGAAGAAGATGCACTGTGGGATGAAGAACTGCCTGGCACCCCGGAAAGTGAGCAGGACCAGTATTACTCAGGGCCATCGCAGGAGGGTCCCTGTGCCGGAACCTAGGTCGCCCGGGACGAGGGTACTGGGTGGCACGGCGGGACGCCTGCGACGGCGGGCGACGCCGAGGAGCTGGTTCAATTTGTTCCCGGAGCTTGGCTGAGGTGGGCCAGTGAACAGGGAGCCACGACGCCAATGGCTGCGGCTGATTCAAAAGAGGTCGGGGTCAGACCGGTAGGCACGGCGAGGCAACGTGTCATGCAGAGACCCTGCGAGCCGAGCAAAACCCCTCAGGGAGTCACAGACTGGATTTGGGAGGAGGAGTGACCATGGCAGGTACGGGCCAGTCGGCGGTTGGAGGAGCACCGGGGACGGTTACACGTCATGGCCAGACGAGAGGATGCTCATCTCCAGCTGCCAGACGGTTCATGGGGGCACCCGAACGAGCTGCGGCGTACCTGGGAGGGGACTCGGGGACGTGGGCCTGGACGAGTGGAGCAGCCGGTGGCGATGAAGAAGAGGCACACCAGTGCTGAGGTGACCTGCTGTGGCCCGGGAGGCTGGCTGCCTCCAGGGGTGGACTGATGACAGGGCGGTCCAGGGGGCCCACGGACTTGTTTTCTCTGGCCGTATATATATAGGTTGATTATTGTGCATGTGTTTGGAATGTTTTGTTATGTGTGCATCATAAGTTGATTGTTATGCATGTAACAATATATGAATTAATAATTATGATCAGGTATAAAAATTATTTAATTTATATTAGTATATTGGAACCTGAGATGAATTCTCGGTTCATATACACCGGAAAAGTTAATAACACTCGTAGGGCACCAGCTTCTATCTCTAAGAAGCAATTTAATCTTTAATTTCACTTTATACCTGTTTAATCACTCAATAAATTAATTATCAGTCTCAAAATTTTATTGAATTCGATACTGTGGACTTAAACCAGACTCAGAATGAAATAAATTCTCAACAACTTCTCTCATTTTCACATATTTATTAAATGAAATGATGATTAAAAGACATTGCGGTGATTTCATTAACCATAAAATTAAACTTGTAAATGAGAGTAACAATATGACATTGAACGTTTGCAGAACCAGGGTTAACTGTGAAATGAATTTAGATCAGTGTGAAGTTAACAGATTATGGGAAAACAACGCAAATTTATGTAGAAAGTTTTACTAATTACAGTATATAAAAAGTTCTGGATTACTCTTTAAGAAAATGAAAACAGGATTTTAATGAAAAGAAATGTGTTGTTAATGGCTCTAATTTTGCATTTGATCAAATATTGAATGATTCTCAAATCTCAGACATTTGATTCAGCAAATGGATAAGGAAGATGCAGCTTAAGTGACCACGCCTGATGGTAATTTCTTTCATCGTCCTGGGAAGCTTTAGATGTGGAGAAAGGCCAAAAACCGGAATATTTGACTAGCAAATATTCGGACGAGGATGGGCCTCTTTGCAGTTTGTTGTTGCAGGATGAGATTCTTGATGTTTTATACCAATGGCTGAAGTCCAGCCGAAGTGTCTCCTTTTTCGTGGCTTGTCGAATTCTTCAGCTGCGTAATGGCCGTGGATCAACGACTTCATGAGAGGATTCGAGAGTCATTACCCCAGAATCTGATCAAATGGCAAAATTAAAAGAATTTTTGGACTAGTGGAGATGAAAATAGTTTATAGTGTGTAAGTTGGTCAATATAAAAATTAAAAATAAAGTCAAGATTAAAATTTAAATTAAAATTAAAACGGTGGCTTTACAGAAAGTTTAACAGGGAAAAGTTATAAGAATAAATGTCTAGGATTGGAGTTTTTAACTCCTAATTAGAATTTGAGCTCAGAGAGAAAGAATTCCTGGGCATTTAAAGAAACATTAAGATACAAAGAGATTACAAAAAAAACAGGATACTTAAGACTTTGTGATCGTAGAAAAGAAAACACGTGGGAGAAGTCCCTTTGTTCTCCCGAAAAGTTCTCTGCTGTGGACAGATGAAGTGAACAGAACAATGGGCAAGAGACAAAAGAGAAAAGAGAGCGAAGCGAGGGCGTGGTTTCCTTTTTATCTGGGGGAAACTTTCGTGGGCCTCAGTGATTGACAGGAACTCAGTCCAACAGCCTTCCTTCATGGGCAGGCTTTATGAACTTTAGTCCAATGAGCAAACAGTCTTTCGTCTGAACCTAGAGAGGGAGCTGTTGTCAAACAGAGATTGGCTGCTGGCAGTCACATGATTTGAGATACGCTTTGCAAATCTTATACATGTCTTAATACTGGAATATTCCTCCATACCTTTATGTATAACTCTAACCTATTTCAGTGTTCATGCAACTTATAAATCAACATGCAGGAATAAACATTCATTTAAACATTTTAACATGCATATACAGTGGGGCAAAAAAGTATTTAGTCAGCCACCAATTGTGCAAGTTCTTCCACTTAAAAGATGAGAGAGGTCTCCAATTTTCATCATAGGTATACCTCAACAATGAGAGACAAAATGAAAAAAAAAATCCAGAAAATCACATTGAAGGATTTTTAATGAATTAATTGGTAAATTCCTCGGTAAAATAAGTATTTGGTCACCTACAAACAAGCAAGATTTCTGGCTCTCACAGACATGTAACTTCTTCTTTAAGAGGCTCCTCTGTCCTCCACTCGTTACCTGTATTACTGGCACCGTTTGAACTCATTATCAGTATAAAAGACACCTGTCCACAACCTCAAACAGTCAGACTCCAAACTCCACTATGGCCAAGACCAAAGAGCTGTCAAAGGACACCAGAAACAAAATTGTAGGCCTGCACCAGGCTGGGAAGACTGAATCTGCAATAGGTAAGCAGCTTGGTGTGAAGAAATCATCTGTGGGAGCAATTATTAGAAAATGGAAGACATACAAGACCACTGATAATCTCCCTCAATCTGGGGCTCCACGCAAGATCTCACCCCGTAGGGTCAAAATGATCACGAGAACGGTGAGCAAAAATCCCAGAACCACACGGGGGGACCTAGTGAATGACCTGCAGAGAGCTGGGACCAAAGTAACAAAGGCTACCATCAGTAACACACTACACCGCCAGGGACTCAAATCCTGCAGTGCCAGACGTGTCCCTCTGCTTAAGCCAGTACACGTCCAGGCCCGTCTGAAGTTTGCTAGAGAGCATTTGGATGATCCAGAAGAGGATTGGGAGAATGTCATATGGTCAGATGAAACCAAAATAGAACTTTTTGGTAAAAACTCAACTTGTCATGTTTGGAGGAGAAAGAACACCATACCTACTGTGAAGGATGGGGGTGGAAACATCATGCTTTGGGGCTGTTTTTCTGCAAAGGGACCAGGACAACTGATCCATGTAAAGGAAAGAATGAATGGGGCCATGTATCGTGAGATTTTGAGTGAAAACCTCCTTCCATCAGCAAGGGCATTGAAGATGAAACGTGGCTGGGTCTTTCAGCATGACAATGATCCCAAACACACCGCCCGGGCAATGAAGGAGTGGCTTCGTAAGAAGCATTTCAAGGTCCTGGAGTGGCCTAGCCAGTCTCCAGATCTCAACCCCATAGAAAATCTTTGGAGGGAGTTGAAAGTCCGTGTTGCCCAGCCACAGCCCCAAAACATCACTGCTCTAGAGGAGATCTGTATGGAGGAATGGGCCAAAATACCAGCAACAGCGTGTGAAAACCTTGTGAAGACTTACAGAAAACGTTTGACCTCTGTCATTGCCAACAAAGGGTATATAACAAAGTATTGAGATGAACTTTTGTTATTGACCAAATACTTATTTTACCGAGGAATTTACCAATTAATTCATTAAAAATCCTTCATTGTGATTTTCTGGATTTTTTTTTTCTCATTTTGTCTCTCATAGTTGAGGTATATCTGTGATGAAAATTGGAGACCTCTCTCATCTTTTAAGTGGGAGAACGTGCACAATTGGTGGCTGACTAAATACTTTTTTGCCCCACTGTATATATGTAAAATTACGGATTAATATATTTCAAACCCATTGATTGATTTTCACATTAAAAAAATAAGGGTCCATTTACCTTTCCTGGCATCCTGGAAAAGAAGAGAAATGTTTACACTAGAGTTAACACAGATGTGATGAAAAGACTCAATGGTTAAATCTGACATGTCCCAGAGTTGTGGATATTTGTGGGCCATATGACGTACTCCTACCGTACTCCTGACGTGCTGCTACCTCACCATAATCTCTCTCATCTCAATACCTATTGTCCTCATCTGTTTACCCTCTGCATCCAGTCTGAGATGATTAACCCAGCGTGTACAATGTCAACATTTTTCTCATTAAACATATTTCTGATGGAGCCACTGACCTGAGATTTTCACCAGATATCAGTAGCAACCCAAGTAATCCATACATACAAAGAAATCAAGGCAACTGTGTTCACAAAACAAGTCATATTTAATAAAGTGGAATGACACAGGGAATAAGAGCAGTGCGGTTGCAGAGTGGTTAGCACTGCAGCAGCACAGCAACTCACCCTTGGCCGGGGGATCCTGGGTTCGATCCCAGCCTCCAACCAACAGTGATCTGTGTGGAGTTTGCATGTTCTCCCCGTATCTGCGTGGGTTTACTCCGGGATTTCTCCGGTTTCCTCCCACATGCCAAAAACATGCAAGTTAGGTTAATTGGCATCAAAACTGGGGATTCTAAATTGTCCTTAGGTATGACTGTGAGAGTGAATGGTTGTCTGTCTGTCTGTGTTGGCCCTGCGATGGACTGGCGATCTGTCCAGAGTGTACCCTGCCTCTCGCCCAAAGATGCTGGGATAGGCTCCAGCCCCCCCGCGACCCGAAAAGGATTAAGCGGAGGAAGATGAATGAATGAATGAATGAATGACTTTAGACCAGAGGTTGCGTTAACTGAAAATTGTCTGTCATTGACAGATTTTTTTGAGCAGTGACAGAAAAATCTGAAGGCAGTATGTCATTTTGACAGATTACACTGAGCATGATCTGTTTTCTTTACGCTTTTACCTAACTTCCAACTGTCCACTTTATTGTGCATATTGAATAGTGAATATCTAGTATTGTCTCTCCAGTCTCTGTTCATCTGATCAATTATTAATAGATAAATGCATAATTTGCATAATGTATCATGTAGGCCTATGGTTACACGTAAACAAAAACAAAAGCTATTCATCATCTTATGGTATGAAAATTAAAGTGACAGGTAGATTATGACCTGCAACGCTGTCTGTCAAAATGATAGATAACGAGAAAGTATAGTTTGACCTCTGCTATAGATGTAGCTTCTTGGTCAAAGGTGTAATGTCATTGTGCTTCCATAAACAGCAACGTGCCAGCTTTCCACCCAACTAATCCTCTTTTAAAAGTCACAACTTTTTAAAGCGCAAAGCATCATAGTGTAGAGGGTGCGAAAGAAAGGATGTGGAGGCGAGGCACAAGCATAGGTCGGCACAGATTCTTTATTGACCCTCTAACATGAATACAGTCTGTTGACCCCAGCGTTGCCGCTGGGGCCCTCTTGGATGGTCTTGAGAGTAGAGCGTAGAGAGAGAGCTGAGAGTGAAACAAGCTCTTTTATACCGTGATACAGACGGAGAGAATGCATGGCACATTAGCATATCAATTGTCATCTAATACACATCGGTCAATACACATGATTAGCATGACATTGGTTGGCTCGAGGACGCATGCATACAGTCCCGTCTGACTGCTTCCTGTGGTTCCCTGTCCACATGTAAATTGTCCTCTGCTTCTTCCAGCCCTGCTGCTGGGTGTGAAGAATGTTCCAGAGGAATGTCCTCTCACTGTGTTTAGTGTCACCACAATAGAAATTATTTATTTGGACAACAACGGCACAAAACATGAAAATGAGCAATGTGCTACCAAAAATTACCAAGCCTCTGGCAGAAGACACAAAGTCCAACAAAAAATTAATTGTGCTTTAAATCATTATAATAGGGCCTAATGTGTTGCAGAAGAAAAAGTAAAGCAAGTTAAGGATGTGAGTGAGGAAAAAAAGGAAAGAAAACTGGAGGCAAAGCCAGAGAAAATCAAAAAACGGACTTGATCAAAAACTATAACACCTCCAGACGATCTAGACCAGGAGTGTCCAATCATGTGCCATGGAGGGCCAAGATCCTGGAGGCTTTACCTCCAACCAGTGTCTTCAACAGCAGATTTCACTGAACTTCTTTCCACTGATTGCTGATCAGTGTAAACACCTGCTGAAGAGGAGAGAAAACCTGCAGGGTCTTGGTCCTCCATGGCACATGATTGGACACCCCTGATCTAGACAAAAAAAAAAAAAAACACTCACGAAGTAGAGATGGCGTATAAAACAAAATACAAAAGACCACTCCATATGAATCACCAAGAACCACCACTGAGAGATTGCTGCATAGTAGAATTTTATCTATACTTAAGTAAAGAAAACAGCCAGCTCCACAATGTTTTCATGAAAGAATTTGCAGAAAGAAAACTATTTGGTTGGGTTACATAAAAAATACTGGATGGACTTTAACAAAAATTTTCACCAGATGTCCCCCTCGGACTACAGATGAACCCATTAGATTTTGGAAGCAGCCTGGGTCAGGATAGATTCTGAATCACTTTGGCAGCATCCTTAGTTGCTTTGACGGTGAATCAGTGGTGTGCAACTTTTACAAGACAATGTAGTGCATTTATTATAAATAAATTTCACAGATTTTCCAAGTAAATAGTTGTTAATTTTAGGGATGGGGAAAAAATCGATACATTGTAGTATCATGATACCTTGTGGTGGTGATACTGTATCGATTCACAGACATAGTGTGGTGATACTTTATTAAGAATTATTAATAAATGTTGTTAAATGTTTGTTGTTAATAAAAAAAAAAATTGACTTGTCTGTCCATTAGATGGTGCTAAATGTGCAGTCTAGTTAGGTCAGCACAGCAAAGGAGTGACTCCTGAGATCTAGCCAGATATTGAAAAAGAGAAAGATCAGGATGGGAATTTGCACTATATGATATTGCGATATACAGTGTTGTCAGGGCGGCCCCTCCTGGGCATAGAACAGGACTCACTCGCTGGGCGATTTCTTGGCATAATTTATTAAAAGCAAAAATAAATGCAGCTCGTGGGCTGGAAACAACACAAGATATGTCATGTGGCAGACAACTTAAAACATGGCCTAAACTTGCCTTGAATAACAATGGCAAGGCTTGAACACATGGCTTGGAAATTCTATGTTTGGAAACAAGGCTTGGAAGTCTAGCACGCCACACCCTACATTCAGGGCAGTATGTATAAATAATACCCCACCAAATGAGGCACACCCGTGGATAATTAGTCATTAACAAAATAAGAAACAGCCATGAACAAACAAGGATACAAAACAAGGACCACTATAGGCACTTTTCCACTAGTATCGCCTTAGCCTTACTTACTTTTACTCTACTCACTTTCTCGCTATTTCCACTGTACCCAGCACGCTTTAACCGACACTATTTTAGTGCCAGTTAAGAGGCAGGGTATAACCGTGCGAAAGCGAGGTGTGATTTGACGTAAATCGACTGCTAGCCGCTGATTCATCAGGGCGTAACGTCACAAAAAGCGTCCGTTTTCTGTTTTCTGTTGAAGCTAGACGACCGCCATTTGTAATTTCAGCGAGTAACCACGGTGAGCGGCTTCACAATTGTGTTCTTTTAACGATGTCCACGCGCAAGTTTATTCCATGGACAAACGAGGAGGTGCGGACTTTTCTGTCCTTCGTAGCCGACGACCACATCCAGAGCGAGTTGGATGGGGCAACTCACAATGAAAAAATATACCAGGAGGTGTCTGACCAAATGGCAGCCCAAGGGTACAACCGGACTGCCAAACAGTGTCGTGAAAAACTAAAAACAATGACGAGCGATTATCGGGCCATAAAGGACCACAACGGGCGCAGTGGTGAGAGTAGGAAGGAGTGGAAGTGGTAAGAGCAGATGGACGCGATCTACGGACATCGGCCGGCTAGCAATGGCAGAGACAATGGGCTCGACACGGCCACGCAATTTTTCGCCAATTTGTCCTTTCGGTCAAAAGCTCACTTTTTTTAAGCAATAAAGAAAGTTGTTCGATTGTGGGCAATGGTTAGTGATGATGGCTAGCCAGCTAATAGCTAGCTACCTTGCAGCAAGCTGCGGAATCACGCTTTTATTTCAGTATTCATGTGAACAAAACGCTGAAATAAGCTTATTGTATTCTGGTTAAAAAGTTTGGTGTTTTCTGTACATGTTGCACTTTGTTGGTGAGCTTTATTGTGTGCATTTTCCTTCTAGAATCACTTCTCACATCCCAGGGTCCGCCTCACTGGACCGCCCGGACACTCCGGCGTCTCTCGGGGGGCCAGAATCGGTGCCGACACCATTGTCTGCCACATCGCAAGGTCCATCAGCATCCGGCATGTCCCGGTCAAGTTCTGGTAAGGCACAACTGAAAATTACCACCTGGTTGTTTTTATGTGATTATGTGGCGGTTCGTTTTAACCCCACAACAGACTAAGGACACTCAGCCCTCTTTTCTCTGTTTTCCTGCTACACTACTGAGAAGCAATGTGCCATTCATGTATTTGTGATGCAAACATGCATGTGTTGTGATGTAATGCGCCATTCTATATAGTGTGCATATGGCTTGTCCTTACTATGCTTTTTCTGAGCATCTTAGATGTGCTTTGGTGTATTAATGTCTACAGGTAGACGAGTTTCTTCTGTCTCACCTATGTGATGTTAATCGATGCCTTTCATCCTTTGTATTCATGCATTTTGCCCTTACTGTGACCTAGAGACTCAGATCAATATGTAGATGTGCTTGTTAGCCTCTTTGTCTGACACTTGGAGCGAGGTCTAGCTAATCTGCCCATTGTGATGTATGGCTTACAAATGCAAATACCTCCTGCCTGTTCTGTTGTCCCTTTGATCATTCTAAACTGTGGGGTACGTCTCTTTGATGTATTGTTATGATCAAGTATTTAAGGTGCAACTCTGTAACGCAATCTCTCTCTTACTCTTCTTCTCTCACTCTGATCCTGCAACTGGTAGACACACACGTGTCCTCCTCTCCTTCTCTGAGAGCTTAGGGATCCCGCTCCGGGCTGCTCCACTATGCACCGGAGAGGGGATCCCGTGAAGGCGACATGATATAATAAAACCTGCTTAAAACCACAGCACTGCAGCTTATTTTTCCATGCCGCCTCAATTAATGTTATTTTCTATAGACTCATAATAAGGAATTTAAAATGTCTTTGTACGTTTACAAAAACACTAGATTCAGGGGTGTTTTCATAACAACCCAGTCCCGTTTTTAGGTGTGGTGGTGGTGGAAATACTGTTGTATTTTAACAAAAAAAAAAAAGAAGCACATGTACCGACTTTCAAATCAACATGCTTCAGCTAACAGTATTAACCCATTCTGATTTCTGAGGCCACAGTACAAAGAAATTCTTTTACAAATAACCCATCCAATCAAAAAACTTTTTCAAATTTATCCTTTTCGGAATGAAGAGGGGATGTAGCCTATCACAGCACCCCAGAAGTTGCACAATCCACTCTACTGAGGGGCAGCAACATGACAGTTAAGCTCAAATACAGCAACGAAGCATCCCACCACAGGCTTTCACAAGTTTAATTCCATAATATTTTTTTTGACATGTTTTGATCCAGCGTTATCTAAAAATAATGACTTCTGTCTTTCATCTAGCCAAGTGGAAAAGGTCCAACACCATCGCCGACCTGGCATCAGTGATGGTCCAGAGTCATGCTGATGAGATGCAGGTCCATGAAAGGATGCTCGAAGAGGAGATGCGGGTCCATGACAGGATGTTCGAACAGCAGGAACGGCTCCAGGAACAGTGCGAACGACACCATCAAGAGCTACGAATGCTTGCAGCAAACCTGCAGTTAGCCCAGGAGCAGGAAGCCGCATTCAGAAGGGATGAGCTGACAGAGACGGCTTCCTTCAACCGAGCCTTCCTAAACCATTTTGGCAGTCTGGTCGAAGTACTGAAAAGTCCCCGTTTGTAAACATGTTTTGGGAATATTTCTAATGTAATAAAATGTTAGTGTTTTGGATAAAATTGTGGTTTGTCTGTTATAACACTGGATGAGAAAGGCGAATAATTACATACACATTCCATTGGCTCATATGACCCAAATGCCGCTGTTCATCCATAAAGGTGTCAAGATTTTTAATGGTAATGTAATTGTTACTGTTAAATTTAATAAAAAATTAGCACCACTGTATCCATTTCTCTACATTGGGTACAGTTTTTAAGTTAAATTCTCGGCAGTTGCACAAGTGTACTTTACATTCAGCAGTAGACACTGATGAAGGTAAAAGTTGAAGTAGGTAAAAGGTAAGTACATGTAAATTGAATGTTCTATCGGCATTCCAAATTCAGAGAATTTCAATACATTATAAGGAGTCTAGTATAATATAAAGGGAAAATACCCATACATGTAAACCCAAACATAACAGTTTCGTTGTTGTAAATGTTGACATGAATATTATCAAACTATGATTTTCTGATTCAATACATCCAAAGTGTCATAGGTTTGAAAAAGATAATTATAATTTGGTGTTGGCCAGTCATAGTTTTTAATAGGAATAAAAAAAGTTTCATCATAAAATTTCTAGGTCCATTGGCAATTCCATCAAACCAAAAATGAGTTGTCTAGCTGCTGCAGTTTTTTTGCAGTCATTTTCTACGGTGTTTTAGCGTGCAGTTAACCATCCCTGAACAGATATCCCTTATAAATAACAATAGATGGGAAAATGATACTCAAATGATACACAACACACAAAATGGTTCTACATTTGGATTGGCCTTTTTTTTTTAAATATTTAAAATTATTTTGTAAGTAAAAGTGGGCTAGGATTAACTGGAAATATAACAAGTTTCCACATATAATTCCAAGGTCAATTGGCAATTCCATCAAACCAAAAGTGAGTTGTCTAGCTGCTGCATTTTTTTGCAGTCATTTTCTATGGTGTTTTAGCGTGTAATTACCCATCCCTGAACAGATATCACTTATAAATAACAATAGATGGGAAAATGATACTCAGATGATACACAACACACAAAATGGTTCTAAATTTGGATTGGCTTTTTTAAAATATTTAAAATTATTTTGTAAGTAAAAGGGGGTAAGGATTAAGCTTCTGCATTTTTTTGGCGGACAATTAATCCGGTGTTTTAGCATTTAATTACCCATCCCTTAACAGTTAACCATTATGAACAACACAGGAGACGTAGATGAAAAGTGCACAAAATTTTATTTAAAACACACACGTTTGACATATGTTTGCACATGAATACTGACCAAATGAAATGTCTAATTGCTACACAAGTACTGCATCACAGCATCTCTTATATCTCCACCCTGCTCCTCTACTCCCTGTGACGCTGCCACCACCACTTGTTCATCTGCTGCATCATCCAATGTAGTGTCAAAGGCCTCTCCATGACTCTCACACAGATTATGCAGTGCACAACAAGTCAATACCAAACCCCAAATCTTCTCCCTCATGTGCCTGATGTGCATGATGTGCCTCATGTGCCGGGCAATTAAGCTCTCTGCTTCATATTCCGCTGCTTCATATTCCACCAGGGCTACCGCGAGTCTCCTGTACTGCTCCAACGTGTGTTCTCTCAATGCATGTCATCTTCTCCTGTAAAACTCTCTTCTCTGTTTAAACACATTCATTGCGTTAAAAAGCCACAGAAGAATAGCGACCAACGTGGAAATCCTCTGCTCGTTATCCTCCATTTTTTTCTTTGTTGTGAAGGATTCGGTCGCGTGCTTTACGTCAGCAGAGTGTGGCGCTGCCTCAATCCCGCCCACCACCGATTTACAGGGCTTTACACGGTTGTAATGGATACACAACCGAAGGAGAAACGAGTAGTGGCGAATCGAAACGAGTCGAGCCGAACTGTGATAATGGAAAAGAGCCATATGTGAAACCCGAAATAAACAAGGACACTGTCAAAGCAAAAGCTCACTCAAAACCAAGACAAGAATAAAGATACATAAACATAACCATAATAATAATAATGACAACCAAGACCTACTCAAAAATAACTCAAGGCGAGGACATCTTAATTTAAGTTTAGTGAAATTCTGTCATGGTCGAGACTTGGGCACAGCCCATGTTCCAATCCTTACAAGTGTACCGCAAGATCATGATAATATCACATCATGGCTCAGGTGTTGTGATAGTATGGTATTGTGCGGCCTTTGGTGATTCTCGCCCCTAGTACATTTACAAATTTTAAAAAATGTTGGAAAATAAGAAAAAATACTAACTAAACAGAAGCTGCAGATCTGAGGAAAAAGAAAGGAAAAATGTCAGATATTTTAATGAAAATAGTTGCAAATTTACAAGCCTGGAATTTATTAGAAAAGATGTGTGGAGAAAGGAGGCAGGCGAGGCAACGAGCTAGACGACACAGAAACTTTATTGTTTCTCCAACATATCTTACAGCAAAAGAGAATCCCGGGTCTCTGTGCAATCCTCTTTTATATCTTTAATTCCATGCATCGAGACCAGGAACTTCCAACCATAACACATTGTCGTTTGAACACAGAAATGTGTGGCACATTAACATAATGCTGGCACTGCTCCAACACTCTTCTTCTCTTCGGTGGCACCGACAGCTCTTACTCCTCTCGGGGGGCGCATAGACCCAGCAGTCCTGTCTGATACCCCCCGGTGACACCTCCTCCTTCGGTCCATTGTTCTCTCCTTCCCCCTGCCTTCTGTGGGTGTCAAAACCCCCCACACTGTCCCCCCACACAGCCCCCCTCAAACACCCAGAAGGGGCACTAACCCCCCCGTCCTTTGGGCTTGAGCCGGCGCCCATAGCGGCTGTAGCGGGGGTTGCCGATCCAGTCGACCCGCCCTGCTGGTGAGGCGTACAAGAAGGCACATCAGTCTATGGAGGGAAAGAGGGAGGGGGGGAAACACATTAGCTTCACGAGCGCAGGTCCCTGCCGAGGGATCACCACCTTGCAGGGCAACCAACTGTGGGTGTCCGCTCCGGGGAGCTTGGACCAACACCACCTGCTCGTCTGCCAACACAAAAGCGGGTTTCAGCCTGACAATGGAGACGGTCTCCCTACGCTCCCCCAAGTCTAACACAAAATGGTTTGCCCCAAGTTCCAACACCCTGAACGGTCCATCGTACGGTGGGCGCAGCGGGGTCCAGCGCGCATCGTGCCTGACAGAAACAAAACTGGCATTCTGCAAGCTTTTTGGGACAAATGTGCAGGGAAAACAATGGTGGGCCAGGCCTGGTATGCTCACAGCCTCCATACTGTGTAAAAATTGCATGGGCGGATCAGCCTCGGGCATGGGGTTTTCCAATAAAAACTCTCCGGGGATCCGCAGTGGCTGAGAAAAAACGAGTTCTGCCGGGGAGGCTGCCAAATCCTCCTTAGGTGTGGAGCGCAACCCTAAAAGAACCCAGGGCAGGCGGTCGACCCAATTTGTGTCCATGAGTGAAGCTCTGAGCACTGCTTTAAGCGACCTATGAAAACGCTCGCATAACTCGTTAGCCTAGGGGTTGTACGCAGTAGTGCAGTGAATTTTGACCCCCAGGCTCTGGGCCATCGCAGACCAGAGTTCTGAAACAAATTGTGGACCCTTGTCGGACGTGATGCCCAATGGAGATCCGAAACGTGCAATCCAAGCCGACAAAAAAGCGTGCGCCGCTTCCACAGATGTGATAGAAGCCAGCGGGACCACTTCAGGCCAGTGCATGGTGCAGTCCACAATTGCTAAAAGGTGTGAAAACCTTGCGACAGTGGGAGGGGTCCCACCAAATCCATGTGGACGTGGTCGAACCTCCTGGTCAGGATTTGGAATGGCTCGAGGAGGGCCCTGCTTTGCTTGTGCACTTTGGTCCACTGGCACGCAATGCAAGATGCAACCCACTCTTTCACGTCTTTGCGCAACAGCAGCCAGACAAATTTTGCCCCCACTAGTTTCACCGAAGCGCACACTCCCAGATGTGAAAGGGAGCGGACTGACTCAAAAACACGACAGCGCCAAAAGCTTGGAACCACCGGGTGCGGGCAGCCGGTGGAGACATCGCAGAGCAAGAGAGGGCACCCTTCTTGCACCACCCTTGTCTCCAGCCTTAACCCAGTAGGCACAGACTGGAGCGCGCAAATGTCCATGTCTTCGGCTTGCTCCACGGCTATGGTGGGGAAATCTATTCCCATGTAGACTGGGGAGATTAGCACGCGCGACAGACAATCGGCCACGACATTGAGCTTACCAGCAACGTGTTGAATGTCAGTAGTAAACTCAGAAATCGCGGCCAAATGCCGTTGCTGCTGGGCCGACCACAGTTCCGAAACCTTGGCCATCGTGTACGTCAGCGGCTTATGGTCCACGAACGCGGTGAACTCGCGCCTCTCCAGCCAGAACTGGAAATGGTACGTTGCCAGGTGGAGAGCCAGCAATTCTGTCAAAGGCACTGTATTTATGTTAGTTGTCGCGCAAAGTGCAGCTGAAAAATGTAAGCGGCTGCCACGAATCTGAGATGCACTGCTCCACCACTGCCCCTATGGCGACATCAGATGCATCCGTAGTGAGCGCTATCCATGCAGATGGGTCCAGGTGGGCTAACAACATGGCATCCACAAGCGCTGTTTTGGCGTTAGTAAAAGCCTGGACTCACTCGGGAGTCCAGTCGATGGCTTCCACGGGCTTTTTTTTTATGTGTGGTATACAATGGCTGCATCAGCTGGGCTGCCCAGGGACGGAAGTGGTTATTAAAATTAACCATTCCCAAAAACTCCTGTAGTGTTCTCACGGTCTGCGGGTGCGGAAAGTCCGACACATCGCGCAACTTATCCGGTAACGGAATCACGCCCTCCGATGAAATGCAGTGGCCAAAAAAATCAATCTCTGGCACGCCAAACTGGCACTTCACCGGGTTAACTATCAGCCTATGCTCCTCCAACCGCTGAAAAACCATCTTGAGATGGGCGATGTGGTCCTCCTCAGACGCGCTGGCAAGCAGAATGTCGTCTAAGTAGACAAAAACAAAGGACAAGTCGCGAAGCACTGTGTCCATCATCCTCTGGAAAGTCTGCGCGATGTAGCGCCCATAATGGTAACATTATGCAGCTCACATATTTCACTGCAGAGACCCAAGCATAGAAGGACTTTAAGCTTGCGGTGTGTATTGACATCACGCCTCAGATGGACAATGAGTCTGGACCACCTGCGGACTTGGGAGGAAGTCAGAGGATCTGGAGCGAGAGCCTGAAAGGACTGTCTGACCTCCTGGGGTCAGACAGAAGAGCAAAGAGGACTTTGAAGTGATTAAGTGTAAATAGAAGGATTTGACTTGATTGTGTGATTCTGTGTTTGATGTGTGGGTATAAATGTATGTGGGTTTACCACAGCTCTTCCTCTTTTTTCCTGTCTGAGAGAGAGAGAGCTGGGGACTTGAGATGAATAAACCATACTGAGAAATTATCCAGTCTAATCATTTCATGATCCCCACATTGGTGACCAAGACGTACGATGCCGGGAGAACGTTACCCTGACCCGGATTCACCGGAGACCGACCGCACGAGCACAGGCTCGATTAAGCTCCCCGAGTTCTAGCAAGACGACCCGCATTCATGGTTCCAACACGCGGAATCGCGGTTCGTGCTTGGGGGAATATCAGCAGATGACATCAAGTTTCATAATGTCATCGCAAGACTCGACAGCCGCACAGCTCGATGTGTGCGGAGCCTGGTGCAGCAGCCGCCCGCTGCTGGCAAGTACGACGCGCTGAAAGCCGCCCTCATCGAGAGTTTTGTGCCATCAGCCGAGGTGAGGGCCAGGCAGCTTCTGGACCTGCGCGACAGAGGAGGATGCAGAGCGACCGACCTCATGGAGGACATGCTGCAGCTGATCGGGACAGACAACGATGCGTTTCTGTTCAAACACATCTTCTTGAGGACCCTCCCAGCACACATGAGAGGTACCCTGTCTGGCATGAGATGTGTGAACCAGCAAGACTTCCGCGCGCTGGCCAGGGAAGCGCAGCGGCTCCTCGATGCCTGCGACGAGCAGGAGACTTCCGTGGCAGCAGCAGACCTCGGCGCGGCGGCCGGAGGCAGGGAGGAGCCAGAGGCAGCAGGAACAACCCCAGCGACGACGGCAGCGGCGCAGTCCCGAGGCAGAGGAGGGGACAACCTCTGTTTTTACCACCGACGCTTCGCTGAGAAGGCGCACAGATGCATCCCGCCATGCAGTTTCAAAGAAACAGGGAAACACCCGGGCCGGGGGTCGTTAGCAGCTTCGACTCTCGGTGAACAGAACAAGCTGCTTTATCTAACAGATGCGGGCTCCGGGCGGCAATTCCTCATGGACACCGGAGCCCAAAGGAGTTTCATCACCGCGACCTATGCGGATCGTGTGGCGGGGCCCCGCGGAGACGGAGCAACGGCGGCGAACGGCTCGTCGATCAAAACGTTCGGGGAAAGGACTCTACGCCTGTCCTTGCACGGCGGCACCTATGAATGGACCTTCATAGTAGCGGCGGTGAGTTTCAACATGTTAGGCGCTGACTTTTTGTGCTCACATGGCTTGTTAGTGGATCTGGTTAATAGACGCCTAGTAAATGCACTCTCCTTTTGTTCTATCCCTTGTGCAGCTCGAGTGTCCCCGCCGCCAGTACAGACCAACGTCGCCACAGCAGGCGGTAAGTTTCACACTCTTCTAACCCAGTTCCCAGCACTCACAGTTCCCACGTTTTCAGCTAAGGTTGCGAAGCACGGGGTGGAACACTTTATCACCACAAGTGGCCCACCAGTTTTTGCAAAAGCTCGGCGCTTGGATGCAGCTAAGCTCTCCATTGCGCGCGAGGAGTTCGTCAACCTGGAAAGGTTGGGCATAATTCGCCGCTCGAAGAGCGCCTGGGCCTCCCCGCTGCATATGGTGCCTAAGGCTGACGGCTCGTGGAGACCTTGTGGTGATTACCGCAGGTTAAACAATGCCACAGTGCAGGACCGCTACCCAATTCCGCATATCCAGGATTTCTCAGTGCACTTAGCGAAGGCGCGCATTTTTTCTAAAATAGACCTGGTCCGCGGTTATCATCAGGTCCCGGTTCGACCAGAGGACATTCCCAAAACAGCGGTAATAACCCCATTCGGACTTTTTGAATTTTTACGCATGCCTTTTGGCCTTAAAGGCGCTGCGCAAACTTTCCAACGAATGATGGATGCCGTGTTGCGCGACCTCCCTTTCATTTTTGTCTACTTGGACGATATTTTAGTCGCCAGTGCCTCCGAGGAGGAACACGAAAAACACCTCACCACGGTTTTTCAGAGGTTGGGAATGCACGGGTTGATAATCAACCCAGCCAAGTGCCATTTTGGCGTAGCGCAAATCGATTTTTTAGGACACCGCGTCTCCCCAGAGGGAGCAATCCCTCTGCCGGCCAAAGTACGCGCAGTGGCGGAGTTTCCCCAGCCACAAACGGTCAAAGCGTTGCAAGTGTTTTTAGGAATGGTAAATTTTTATAACCGTTTCATACCCCACGCAGCGCAGCTTATGCAACCGTTATACGCCGCGCTTAAAAAGCAGAAGCCCTCCAACGCGATCGAGTGGTCCCCGGAGCGGGAGCGCGCATTCACAGAGGTTAAAAAAGCACTGGCAGACGCAGCGCTGCTGTTTCACCCAGACCCATCAGCCCGCATAGCGCTAACCACCGACGCGTCAGATGTGGCCATAGGGGCCGTGGTAGAGCAGCAAGTCGCCGGGGTTTGGCAACCGCTCGCTTTTTTCAGCAGGTCCTTGCGCGATGCTGAGCGGAAATACAGCGCGTTTGACAGGGAGCTGCTAGCGCTCCACCTGGCCATTCGCCATTTCCAGTTCTGGCTGGAGGGGCGACGTTTCACCGCGTTTGTCGACCACAAACCGCTCACTTTTGCAATGTCCAAAATTTCAGAACCGTGGTCAGGACGGCAGCAGAGACAGCTGGCCACAATTTTGGAATTTACCACCGATATTCAGCATGTAGCCGGTAAACTCAACGTAGTAGCGGACTGTCTCTCACGCGCGGTAACAGTGCCTGTCCGCACGGAAGCGGGTTGTACTACCGCAGACGCGGGGCGGGGTAACAGCGCGGACGCACACGCGGCCCCTGTTCACGTGGGGATAGATTATGCAGCCATGGCAGCAGAGCAGAGCGGAGACGCAGACGTTCGCGCGCTCCTGTCTGGACCAACAGGGTTAAGGTTGGAGAGCAAAAGTTTACAAACAGGGTTCACCCCCTCTAATCTGGCCGCGTGGCGCCGTGGCGTTTTTGACGCGGTGCACTCCCTGGCGCACCCGGGAGTACGCGCTTCGGTGAAAATGTTAGCGGAGAAGTTTGTTTGGCCGAGCCTGCGCAAGCACGTGTAAGAGTGGGCGAAAGCCTGCATGGCTTGCCAGCGGACCAAAGTCCACAGGCACACGAAGGCCCCTTTAGAACCGTTTCACATTCCGGCTAAGAGATTCGATCATGTGCATGTAGACCTAGTGGGCCCCCTGCCGCCGTCACAAGGGTTCACACATCTCTTGACAATGGTGGACCGAACCACACGTTGGCCGGAAGTGGTCCCGTTAACGTCGACCACAGCGACAAAGGTGGCTCGCGCTTTTTTAACAGCCTGGGTAGCGCGGTTCGGGGTTCCGTCGGATATTACGTCCGATAGGGGACCTCAATTTGTGTCGGAGCTGTGGTCAGCAATGGCCAGCGGCTTAGGAGCGGCAGTCCACCACACTACCGCTTATTGCCCACAGGCCAACGGTTTATGCGAGCGTTTTCACAGGTCTTTGAAGGCAGCCCTCAGAGCGTCGCTCACGGATGCAGATTGGGTAAACAAACTAGCATGGGTTTTATTGGGGTTGCGTTCGGCACCCAAAGAGGACTTAGATGCCTCACCCGCAGAAGTGGTTTTTGCGCAACCTCTCAGGCTGCCCGGCGAGTTCCTACCAGCCCATGCGGCACCAGGGCGCCCCCCGGTGCGGGGACCTCTGATTGGCACGGGAGCAGAAATGCTCCCGGGCCCCGCTCATCACACTTTTCCACGTGTTTTTGTTCCCAAGGCTTTACAAAACGCTGAATTTATTTTTGTCAGGCACGACGCTCAGCGACACAGTCTCTGCCCACCATATGACGGTCCATTTCGAGTGCTGGAAACCGGGGAGAAATATTTTGTGCTAGATTTGGGGGGGCAGGAAAGAAACAATCAGTATTGATAGATTAAAGCCTGCCTTTGTGTTGCATGATGAATCTGTATGACCGGCGAGGACGCCTTGACGCGGCAGACCACCCAGGGAACGGCCCCTGGAGCCCCCGCAGGGGACAAATTGCCTTTCTGCCCCTCATTCCACAGATTCACCGCAAGACGGCACAACACAGGCTGTGAAACCTGCATACAGCAAGTTTGGGAGGAGGTTGAAGCCCAGACTACGGGCAGAGTGATGTGTGTTTCGATCAAACTGTGTAGGCCGTGCTGTAAATTCCGCAGGTGGGGGGTGACATATGCTGTATTGCCATTAGAATACGGTTATCGGGTGTGTCCATTCTTTGGCGTTTGGGGGGGAGTGATGTAGCGCCCATAATGGTAACATTATGTAGCTCACATATTTCACTGCAGAGACCCAAGCATGGAAGGACTTTAAGCTTGCGGTGTGTATTGACATCATGCCTCAGATGGACAATGAGTCTGGACCACCTGCGGACTTGGGAGGAAGTCAGAGGATCTGGAGAGCCTGAAAGGACTGTCTGACCTCCTGGGGTCAGACAGAAGAGCAAAGAAGACTTTGAAGTGATTAAGTGTAAATAGAAGGATTTGACTTGATTGTGTGATTCTGTGTTTGATGTGTGGGTATAAATGTGTGTGGGTTTACCGCAGCTCTTCCTCTTTTTTCCTGTCTGAGAGAGAGAGAGCTGGAGACTTGAGATGAATAAACCATACTGAGAAATTATCCAGTCTCATCATTTCATGATCCCCACAGCCGTGCCTTTTAATCCGAACGGCATGCGCAAAAATTCAAAAAGGCCAAAAGTAGTTATTACCGCTGTTTTTAGATCCACTTTCGAAAGAGCACGTGCCCCAGCCTGGTACATGGAAAAACCCTGGATGTGCAGAATTGGATAACAATCGTGTTCCGTGGCGTTATTCAAATGCCGGAAATCGCCGCATGGTTGCCACAACCTGTCAGCTTTAGGCACCATGTGTAGCGGGGATGCCCACGGGCTGTTGGAGCACCTGACGATGCCCAACTGCTCTAAATTAGCAAACTCCTCTTGCGCGCTGGCCAGTTTAGTTGCGTCCAAATGCCAAGGACACATGAACACCGGCAGGCCTTTTGTCGTTATAAAGTTGTCGACCCTGTGTTTCGTTACCGTTGCCGAAAAAGTCGGGACCGTGAGTGCTGGGAACTGCGCAAGCAAATGTTGGTACTTGCCCCCAGAGCTATAACGTTAGCCAGTGTTGTCAATCCAGCTCCCCAAGCTGTGCAGGGCAATGAGGAAAAAGAGGCAGCGTCCACTAAACTCCTATTAGCAGCATCAACAACCCATAAGCACATAAAAAATCTGCGCCTAAAATGTGGGCGGAACATGCAGCTATCACAAAGTCCCACTGAAAGTTACGTCCGTGTAAGCATATCGTCAGTGTCCGTTCGCCAACTGTCCTGATGGTGGATCCATTGGCGGCCGTGAGCTCGGGACCGCTGCATCCTGCCACCCTGTCTGCGTTGACCGGCAGGATGAGGCTCTTCTGGGAGCTGGAGTCCACCAAAAACCGTCTCCCCGAACGTGTGTCCATGACATAAAGCAGTCTGTTCCTGTCGCCATTGGTTGCAGCTGCTACTGAATTCCACAAGTGCCATCTTTCTGGCTTCATGAATCGCCATAGCGACAGGCAGTGTTGGGAATTCAAGCCGAAATGGCGATGATGAAAAACAGATTGCCCCATTCCTTCGTCTTCTGGTGTCCGTCCCAGCTACCACGAACTGCTCCGCGGCCTCACTGGAGTCGCTCATGGATGCCGGTGCCACTGTCTGCACGCTGACTCCTGGTCGCTGAAATGAAATGGTCCGCTTCCTGCATCAGGGCACGGTAGTCCTTAGCAACCAGCCATGGCGAGTTGGCCAGGATCGCCCTCGCTGTAGCCGGTAGATTCCTGAGGAACAAGTGGGCGAACAGGAAAGATTCGTCATCCTTCCCCCTCAGCACCAACATGCTCTCCATGAGCTCCACTGCTGACTTGTCCCCTAACTCTGAACGTGCTAGAAGTCTCTCCGCACTCTCACCGTTGGAAAGGGTATAGCGCTGGAGAAGCATCCTCTTGAGCGCTTCATATTTTCCTTAGGCCGGCGGCTCCTGGAGCAGGCTCATCACCTGTTGCGTGGTGCGCGCATCCAGCGCAGCGACCACGTAGTAATATCTTGTGTTATTCAATTCAATTCAACTTTATTTATATAGCGCCATTTCACAACAACAGTCATCTCATAGCACTGTCAACTGTAGGGGGAACCCCCACAGTTGCAGAAAGACCCCAGCAATCAGGCGATCCCCTGTGAGCAAGCACTTGGCGACGGTGGAGAGGAAAAACTCCCTTTTAACAGGAAGAAACCTCCAGCAGAACCAGGCTCAGGGAGGGGCAGTCATCTGCTGCGACTGGCTGGGGGGTGAGGGGATAGAGAAGAAGAAAAAGAACAGACATGAGAAGAAAAGAACAGACATTATCCATTTATATCCCACAGAGTGCAAACTGGGCTTCTATGTGCAAGAACCACGCAGTCAGGTTGTGAAGCCAGAAGTCTGGGAGCTCGATTGAGACCATGCACACAGCGCTGGTGCTCTCCTTTCAGGCAGTCTCCAGGGCGGTGCTCGGCTCGCTTTCCATGGCACGCCTTAGGGTAACCAATGTGGAGAAAGGAGGCAGTCAAGGCAATGAGCTAGACGACACAGAAACTTTATTCTTTCTCCAACATATCTTACAGTAAAAGAGAATCCTAGGTCTCTGTGCATTCCTCTTTTATGTCTTTAATTTCATGCATCGAGACCCGGAACTTCCAACCATAACACATTGTCGTTTGAACAAAGAAATGTGTGGTACATTAACATAACATAATGCCGGCAATGCTCCAACACTCTTCTTCTCTTCAGCGGCACTGGCAGCTTTTACTCTCCCCGGCGGGCGCATGGACCCAACAGTCCTGTCTGATACCCCCCGTTGACACCTCTTCCATCGGTCCATTGTTCTCTCCTTCCCCCTGTCTTCTGTGGGTGGAGAAACCCCCACACCATGCCCCCACAGATACACATTTAACAGGAAAATGGAAATTTTGAAGACAGAATTACAATATTCCATGTTTTGAAATGCACTAATATAATTAGCATACCGCTAATATGGAAAGTAACTTCTCTTATACTTTTAAGTATTTTTGCTTTCTTAAATTAGAGGATGAGGGTGCTTCCTGATCTGTTTGGCTACTTCACAAAATCATTTTTGGCCACACAATCCCCAACAGTATCAAGGTAATGAATGTGTTGCCAGCTGCTCTCTGGTGACATAAATTCATTCCACAAAGATGTGGCATATGCTAGAGGATCAAATTTCTTTATCCTCCTGGAACTTGTGTTGTTTTCTAAATTGAAAGAGCATAAGGTCCCACTTTCACACGACAGTATAAAGTCCTCACCTCAATAATTGTATCAGCACATAAGAAGCTTACTGTAATTACAATATTGTCTTCTGAGTGCAGCAGTCTAGAACATGAAATACAAATCATTTTTAAATTAAATGGAAACTCGTTCAAAGGGAAGCAATACCAGAGAAGGATTGAGGGATTAAAATGTTATTCAGGCACATTTAATATTTACAGCACAATCGCACAATTAATCTGACAATGTGTTCTGTGTTTAATACCAAAACTGACTAGCCCCCTCTTTATCAAATGTTTTATTAAATACAATTTCTGACCCAAATTCTTCGTATGTATGTTATTTCACCAAAAGACCTATTTCACCACAGACGATTTTAATAAAATACATACTGTAGGTAAACAAGTGTTAATGGCTCAGTCACCTGTGAACACTTGTGTATACCTGCAAACTATGCAAAATATGTCAAAAAATGCACTTTGGGTTCACCTGGCTCTGAGTTAGTGTACTTTTTTTCACTTGTATATGCCTGTGAACACATGCAGTATTTCAACCCAGAATACAAGCACACACAAGTACATATGGGCACAAATACAAGTGGACAAGTGAGGTATTGGCAAGTATTTTAAAGTGACACTCCACCAAAAATCAAGGTGTTTCTGTTGTTAACATGTCTGTAACATGTTTTTGTGACTTACAAGGCATATCGAGAGTGAAATCACTCAAATGTCTCATATCTCTGTTTTTTTTTTTTGCTGTAAAAATTCACTTAACACCCCCCCCCCCCCAAAAAAAAATGTGAGTTTGGATAGAGCGTTTCTAGCTACACAAGTATTCCTCTTAGTCTGATTGGTTAATGTTAAAGCCAGTCAGGCTAAGCACTGGGTATGACCACAGACCTGAGTTCACTGCCTCAGGGTAAGAAGGAGGAACCGAGGAACAGCAGGAGCTTTTCGTCGGCCTCCGTCGGTCTATGATGACCATGGAAGAGAATCCTAAACGTCTACTCTGCTGGAACAGCACCGCCTGTGGCTGAACAGGCCAATGCGCGAATGGCAGTCCCTGTCACACAGGTCGCACTTGTGGGTGGTCTCCGTGCTGCTGGAGCTGTGGCGGTTCTTCCTGCGGGTCCTTTTTTCATCTGCTGCAGCAGTCAGTCTCTCTTCACCCGCCTTGAGCTGTCTGGTCAGGGTGCCTCTCCATTTGGAGCGGTCCGTTGCAAGGTCCTCCCAGCGCTCTGTGTTGATCTCCAGGGCCTTCATGTCTCTCTTGCAGATGTCTCTAAAGCGCAGCTGTGGGCGGCCAACGTCTCTCCTGCCAGACGCCAGTTCTCTGTAGAGGACATCTTTGGGGATTCTGCCATCCTCCATACGGTGAATGTGGCCTAGCCAGCGGAGCCTGCGCTGCCTGAGTAGAGTAAACATGGAGGGAAGGCCGGCGCGGGACAGAACTTCTGTGTTGGGCACTTTGTCCTGCCAGGATATGTCCAGGATGTGGCGAATGCAGCGCAAGTGGAAGGAGTTCAGTCTCTTTTCCTGCTGGGCGTATGTTGTCCATGTCTCACTCCCATAGAGCAGTGTGCTGATGACGCAGGCGTTGTACACTGCCATCTTCGTCTTGACAGAGAGTTTGGGATTCTCCCACACTCGTGTGGTGAGGCGAGCGAGTGTGGAGGCTGATTTTCCAATCCTCTTGTCGATCTCTGTATCAAGGGAGAGGTTGCTGCTGATCGTGGACCCCAGGTATGTGAACTGATTCACGACCTCCAGCTCGTAGTCATCGATGGTGATGGTTGGTGGTGCTTCCATGCCTTGCGCCAAGATGTTAGTCTTCTTCAGGCTGATGGTAAGCCCGAAGTCCTTGCATGCCTGGG
Source organism: Pholidichthys leucotaenia (assembly GCA_020510985.1). Taxonomy (NCBI): domain Eukaryota; kingdom Metazoa; phylum Chordata; class Actinopteri; order Cichliformes; family Pholidichthyidae; genus Pholidichthys; species Pholidichthys leucotaenia. The sequence continues at coordinate 261,297,505 of CM035843.1, forward strand.
AGAAGCAGTACATCAGGGTCTGAAGTTCCTGCTGTGTGTGGGTCGCGACTGCAGCGTCATCTGTGAACAGCATGTCTCTGATTAGAGCCTCGCGTACTTTGGTTCTGGCTTTCAGGCGGGCGAGGTTGAAAAGCCTGCCGTCAGATCTTGTGTGCAGGTAGATTCCCTCTGTTGCTGTGCTGAAGGCATGCTTCAGGAGCATAGCAAAGAAAATCCCAAAGAGGGTTGGTGCAAGTACACAGCCCTGTTTCACTCCGCGGCGTATGTTGAATGGCTCTGAGACGTTGCCATCGTGCTGCACTATCCCCTGCATGTTGGTGTGAAACGATTCGATGAGGCTTTGCAACTTTGGTGGGCATCCTATCTTTGGCAGGATCTTGAAAAGGCCCTCTCTGCTGACCAGATCGAACGCTTTGGTGAGGTCGATGAAGGCAACGTACAGGGGCATGTTCTGTTCTCTGCATTTCTCCTGGAGTTGGCGGATGGAGAATATCATGTCTACCGTCGATCGCTCAGCGTGGAAGCCACACTGAGACTCGGGGTAGACACGTTCGGCAAGCTTCTGTAGACGAACGAGAACAACTCGTGCGTAGACTTTGCCAACAACGCTGAGGAGGGAGATGCCCCTGTAGTTGTTGCAGTCACTTCTCTCCCCTTTGTTTTTGTAGAGGGTGATGATCTTGGCATCCCTCATGTCCTGTGGTATGGCACCTTCCTTCCAGCACTGGCAGAGGACGTCATGCAATGGCAGCAGTAGGGCGGTCTTGCAGTGCTTGATCAGGTTGGGGGGTATGCCGTCCTTGCCAGGTGCCTTGCCAGCGGCCAAGCTATCAATGGCCTTGCTGAGTTCGTCAATGGTTGGCTCGGCATCAAGTTTGTCCATGGATGGCAGCCAATCGATGGCATCAAGGGCTGACGGTGTCACGGTGTTCTGTCTGGAGTAGAGGTCGGAGTAGTGCTCCACCCATCTCTCCATCTGCTTGTTCTTTTCTGTGATCATCTCCCCAGTGGAGGATTTGAGGGGGGCCGTCTTACTCTGAGCCGGACCAAGTGCTTTCTTGATGCCATCGTATATACCACGGATGTTCCCTGTTATGGCAGCGGTTTGAATGTCTTGGCTGAGCTGAGTCCAGTACTCGTTGGCACAGCGCCAAGCAGTCTGCTGAACTTTGCTTCTCGCAGCCCTGAGAATCTGGAGATTCTTCTCGTTTGGGTACTTCTTGTACTCGGCAAGAGCTGAGCGCTTGGCTTCAATGACGGGGGTCATCTCGGTCAACTTGGCATCAAACCAGTCCTGTGACTTCGAGGTCTTCCTCCCAAAGATAGCTAAGGCTGTGCGGTGGATGGCGTTTTGCAGGTCTTCCCACTTCTGCTTTGCAGATTCTCCTTCTTGTGGTACACCAAGTTCCTTCTCAAAGGTGGAGGCAAACCGCTCAACAAGTTCTGGTTGGGCCATCTTGCTGGTGTCAAGCCGTGCCTTTCCAGGCTGTCTAGCACGATGGAATTTCTTCAGCTGCAGCTTGACCTTGCAACACACCAATGAATGGTCTGTGTCGAGGAACTGCAGGAACTGAGGAACAGCAGGAGCTTTTACAAGTTGGGAAAGATGGCAGATTATACATGTTCAGCTTTTGGCTGCGTGAGCAAGAAATCCTCTTCTTTTAAATTACATGTCTTACCCACAGACATGAAAATACAACAGCAATGATTAATTTCATTTTGGAAAAATCTCAGTGTCCCTGCTAAAATACTGGAGAGGATATGGGTTTGCAGCCTCCATTTTACCCTGCATGCTGGGGGAGACGGCCCTGGAGTGTGTGGTGCAACAGCCGGGGCAAGTATTGTCGTAGGTGAGCCTGCGAAAGGATCATTTTTGGTGGAGCGGAGAGCCGCTGCCCGGCCCCATGTGGAGGCTGGAGGGCTCCTCATCGGTCTCTGGTTGCCCACTCATCGCAGATCTTCCCGGCTTTCCCACATGGGAGCGAAGGAGGTGAGTGGACCGGCATCCACCGGCAAAGCAAGCTCGCTGGGGGCCAGCAGTCCAAGCAGTTCGCCCTCAGCGAGAGGTCTTTTCGCTGTGTGTGAACAAGTGAGCCAGCCTCCAGCGAGCAATCTGCTCACTGTCCGGTGCACCCATGATGAGTGGGCAACTAAAGACTGGCAGGGAGCCTTTCAGCCTTCACCTGGGTATAGGCAGAGACTCTTCGCTCCACCGAGAATGATCCTTCTGCAGGTTCACTTATGGAAACCTTGTTACGACTTTTACTTCCTCAAGTTGGATCGCCTTCTGGGAGCCTTGTACAATGTCGTAGTCTTCTTCCAAACACTGGTGGGTGGGAATATATGTGGAGCTAATTAGAATATTGATAGATCCGCGCATATTTAAATAGGTGGAAGATGCAAAAGCTCCTTCCAAGCTTTTCTAAGACAATGAAAGTTTTTTGTGTATAAAAAGCCACAATATACTATTTCGGGAAATCTACATTATTTATTTATTTTTTTTATTTAAGTTTTTGTAAAGGGTATACACGTCATTACAGCATTGCATTGTTTACATTTTCATCACATGTTCCCTTATTTTTTGTTATTTGACAACATTGGAAGAATAATTACTACAACACCCCTTTTTTTTTGTTAAGTGAAAGAAAAAGTGAAATTAAAGAGAACAGAAAAAACAAACAAACAAACAAGAAAAAGAGCAAAAAAAGAACAAACAAACAAAAAAATAAAAATAAAAGAGCATCTGAGTAGCGTTGGAACAAAGAGCGGTGCCATTATTGAAATGGTATTTGTCAAAGATTAGATCTAATGGAAGACACATATGCGATCCAGGGTTGCCAAAAGTTCAAGAACCCATCCAAGTCCTGTCTCAATGCGAATGTCAACTTTTCCATCGAGTAAATGTCTTGAATCAAGTTAATCCAATCTTCAGGTGTAGGACAGTCCTTCAACATCCATTTTTTAGTGAGGGCTTTTTTACTTGCCAATATTAAAACAGTGAATAAGTATTTTTCTCCTCGTCTTTCCAGTGAATCCGGTAGTAAACCCAAATACAAAGTTACAAAAGAAAAGGGAACTGTTATTTTGAATATTTTCCCCAATATTGTCTGTACATTGGCCCAATATTGGTGGATAACTGGGCATGACCAAAACACATGAAAATGATTTGCAGTCTCTTCACCACACAAGTGCCAACAATTCAACCCCTTATGAGTAAATTTGTTTTGTGCAGGTATTCTGAAAAATCTTACCAAATTTTTCCATCCAAATTCTCTCCACTGCAGGGATGAGGTACTTTTCCATTGCTGTTTATTTAGCTTTTCCCATATTTCCAGTTGTAAAGTGAAATTCCCCTCTTTTTCCCATCTCTCTTTTATATATGATGTGTTGTCTCCTTTTAAGTCTTGAAGACCTTGGTATATTTTAGAGATGTATCTGATCCCTGGGATCCCTTTATATGCCATTAAGAAGACCTTCAGAACACCTGACTGGGCCCTTTCCAAATCCTCCTTTTTAAGTATATTGTTTATGTGGTGTCTAAGCTGAAAGAACCTGTAAAGGTCTTGATTTATTAGACCTTGTTTTTTCAAGTTTTCAAAACTTCTTAAAATTTGCCCTTTAAAAAAATCGTAATATTTTATCAGTCCATTCTCTTTCCACTTTTTAAATCTAGTGTCTGTCTTATTAGGAGTAAAGTCTTGATCATAGGCGATCCATTGCAGAAATCGATAGGGCTCTTTAGTTTGATTCTCTCTGACTATCTTAAACCAAATTTTTAGCGGGGTCTCTATCCACGAGTTAGTGTTATTCAAAAGTTTAGGTAAGGCATTGTTCCCTATTATCGCCTGTAGGGGGATGTCACTTGTTATTTGGCATTCCATCTCCTTCCATTGTGCAGTGTAGACTGGGTTACATATCTCTACTAAAGTTTTAATTTGTGCGGCTTTAAAATAGTCCCTGATATTTGGCAGCGCGAGCCCACCTTTGTCTTTGTTTAGCTGTAGGGTTCTATATCTGATTCTAGGTCTCTTGCCCTGCCATATGAATCTTGAGATCCTTCTGTCCAGCTCCTGCCATGTTTGTTTGGGAGGTTCTACCGGTATTGTTTGGAAAAGGTATAGAAGACGTGGAAGTATATTCATTTTGACTGCTTCAATTCTTTGTGCAGTACCCAAGAATGGTATCATATTCCATCTTGCTAGATCAGATGTTATTTTTGCCACCAGTGGATCATAGTTTAGTGTTATAATTTTGTTGAGTTGTTTCGGGATATTGACCCCCAGATATTTCATAGATTCCATCTCCCAGTTAGTTTTGAGTTTGCTTAGTAAATATTGATTTGGGTCATAGTTGAATGTTAAAACTTGGGTTTTATGCATGTTTAGTTCGTACCCCGATAAATCTCCGTACTCTCAAAAAACTGAGATTAGTTCTGGAAAGAGGTGTCCGGCTGCCCCAGGTATATTAAAATGTCATCAGCAAAGAGTGCTATTTTATGTTCCTTCTGACCAAGTGTAATACCTTGAATTTTTTGATTCTGTCTTATCCATTGGCTCAGAGGTTCTATGAAGATTGCAAAGAGCAGTGGAGACAAGGGGCAGCCCTGATGACATCCTCTTTCCAGCTCAAAAGATGATGATAAATTACCGTTAATCCTTATTTTAGCTGTTGGTTTTTTATATAATGCCTGGATAGTTCTAATGAAGTTGTTATGAAAATTGAAACTGGATAAGATTCTATATAAGAAAGACCAGTCAGCCGAATCGAATGCTTTTTCAGCATCTAATCCCAATATGACTGCATTTAAGTTATATTTTTTTAATATGATGAATTATGTGTAAAGTGCGTCTAATGTTGTCTTGTGTCTGTCTTATAAAACCTGTTTGGTCTAAATGAATTAAGTCCGTCAGTATATTTTCTAACCTTTTGGCAAGGATAGTAGTAAAAAGCTTATAGTCCTGATTTAATACACTGATTGGTCTGTAGTTGGAGCATTCTAGTTTATCCTTTTCAGGTTTAGGTATGACTGCAATGACCCCTTCTCTCCAGGAGGGGGGGATTTCCCCTGTGTGGAGGACATAGTTAAATGTTTTCAGGAGGAGAGGAGATAGTTGCTGTTTCAAGGTTTTGTACCACTCTGCTGTATAGCCATCTGCTCCTGGGGATTTGTTAGCTTTAAGTTTCATAATTGCTTTTTCTAATTCTTTAGGTTGTATTTCTGACAGTAGTGTTTTATTTTGAGACTCAGTAAGTTGGGGAAGGTTTAATGTGTTTAGGAATGCTTCGGATGAGTTTTTATGTTTTTTGAGGGAGTACAAGTTCTTATAGTAGTTCTCGAAGCTTTTAAGAATATCCTGAATTCTGAATTTTATTTCCTTTGATACTGGGTCTCTGATTTTGTAGATTGCTCTTTCCGTTTGTTGTTTCCTCAATTTATAGGCTAGTAATTTTGCCGATTTGCTGCCTGCTTCATAGTATTTTTGTTTCAGAAATGTAAGTTTCTTCTGGATTTCTATTGTGTAGATCTCATTTATTTGTTTTTTAATTTCCTTAATTTTGAGCGAGTCATTAGAATGAGTGTTGTCTTTGTGCTCTTTTTCTAGGTTCTTAAGTTCTGACTCTAATGTGGTTAGTTTTTCTTGTCTCAGTTTCTTTTGGATTGCCAGTTTTGCGATAATCTTTCCCCTTATTACAGCTTTGCATGCATCCCACAGTATTAAAGGGGATACTTCTCCATTATCATTTTCTTCCAAATATCTGAGAATATCTGATTCCACTTCATCTTTCAGTGGTCCTTTCAGGACATTTGAATTCAACCTTCAAGAAAATGTATTTGTGAATTTTTGGGTACTTAAGTCCATATAGATCGGACTGTGGTCAGAGAGATCCATCAGTCCTATTTTACATGTTTTTACTCTTCCAATGTCTCTATTAAACATAAAAAAATAGTCAATCCTTGAGTATGATGAATGTGGCGCTGAGTAAAATGTATAATCTTTTACATTGGGGTTGAATTCCCTCCACACATCACAGATTCCCATTTCTTTTAGTAGCATCCGAGTTTTTCTACTTTGAGTGTTATTTTGATGTGGAGAAATACCTGATATATCCCAGTATGGATTCAGTCTTAGATTGAAGTCTCCACCACATATCACTAAACCTTGGGCTTTAGTTATCATTAGGTCAAATACATTTTTATAAAATTTCCAGTTAGCCCCTGGAGGTGCATATACATTCAGCAGGGTGATATCTTCTCCCTCTAGCCGCCCAATTACCAAACTGTATCTCCCTTCTTTATCTTTGTGTTCTGACTTTTTTTCAAATGTAATTTTGGTTGAGATCAATGTCGCTACTCCCCTCCTCCTCCCTGACTTATATGAAGATGAAGAGATCATATTAAACCCTTGTCTATTGAGTTTAGTGTGCTCCACGTCTGTTAGGTGGGTTTCTTGTAAAAATATTATTCCTGCTTTGTCTTTTCATTTTGCCTTGAATCTTTGATCTTTTAACTGGATTCAGGATCCCTTTTACATTATATGAGATTATTTTGGTTACACCCTGTTTCTCCATTGTGTTGTCTTATTTAGCATAACAGTGTGGTGGCCCTTTTTTATGCTACTCAGAAACTGAAAGAACATTAAGAACATAAAAAACATTAAGAACATAGTGTAAAAAACTTTAAAACAAAAAACTGACAAAAGAACTTCCTGAGCCGAGGTCTTTTTAGTGACCTTAGAAGAGCCTTGATGGAGTGTAGGCTCTGAGGGAAAATCCTCAAACTCTGTTACGTGTTGAGGGCCCTCTCTTACCCCTGTAAGTTGCCCCATGTTTTTAACGTGAATTTCAGATCCCAATCCGAACTTGTAATTAGGGCTGGGAACGATCCCCAATTTCCAGAATTGATTCGATTCCGATTCTTGAGATCCTGAATCGATTTGATTCCGATTCAATCCCGATTCGATCTGGGGAATTACCATTTTAATAGCCATTTTACTTCCCATGAAACAAAAATCTTTGAGACCTAATGCTGCAAATTGTACCAAGAATCTTCTGACTTTGTTAATACATAAATTATCACATATAGAACTGACCTGTCATATCCGGCTCTAGGGAGCCGGGCAATCAGAGCCAGGGACAAGCCAGTGAGTCGAGATGTTTTATTCTGGGTAAGGGATAAGGGATGAGGAGAGCACAGACACTCATACAGACGTACATTCTCAGGCTGCACAGCGCAGGGGTAGGTAGCTCGTACCGGACATGGGGGTAACAAGACGTGCATACTCACAGCGGGATACAAACACCGGAATGCTGCAAGGGGAGTTGAGGCTGACACCAGACGAAGGGGCTTCAGCCTAGCAGTGCTTATGTCGCAGCCCCGAATGATCGAAGCTGCTCCTCTTTATACTCATTAACAGCGCCCCAGCTGATGAGGATTAATTGGCCCCAGCCGTCCCGTGACACTGACAGCTGGGAACCAGCTGAGGCACTGCCCAATGAGAGGCAGGGATAAAAGGAGCATGGGCTGAGCGCCGAGCCGGCGTCTCACCCCATGGTGACAGAGCCTCCCCCTCACGGTCGGGCTCCCGAACGACCAGGAACATCCCAGCCCCCCCCCCCCCCCTCCCCACCTAGGGTGGGCGGAAGGGAGGCAGGACCGGAGGGGAAGATGCAAAGGGAAGGACAAAAAAAAAAAAAACAATAGACCAATGTAGGGCAGCAGGGCAGAGAAAAAAAAAACCCAAATACAATACCCTACAACACAGGGAAAAGGATTAACCCAGAGCACAGTTAGGGAGAAAACTGAGTTAGGACACAGGTAGGGAAAATACCAAATACGACTACAGACAGCATACAAATAACGTATAGATCGGGGCAAAAAAAAGAAAACCAAAAACCCACCAAAAAGGTGGCAGGAATGAATAAAGCAATCACAGAGTATAGTTAAGGGGAACAAAACACACTACTCCATAATGCACCAACAAGACAAAGGTCAGGACAAAAAATGATGAAAAACGCTGTGCATGGATACTAAAGAAAACAAAACACACAGCACTGAATATATAAAAGATCACCTAAAGAAACAGAGGTGACAAGGACAAATGGGTAATAATGAAGTACAGTTAAGTGGGAATGAAACACATTACTTCAAACAATAACAAACACAGTCAATGTTAAAGTCGGGGCCAGGGAAGGCCCCCCACGAGGATAATAAGACAGAATGGGGTGATCACAGAGTATGGTTGAACAGGAAACCACACGCATACTCCATGATGCACCGACGAGGCCAAGGCTAAGGTAAGGATGAATGAAAACGCTGAGTAAAGATAAGAAAATGCAATACACAGCGCGATACATAAGGTGAGTCACCAAGAGGAAAAAAAGGTGACAGGGTAACAGGATAACAATACGATAAAAATGCTGAGTATGGTTAAAAAAAAAAAAAAAACACAGCACAAAAACATATATTCCCCTAATGGACAAAAACTACACCCGAGTGACCTCAATAATAATAAAAGAAGTAAAGGACACCCGAGGAGACGGCAGGCAGAGTCCAAAACGGCCGGAATTGTTCTGGTAATCTCCCCGCCCATTGTCCAGTTGGCAACCCGGGGAAGAGAAATGTTCGGACGGCGAACTCTGGGCCCAGATCCCAGGAATCCAGTCCAACGGCTGCCGAACCAGGCCGCCCAAAGGCAAACAGACCAGTGGGGGGAAACCAGATCGCCGAACCGAAAGTTTTGCGGGTCGGGTCGTCGACCCGCATCACTCAACCACCAGGACCGTTGAGACGGACGAAGGGTCAGAGCGGATCCCGGTGGAAGAGGCTCAGGGGAGAGCCGATGACGAGGGCGGCGGGCCTCAGGGAAACGGCCACCTCCTCACCGGACCTGGACAACACTGGGGCAGCACCCACGTCGGACCCCGATCGGGCCTCAGGCGAACCCACGTTGGACCCCGATTGGGTCTCGGGCGAACCCACGTTGGACACTGCACCAGAACCGACCTCCAACGTTGAACCCGGACCCTCCAGCACCACGAGGAACAGCAACTCCTCGCCGGTGACCCTGGAAGAAGGCTCAGAAGAGAAAACAGAACCGGCATCAGGATCACCGGCAGCGCCAGAACCCGGCGAGACGAGCTCAGACGCAGCGGGCGGCTGCACCCTGCTCGTCTCCCCTGGAGATAGGCTGAAGTGCTCAAAGATAAAAAGAAAGAAAAGAAAGGAGAGCACTCGCCTGATCTCGGGTTCTGACGCCGTCCAGGACTGCGAAGATCCAGGATCCGTCGTCAGGAGGTCGTTGTCAGGCTCCCATCTAGCCGCGTCGGGCCCCGCAGCCAGCACGATGGTCAGCGCAGCTTGAGATCGCTCCAGCTCAGGTGACCCCGCCGACGACCCACTCGGCGTGAAGCCAGAAGAATCTCGTCCCGCTGGACCGAACCGCTCCTCCGTGGAGACCCAAGGACGCTCAGTCGTCAGCGTAGACTCCACGCAGCAGTCAGTCCCCCTCCTCCGTCCGCAATGTAGCTGCGGAACCACAGGCCCTCTCCATATCCCACCACGTTGACCCGGAGCCGGGGACCGCTCGGCGGAGAGAGACACAGAGGATGCGGGATTAGGCATACAGGTTACAGCAGGTGGGGAGAGTTCAGGGAGCTGCGAACCCTGAACTTCTCCTCCAGGGATGTGACAGAGCAAATCATTAAGCAGGTGTGAAAAAACAATGACTTGCCTGCCCCCTGGAGGTTGAGTATCGCCTGCTGTAGTGGATTCTGCTTCTTCTTCTCCCCGCCCGGCGATAACGGAGGACCCCCCGGGAATTCGTCTGAGGATCGCTCGCGTTGTCTCCAGCAGAGAGCTCACCAGGCCGGGATTCCAGGCACACACAGCGGTCAGGAAGCGCGTCGAGGAGGAGGGGGAAACAGCCGGGGTGAGCCAGCCCGAATGTCCAGGAATGACAGCGGGGGAACGAGGCTCAGGGGACGAGGCTGTAGAATCTCCACACTGACGAGGCGAAGGGATGACAGCTGCGTGGGAGGAACGGTCCTGACGATGACCCAGAACTGGATCCGGACGAGGTTCGTGCAGAGGTGACTCGGCGATGTGACGACGACTACTCCCAGGGGACGAAGCGAGGGGGAAACCCAGGATTCGCCGCTCCAGATCGGAGATCGAGACGAGGAAGGCGTCGAGCACGGGAAGGCTTCGTAGCCCTGAAGTCCTCACCATCAATCTCACTGCCGCCGCCACATGCCTGAAGGTGGTGACAGGAAACACAGTAGAGCTCGCGACAGCCACTCGACCCCGGACATAACTGCTGTCAGCTGCGGCTCCTCGAAGGGAATCCCGAGTGACGTGGCGCAGGTCGGGGGAAGTCCTCTGGTTGGCGCGAACTCCCGGACTGGAATAGCGGCAGGAACGGGACTCCGAAGCGGGGAAAGACGTCGCCCACTTCGACTCCCTGCCGGGATTTCCATCCACCCCGTGGAGCTTCTCTCGCTGTGTACCTGCAGCGTTTATCCTGGCACTGTCCTCCAGATGGTACAGAGAGTGAGGGTGACAGTCCAGGAGTTCCTCAGCACGGCCCGGATGCCAGCGTCTCGCGTTGGAGGCGTCGTGCAGGGTGAAGAATGTCCCGTCGACAGCCTCCGAGATGGACCTCAGCTCGTCGCCCTGGCGCCGGAAGTGACTCCTGGGAAACGGCATGCTAGCAGCGCTGACACCCGGAGAGAAAGGTACATTTCCACAGCGACTCACGGCCGCCGGCAACTCTTCTGGCTGCGACATACTGTCATATCCGGCTCTAGGGAGCCGGGCAATCAGAGCCAGGGACAAGCCAGTGAGTCGAGATGTTTTATTCTGGGTAAGGGATAAGGGATGAGGAGAGCACAGACACTCATACAGACGTACATTCTCAGGCTGCACAGCGCAGGGGTAGGTAGCTCGTACCGGACATGGGGGTAACAAGACGTGCATACTCACAGCGGGATACAAACACCGGAATGCTGCAAGGGGAGTTGAGGCTGACACCAGACGAAGGGGCTTCAGCCTAGCAGTGCTTATGTCGCAGCCCCGAATGATCGAAGCTGCTCCTCTTTATACTCATTAACAGCGCCCCAGCTGATGAGGATTAATTGGCCCCAGCCGTCCCGTGACACTGACAGCTGGGAACCAGCTGAGGCACTGCCCAATGAGAGGCAGGGATAAAAGGAGCATGGGCTGAGCGCCGAGCCGGCGTCTCACCCCATGGTGACATGACCCAAAATCAGTTACAATAATGCATTTTTTATTATTTAACTTATCATTTCATAAAGTGCTCACAGGTGCTTTCTTTAGTGCAAAGGGTGTGTCGTGTCAAGTTAACCACCCAGAGTAAGTAAACAAATTCAATGCATGAACCATGCATACATAATCTCACTGTATTTCAGTCCCTCCAGGATTTTGTCAACTGTTTTTGTGATTGTTGTGGCCCAAAAAGCTTGGATTTGTGGGAGCTTTTCCAAAAAGTTATGGCACTTTTAGAGTTTTTTTGCACTCAAAGTTGTGTGAGGAAGTACAGATTTTAAAGCAGCTGCTTTTGCCATAGTTTACAGTGATGCTATTCTATGTAACACCACAAGAAAAGCACAGGATTGCCAAAACTTTCCTGTTAAACAGTGATTTATTTAGAATTAAATGCTCAGTAAAATTGTAAAAAAAAAGAAAAAAGACCAACATTGTGTTCTTGCTGAGAACTTAAAAAAAGAAAAGAATTTGTCATTACAACTAAATTGCATTGAATGCATGTTAGTCTGGAGAAAATGATGGCAGCACCTCCTTAAATCTTGAATTTGAAGGTCTTCTTCTGTGCTGAAATCCACATGAAGCAGGGATGCTCCTCCACTGACCACCTCTGACCTTCAGAAGGCCTCAGTGAGAATGAAGCTTCCAGTCTTCACACATCTGAAGGCAGATAAAAAGAATAGATTTCACAGTAAAATTAACATTCATATTTTTAGATCCCCACACCACAGTAGGGTTTGATAATTTAGGTTTTTTTTTTTAATATATATTTTAACTACAAATTAACTTTCAGTGTTTGAAAAAGGTTTCAATTCATTTCCTGAGAAGGTTTGTTCATTTCAATTTAGTTCTACTGAGTAAAAATAGCTTGTTGTACTGCAGCCTTTATTAATTTTATTGTGATTTATTCTCTTCACATCTCTTAAGTGGCAGAAGTCCATAATCTCATAAAATATACCTTAATTCTGCATTTATTCACATTCACATCCCCCATTGTGGGACTAATAAAGGCTTATCTTATCTTATCTTATCTTATCTTAAGCATTTACAGGATAACAGGTATCTGCAGGTGTGCATCTGCTCAGCACATGACCTCACATGGGTTTATGTCTTAAAGGGGTCATTGCACTTTTTATTCCACATTTTAAGAACTCACATGTCTTAATGAAATGTTTGTGACATATTATGTTCAAATTTTCTTTAATTATTTAATTATTGCAGGAATTTTTTTCCAGCCTTTCTGGTTTCAGGACTTGGCACTTCAAGATCTCTGAGACCGCTGTCAACTCTGCCCTCCTCTGTCACTATTGTAAACATTAGCCAGCTTCACAGAATATGGCTGCCCATACCTGACTAGCTCGAGGCCAACTACGGTGTTGCCAGCTCACTCTTTTATAGTGAGTCTCACTCTTTTGCACTGTCTCATACCACAAACCTTACGTACATGGTCAAATGTCATTAGATGAACAAGGATTCCATTGAGGATGAATAGAATTTATAGAAAAGAACGATCAATACTGGCTGGATCCAGGTGGCCTGTCCATCACGTCCTCTGCTCCGGAGCGAGCTGAGATTTGGTTACAGTGATCGATGTTCTCTGATCATTGTCTGTCATCCCCTGTTGTCTGTCTTATGGTTGTCTTTGTGTATTTTATTATATTGTGTCATCCCTGTTTATTTTTACTGTTTAGTATTATTGTCCTTGCTGTCATAGATAGATGTACTTTATTGATCCCAAACTGGGTCTTTGATCGTGTTGTGTCATCCCCTGTCTTAGTTCATGGTTGTGTGTGTATCTCTTCACCTAGTGTCCTCAGCTCCTCATGTTTCCATACCCATAGCCACTCTGCCTCATGTGTGCTCCTGTTCAGCTCCTGATTGTTCACAGCTGTCTTGTGTCTAGCTAATTATTCCCTCCCTTGTATACAGATCATCTCAAAAAATTAGAATATCATGAAAAAGTTCAATATTTTTTGTCACTCATTTCAGAAAGTGAAACCCATATATTATATAGATTCATTACACAGAGAGTGATATATTTCAAGTGTTTATTTATTTTAATTTTGATGATTATGGCTTACAGCCCATGAAAACCCCAAATTCAGTTTCTTAAAAAATTAGAATATTACATAAAATTAATTTAAAAAAATAGTTTTTTAATAGAAATGTGGACCGACTGAAAAATGTGTCCATGTACACACTCAATACTTGGTCAGGGCAAATTTTGGATTAATTATTTTATCAATGTGGCGTGGCATGGAGGTGATCAGCCTGTGGCACTGCTGAGGTGTTATGAAGGTCCAGGTTGCTTTGATAGTGACCTTCAGCTCGTCTGCATTGTTGGGTCTGGTGTCTCATCTTCCTCTTGACAATACTCCATAGATTCTCTATGGGGTTTAGGTCAGGAGAGTTTGCTGGCCAATCAAACACAGTGATGCCATGGTCATTAAACCAGGTTTTGATACTTTTGTCAGTGCCGGGTGGGGTGGGGGGGGGGTGCCAAGTCCTGTTGGAAAATGAAATCAGCTTCTCCATAAAGCTTGTCAGCAGAGGGAAGCATGAAGTGCTCTAAAATTTCCTGGTAGACGACTGCGGTGATTTTGGTCTTGATAAAACACAGTGGACAAACACCAGCAGATGACCTCTGTTCAGATCAAAGTAAATTTTGCATTTCATTTGGAAATCAAAGTCCCAGAGTCTGGAGAAAGAGTGGAGAGGCACAGAATCTACTGTAAGTTGCTTGAGGTTTAGTGTGATGTTTCCACAGTCAGTGATGATTTGAGGAACCACGTCATCAGCTGGTGTTGGCCTACTGTGTTTTATCAAGATCAAAGTCACCGCAGTCGTCTACCAGGAAATTTTAGAGCACTTCATGCTTCCCTCTGCTGACAAGTTTTATGGAGAAGCTGATTTCATTTTCCAACAGGACTTGGCACCCCCCTACACTGCCAAAAATATCAAAACCTGGTTTAATGACCATGGCATCACTGTGTTTGATTGGCCAGCAAATTCTCCTGACCTAAACCCCATAGAGAATCTATGGAGTATTGTCAAGAGGAAGATGAGAGACACCAGACCCAACAATGCATATGAGCTGAAGGTCACTATCAAAGCAACCTGGGCCTTCATAACACCTCAGCAGTGCCACAGGCTGATCACCTCCATGCAATGCCACATTGATACACTAATTAATCCAAAATTTGCCCTGACCAAGTATTGAGTGTGTACATGGACATACTTTTCAGTTGGCTAACATTTAACAAAAAACTATTTTTTTAATTAATTTTATGTAATATTCTAATTTTTTGAGAAACTGAATTTGGGGTTTTCATGGGCTGTAAGCCATAATCATCAAAATTAAAATAAATAAACACTTGAAATATATCACTCTCTGTGTAATGAATCTATTTACTATATGGGTTTCACTTTCTGAAATGAGCGACAAAAAATATTGAACTTTTTCATGATATTCTAATTTTTTGAGATGATCTGTATGTGTCTTGGTTCTGTGTTCATTGAGAGGTCAGTGTCATTCCTATGCCAAGTTCTCTGTGTTGTTTTCCTGCCATGCTTCATGTTCTCTGTATGTGTTCCATTCCTTTGTGTTTGCCAAGTTTAGTTAGGTTTGCCAGGTCAAGTTAGTTTAGGTTTCAGCCCATATGCTGCCTTTTGCTTTGCCCTAGTTTATGTTAAATTATTATTATTTGCCTCTGATCCTGCCTGCACCCTTGAGTCCTGTTTTCACCCTCATCTGCTGTTAAGCAGATACATGACAAAAACATTATAAACCATGCTTGGTGCGAGCTTCCCAGTACCACTGTTATTTCAAAAGCTAACACCTTTGGCTCCCCACCCATCTACATGGCAGACAGTTAGGCTGACCAATCACTGGTCAACACCAAATTTATTGCCTAAGTTTTTTAGCTGATTTAAGACAATTTTGATGTGCTGAATCCAAAAATCACATTGGTTTTGCTCAGTCAGGTCAACTTTTTGAATTATGGTCACATGTTTTTTACATTTTTGTTCACATGTACAGGTATTATTGCTTTATATGATGCAAAATTCTTTTTTATTTCTTGAAATTCTCAGAATTTTGAACAATGATGACATAACATTCAATTTACATGTACTTACCTTTATCAATGTCTACTATTCAATTTACAGTACAACTGTACAACTGCTGTACAACTGCTTACAACTTAGCATAAAAACCTAGCCTGATCAAGAGAAACGGATGTCATCTTCGGATTCAGCGGTGCAAAATTGTCTTAAATCAGTTGAAAAAACACAGACAACTTACAAAAAAATAATTTTTGTTATGGTGTGTAATAGAGTAGCAGGCAGGTATCAAAGCTAGTGATGTTTACTTTTTAGTGACGTTTCCCACTTCTTGACGTACAAGAAAATCCCCAGAAGAGTCAAAATGGCTTCTTGGAGAGAAAAGCAAGATAAAGCAAGCTAAAGGCTGTGTGTTGTTTTGAGAGAAGTGAGCATTTTCATGTTTTTTTTGATAATCATGTTGTAGAGGAAAAGGATGTGAGGTGAGGCACGAGCATGGACGATACAGAATCTTTACTCCCCTTCGGTTGCTGTGCATCCGACTTTTATTGCTTTAATCTCATGCATAACAACCGAGGCTTCTGACATTATACATGTTGCATGGACAAAGAGAAATGTGTGGCGCAATTATCATAACAGCTTGAAACATAAGTTACAATACATTCACACCCCTGCGTCTTCACACACCAGCTTGGTGCGGCAGGAGGCAAAAGGCACATCTTTGTCTGGTTGGTTTCAGTCTAGTCTTCCTCTCCCTGGGAGGTGTATAGAACTACTGTCCCATCAGACCTTCCCAGTGACCTTCCTCACTCGGTCCATTGTTCTCGTGTTTCCTCTTGCCTTTCTGGGTGTGAGAGAACGCTCACACGCTGTGTATAGTGTTTGCCACAATGTGACCAATAGATGCATTTCAGAAGGTTAAAACCAAGAAAAACAATTTTTTTTCAATCAGTAACCCCTTTAATACTTTAGCCTTCATGCTTTTACCTGTAATCACACACAGCTAACATACAGACAAATGGACAAAGCTTGTATACCACTTGGGTCTGTGTGTACTACACTTTTATATACTTGCAGTTAGGCATCACCACACATATGAACAAGATATTGATTATTTATATAGGGAGCCCAATTAATGTAGCTAGCAAAAACACATACATGCCTGCTATTTTATTTAAAAAAAAAAAACAGCTGTTGTAAAGCAGCTATAACACATTTTTTGCTACTTTTAAAACAGTTTGACTTTAAGTTTCATCATGCTTTGGCTTCATTTTTTTCTCTTTCATACTGTTGTATATTTTACTCTTATTCTTTCATATGTATTCTGCACATTTTCTATCCTGTTTTTCACAACTGTAACACAGGAAATTTCCCCACTGTGAAAATCAAATTTATTTTTTGGTATTCTATAATTTCCTAAAATGATGAAGTCATTCAAGTTACTGTAGCATACAATAACCCAAAACTGTAAAAATTATTATGCTTCCATCTATTGTTATCCAACTTCATACATGCATACAGTATGTTGATATTCAGGTTATACATTTTGGGGTGGGGTGGTATTGGTTTGTTTGTTTTATTTAATCTAATTTACCTTTTTCTTGGATTTTAATGATGTAATATTAAGGATGTATTTCTAGAATGGTCAACTCAGGTGCACAGCTGTTCAAATGTTTGCAAGAGGCAGTCAGCCAGAAGAAAGTTGGCCTTAAAATCATACAAGGATGACTGAATATCAAACCAAGAAAAGCATAAATAAGGATTATTTAAAACCGTGAATCACACAAAGCTACATTGGTCGAGTCAAAAAATAAAAACTTTAAAAAAACCCTTTAAACTGACCTTTAAGGTTACGCACAGTAAGTTGTGTACCTCAGAGTTGTACCATGGCTTTTATGGAATATTGGATGTATATGCTCCTCCTCTCGGCGCCACACCAGTAGGCTGCCTTTTGCAACAGCGGCTCGATTCCGAGTTTTTTTTTTCCCTTCCTCTCTCTTTTGATCACTTTTTTTTTTTCACCCCACTTATATCACGGACACACAGATCGTCCCAAATGTCTCCTGAGCCGGTGGACGGAGCCACTGTTTATAGCAGGATACGATACAGCAGAGAAGAGCTGCTAGCATTCAACCGCCACCCGGTCCCATTGGAAAAACTCGACATACCGAGAGAACTGAGGCGAAAACGCCGCGGCTGCCGGGCTGGAGTAAGGCGGAGGACAAAAAATATAAGGTACAGACCCTCCCTTCCATCTGTTGTCATGGGAAATGTACGGTCGATACTGGGAAAGTTAGATGAGCTAGCGGCTATCTCCCGTTATGATAGCACTTACCGGGAGTGCTCTCTCCTTTTGTTTACTGAGACGTGGCTAACTGAACTAGCAGCAGATGCTAACATTGAGCTGGAGGGTTTTCACATGATACGAGCTGACCGAAGACCAGAGAGTGGCAAAACTAGGGGCGGTGGAGTGATAATGTATGTTAACAACAACTGGTGCAGACCGGGACATATCACTGTTAAACAACGACACTGCAGCAAAGACATTGAGTTGCTAGCTGTTAGCATGAGGCCTACATATCTCCCGAGAGAACACTCACACGTGATCTGCATTGTTGTTTATGCAAATCCGACGGCGAACGCTGGGACAGCGCGTGACGTCATCCATTCAGTAACCAGCAGGCTGCAGACAGAACACCCAGATGCTCTTCTCCTCATCTCAGGCGATTTCAACCACGTTTCACTGTCTCCCATTCTGCCCACTTTCACCCAGTATGTCACATGCCACACTAGAGACAATAAAACACTGGATTTGTTCTACGCAAACACTAAGGAGGCGTACACCTCATCACAACTCCCCCCACTTGGGAGATCGGATCACAACTTGGTTCATCTCCGACCGGTGTACAAACCCCTAGTGCACAGACAACCTCCGGCCATGCACACTGTGGAGTTATGGTCTGAGGAGACAATGGACACTCTAAAGGACTGTTTTGAAGCCACTGCCTGGAAGCAGCTCTGCGATCCACATGGTGAGGACATCGATGGCCTCATTCACACCTTCACGGGCTACCTCAGCTTCTGTGTGGACAAATCCGTTCCCACCAAGACCATACGGCGTCACTCAAACAACAAACCCTGGATCAACCCTGAGATAAAAACACTTCTGAGAGAGAAGAAGAGGATCTTCAGGTCGGGGAACAGGGAGATGCTGAAGTCCGTACAGAGGGAGCTGAGGAGAAAGATCAGAGAAGGCAAGGACAGCTTCAGGAAGAAGATGGAGGACAAGCTGCAACAGAGCGACATCAGCGGGGTCTGGAGAAACCTCAAAACCATCTCGGGGCTCCAGAATACCTCCCCCCAGGCCACGGGGGGCAGGGAGTGGGCGAACAACCTGAATCTGTTTTTCAATAGATTTGACCAACCGCCCTCCCCCCTGTCTGCACAACAACCACTGCTGCCTCTAGGAAATCAAGTCCTGCTGCCCACTCCCCACTCCACCGACACCCCCCCCCACTCCCAACACACAGCCCCCCATCCTGACCCTGACCAAGACCCAGGTGAGGACGGAGCTGAGGAAGATCAAGGCGAGGAAGGCGTCGGGACCGGACGGCATCAGCGCAAAGCTCCTCAAGTCCTGTGCAGACCAGCTGTGTGGGATTGTGATGTATATCTTCAACATGAGCCTGAAACTGGGGAGGGTACCACAGCTGTGGAAAACATCTTGTGTGGTACCTGTACCAAAAACTTCCCACCCCAAAGACCTGAACAGCTACAGACCGGTGGCCTTGACGTCCCACTTGATGAAGACCCTGGAGAGACTGCTCCTTGCTCATCTCCGCCCCCTGGTGGAACCAGCGATGGATCCACTCCAGTTTGCCTACCAGCATGGCATTGGGGTGGAGGATGCGGTGATCTTCCTCCTTCACCGTTCTCTGTCCCACCTGGAGAAGCCCGGGAATATGGTGAGGATCATGTTCTTTGACTTCTCCAGTGCTTTCAACACCATCCAACCGATGATCCTGAAGGACAAGCTGCTGCGCGCAGGGGTGGACCAGCACCTGTCATCATGGATCCTGGACTACCTCACGAACCGGCCTCAGTTTGTGAGAACCCGGGACTGTGTTTCCGACACGATCATCAGTAGCACGGGGGCCCCCCCAGGGAACGGTGCTGGCTCCCTTCCTGTTCACTCTTTATACTGCGGACTTCTCACACAACACAACACATTGCCATCTACAGAAGTTCTCTGATGACTCTGCGATCGTTGGTCTCATCTCCAACGGAGATGAAGCTGAGTACAGAGGGCTTATCCAGGACTTTGTGGACTGGTGCCATCGGAACTGCCTCCAGATCAACGCGAGGAAAACTAAGGAGCTGGTGGTGGACTGCCGCAGGCATGGGCAGCCCCTCACAGCACCAGTAAATATACAGGGAACAGACATCGAGATGGTGACATCCTATAAGTACCTGGGTATTCATCTGAACAATAAACTAGACTGGTCACACAATACTGACGCACTCTACAAGAAGGGACAGCGCAGGCTGTTCCTGCTGAGGAGACTCAGGTCTTTTGGTGTACAAGGGGCGCTGCTGAAGTCATTCTACGACACGGTGGTGGCATCAGCCATCACTTTTGGAGTGGTCTGCTGGGGCAGTGGCATTACTGCAGCCGATAGGAAGAGACTGAACAAACTGATTAAGAAAGCTAGCTCTGTCCTGGGGCAGCGCCTTGATCCGATGGAGGAGATAGGAGAGAGAAGGACGGTGGCTAAACTGTCATCTCTGCTGGAGTCCGAGTTCCACCCTATGCAGGACATACTGGATGCACTGAGGAGCTCATTTAGCAGCAGACTACATCATCCCAGGTGCACAACCGAGAGGTTTCGTAGGTCCTTCCTACCAACGGCTGTCAGACTGTACAACCTAAGCAGGGCTGCTCGCAGAGATAGCAAAAAGACGTAACAAACTAATAGTTTTTTGAATGCAAAAGATGCAACAGACTTACACTATGGTCCTCTCCGGTATACAACTAGGAACATACCGGTCACTATGGAGGGTGAGAATATGTATGGGCACATGATCATACCATGTAGGATAACTAAATAGACGGTTATGCTGTTTCATCCCACCTAGCAACAATGCTCTGCACTGTGTGTGTTTATATATTTACATATTTATTCCATCTAGCTACAATGCTCAGCACTGGGTGTGTTTATATTTATATATCTATATATTTATTCCATCTAACTACAATGCTCCGCACTGTGTTTTTATATATCTACATATTATTCCATCTAGCTACATTGCTCCGCACTGTGTGTGTTTATATACTTGCATATTTATTCCACCTAGCTGCAATGCTCCATACTGTGGGTGTTTATATATTTACATATTTATTCCATCTAGCTACAATGCTCTGCACTGTGTGTTCATATATTCATATATTTATTCCATCCAGCTACAATGCTCTGCACTGTGTGTCTGTGTGTGTGTGTGTGTATATATACAGTATATTTTATAGTAATATGTACATATGTATATTAGCTGCTCTTGCTTGCTTGTTTTTTCTTGCCTTCTGATTGTTGCTCTGAGTGTTGCTATCCCTGTGCTGTTGCAATCCTGGAATTTCCCCGTTGTGGGACTAATAAAGGCTTATCTTATCTTATCTTATCTTATATATTCATGTATTTATTCCATCCAGCTACAATGCTCTGCACTGTGTGTCTGTGTGTGTGTGTATATATATATTTTATAGTAATATGTACATATGTATATTAGCTGCTCCTGCTTGCTTGTTTTTTTTCTTGCCTTCTGATTGTTGCTCTGAGTGTTGCTATCCCTGTGCTGTTGCAATCCTGGAATTTCCCCGTTGTGGGACTAATAAAGGCTTATCTTATCTTATCTTATCTTATATATTCATGTATTTATTCCATCCAGCTACAATGCTCTGCACTGTGTGTCTGTGTGTGTGTGTATATATATATTTTATAGTAATATGTACATATGTATATTAGCTGCTCCTGCTTGCTTGTTTTTTTTCTTGCCTTCTGATTGTTGCTCTGAGTGTTGCTATCCCTGTGCTGTTGCAATCCTGGAATTTCCCCGTTGTGGGACTAATAAATATTTATTCCATCCAGCTACAATGCTCTGCACTGTGTGTCTGTGTGTGTGTGTATATATATATTTTATAGTAATATGTACATATGTATATTAGCTGCTCCTGCTTGCTTGTTTTTTTTCTTGCCTTCTGATTGTTGCTCTGAGTGTTGCTATCCCTGTGCTGTTGCAATCCTGGAATTTCCCCGTTGTGGGACTAATAAAGGCTTATCTTATCTTATGGCTTCTACTTTATTGCCAAAGAGCTTTTTAAATCTGGACTACTGTGTGTGTGTTTGCAAATCTGAACCCATTTAACCCCTTGCACTCTGGTCAATTTCCCTAAAAACGCCAAAAAATAACATACCCAAAGTAAATCAAAAGCTGTTCTTCAACCCTTTGCAGCATCTTCATGGGGTTGGTCTCATTTAAAAGAAAACACTTTGAATTTTTTGGCAAAACAGTCATAATCTCTCTAAGTGCTCCTGCCACTGAGTAACAGTCATCTAAACATACTGAACTTGAAGAAAATAAATTTCGCCTGGGTGTTTTTTTTGGATACAAATGCTTGCAAATAACACACAGCTTCAGATACTGGCTGGAAAATGCAACAGAAATGTAGAACCAAGTGTTATCCAGCTGCGGTCAAAATTTTGTAACACTACCACAAAAAATGAATATATTACACATATGGCGCATGTTTAGGGCGCATATATTGTATCCATATTTCCCACATATACCTAGCAGGCATGACGGTGCATACTTTGGAGGCTTCACGTCTTAATGGACAAAGAGGACCTGACCCTGCGGAGACCTACGAGAGGTGTGAAGTTGGTCTGGCAGGAGATGGGAAGTTGGAGAGAATGTCCCAGCAGGAGCCCCGGATGCTAGAAGGATAAGAGACAATGGGGACGCCAAGGAGTCTCGGGGGCTGTATGTTTGCTAAAGGACTGTAGGTTGGGGGTGTGTGACTTGGGGAGAGTATAAGAGCTGTGAAGGACGATTGTTCTCTCTCGTTTCGAGATTCTGTGATTGATAGAGGATGTAACCCTTCAATAAACCTATCCTGAGAAATAAACTCAGTCTCGTCTGTGAAAGGCATCCTCTACACTAGTGACCTACGACAAATTATGGCCGGTGGCGACGATCTTCCCACACCGGACTCTTCAGGAGCCAACCGGGTTAACGCAGCTACCACACTACAGCTGCCCGATTTCTGGCAACATAACCCGCGCTCCTGGTTTACCACTGTGGAGGCGCAGTTCCACCTTCGGGGAATTTCCGCGGACGCAACGAGGTTCTACCATGTCATCGCGAAGCTGGACAGCCTCACAGTGCAGCGGGTGGAGCGCCTGACCAACCACCCGCCCCAGGACGGCAAGTATGGTGCACTGAAAGCCGCCCTCATTCGAGCCTTCACCCCCTCGCAGGGAGAGCGAGCAGAGAAGCTTCTGGCGCTAACAGAAGGCGAAGCAGACAGGCCGGCAGATCTGATGGCGAGGATGATGAACCTGAGAGGCGAAGACGACGACAATTTTATCTTCGCCCACCTCTTCCTCAGAACACTACCGCCAGCAGTGAGAGTCACCCTGGCCAGCTCACAGCTGCTCAACAACCGTGACTACCATGGGCTGGGCCAGGAAGCACAGCAGCTCGTCGACGCCCATAGATGACACGCAGCCACGACGGCGGCAACGGAGCTGAACGCACCCCCGCGAGACGAGGGGAGACCAGAGGCCGCAGCACCGGACCCACTGACATCAGCAGCGGCAGAGACCAGGAGAAACGGAGCGGACAGCACCCTCTGCTTTTACCATCGACATTTCGCCGAGAGGGCGCGCAGATGCATCCCACCGTGCCGATACAAGCGCCAGGGAAACGCCAAGACCGAGAGTCGGTAGCAGCTGCTGCTCTCGGCGCGAAGAACAAGCTGCTTTTCGTGACGGACGCGAATTCAGGGAAGGATTTCCTGGTGGACACAGGCTCCCAACTGAGTTTCGTCAAGCCTTCCTACGCGGACATGCTGGCGCCTTCCAGCGGACCCCTGGTGCTAGCGGCAAATGGCTCGACGATCAAAACCTATGGGGAGAAGACGCTCCTCCTATCCTTCCACGGTCGCACCTTCGAGTGGACTTTCGTCGTAGCTGCAGTTAGCAATAACATGCTAGGTGCTGATTTTTTGTGCTCAAATGGTTTATTAGTTGATCTTACTAATAGACGTATGGTAAATGCACTGTCTTTCCACTCTATCTCCTGTACAGCTCGGGTGGCCCCGCCTTCTGCACATGCTAATGTCACAGCTGCGGGTGGTAAGTTTCATGCACTACTCAATCAGTTCCCAGCACTCACAGTCCCAACATTTTCAGCGTCAGTAGCCAAACATGGGGTCGAGCACTTCATAACTACCTCTGGCCCCCCTGTTTTTGCAAAAGCTCGGCGCTTGGACCCAGCTAAACTGGCCATCGTGCGTTAGGAATTCGCCAACTTGGAAAAACTGGGCATCATTAGGCGCTCTAACAGCCTTTGGTCTTCACCGCTGCACATGGTTCCTAAGGCCGACGGCTCGTGGCGGCCTTGCGGTGATTTCCGCAGGTTAAATAATGCTTCAGCACACGACCGCTACCTGATTCCGCACATCCAGGATTTTTCGGCACATTTGGCGGGGGTGCGCATCTTTTCCAAAATAGATTTGGTGCGCGGTTATCACCAAGTCCCAGTCCGCGCTCAAGACATACCCAAAACGGCAGTAATAACCCCCTTTGGGCTTTTTGAATTTTTGCGCATGCCTTTTGGCCTCAAGGGCGCCGCACAGACATTCCAACGTATGATGGATGCGGTGTTGCGCGGCCTCCCTTTTGTGTTCGTCTATTTGGATGATATTTTAGTAGCCAGTACATCCGAAGACGAACACAAACGCCACCTCACAGCGGTTTTTCAGAGGCTGACAGAGCATGGGTTAATAATTAACCCAGCGAAATGCCAGTTCGGGGTAGCGCAAATCGATTTTTTGGGCCACCGCGTTTGTCCAGAAGGAGCGGTCCCGCTGCCCGATAAAGTACGCACGATAACGGAGTTTCCCCAACCGCAGACAGTTAAAGCATTGCAAGAATTTTTGGGGATGGTCAGTTTTTATAACCGTTTCCTCCCCAGCGCAGCACAGCTCATGCACCCACTGTACGCGGCACTTAAGAAGCAAAAACCTGCAAATAAGGTCGAGTGGTCCCCGGAACGGGAGCGCGCTTTCTCCCAGGTCAAGTCAGCCCTGGCGAACGCTGTGTTATTGGCACACCCGGTGCCAACAGCTCGCATGGTGCTAACCACGGACGCTTCCGACGTAGCAGTTGGGGCAGTTGTCGAGCAACTGGTAGCAGGGAGCTGGCAACCGCTTGCGTTTTTCAGCAAAACATTGCGCGATAACGAGCGGAAATACAGCGCGTTCGATAGGGACCTTTTAGCCCTGCATTTGGCCATCCACCACTTCCAGTTCTGGCTGGAAGGGCACCGTTTCACCGCGTTTGTAGACCACAAACCATTAACATTTGCAATGGCCTGACATAACGCACGGCTCAGGAGACACACACGCAGTCTCAGGGTAGATTTAATAGCTTTATTGAACAACAAGAGTGCGTGGCTGCGTGTCTGTGGGATAAGAATGTATTGGTGGTGGGCGTCTGCATCAGGCACGGGGGCAGGAAGCCGTTCAGCTGGACAACCCTAAGGGAGGAAGCAGAGGGAGAAGGGTAACGGGCACCACACCAATACAGAAGACTAAGACAGTTTGCTGGCTTACTTGGTTTGGGCTGGTGGCTGGCGTTAACAAGGGCGTAGCCCGGGAGACAGCAACCTGGAGTGCCTGCAGCAGCAGCGAGGAGGCAGCGGCGAGGAGACGAGGTCTGCCGCCGGGGAATCCACCTGTGCACAGGGGAGAAGACTGGGAGAAAAAGAGGTGAGGGAAGCTTACTCAGATTTCCTTGCTTGGAGAAGGGGGTTCCTTGCAGCAAGAGATACCGATGAGAACAGACGGCTTCAGGCTGAAGCCCAGGGCAGAGTGAGTTAAATACCTCGCCGCTGACGAGGCGCAGGTGTGCGCGCAGCTGGCGCCGCTGATGAGCAGCGAGTCATGACAGTACTCCCCCCTCTAGCAGCGCCTCCTGGCGATGGTTTCTCCGGGTGCGCTCGGTGGAACTCAGCGATGAGAGACGGGTCCAACACAAACGAGGAGCGCACCCATTGTCTCCATTCAGGTCCATAGCCCTCCCAGTCCACCAAATACTGCAACCCGCGACCCCGGCGCCGGGAGTCCAGGATGGCAGAGACTGCCCAGGCCGGATGGCCACCTATCATCCGGGGCGCGGGCTGCGCTGCAGGTGGAGGGCAGAGGGGGTCAGAGACCACCGGTTTAACCTTGGAGATGTGGAAGGTGGGATGGATGCGGAGGGAGGGGGGAATAGCCACACGCACAGCCACCGGGTTGATGATCTGGGTAATGGGAAATGGGCCGATGAATCGTTGTGCCAGCTTCCTCCTCTCACCCTTTAAATTAACGTCCTGTGTGGAGACCCAGACTTGTTGGCCCACCTGGTAGGCAGGGGCAGGTCCCCTGCGCCGATCCGCCGTGGACTTGTTGCACTCCGCCGTGCATAAAAGCGCATTGCGTGCCGTGGTCCAAAAGGAGCGGCACCGCCTGAGGTGCGCCTGGACTGAGGGGACAGCCAACTCCCCCTCCTGCGCGGGGAATAGAGGTGGATCATAGCCCAGGGATGCCTTGAAGGGGGACATCCCGGTGGCAGAAGAGCGGGAGGTGTTGTGGGTGTACTCCACCCAGGCGAGATGTGTGCTCCAGGACGCGGGCTTAGATGCAGTAACGCAGCGGAGCGCAGCCTCCAGCTCCTGATTGGTCCGCTCACACTGCCCGTTGGATTGGGGGTGATGGCCAGAGGAGAGGCTTACTTTGGCTCCCAGGGCGTTGCAGAAAGACCTCCAGACGTCCGAAGTGAACTGGGGACCCCGATCGGAGACCACGTCAACCGGTATCCCGTGCAGTCTGACCATGTGCTGGATGAGGAGGTCCGCCATCTCCAAGGCAGAGGGGAGCCCCCGTAGAGGCACAAAGTGGGCGGCCTTGGAGAACCGGTCAACGATGGTCAGGACTGTGTCGAAGTTGTTGGAAACGGGGAGACCGGTGACGAAGTCTAGGGCGACGTGCGACCAGGGCCTACCAGGGACGGGCAGGGGCTGGAGCAGGCCCGCGGAGGGAGCATTACCTGACTTGCTGGTGGCGCAGACGGGGCAGGCCCGGGCGTAGCGGGCGGCGTCCTTCCGCAGTCCTGGCCACCAAAAGGACCGTTGGAGGAGGTTGATCATCCGGGAGGACCCAGGGTGGCAGGTGAGCTTCGAGGTATGGAGCCAGTGGATAACCTCCCCCCGGACAGCAGATGGCACGAAGAGCCTCCCCTCCGGTCTGCCGCCAGGGTCCGGTTCCGACTCCTGCGCCCTCCGGATCTTGCTCTCAATGTCCCAGGAGACGGCCCCCATGATGCACGACCTGGGCAGGATGGTGTGGACCGCATCTTCTGACGCCTCAGGGGTGAATTGCCTGGAGAGGGCATCGGGCAGGCCGTTTTTGGAGCCGGGCCTGTAGGTGATGTTAAACCTAAACCTTGCGAAGAACAGGGACCAACGCACCTGGCGGGCGTTCAGACGCTTGGCAGTTCTTAAATACTCCAAGTTCTTATGGTCGGTGAGTACCAGGAACGGCAAGGCGGCCCCCTCCAGCCAGTGGCGCCACTCCTGAAGCGCGAGTTTGATGGCCAATAGTTCTCTGTCCCCCACGTCGTAATTACGTTCCGCCGGGGACAAGCACCGAGAGAAGAAGGCGCAGGGCCGCTTGGCTCCGTTGGCTGATGACCGCTGGGACAGCACCGCCCCCACCCCGTATCCGAAGCGTCCACCTCCACAATGCACTGCAGCGCGGGATCAACCTGGCTGAGGACCCGGGAGGAGGAAAACTCCGTCTTCAGCACCTGGAAGGCAGCTGTGACCTCTTCAGTCCACCGGAACCAGACCTTAGGGGAGGTGAGGCGGGTCAGAGGGCCAACGATGGCTCCAAAGTTAGGGACGAAGCGGCGGTAGAAATTGGCAAACCCGATGAACTGTTGCACCTGTTTCCTCGAGGTTGGCGTGGGCCAATCTACCACCGCTTTGACCTTCGCTGGGTCCGGGAGCACCTGGTCATGGGAGATGACGAACCCCAGGAAGGAAGTTGTCTTGGCGTAGAACTCACATTTCTCCGCTTTCACATATAGTCGGTTCTCCAGTAGCCTCTGAAGGACCCGCCTCACGTGGATCCGGTGCTCGTCCCTGGATCTGGAGAAGATGAGGATATCGTCCAGGTAGACGAACACGAACAGGCTGATGAAATCCCGGAGGACAACATTTATGAGGTGCTGAAAGATGGCTGGAGCATTGGTCAGCCCAAACGGCATGACTAGGTATTCAAAGTGGCCGTTTGGGGTACGGAAGGCAGTCTTCCATTCATCTCCCTCCCGGATCCGGACGAGGTGGTATGCGCTGCAGAGATCCAGCTTGGTAAACCAGGTCACCCCCTGGAGGGAGTGGAAGGTGGTGTCCATCGGGGGCAGGGTGTAACGGTCCTTCTCCGTGATGTCGTTGAGGGCACGGTAATCAATACAAGGACGAAGGGAGCCATCCTTTTTGCCCACAAAGAAGAACCCTGCGCCTAATGGTGATGATGATGGGCGGATAATCCCAGCACTGAGCGACTCCTTCAAATACGTGTTCATCGCCTCCTTCTCTGGTGCTGACAGACTGTAGAGGCGTCCCGAGGGTAGAGGTGCCCCCTGGCGGATGTTAATGGCACAGTCATAGGGCCGGTGTGGAGAAAGAGACATCGCCTTGGACTTGCTGAAGACCGCGTCCAGGTCATGGAACTCCGAGGGCACCAGGGTGAGATCCGGAGGCGCGGCGTCCTTAGCAGAGGGAGGAGAGGACGGGGCGCAGGCAGCGGATTGGAGACAGGTGCCCATGCAAAAGGAGCTCCAGGCAGACACCCTACCGGTCTTCCAGTCCAGGATGGGGTTGTGGAGGCGGAGCCATGGGTATCCAAGGATGACAGGTGTAGTAGAGGAAGGCAGGACGTAGAAGGTGATGTCCTCCCGGTGGTTCCCCGAGATGATAACCGGGACGGGGGACGTCCGGTGAGTCACTTTTCCCAGGGGGACATGGGAGACATTGACTAGGGCGAGAGGAGAATCGAGAGGGTGGCAACGGATGCCCAATCGGGTTGCCAGGCTTTGAGATATGAAGCTACCCTCCGCGCCTGAATCCACCAGTGTGTGAGTGAGATGCCCTGTGGGGTTGTGGCAGAAGCGGATGGGCAGCGTCAAATGTGTGAGGGGAGTTAACCGATTAGCGTCCGCGAGGCCCCCTACAGTGACTCGCGGACCTCCCTGTTTGGTTTCTCCGAACAATGCTCCACCGTGTGCTGGCTGCCCCCGCAATACATGCAGAGGCCCAACTCACGGCGACGTTGTTTCTCCGCTAGGGGGAGCTTTGTCCGGCCCGTCACCATCGGCTCCGACTCCTCGGAGGGCTCCGGCGGCGGTAACACCAGGGGGCGAGCTTGGGGCAGGCGCGCCGAGGCACCCCGCGAGCGAGAAGAGAACTTCCACTCCGAGGCGCGCTCGCGCAGCCTGTTATCCAAGCTAATAGCAAGGGAAGTCAGCTCCGCTAGCGTCTCCGGGATATCCCGGCCGGCCAGCTCATCCCTCAGACCAGAGTTAAGACTGCGAAGGAAGATGCCGCAGAGCGAACGCTCTTCCCAGCCGACTTCCTCCGCGGTAACCCGGAAGTCGATTGCGTAATCGGCCGCCGATTGGCTCCCCTGCTGGAGGCTGAGAAGGCGTTTTGGAGTCCCGTCAGACATAACGTCTGACA
This sequence comes from Pholidichthys leucotaenia, assembly GCA_020510985.1. Taxonomy (NCBI): domain Eukaryota; kingdom Metazoa; phylum Chordata; class Actinopteri; order Cichliformes; family Pholidichthyidae; genus Pholidichthys; species Pholidichthys leucotaenia. The sequence continues at coordinate 261,326,903 of CM035843.1, forward strand.
GGGGCCCCCAATTCGTTTACGAGCTCTGGTCATCCATGGCACCCAGTCTGGGGGTGAAAATTCACCGCACTACCGCTTATAACCCCCAGGCCAACGGTTTGTGCGAACGCTTTCACCGGTCATTGAAAGCAGCCCTCAGAGCGGCTCTCACGGACACAAATTGGGTTGATAAACTTCCATGGGTTTTATTAGGGTTGCGTTCAGCACCTAAGGAAGATTTGCAAGCCTCTCCGGCTGAGCTAGTTTTTGCCCAACCCCTCCGGTTACTGGGCGAATTCCTTCCAGAGAACCCCGCACCAAATCGCCCACCCGCTCAGCTGCTGCAGAGCGACACGGGATCAAACACCCTCCCCGGCCCAGTTCATCAGAGTTTCCCACGCATTTTTGTGCCTAAGACCTTAAAGAACGCAGAATTTGTCTTTGTCAGACACGACGCTCAGAGGCCAGGTTTAAGACCGCCTTTTGGAAACTGGGGAAAAACATTTTTTGCTCGATTTGGGTGACAGGAGGGAATTAGTCTGCATTAACAGACTCAAACCTGCTTTTGTTTTGGCTGATGAACAAGTGCAGTTAGCCGGGGCCCCCCGTCGTGGCACGCCGCCGGGGAGACACTGTTCTAAGCCTTCACAAGGATGTACTAACAACTCTAATCCACAGATGCAAGAAACGGCTACAGTCAGATCGAAACCTGCTTACAGCAGATATGGCACGAGGTTGAAGCCCAAGCAGTCGGAAGTGTGATATGTTGTGCCATTTTCTGTTCTGTGTGTTATGAGATGATTCTACGCATATTGGGGTGTACTTTGTCCTTATTTAGACATTTGGGGGGGGTTATATGGCGCATGTTTAGGGTGCATATATTGTATCCATATTTCCCATATATACCTAGCAGGCATGACGGTGCATATTTTGGAGGCTTCACGTCTTAATGGACAAAAAGGACCTGATCCTGCAGAGACCTACGGGAGGTGTGAAGTTGGTCTGGCAGGAGATGGGAAGTTGGAGAGAATGTCCCAGCAGGAGCCCCGGAGGCTAGAAGGATAAGAGACAATGGGGACGCCAAGGAGTCTCGGGGGCTGTATGTTTGCTAAAGGACTGTAGGTTGGGGGTGTGTGACTTGGGGAGAGTATAAGAGCTGTGAAGGACGATTATTCTCTCTCGTTTCGAGATTCTGTGATTGATAGAGGATGTAACCCTTCAATAAACCTATCCTGAGAAATAAACTCAGTCTCGTCTGTGAAAGGCATCCTCTACACACAGCTTTTTTCTTAGGTTGTTCCCAGGCGTTTTTGAACTGTGCCAAATTGTGCCAAATGGCACAGTTTGGAAAAACGTCTGTAACTTTTGAATGATTCAATATAGAAGCTTCATCTTGGGCTCTAATGAAAGGTGAAGGGCTGTGTGTGTGTGTGTGGGGGGGGGGGGGTTGTTTATTCATTCATGAATGAATTAATGAATAAACAAGCCTCCACAAACAAAGAAGCATGCCACGTAAAAAATGTGTGGCTTTTTTTTTTTACAAGAAAAAATAACCTACAGTGCACTAAAAACTATACTAAAATATTTGTAATGTAGAAGATAACAAATCCCCCCCCCCCCGCTACAGAGGACGGACATCGCCCATCGCTACATGACGGAAAGCGATGACGGTGCGCCGTGGTCTACTACGCACAGTTGGACTAAAATATCTGCAATATATCTGCAATCCACTACAGAAGAGTAGCGGGAGGGTGGGCATTCACAACATGACGGGGGGGCCGTTCGCAACATGACGGACCTGGACCGGAGCGGTCCGGTTCCGTCATGTTGCGATAACGCACTCTTGTAATTTACCGATCGGTCAAAAGTCATTTGGATTACAATTTTCAGGGATAAAAAATAATTTAGCTTATAACACTTACCTGTCCACAACAGTAAAGTCGCTGGCGAACTTCTCTTCCTCATTGTGAGACGAACATGACGCTGGTCCGCTTGTTATGGACTCGTGGTTCTGGTCACGCGACCCGGTCAAACCATAATTCCATTATTGGGTTTTGCGCTTGCATGATTGCGGTTTTGGCGAACGATTTTTCAAAACAAATAAGAACAGTAGTAAGAAAAAAAGACTGGCGAACGCTTGTGTGTCACCCAGCCTCACACAAAACAGCTTTCGAACTTCTGTGCTTCAATTGGCTGGCTGTATTTGCAGCCGTTGGTAGGCGGGTCCTTCTTGCTAGGTTTTCAGTCATTGGTTCTTCAAGGTTTCAGAAACCCAATTCAAGGCTCTTATTAGTCGAATGAGAGGTCAATCACATCTAAACCAATCAAAGCACTCCTTTGGCTTTCTGTTCGAGGCTGTGTCTGTAGTGGAAGAACGGAAATGCAGCTTTTTTTTTCAGTGTGCTCTAGGATGCAGCGCCCTTGTGCGCCCTCGTGCGCTCTAGGACACAGAGACGTGTCCGCCCGCGGTACACTGGAGTGCAAGAGGTTAACCAGCTCCAGTTTGTACAAAGTGCAGCTGAAAGATTTTTGATTAAACTGTGAATAGATAACATCTGATTGTGAAAAAATGTGAGTTACTATCAATTTTCATGCACAGTAAATACACTTACTGGCCACTTTAATAGGTGCACCTTGCTATTCCTATAGGTTGGATCCATATTGCCTTCAGAGCTGCCTTAATTCTTTGAAGTATAGATTCAGCAAGTTGCTGGAAGCGTTGTTCAGAGATATTGGCCTATATTGATATATACAGTTGCTGCAGATTTATTGGCTGCACAACCATGATGATCAATGTGTCCTCATTTCTTTCATGCTTTTCATGCCAAATTCTGACCCTAGTAGCATCTGATTGATGCAGCAAAAATTAAGACTCAGACCAGGCAATCTTCTGTTCTCCACTTTTGGTGAACCTGTATGAATTGTAGCCTCAGTTTCCAGTTTGTAGCTGACAGGAGTGGCACCAGTTGAAGTCTTCTGCTGCTGTAGCCCAACTGCTTCTAGGGTCAGTGTGTTGTGCCTTCAGAGACGCTCTTCTGTATACCGTAGTAGTAATGAGTGGCTATTTGAGTTAGTTTTGCTTTTCTGTCCGTGCCAGCCAGTCTGGCCATTCTCCTTTGACCTCAGCAACAACGTATTTGGACCTCGGTACTCACTGAATATTTTCTTTTTCAGAACATTCTATGTAAACCCTAGAGATAATTATGTGTGAAAGTTTTAGTAGATCAGCTGTTTCTGAAATACTCAGACCAGCCCTTCTGGCACAACAACCATGCTTCGTTCAAAGTCACTTAAATCATCTTTCTTTCCCATTCTGATGCTCAATTTGAACTTCAGCAAGTTTGTCTTGACCATGTCTATATGCCTACGTGCATTTTCTTGCAGCAAGAAAAAAACCTGCACTCAACTTTTGTGTTCTGCTAAGGCTTGGTTTATAAGGTGAAGCTTATAGTGTGGTTAATTTGAAAGTGAATCAATAATTTATCCAAAATCATAACACGTGGTCAAATTTGTTTTCCGCTGAACTCAGGTGACCTTGTCTGCGCCCTTATTTTTATGTTACAGTGAGTTTATCATTTGAATATGGATGGCTTTGTAGCTATTTGTCAACTTAAATCGGTTTTCAAGGGGTCCATGAGAGCAGAATAGAGGGCCAGATGTTCCTGTGCACCCATTGAAGGTCACAGCCACCCATCTAATGGCAGTGCGTGTGGTTGTGATCGAGGGCAGATGTTCCCAGGGTTATCCATTCCATATGGCCGCCACTCGTTCATGGGCCTTTTCACAGTACAGGTCTTGTAAACACGCTTCGGTTTGCTGTTCTCTCTTTTTTTCTCCCCTGTAAAACATGTCCTAAATCCAATCACCTAGTCCCTTTAGAGGGGATGATGTTGATGAACAGGAATGTGTAGTGGTTGTAGTGACCTATAAGCCCCTACTGAGATTACAGGCAGGCAAACAGCCAGCCAGCCCACCAGCCAGGCCAGGCCAGGGCATGGGGAAATGGCTAGGGCTTAAAGAGGGATTGTTTAGCTAGACAATGGTGTCTACCTGGTTTTAATCCCCCCCGCTCAGAAAGAGTACAGGGGATTGCCAGAGTTTAATAAATGAAAGTGCTCCTATAATCAGGATTTGTCAAAGTGCCCCTTTGTGTTAATCGGACATTTTTTACAGCATGGCTTTTGACATCTGCCACAGAAAGTGGTGTTAACCCTCCAGTGGCCCAGCTGCATGCAGCACATGTCTGACAGAGAAGTGCAAAAATGAAGTACAGCACAATGTTGGAGTATTTTGAACCTAAAAAGTTGACACATCTGTTGTGAAAACCAGGAATTGGTTTATTATTGCAGCTTTTTTGTACATTTTCCTTTCAAAGTTATAGTTAATGGCAAGGAGTGTCCCTCCTTCTGTGTCATCATATGGTGCAGCTTTCCTACATTTATTAAGGGTTACAGTTGAATGCAGTTCATCCTCATTACTCACTTAGAGGCTTAATAGGACAAGGATGTGTAATTACTTCATAGCCAAAATGTAAAGCTGCATTTTAATAATTAAAGATCAATGTATCAGCGGTAAAGCATAATAAATTGTTTTAAAATCAAGGATTACAACAGTAAATCCCAGTGGGCCAGATGTGAATATGGGAGGGGCTGCTGCGTTCTGGGGTCAGATTAAAGAGAAAATCCCACAGGACCACACTGTCTTTTTCCGGCAGCTTAGGGGCTTGTGTGGACTCAACATGCTGTAATCCACCGATTAGCTGATATAATCACCTGTAAATACACCTTGGCCATGAGGTTGCTCCAGATCATCAGGCCTTTCCCCGATGTCCCACATGGACGTTGGACACTTTGTCGATGAGGTGAGTCATATTTAACTCGAATAAACTTTCTGAGAATCAGAAGCAGACGGTCAGCTCAGACAGACAGCTGTACTGGATACGTGATCTGACTGAGTTCCCAGAAAATAAATTGAACAGATAAAAGCTCTCAGATGCTTAATAACCTCAATAGGTCGAGCACAAATGCTCTCAAAAAAAGCACTCGGTAAAATAGCACCAATCAGTGCAAATTTTATTCAAAGTGCTTTTTCTTGTACTTTGAGGTCTGTATTGTACTTAATGAATCAACATTTGACACATTGTTTAAATACAAAACATATGGAGGTTGCATTTTTTTTCCCCACAGAGATGCTAGTAAAATATGAGGTACATGTGCACAAGTGTGGTGGTACGGGTGGGGGTTTCTCCACCCAGAGACGGCAGCAGGGGGAAAGAGGGAACAATGTGCTGAAGGAGGAAGTGTCACCGGGGGGACTTAAACAGGACAGTAAGGGCTATTTGCCCCCCGGGGAGAGAAGGAAGCACCAGAACCACTGGAGGAGGAAAGGGTGTGAGAATGCAGTACTGGCGTTATGTTATGTTAATGTGCCACGCATGTCTTTGTTCCACACAGTGATTATGGTCGGGATTCCTGGGTGTCAATGCATAGAATTAAAGATTATAAAAAGAGGACGCACAGAGACCCAGAAGATTTTACTGTACTGAATGTTGGAGAAGGAATAAAGTTCATGTGTTGTTCAGCTCGTTGCCTCACCTGCTTCCTTTTTCCACATTGGTGACCCTGACGTGATAACTGCTACACATGTTCTTATAAATAACATATTTTCAAAAATTTTTGCAATTTTCCTCTCATACTTTAGAGTTTTTCTTCTTTAATTTACAGCTTTCTTATACATGAGTGAATTTATTCTGTTGAGAATTTCTGACCGTTTTTCTGTAAATTTGTGAGTTTTTCAAAACCATGGGGACCCACCGAATATGACCAAAAGAGCCACATGTGACTCTAAAGCCACAGGTTGCAGACCCCTAGTCTAAGCTATGTGTAGATAGGGTGGCCAGACAAAAAAAAAAAAAAAAAAAAATTCTAGGAAAGGAAAATAGTGAAACCTGGGTACATTTTGCCAGACCCTACATCAAGGCTCCCAAAAGCATGTGGGAAATGTGTTACAGTCTGGAGAGAGCAAGGTTGAACTTTTTGGACATAATTCCAAACAATGGGCCGTATTACAATGACGCGGTCCATAATCACTTCTCACTGACACAGAACATGTTTATCTGTGTTTCCAAGTTCATTTCCTTATAACAGTGGTGCAAAAATGAATTTTCCCCTGGGCGCAAGGTGTAAACGAGGTTGGTCTAATTATTCAGAGGTGTGTTTTAGATAATCCAATCCAAAGTGCTCCTGCCCATCCCTTTAATGCACAGAGCGCATTATCTAAAGTGAACTTTGATCATGACGGCTTATTTAAGATGGGTTTTGCGCTGGCCAAAGGATGTGCGCATCAGCCAAAATGCATGTGATAGTAATGCTGCTTGGTAGTAAGGAAGCCATCAATCACAGTTGATGTCCAGTTAGTTATTTTAGAAAGAACAAATGAGTAACAGATAATACTAGGCTGAAAAATCAGCTGAGTGGTTTAATAGATGCAACACATAGGCATGAATGGGTTTGAAACTGTTGTGGATTTTCTTTATATTAATTAATGTCCCTTGTTGATCTGGTTCATAAATAAGGTACAGAGTCAAAGATGCCTTTTCTGGGTATTTATTCTTGATCAAGAGGAAGATTTCATGCAGCAGTCCAGCAGAAATGTTCACAGTCATAATGGTGCAGGCAGTTTTTATACCTTGGAAAAAAGGTGAAGGGCCATATTACAAGGACACGGTCCATAATCAGTTGTCACTGATGCAGAACATGTTTATGAGCATTTCCAAGTTCATTTCCTTATCACAGCAGCATATAAATGAATTTTCTGCCGGGCACAAGGTGCAAAGAGGCCAGTCTAATTATTACATTATACGTTTTAGAGCACTTCAGCATCAGTTTCAGCTCTTACAGATTGAAGTGCAGGCCTGCACTGCAGTGCCTGGACCTCAGTCAGCTGAACCACCTGATGTGAAGCCTCCAGACAATGTTCCTCCTCCACAAGCTGGCCTAAGTGAGTCAATCAGCACTTCAGGTCAGTCTCATTTTTTGAGCCCAAATTACAAAAGCACACAGATGAAGATGATATTGATCATTTTCTAATTACCTTTAAATATATTGCACTGGCTTCAAAGGCATAACTTTGTTTCAAACATTGGGGGGGAGGGGGTTGCGATCTCTGCCCATATAAGGATATTTTTTTTTCCTTATAGGACTGTCAGGCCATCAGTATAGGCAGTTGTCTCCAATGTCCTCTTTTCAGGATTTTTTTAAGCAAAAAAAAATGACAGTATACATATGTATCCTAGTGTTGAGGAAGAGTGCAAAATCATTACCTTTGCTAAAAGGCCTGATTTACCAAATCTATATTCAGCCTTGTAACAGTCTATGCCACTATGAAGCAGCAGGCCTACTTAATACCCATTATGTGTTAAGTATTTCAGCACTGGCAGAAATCAAGTTTTGATTGCTGTTACCTGGTCATGTGTGCCTCATGTGCCTCCTCTCTCTCTGTAATTTCCCTGTTTGGGATCAATAAAGTACATCTATCTAGTCATCAGTACTCTCTCTCTCTCCCTCTGGACACCTGTGCTGATTCTCTGGTTACCTTTACCTCCTCTCTCCTCTCCTTCTTGGTTCACCCTGCTGCTGCCACATTCTTGCTCCTGATATAAAAACATTCAGTTAATGTTCAAATGGTTTAAAAGAGGTACTTCATGGACAGTTTTGGAGGATGTAATTCATGCTAAATTTTCCAATGCCAAAAACTTGGAAAGATGTAAAATATTTTTTTACCTCTTCTTCCCTCTTAATAGCATCTTAACAGTGCAATCAGTATTAACTGAGGTTAAACTAGCCGTTGAATGACGCTTAATCACCATTATTTTTAACTCATTTTATTTTGTTATTAATCAGCTGTGGTGATTAACACATTTATCCTGACAGGACTAATATTTTTTCATTAATTTATGATGTCACCACTTGCCACCATGTGGCTATTTCTTACCAAGCAGATGAACTAAGGACACTACTGTGATTTAGTCAGCTAGACTATAACAAAAGTAACAGTTATACTGCCTGCAGAGGCGTTATGAACATAGCACACCACACCTTAGGTGTGCTATTTCATTCATGAAATGATAGTAAATCTGTGAGTAGATTTGTAACTAAATAATCATGGTATTAAAAACTTACTCTGGATTCATTATTTAGACATTTAATGTTTTTTTTATTTAAGTTTTTGTAAAGGGTATACATGTCATTACAGCATTGTATTGTTTACATTTTTATCACATATTCCCCTTTTTTTTGACAACATTGGAAAAAAAATATTACAACACCCTTTTTTTAAGTGAAAGAAAAAGAGAAATTAAAAGAAGAACAAAAAACAAAACAAAACGAAAAACAAAAGAGCAGAAAAATAAAAGAGCATCTGAGTAGCTTTGGAGCAAAGAGAGGTGCCATTATTGAAATGGTATTTAAGATAAGATAAGATAAGATAAGCCTTTATTAGTCCCACAATGGGGAAATTCCAGGATTGCAACAGCACAGGGATAGCAACACTCAGAGCAACAATCAGAAGGCAAGAGAAAAAAACAAGAGTAGCAAGTATACATATGTACATATAAATATAATATATATATATATAGACACAGTGCGGAGCATTGTAGCTAGATGGGATAAATATATGAGTATATAAACACACAGTGCGGAGTATTGTAGCTAGATGGAATGAATATGTGAATATATAAACACACACAGTGCGGAGCATTGTAGCTAGATGGAATAAATATGTAAATATATAAACACACACAGTGCGGAGCATTGTAGCTAAATGGAATAATATGTAGATATATAAACACACACAGTGCGGAGCATTGTAGCTAGATGGAATAAATATATGAATATATAAACACACAGTGCGGAGCATTGTAGCTAGATGGAATAAATATGTAGATATATAAACACACACAGTGCGGAGCATTGTAGCTAGATGGAATAAATATGTAAATATATAGACACACACAGTGTGGAGCATTGTTGCTAGATGGAGTAAATATATAAGTATATATATAAACACACACAGTGCGGAGCATTGTAGCTAGATGGAATAAATATGTAGATATATAAACACACAGTGCGGAGCATTGTAGTTAGATGGAATAAATATGTAAATATATAAACACACAGTGCGGCGCATTGTAGCTAGATGGAATGAAACGGCACAACCGTCTACTTAGTTATCCTACATGGTATGATTATGTACCCATACATATTCTCACCCTCCATAGCGACCGGTATTTTCCTAGCTGTATACCGGAGGGGACCATTGTGTAAGTCTATTGCGTCTTTTGCATTCAAAACTATTAGGTTGTCACGTCTTTTTGCTATCTCTGCGAGCAGCCCTGCTTAGGTTGTACAGTCTGACAGCCGTAGGTAGGAAGGACCTGCGAAACCTCTCGGTTGTGCACCTAGGATGATGTAGTCTGCTGCTAAATGAGCTCCTCAGTACATTCAGTATGTCCTGCATAGGGTGGAACTCGGACTCCAGCAGAGATGGCAGTTTAGCCACCATCCTTCTCTCTCCTAACTCCTCCACTGGGTCAAGGCGCTGCCCCAGGACAGAGCTAGCTTTCTTGATCAGTTTGTTCAGTCTCTTCCTAGTCTCTTGCTGTAATGCCACTGCCCCAGCAGACCACTCCAAAAGTGATGGCTGATGCCACCACCGTGTCATAGAATGTCTTCAGCAGCGCCCCTTGTACACCAAAAGACCTGAGTCTCCTCAGTAGGAACAGCCTGCGCTGTCCCTTCTTGTAGAGTGCATCAGTATTGTGTGACCAGTCTAGTTTATTGTTCAGATGAACATCCAGGTACTTATAGGATGTCACCATCTCAATGTCTGTTCCCTGTATATTTACTGGTGCTGTGAGGGGTTGTCCTTGCCTGCGGCAGTCCACCACCAGCTCCTTAGTTTTCCTCGTGTTGATCTGGAGGCAGTTCCGATGGCACCAGTCCACGAAGTCCTGGATAAGCCCTCTGTACTCAGCTTCATCTCCGTTGGAGATGAGGCCAACGATCGCAGAGTCATCAGAGAACTTCTGTAGATGGCAGTGCGTTGTGTTGTGTGAGAAGTCCGCAGTATAAAGGGTGAACAGGAAGGGAGCCAAAACCGTTCCCTGGGGGGCCCCCGTGCTACCGATGATCGTGTCGGACACACGGTCCCGGGTTCTCACAAACTGAGGCCGGTTCGTGAGGTAGTCCAGGATCCATGATGACAGGTGCTGGTCCACCCCTGCGCACAACAGCTTGTCCTTCAGGATCATCGGTTGGATGGTGTTGAAAGCACTGGAGAAGTCAAAGAACATGATCCTCACCACATTCCCGGGCTTCTCCAGGTGGGACAGAGAACGGTGAAGGAGGAAGATCACCGCATCCTCCACCCCAATGCCATGCTGGTAGGCGAACTGGAGTGGATCCATCACTGGACCCACCAGGGGGCGGAGGTGAGCAAGGAGCAGTCTCTCCAGGGTCTTCTTCATGTGGGATGTCAAGGCCACTGGTCTGTAGCTGTTCAGATCTTTGGGGTGGGAAGTCTTTGGTACAGGTACCACACAAGATGTTTTCCACAGCTGTGGTACCCTCCCCAGCTTCAAGCTCAGATTGAAGATGTACTCCACAATCCCACACAGCTGGTCTGCACAGGACTTGAGGAGCTTTGCGCTGATGCCATCCGGTCCCGACGCCTTCCTCGCCTTGATCTTCCTCAGCTCCGTCCTCACCTGGGTCTTAGTGAGGGTCAGGTTGGGGGGGGCTGTGTGTTGGGAGTGGGGGGTGTTGGTGGAGTGGGGAGTGGGCAGCAGGACTTGATGTCTTTAGAGGCAGCAGTGGTTGTTGTGCAGTCAGGGGGGAGGGCGGTTGGTCAAACCTATTGAAAAACAGATTCGGATTGTTCGCTCACTCCCTGCCCCCCGTGGCCTGGGGGGAGGTATTCTGGAGCCCAGAGATGGTTTTAAGGTTTCTCCAGACCCCACTGCTGTCGCTCTGTTGCAGCTTGTCCTCCATCTTCTTCCTGAAGCTGTCCTTGCCTTCTCTGATCTTTCTCCTCAGCTCCCTCTGTACAGACTTCAGCATCTCCTTGTTCCCCGACCTGAAGATCCTCTTCTTCTCTCTCAGAAGTGTTTTTATCTCAGGGTTGATCCAGGGTTTGTTGTTTGAGCAACACCGTATGGTCTTGGTGGGAACGGTGTTGTCCACACAGAAGCTGATGTAGTCCATGATGGTGTGAGTGAGGCCATCGATGTCCTCACCATGTGGATCACAGAGCTGCTCCCAGGTGGTGGTTTCAAAACAGCCTTTTAGAGTGTCCATTGCCTCCTCAGACCATAACTTCACTGTACGCATGGCCGGAGGTTGTCTGTGTACTAGGGGTTTGTACATCGGCCGGAGATGAACCAAGTTGTGATCCGATCTCCCGAGTGGGAGGAGTTGTGATAGGTGTATGCCTCCTTAGTGTTTACGTAGAATAAGTCCAGTGTTTTATTGTCTCTAGTGTGGCATGTGACATACTGGGTAAACGTGGGTAGAATGGGAGACAGTGAAACATGGTTGAAATCGCCTGAGATGAGGAGAAGAGCATCTGGGTGTTCTGTCTGCAGCCTGCCAGTTACTGAATAGATGATGTCACGCGCTGTCCCAGCGTTCGCCGTCAGATTTGCATAAACAACAATGCAGATCACGAGTGAGTATTCCCTCGGGAGATATGTAGGCCGCATTCTAACAGCTAGCAACTCAATGTCTTTGCTGCAGTGTTGTTGTTTAATAGTGATATGTCCCGGTCTGTGTTGCTCCCCTGGGTAGCGGCCCAGGAGGAGGAAACGTGCATGTGGAAGTTAACTCTCCAACCTGTGATAGAGAATCGGCAGAACACGTTTCGTTATTTCACACAAGGAGTTTATTCTTCGTCCTCCGGTGCGTGAGTCTACTCTCTATCACTGTGCGACATGTGCCATCTATTGGTCGGCGTATGGAACTGCACTCAACTCACATGAGTTATAATGGAACCAGGTGGATTACAAATGCATTGTAGAAAAATAAAACAATTTAAGAATAAAATAAAATTGTAGGGGTGCCTGTTTTTTTTTTTAATTTTTCTTATCCAAATGTCTTTTTAGCACCTCTTACATAATTTAACTATTTCCAACCCTCTACACTCTCCCCCACTTCAAATAAATGTCTCCCGGCATTTCATGTTCTAGGGTGACTTAATGCATGAGAGTGTACCAATTATAACCATGGGACTGAGGTTGGGTGAGGTAGTGGAATGGCATATAGTTTTGAGTTAGCGGCACAGGGGTAGGGAGTAGGCCAGGTCTTACGTCTGCAGTCCAAGGCTGGTACGATGGCTGTCCCAGGACGTCGTAGGTCAGTCTCTCTACTGGCCTTGCTCTCCGCTGTGACCTTCTCAGTTCCTCCTGTTCTCCATCCATCACCTCCACTTGTCCTTGACGTTCTTCCTGCAGCAAAGCTGGTCCATCCACTTGCTCCTCAGCATCCCGCTGAACGGGGACCGGTTCCTGCCTTACTGGTGGGCAGAACTCTCTAGCTGTCGCACGAAGCCTTTGCTGATTTTGAGGATTTTGCTCTGGCATGACAGATACTGGGTGCTGAATGTTTTGGTCTGGGAGATTTGAGGCATTTTGCTGAGGATTTACGAGTCTGTAACATGGGATTTGGCTACGGAGGTTGTAGCGGTAAGTATTTTCCTCTTCTTCCTCCGAGCTGTCATTGTCTGTGTTGTCACTGTTAGGATTTGTCTCTGTCCTCTTCTTCCGTTTCTGTTTTGTCTTTTCTTTTGCAGGCAGTTCTTCTTCTAAAGGCAAGTCATTTACAGGCAACAGCAGGTTTCTGTGTAACACTCGCATCACTTGGCTGCCTCTCTCTGCTTGTACTTTATAGACTGGTCCATCTCCCACTCTCTCAACTACGCGATGTACTGCTGACTCCCAGTAAGCGCGCAGTTTCCCTGGTCCTCCTCTTTCAGAGAGGTTTCTGACCAACACCCTGTCGCCTGGTTGGAGTGTGACACCTTTTAAGCGTTTGTCGTACTGCTTTTTGCCTTTATCTGAAGACTTTTGACTGTTTTCTGCAGCGATTTTGTAAGCAACACGCATCCTATCAGCCCATTTTTTAGCGTAGGTTTGATGGCTGTGTGTGTCAGTGTCTTTTGTCTGGTTCAATAGTAGATCTACAGGCAACCTTGGGACTCTGCCATATAAAAGGAAAAATGGAGAATAACCTGTTGACTCGTGTCTCGTACAATTGTAAGCATGTACAATTTGGGGTAGGTGATCCTTCCATTCACTTTTTTTCTCCTCCTGTAGGGTACGGAGCACTTGGAGTAGTGTACAATTCAGGTGCTCCACGGGGTTGCCCTGCGGATGGTATGGAGTGGTTTGTGAGTGAGAAATTCCAGACAGTTGTTGTAATCTGTGGAAGAGACTGTTTTCAAACTCACGTCCCTGATCGTGATGCAACTTCTCAGGGTACCCGAAACGAGGAATAAAATCCTGAAATATCTTTTCTGCAGCTGTTTTGCCTGATTTATTCCTTGTAGGGTATGCCTGTGCGAAACGAGTGAAATGGTCCACTAGTACGAGGATGTACTCATACCCTCCTTTACTTGGCTCAAGGTGTAAGTAGTCGATGGAGATTAACTCAAAGGGAGCACTGGTTGTGATAGATCCCATTGGAGCTCTCTGGGGAACATTTGGGTGTCTTTGTTTGATGCACGGACATTTTTTTGTTACATAATCTTCAACATCTTGTTGCATATATGGCCAATAGAAACGCTCACGGGCCAGATGTATCACCTTATCACACCCTATGTGACCCATGTCATTGTGTAAACTCTTTAACACCATCGGCTTTAGCTGTTCAGGTAGGACAAGTTGTTTGCTGTGCTCTGTCTTTCTGTACAATAATCCATTGTCAACTTCCAACTTGTTCCACTCATACAGTAGTCTCCGTGTCCGTTTACTCATTGTCCGTTTATCTTTATCGTTTGGTGTCCATCCTTTGAGTTTGAGTGAGATTACTTCTCTAATTGACTCATCGTCTTGTTGAGCAGCATTGATGTCTTTAGGTGTCATGCTCAAAACACTGTCAGTTGGCACATTGTTGTCATTAGAACTCAGTTGTAACGCAGCTATCCATGGCACATCACTGTTTTGTGCTGCCTTGCTCCCTTGCCACACTGCGGACACTACTTCCGGTAAAACTGTCTCTGTGAACTCATTCATTTGCTCTTGCAGATCTAATGGGTGTCTGGACAACATATCTGCATCTGCATTCCTTTTCCCTGGCCTATACTTGATATCAAAATGGAAGTCAGCCAACTCCCCGACCCACCTATGACCCACTGCATTCAACCTGGCTGAACTGAGGACATAGGTTAAAGGATTGTTATCTGTATAGACAGTAAAAGTTGGTGCATAATACAGATAGTCACGGAATTTGTCACAGATGGCCCACTTGAGAGCTAGAAACTCTGGTTTACCGGAATGTAAGTGATAATTCTTCTCGGCCGGTGTGAGAGTTCTGGATCCATAGCCAATCACCTTAAGTTTGTTTTCTTGTTTTTGATACAAGACGGCTCCCAGGCCTTTGTTTGATGCATCTGTATGCAATACAAATGGAAGGTCCAAATTGGGATAGGCTAGAATGGGAGGATTAGTCAGAATGTCCACAAATCTTGACACAGCTTCCTGATGTTCACTGGTCCATATTATTGGTGTGCGAGAAGGAAGCTGGTTTCTGTCTCCTTTCTTTGTTTGTCCTTTACTCCTTTTTGGTGCTGGTTTATTGTCATTGCTTGTTTCATTAGTGCTCTGGAGGAGTTCGAACAAGGGTCTCGCCAGACGAGAAAAATCTTGAATAAATGATAGGTAATAACTGAGAAAACCCAGTAACGTTCTGAGTTCTCCGACTGTGCGAGGGTTCTTGTCTTTCAGAGCGAACACAGCATCCAAGTCTTTTGGGTCAATCTGGACTCCTTCTCCCGACACTAGCCTACCCAGGTAGCGTACTTGGTTTTTGAACAGTTCACATTTGGCTGGCTGAAGTTTTATGCCGTGTTGTCGCATTTTGCACAAAACCTGTTTAAGGTGTTCTACGTGCTCATCAAAGGTTTTGGAGTAACACAGTACATCGTTCAAGTAAGACACGCAACACTCGTCTCTGATCCCTTCTAACACCCCCTCCATACACCTTTGGAATGCGGCCGGTGCGTTTGACAACCCGAATGGAACCCGCACCCACTCGTATAGTCCCCAGGGTGTGCTAAAAGCAGTTAAATGTCTTGACTCCTCACTTACAAAACCCTGATGGTAGGCACTTCCCTGATCCAATATGGAAAAACAGGAGTTACCCCCAGGACTGTCCAGTAGATCTTGTATCCGTGGTAACGGATGCCTGTCGGGTATGGTTTTTCGGTTCAGCTCACGAAAATCAACACACAAGCGCAAAGTATTGTCCTTTTTACGCACACACACTACTGGCGACGAGTTGTTTGACACTGATTTCCTGATCCAGCCCCTGCTTAAAAGGTTTTGAACATACTCCTTCACTTCTTTATACAGTGGTCTTGGAATGGAGTTGTAACTTTTCTGCACGGGTGTGTTGTTAGTGGTGTTGATTTTCAGCTGTAGTCCCGGAATACATCCAATGTCTCCTTCATCATGAGCAAACACATCAGACTGTTCATAGAGCATCTGCCGAACCACCTCCCGATCACCCTCTGAGAGATGGTCTAAATTGACATTAGGGTGCCATCTCAGGTGTGAGGGGGCAGTGCTTAATGTTTCTTCACCCTCACCTTGACTGTCACATGTCACTTGAGCAGAGTGACAAAATGGCTTGTCTGTAGTTTTGGTTGCATTTTCAGCACTGGAACAAACATTTACAGGTTTGTATTCAGTGATCTCTGAAATAAGTCCTAAAACAGTCTTTGGATTTAGAAAAATGTTGTGCTTTGTTGAGTTTTGGATTGGGATTTTGACAGTTTTTGAAGCACCAGTGGGTACATCAATAAGAGCTGGGAATAACTCCAACCCATCCGGTAAGTTACATTTCACAGCTGGCTCGAACAGCATTTCTCCTCCTCCGGGAAATGCTCTGATGTGACATTTTACCATACAGATTTGGCTACTGTGAACAGTGAGTCCTTTTTTTCCAACTCTCACCACTGGACTTTCTGGTTCATTTTAGGTTGACTTGGTGTGGACAACCGAGATGAGTGACTCAACATTACCTTTCTGGACCTTTAAAGTCTCCGACAGTAAGCCCACTAAGCTAATATCGTCACTTTGTTCACTGTTTGCCATTATTATCTCTTGGATCACGTTAAAGCCCAGCAGTGGAGTGCTTAAATGTTGCTGACTGACAAGCATTGGAACATACAAGGATACAGAACCATACTGTGAACTTGTGATCTCGAGCAGGACATCTATCCACCCCTCGAACGGAACATCCGTCCCATTGGCTGCGGTGATTTCGAGTGGATGGCCTGGGAGTAGGCTCTCAAGTGGCTGTATTTTCACATTTGGTAAGGCTACTTGTACCCATGACTTTTCAACAATGCTTACTTGTGCCACACTGTCCAATAACATCTGTAGGTTTACTCCATTTAACTGGCAACTGATCATACACCTACCGCCAATGAGCTGTGCCACACGCTTTGTGTTGGGTGACTTTTGGGACTTGGCAGTAGTCTGTTCGGAGTTCAGTCTTTTAGTGTTGTGGGACTCTGCTGGTGGTTCAGTCACTGGTGGTCCCTCCCCAGCGACCTCCTCCAGTTTCCCGACACACTGCTTTTCTGCAGGCACCCTATAGCTCTGTGCCCCTCCTTTCCACATCGAAAACAGTGTGTGCAGCGCTCAGTGTCTTGGGCGATACACTTTTGGCATTTTCCTTTCACTGCGGGTTTCAGTGCTGGCTGCTTAGGGACAGGTGCTGTGGGACTGGTGTTTACTGTATTTACCATTGGGGTTAGGGCCTTTTCTAAACTCTTGGTTAGGGAGGAGACCTGTGCCGTCAGCTCCTGGATAGCTACATGATTAGCTTGGACTTCAGTGTGCATTGTAATCGAGCTCTGATCTGTCTCTACCTGTGCCGCATTAACACTGCTGACTTTCTGTTTGTGGCTTTGTCCCAACCTACTCAATCTCTCTGTCTCTTCACTAACAAAATTTGCTATGAGCTCCAGGATGGAGTCATCTGTGACACTGGTGTTGGAGATGTGAGGTTTAAGGTCTCTCCTAACATAACAGTATTTTTCATTCAAACCCTGATACAGTGAATGGATAAACACACCTTGTACCAACTTGTTGTCATAATGAAGCCCACTACTGTTTTTAGATGCAACCAACACACGCTGTTTTAGCCCCATTAGTCTATACATAAACTGTTGTGGTGTTTCTTTGTCATTTTGCTTAGCATTACTCAGCTCCTGAAATAATTCAGTGCTGCTTTTCTCGCGTAGATGTGTCCTTAAGAGACGTTTTAACTCAGCTACAGTAAGGCTATCCTTGGTTACAAGCATATCTTTAAAGGTACCAGGCTTAATTATCTTAAACACCGCTCTGATAATCTCAGCCTCTGTGAACCCTTCATTTAGCCCTTCATCAAGCTGTTTGCACAAGTTATTGTAACTCAAATCAGAATCAAAATCAGAGATTTGACCACCATAAATCTTGTACTCTCTACGTGGCAACAGTGACGTAAGTTCAGTCAGTCTGACTAACCCTGGGTCAGGAACTACAGATGGTGATGTCGGATGGTTCTTCCCTGATGGTGCTGCAGCTCCAGTGGTCACAGGAACTACTATGACCGGATCATCGTCGGGTGACACCTCTGCATCCACTTCTCCAGCTGCTGTGGGCCGTTGTAGTTCAATGATGAGGTCACGGAAAGCAAGCAGGCGAGACATCCCCTGGTCCTCAAGGCTCTTCAGTTGTGGACTTCTCAGCGAGTCAACAATGAAGTCGAAGAGTTCCGCTTCGGTCGATTCTGCGCCTGGCAAATCTTCTCCCACCTCATCCTTGAACGACTCAGCCAGCTTGTAAAGGACGTTTCTGCAGCGGGCAATGGTCAGCTGGCGAAGCTCTTGCTGGATTTCCCATCTCAGGTCATGTAGAGCAGACATGGCTGTGGTCTCCTGTAGTCAGTCACTTAGGTCAGTGGCTCAGGAACAGGTGATCAGCATCCCTTGGTTCGTCAATGATTAGTGCCAGACCAGTAGGTGGCGCTAATCCCGGACGAGCCCCCAAAATTGTTGCTCCCCTGGGTAGCGGCCCAGGAGGAGGAAACGTGCATGTGGAAGTTAACTCTCCAACCTGTGATAGAGAATCGGCAGAACACGTTTCGTTATTTCACACAAGGAGTTTATTCTTCGTCCTCTGGTGCGTGAGTCTACTCTCTATCACTGTGCGACATGTGCCATCTATTGGTCGGCGTATGGAACTGCACTCAACTCACATGAGTTATAATGGAACCAGGTGGATTACAAATGCATTGTAGAAAAATAAAACAATTTAAGAATAAAATAAAATTGTAGGGGTGCCTGTTTTTTTTTTATTTTTCTTATCCAAATGTCTTTTTAGCACCTCTTACATAATTTAACTATTTCCAACCCTCTACATCTGCACCAGTTGTTGTTAACATACATTATCACTCCACCGCCCCTTGCTTTGCCACTGTCTGATGTTCGGTCTGCCCGTATCGCGTGGAAACCCTCCAGTTCAATGTTAGCATCTGCTGCTAATTCAGTTAGCCAAGTCTCTGTGAATAGAAACAGGCTACACTCCCTGTATAATGTTATCGTAGCGGGAGATAGCCGCTAGCTCATCTACCTTTCCCAGTAACGATCGTACATTCCCCATAACAACGGATGGGAGAGTGGGTCTGTACCTTATATTTCTTGCCTTCCGCCTTACTCCAGCACGGCACCCACGGCGTTTTCGCCTCAGTTCTCCCGGTATGTCGAGTTTTTCCGTTAGCACAGGGTGGCGGTTGAGTGCTAGCAGCTCTTCCCTGCTGTACCGTCTCCTGCTATAAACAGTGGCTCCGTCCACCGGCTTGGGAGACATTTGGGGCGATCTGTGTGTCCGTGATATATATGGAGTGAAAAGTGTGCTGGATCAGAGAGTGGTCACCGGATCAGAAGAGAGAGGAAGGAAAAAAAGACTCAGAATTGAGCCACTGTTGCAAAAGGCAGCCGACTCGTGTGGCGCCGGAAGTGAAAAAAAAAAAAAAAAAAATCTTTGACAAAGAATTTGTCAAAGATTAGATCTGATGGAAGACACATATTCGTTCCAGGGTTGCCAAAAGTTCAAGAACCCATCCATGTCCTGTCTCAGTGCAAATGTCAACTTTTCCATCGAATAAATGTCCTGAATCACGTTAATCCAATCTTCAGGTATTGGACAGTCTTTCAACATCCATTTTTTTTGTTAGAGCTTTTGTACTTGCCAATATTAAAACAGTGAATAAGTATTTTTCTCCTCGTCTTTCCAGTGATTCCGGTAGTAAACCCAAATACAAAGTTACAAAAGAAAAGGGAACTGTTACTTTGAATATTTTCCCCAATATTGTCTGTACATTGGTGCAATATTGGTGGATAACTGGGCATGACCAAAACACATGAAAATGATTTGCAGTCTCTTCACCACACAAGCGGCAACAATTCAACCCCTTACAAGTAAATTTGTTTTGTGCAGGTGTTCTGAAAAATCTTACCAAATTTTTCCATCCAAATTCTCTCCACTGCAGGGATGAAGTACTTTTCCATTGTTGTTTATTTAGCTTTTCCCATATTTCCAGTTGTAAAGTGAAATTCCCCTCTTTTTCCCATCTCTCTTTTATATATGATGTGTTGTCTCCTTTTAAGTCTTGAAGGCCATGGTATATTTTAGAAATGTATCTGATCCCTGGGATCCCTTTATATGCCATTAAGAAAACCTTCAGAACACCTGACTGGGCCCTTTCAAATCCTCCTTTTTAAGTATTTTGTTTATGTGGTGTCTAAGCTGAAAGAACCTGTAAAGATCTTGATTTACTAGACCTTGTTTTTTCAAATCTTCAAAACTTCTTAAAGTTTGCCCTTTAAAAAAATCGTAATATTTTATCAGTCCGTTCGCTTTCCACTTTTTAAGTCTAGTGTCTGTTTTATTAGGAGTAAAGTCCTGATCATAGGAAATCCATTGCAATAATCGATAGGGTTCTTTAGTTTGATTCTCTCTGACTATCTTAAACCAAATTTTTAGCGGGGTCTCTATCCACGGGTTAGTGTTATTCAAAAGTTTAGGTAAGGCATTGTTCCCTATAATCGCCTGTAGGGGAATGTCACTTGTTATTTGGCATTCCATCTCCTTCCATTGTGCAGTGTAGACTGGGTTACATATCTCTACTAAAGTTTTAATTTGTGCGGCTTTAAAATAGTCCCTGATATTTGGCAGCGCGAGCCCACCTTTGTCTTTGTTTAGCTGTAGGGTTCTATATCTGATTCTAGGTCTCTTGCCCTGCCATATGAATCTTGAGATCCTTCTGTCCAGTTCTTGCCATGTTTTTTTGGGAGGTTCTACCGGTATTGTTTGGAAAAGGTATAGAAGACGTGGAAGTGTATTCATTTTGACTGCTTCAATTCTTTGTGCAGTACCCAAGAATGGTATCATATTCCATCTTGCTAGATCAGATTTTATTTTTGCCACCAGTGGATCATAGTTTAGTGTTATAATTTTGTTGAATTGTTTCGGGATATTGACCCCCAGATATTTCATAGATTCCATCTCCCAGTTAGTTTTGAGTTTGCTTAGTAAATATTGATTTGGGTTATAGTTGAATGTTAAAATTTGGGTTTTATGCATGTTTAATTCGTACCCCGATAACTCTCCATACTCTGAAAAAACTGAGATTAGTTCTGGAAAAGAGGTGTCCGGCTGCCCCAGGTATATTAAAATGTCATCGGCAAAGAGTGCTATTTTATGTTCCTTCTGACCAAGTGTAATACCTTGAATTTTTTGATTCTGTTTTATCCATTGGCTCAGAGGTTCTATGAAGATTGCAAAGAGCAGTGGAGACAAGGGGCAGCCCTGACGACATCCTCTTTCCAGTTCAAAAGATGATGATAATTTACCGTTAATCCTTATTTTAGCTGTTGGTTTTTTATATAATGCCTGGATAGTTCTAATGAAGTTATTATGAAAATTGAAACTGGATAAGATTCTATATAGGAAAGACCAGTCAACCCAATCAAATGCTTTTTCATCATCTAATCCCAATATGGCTGCATTTAAATTATATTTTTTTATATGATGAATTATGTGTAAAGTGTGTCTAATGTTATCTTGTGTCTGTCTTTGTCTTATAAAACCTGTTTGGTCTAAATGAATTAAGTCTGTCAGTATATTTTCTAACCTTTTGACAAGGATAGTAGTAAAAAGTTTATAGTCCTGATTTAACACACTGATTGGTCTGTAGTTGGAGCAGTCTAGTTTATCCTTTTCAGGTTTAGGTATGACTGCAATAACCCCTTCTCGCCAGGAGGGGGGATTTCCCCTGTGTGGAGGACATAGTTAAATGTTTTCAGGAGGAGAGGAGATAGTTGCTGTTTAAAGGTTTTGTACCACTCTGCTGTATAGCCATCTGCTCCTGGGGATTTGTTAGCTTTAAGTTTCATAATTGCTTTTTCTAATTCTTTAGGTTGTATTTCTGACAGTAGTGTTTTATTTTGTGACTCAGTAAGTTGGGGAAGATTTAATGTATTTAGGAGGCTTCGGATGCGTTTTTGTGTTTTTTGAGAGAGTATAAGTTCTTGTAGTAATTCTCAAAGCTTTTAAGAATTTCCTGAATTCTAAATTTTATTTCCTTTGATACTGGGTCTCTGATTTTGTAGATTGCTCTCTCCGTTTGTTGTTTCCTCAATTTGTAGGCTAGTAATTTTGCCTATTTGCTACCTGTTTCATAGTATTTTTGTTTCAGAAATGTAAGTTTCTTCTGGATTTCTATTGTGTAGATCTCCCGTATTTGTTTTTTAATTTCCTTAATTTTGAGCGAGTCATTAGAATGAGTGTTGTCTTTGTGCTCTTTTTCTAGTTTCTTAAGTTCTGACTCTAATGTGATTAGTTTTTCTTGTCTCAGTTTCTTTTGGGTTGCCAGTTTTGCGATAATCTTTCCCCTTATTAAAGCTTGGCATGCGTCCCACAGTATTAAAGGGGATACTTCTCCATTATCATTTTCTTCCAAAT
This sequence comes from Pholidichthys leucotaenia, assembly GCA_020510985.1. Lineage (NCBI taxonomy): Eukaryota > Metazoa > Chordata > Actinopteri > Cichliformes > Pholidichthyidae > Pholidichthys > Pholidichthys leucotaenia. Next base: position 261,349,167 of record CM035843.1, read on the forward strand.
ATCTGAGAATACCTGATTCCAATTCATCTTTCAGTGGTCCTTTCAGCACATTTGAATTTAACCTCCAAGAAAATGTATTATTTGTGTATTTATTTGTGTATTTTTGGATATTTAAGTCCATATAGATCGGACTGTGGTCAGAGAGCTCCATCAATCCTTGAGTATGATGAATGTGATGCTGAGTAAAATGTATAATCTTTTACACTGGGGTTGAGTTCCCTCCACACGTCACAGATTCCCATTTCTTTTAGTAGCATCCGAGTTTTTCTACTTTGAGTGTTATTTTGATGTGGAGAATTACCTGATGCATCCCAGTATGGATTCAGTCTTAGATTGAAGTCTCCACCACATATCACTAAACCTTTGGCTTTAGTTATCATTAGGTCAAATACATTTTTATAAAATTTCCAGTTAGCCCCTGGAGGTGCATATACATTCAGCAGGGTGATATCTTCTCCCTCTAGCCGACCAAGTACCATGCTAAATCTCCCTTCTTTATCTTTGTGTTCTGAATTTTTTTCAAACATAATTTTGGTTGAGATCAATGTTGCTACCCCCCTCCTCCTCCCTGACTTATATGAGGATGAAGAGATCAGTTTAAACCCTTGTCTATTAAGTTTAGTGTGCTCCAAGTCTGTTAGGTGGGTTTCCTGTAAAAAATATTATTCCTGCTTTGTCTTTTTTCATTTTGCCAAGAATCTTGGATCTTTTAACTGGATTCAGGATCCCTTTTACATTATATGAGATTATTTTGGTTACACCCTGTTTCTCCATTGTATTGTCTTATTTAGTATAACAGTGTGGTGACCCTGTTTTATGCTACTCAGAAACTGAAAGAACATTAAGAACATAAAAAACATTAAGAACATAGTATATAAAACTTTAAAACAAAAAACTGTCAAAAGATCTTCCTGAGCTGAGGTCTTTTTAGTGACCTTAGAAGAGCCTTGCTGGTGTGTTGGCTCTGAGGGAAATTCCTCAAACTCTGTTACGTGTTGAGGGCCCTCTCTTTCACGTGTAAGTTGTCCCATGTTTTTAACGTGAATTTCAAATCCCAATCCGAACTTGTAATGATTTTTTTTTTTTTTGTATGCCTATGTGACAGAGATCATCCTGCGCAGTTCGCCCCACACGGGACACGAACCCGCGACCTCTCAGTCAACTACACAGTTCGAGCATGGGAGACACAGCACGATCGCGCTGAGCTAAAGGTCCGACCGATAGCTCAGCGCTACCGATACTGTATGAGGCTTTGGGAGGGAGGTTTTACTAACGTTCTACGCCGGACAGTACTAGTTGGCATCCGTTACACCTATACCCTATGAAATTGTGCGCAACCTCCCACCACCATCACGGCAAACAATCACGTTAATACAGTATTTGTTAGTGTGGAGAGTTCATGTGGTTCATTGTCACATTTCTATTTCAACGGGTTTTTTTTGTTTTGTTTTTTAAAGACCTACTTGTTTCTAATATTATGACTGTTCCATGAAATGTTTTACCACTTGCTGATTCTGCATCTCCTTTAATGTTTGTTACCTTGTAGGAGGAGGGTTGGATGCACAGATTGACTAAAAATATCGTTATTCCCTCCTGAAAGCGTTCAGTTTTTCCTTATAGCCCTGGCGCTGGGTTTCCCGCTGCTGGCCCATGGATTTTGAGGGTCTCTTTGTGCACCACGTTTGAGCCTTGATTCTTTCGATCGGGTCTGCTGCGGGTTTATACACCGTTACCGGGAGCCCTCTTCTTGCCATATCCCTGGTTGCTTCTTCCGCCGAGTTGTAGAGACACGTCTCTTCCTCGTAGAAAACCCACAGCTTCACCAGAAATGGAGTTTGAAAGTGCAGTTTCTTCTCTCTTAGTACCTTTTTAGCGTTGTTGTATTCCCGACGCTTTTTAAGGACCTCCGGGGCGTAGTCGTGCTCCACAAAAACTTTTCTTTCTTGGTGCATAAATCCTTTTTTCTGCCAAGCCAGTCTCAAAACCTCTTCTTTTGTTCTGAAGTTGGAAAACTTCACCACCACCGATCGCGGGGGCGCTTCCGCCGACGGCCTTGGGGCTAATGAACGGTGCACCTTTTCTGTCTTCAAGTCGGTGGATTGGGGAATTTCCACCTTCTCTCTCAGTATGGATTCCACGCAGGCAGCTATTGTGGTGAAATCATCCTCGACTCCTTCTTTCAGACCATGAATTCTTATGTTGGCCCTTCTTAGTCTTCCTTCTTGGTCGGTTAGCTTAGCCTCCAGTCTTGTCTGTTGTTTGAGTAATTGCAGCACGGTTTCTTCCAGCCCTTTTATTCTTTCCTCTGCTTCCATGATTCGGTCCTCAGCCTGGTCCACTCTGTTGTTTGTCCTTTTTATTTTGTCTTTAATTTCACGAAATTCGGCCCAACACTCTCGGCGAAATTCTCTTAATTGTTGAATTATCGTTTTTAAACTAACCGTGTTGCTAGCCTCATTCAGCTCCTCTGTTTCCGAGTGGATATTGTCCTCCAGGTCAGATTCTCCGGCCGATGCGTGTCTTGGCCTGGCAAATGTCGATCTCTTCTGTTTTCGTTTAGGCATAATGACTGTCTTTTGATTTTCACTCTTCCAAAAATCCGTTAAATCTGATTTTCAAGGTATTTTCATGGATGGGGTCTTGGAGCTTCAGCGTTAAGCTGCTATCACCATGGTGTCCAGACCGGAAGTCCTGACATTTAATGTTTTTACAATAACATTCAGTTTTTGAAATTTAAGATTCAAGTATTTGCCCCCCCCCCGCTCCAATAAAAAAGATAAATAACAAATTTACCTTTACCAAATTTATCAGAAAAAACATGCAAATTTAGGAAAAAATAATGTAAACTCATAATAACAAAGTAGCAACTTAATGATAGTCAAAAAAAATTATTAAAAATATCAGAAATGTAAATGATTTTGCAAATACAGTGGTGTGAAAAAGTGTTTGCCCCCTTCCTGATTTCTGCCTTTTTTGTATGTTTGTCACACTTGAATGTTTCAGATCATCAAACAAATTTAAATATTAGACAAAGATAACAAGTAAACACAAAATGCAGTTTTTAAATGAAGGTGTTTATTATTAAGGGTAAAAAAAATCCAAAGCTACATGACCCTGTGTGAAAAAGTGATCTCCCCCCCCCCCCATTAAAACATAAATTAACTGTGGTTTATCTGTCATGAATTGGCCCCTCTGCGGCAGAAAGACAGACCCACGCACCAACTGTGAGTTTATTTAATAACAGAAAATAAGTAATACAAAAGCAACAGAATGTTAGAACACAAAGTGCAATGAGGAAAGAACTTACTCTTGAGAAGAATGCGCCAGAGCGAGGCTGGGCTCTGGTGGAGATGAGAAGAGGAAAACAATCCAGCGGCAAAGCCCAAATGAAAATAAGGTCCTTATATATGGAGCAAACTAATAAACATAATAGACAGCAGGTGAGGGTACCTAAACGGGCAGGACCATGAGAGGGAGGCAAACCCAACTGACAGCTGACAGGGCACGCCCACACAAGCTTCACACCCCCAAACAGCTGTCAACAGAAAAGGAAACAGAGAAATACAGAATGAAATAACAAACTAAATAAAACTACATCCAAAAATATGACATTAACAGAAAAATGACAAGCAATACAAGGCATAAAATGCAACAGATGAATAATATAACAGATGAAGTCATGAGACCGAGTCTGGCAGAAAACTCGGTTCATGACTTTATCATATCTTTGGGACGGCAGTGGCTCAGGAGGTAGAGCAGGTCGTCCAATAACCGGATGGTTGGCGGTTCGAATCTCGCTCTCCCCAGATATCCTGCCGTTGTGTCTCTGGGCAAGACACTTTACCCACCTTGCCTCCTGTGTCCATAACACAGGGTATGAATGTGTATAAATGTTTGGTGGTGGCCGGAGAGGCTGTTGGCGCAGATTGGCAGCCACGTTTCCGTCAGCCTGCCCCAGGGCAGCTGTGGCTACAGTAGTAGCTTGCCACTACCGTTGTCTGTCTGGAGTGAATGAATAATGTATCTACTTGTAAAGCATCTTTGAGTGTCTATGATAAAGCGCTATATAAATCTGATGCATTATTATTATTATTATTATCTTTGGAAAGCTGAGTTTAATTTCTCGAGCCACACCCAGGCCTGATTACTACCACACCTGTTCTCAATTAAGAAATCACTTAAAGAGGACCGGCCTGACAAAATGAAGTAGACCAAAAGATTCTCAAAAGCTAGACATCATTCTGTAATCCCAATAAATTCAGGAACAAATGAGAAACAAAGTAATTTGGGCTCAATGGGCTGCATGCAGTCGTCCACAGTCGAGCACTCCGGAAACTAGCGGAGTGGAGACGATGACGTAAATTTCGTCACACAAGGTTTCCAGTTACACGTATGTGGACAGCGGAGGTGTAGCATGAAGCAGGCTTGACAAAGTGAAGTAGACCAAAAGATCTTCAAAAGCTAGACCTCATGCTACGATTCGAAGATATTCAGGAATAAATGATAAACAAAATAATTGAGATCTATCAGTCTGGAAAAGGATATAAAGCCATTTCTAAAGCTTTGGGACTCCAGCGAACCACAGTGAGTGCCATTATCCACAAATGGCAAAAATATGGAACAGTGATGAAACTTCCCAGGAGTGGCCGGACAACCAAAATTACCCCAAGAGCGCAGTAACGACTCATCCAAGAAGTGACAAAAGACCCCACAACAGCATCCAAAGAACTGCAGACCTCACTTGCCTCAGTTAAGGTCAGTGTTCATGACTCCAACATAACAAAGAGACTGAGCAAAAATGGCCTGCAGGGCAGAGTTCCAAGATGAAAACCACTGCTGAGCAAAAAGAACATAAAGGCTCATCTCAGTTTTGCCAGAAAACATCTTGATGATCCCCAAGACTTTTGGGAAAATACTCTGTGGACTAACGAGACAAAAGTTGAACTTTTTGGAAGGTGTGTGTCCCATTACATCTAGCGTAAAAGTAACACAGCATTTCAGAAATGGAACATCATACCCACAGTAAAATATGGTGGTGGTAGTGTGATTCTCTGGGGCTGTTTTGCTGCTTCAGGACCTGGAAGACTTGCTGTGGTAAATGAAACGATGAATTCTCTGCTGTCTACCAAAAAATCCTGAAGGAGAATGTCCGGCCATCTGTTCGTGACCTCAAGCTGAAGCACACTTGGCTTCTGCAGCAGGACAATGATCCAAAACACACCAGCAAGTCCACCTATGAATGGCTTAAGAAAAACAAAATGAAGACTTTGGAGTGGCTTAGTCAAAGTCCTGACCTGAATTCAATTGAGATGCTGTGGCATGACCTTAAAAACGCAGTTCATGCTCGAAGACCCTCAAATGTGGCTGAATTACAACAATTCTGCAAAGATGAGTGGGCCAAAATTCCTCAGCAGCTTAGTAAAAGATTCATTGCCAGTTATGGCAAACGCTTGATTGCAGTTGTTGCTGCTAAGGGTGACCGAACCAGTTATTAGGTTTAGGGGGCAATCACTTTTTCACACAGGGCCATGTAGGTTTGGATTTTTTCCCCTTAATAATAAACACCTTCATTTAAAAACTGCATTTTGTGTTTACATGTATTCATTCATTCATTCATCTTCTTCCGCTTAATCCTTTTAAGGGTCGCGGGGGGCTGGAGCCTATCCCAGCATCTTTGGGCGGAGGCAGGGTACACCCCGGACAGATCGTCAGTCCATCACAGTTATCTTTGTCTAATATTTAAATTTGTTTGATGATCTGAAATATTTAAGTGTGACATACAAAAAAATGAGAAATCAGGAAGGGGGCAAACACTTTTTCACATCACTGTATGTCATCATCATCATCATCATGTAGTGGCCCGAGGGGTTGGGGCACACTGGACAACTTGCTGCCACACTGTGCGATTTTCCATGGCTGTCGCTAAGTCCTCTCTTGCTATCCCGAATCCCTCAACAGTACCTCTGGGAATGTAAGTTTCTGGGACTGGACTGGGCTAATAGGCTTCCAAAGAAGCGGAGAGTGTATAATCTCCCCGTTGGCCCGTTGGCAATGGCCAGCAAATCTGAGTCTCCATTTGGTGAGCCTCTGACAGAGGGGCGGGATGTCACCATATAGTCGTTCGAGAGCGGCGTGCTTGGACCAATGGATGTTTTGTATACGCCTCAGTTAGTTCGTATATGTCCTGTCCAGTCGTTTTTCTTGACGTGCAGTTAGAGTCCACGTCTCCGAGCCATAGAGCAAAATTGGCTTTATGAGCGTCCTGAATACATGAATTTTCTTTTGGTTGTTGAGAGTCGAATGCCATATCTTGTTAAGCTTATTACACGCTGCCCATGCTAGAGCTTTACTAGACTTCATATCCTTTTGAGAGTCCATTATATACGAGCCAAGGTATTTGAAGTCTTTGACTTGGGTGATGTTTGCGCCAGTCAGCAAAAGCAGGCTATAGTTTGGTGCTGTAGAAATGAACTCTGTTTTGCTTTCATTGCAGTAAAGCCCTACCAGGCTTGGTGCTTTTTCTAGCGACTGAAGAAGCGATTTTGAATTCACGACAAGGTCTGATACTAAGGCAATATCATCAGCAAAATCAAGATCTGTAACATAGCAGGATGCCTCTGGCTACATCTTGGTTGGAGTTGTAGACCCTTGTTATTTGTGGTGTCTAAGGAGAGGCATAGAACATAATCTAGCACAATAATAAATAAAAATGGTGCTAGAGTGTCGCCTTGAGGAATCCCTGCTTCAATGTCAAAGAATGCTGTTTCACCATCCACTGTTATGACTGTAGCCTTGGTGTTGGTATAGAGCGCTTGAATGGTTGCAACGATAGGCTGTCGGATACCATAAAGAGGTAAGATATTAAATATCGCATCCCGATTGATGGAATTGAATTCCAGCAATCCAACTGTATGTAAGGACCAAGGCTTATTTTCCATGACAAAAATTGCAAATTACAGAAAAATGCTACATTTTTATGAGAAACTGCAAATTTAGGGGTAAAACAACATGGGGGAAATATGGCATTTTTATACAAAAAGTAGGCACATTTACAAGCAAAAAATGTCTCTGATTTACAAGAAAAGCTGTAAAACTACAACAAAAAAGTTGCACACACAAAAAAGTGACATTAGAAACGTCACAGTGCTACATAAAACACCAATGAAGCTTACCAAGGGAAAAAAAGATTGGACAGAATATTTGGCACCCCAAAAGTTGGTAGTGAAGACAGTTCTAACTTTAAATTGGTTTATAATATGCTTTTAGTTGATATATAATATACAGACGTGGACAAAATTGTTGGTACCCCTCTGTTAATGAAAGAAAAACCCACAATGGTCACATAAATAACTTGAATCTGACAAAAGTAGTAATAAATAAAAATTCTATGAAAATTAACCAATGAAAATCAGACAATGCTTTTGAACTGTGGTTCAACAGAATTATTTTAAAAAACAAACTCATGAAACAGGCCTGGACAAAAATGATGGTACCCCTAGAAAAGATTGAAAATAATGTGACCATAGGGACATGTTCAACAAGATGTGTCCTCTAATTAACATCACAGTGTCTACAAACTTGTAATCAGTTAGTCAGCCTATTTAAAGGGTGACAAGTAGTCACTGTGCTGTTTTGTGACATGGTGTGTACAACACTAAACATGGACCAGAGGAAGCAAAGGAGAGAGTTGTCTCAGGAGATTAGAAAGAAAATTATAGACAAGCATGTTAAAGGTAAAGGCTATAAGACCATCTCCAAGCAGCTTGATGTTCCTGTGACTACAGTTGCACACATTATTCAGAAATTTAAGATCCACGGGACTGTAGCCAACCTCCCTGGACGTGGCCACAGGAGGAAACTTGATGAAAATGGAAGAGACAGATAATATGAATGGTAACAAAAGAGCCCAGAGCAACCTCTAAACACATTCATGGTGAACTCCAAGGTCAAGGTACATCAGTGTCAGATTGCACCATCTGTCATTGTTTGAGCCAAAGTGGACTTCATGGGAGACGACCAAGGAGAACACCACTGTTGAAAACAAATCATAAAAAAGCCAGACTGGAATTTGCCAAGCTGCATGTTGGCAAGCCACAAAGCTTCTGGGAGAATGTCCTATGGACAGACGAGACAAAACTGGAACTTTTTGGCAAGGCACATCAGCTCTATGTTCACAGACGCAAAAATGAAGCATACCAAGAAAAGAACACTGTCCCTACTGTGAAACATGGAGGAGGTTCTGTTATGTTCTGGGGCTGCTTTGCTGCATCTGGCACAGGGTGTCTTGAATCGGTGCAGGGTACAATGAAATCTCAAGACTATCAAGTATTCTAGAGAGAAATGTGCTGCCCAGTGTCAGACAGCTTGGTCTCAGTCGCAGGTCATGGGTCTTGCAACAGGATAATGATCCAAAACACACAGCTAAAAACACCCAAGAATGGCCTAAGAGCGAAACGCTGGGCTAAAGTGGCCTTCCTATGAGCCTGATCTAAATCCTATTGAACATCTGTGGAAGGAGCTGAACATGCCGTCTGGAGAAGGCACCCTTCAACCCTGAGACAACAGGAGCAGTTTGCTCATGAGGAGTGGGCCAAAATACCTGCTGAGAGGTGCAGAAGTCTCATTGACAGTTACAGAAATCGTTTGATTGCAATGATTTGCCTCAAAAGGGTTGGGCAACAAAATATTAAGTTAAAGGTACCATCATTTTTGTCCAGGCCTGTTTCATGAGTTTGTTTTTTAGATCAGGTTCTCAGCATGATTTTCTGTGCAACTTATGGATGCACAAATCAAGCTGAGAAAGTGATCCAGATGTTTGGGTTCCCAGCAGACACAGGAGGAAAAATGTCTTAGACAAGTTAGCAGAAATGGCATTATTTTAATGAAAGAGTACAACAACAGAAAACTTTATGCAGTACCTTTATTTCCACAAAACATTTCCATCTCCAAGCTCAAACATTTATGACTGCACATAAACTGTGATTTTTTTTTATGTTGTAGTAAAACAGTGATATTAATGAGGAAATTAAACTGAATTAATATGCAGGCCCAGTCAAAGAGGGAGTAATTCACAAGAACCCAAACTGACAAACCCAGACCGAGGACTGATGCTGTCCTCCCAAGAGTCCAACAGTGGCCATGGTTACATGGACACGAATAAACCAGTTATGATTGGATTTCTGGAGTTATCTGATTATTCAAGTGGCCATGTAACTATGGTCATTAACTGAAGTGGTTAACCTTCCAATCATCCATTTATTCAGTGCATGTAAACACAACAAAACCATTATCAGTTTATTCCCAGTGATCGGTTTATTGTGACCATGTAATCAGGGTCAATGACGTGTGTACCAGAACCTCTACTGCATGTGATGAGAGACGACATGTACTGTTCTCAAAATAACTTTGGTGTGGATATGAGTCACAAAAATAACCAAAATATCTGAATGCAATGAATATGTCACACCCACCTGTCCTGTAACACTAACACGTCCATGGTGTCATTTCAGAGGTCAAAAACTTCTTTAGAAATAATTTAGTTTAATGTCAGAGTCATTTAACTATTTCTACACAATATTGTGATCCATTTTACTCTGACAGCTTAATTATCATCAAACCACAGCTCCTTCATCATTCCATTGTTCCAGCTGCCCCACAAACCTTTACTGTGATATCACTGCTCACAATAATGAAGACTCACCAGCCCCGATGGTCACTGCTCCAGTCTCCAACAACCCTCTACCAGCTGCAGAGAAATGACAGGAAAAAAACACGTCACTGTGCCTCAATACTTGATGATTCTGTTGTGTAGTTATTTATTGTTCATATTGTAAAGGCTGTTCCGGCTTTGCCTCTGCCTGCGGCTGTATGTGTGGTCAGGTGCACTGCGCCCTGTTTTACAATAAACCTGTGTTCAGCTCCACTACTGCTCTCCTGCTTGACTCCAGTTCCAGACATAACAGATTCCTGCCCAAATAGGAAGGTTTTTCTCACAAATCTGTGCCTTTTCTCTTTTAATTCTATTACTTTTATTTATTCCCCCCTAAATTTGAATCATTTTTTTCATAAATGTGCTACTTTTGAGATGGTTTTTATATTGAAATAATTTTTTTAAAAGTTTCAAAACTATTCATTACGGTACATTTTTCTTATAAATAATTTTTATATTAAATGTGCAACTTTTTCATGCACATTTTTAGTTTTTATGAATACATTAGAAAACTATTTGGAAACCTTTAGATTTTTCTCTTAAATGTGTTCACATGAGAAAAAAAATCTACATGTAGCATCTCATACAATTGAAATTATATATACAGTGGGGCAAAAAAGTATTTAGTCAGCCACCAATTGTGCAATTTCTCCCACTTAAAAGATGAGCGAGGTCTCCAATTTTCATCATAGGTACACCTCAACTATGAGAGACAAAATGAGAAAAAAAAAATCCAGAAAATCACACTGAATGATTTTTAATGAATTAATTGGTAGATTCCTTGGTAAAATAAGTATTTGGTCACCTACAAACAAGCAAGATTTCTGGCTCTCACAGACCTGTAACTTCTTCTTTAAGAGGCTTTTCTGTCCTCCACTCGTTACCTGTATTAATGGCACCTGTTTGAACTCGTTATCAGTATAAAAGACACCTGTCCACAACCTCAAACAGTCAGACTCCAAACTCCACTATGGCCAAGACCAAAGAGCTGTCAAAGGACACCAGAAACAAAATTGTAGACCTGCACCACGCTGGGAAGACTGAATCTGCAATAGGTAAGCAGCTTGGTGTGAAGAAATCAACTGTGGGAGCAATTATTAGAAAATGGAAGACATACAAGACCACTGATAATCTCCCTTGATCTGGAGTCCACGCAAGATCTCACCCCGCGAGGTCAAAATGATCACGAGAATGGTGAACAAAAATCCCAGAACCACACGGGGGGACCTAGTGAATGACCTGCAGAGAGCTGAGACCAAAGTAACAAAGGCTACATAGTCAAACATTACGCCGCCATGGACTCAAATCCTGCAGTGCCAGATGTGTCCCCCTGCTTAAGCCAGTACATGTCCAGGCCCGTCTGAAGTTTGCTAGAGAGCATTTGGATGATCCAGAAGAGGATTGGGAGAATTCATATGGTCAGATGAAACCAAAATAGAACTTTTTGGTAAAAACTCAACTTGTCATGTTTGGAGGAGAAAGAACACCATACCTACTGTGAAGCATGGGGGTGAAAACATTATACTTTGGGGCTTTTTTTCTGCAAAGGGACCAGAACGACTGATCCGTGTAAAGGAAAGAATGAATGGGGCCATGTATCGTAAGATTTTGAGTGAAAACCTCCTTCCATCAGCAAGGGCATTGAAGATGAAACGTGGCTGGGTCTTTCAGCATGACAATGATCCCAAACACACTGCCCGGGCAACGAAGGAGGTGGGCTTCGTAAGAAGCATTTCAAGGTCTGGAGTGGCCTAGCCAGTCCTCCAGATCTCAACCCCATGGAAAATCTTTGGAGGGAGTTGAAAGTCCGTGTTGCCCCAGCGACAGCCCCAAAAACATCACTGCTCTAGAGGAGATCTGCATGGAGGAATGGCCAAAATACCAGCAACAGTGTGTGAAACCTTGTGAAGACTTACAGAAAACGTTTGAACCTCTGTCATTGCCAACAAAGGGTATATAAAAAAGTATTGAGATGAACTTTTGTTATTGACCAAATACTTATTTTACCGAGGAATTTACCAATTAATTCATTAAAAATCCTTCAATGTGATTTTCTTGATTTTTTTTTCCTCATTTTGTCTCTCATAGTTGAGGTATACCTATGATGAAAATTGGAGACCTCTCTCATCTTTTAAGTGGGAGAACTTGCACAATTGGTGGCTGACGAAATACTTTTTTGCCCCACTGTACATAAAAAGTGAATAGTCAAAATTAAATGTTTGCTGGATTACAATAGAAGAAATTATAAAAGAAGGAAAACAGATGTTCTTCCTCTATGTTAATAGCCCAGTTACAGTTAATTTTTAAAATTAATTTCAAGGGAACTATTTGATACAAGAGAATATTTTAATTTATAAATATGCCAGTTGTTTCCAGAATATTTTTGATTGGTTTTGGCATTCATTTCTTAATTTACTGTTAAAATAAACACACATCATTAAGCAAGCAAAGTTTATTTGTATAGCACTTTTCACAAATATATATCACAAAGTGCTTCACAGCAAATAAAAATTTACAAATACACAAAAATTAAAATCAATAGAAAGAAGATAAAATATTCATATTAACTTGGATAAAAAGAGAAAACTGAAGAAATAAAAGCCATTCAATGAGAGCTAAAAGCCTGTCTAAACAAATGAGTTTTTAACTCCTTCTTAAAGGAGTCAACAGACTCAAGGCAGTGCAAGGACAGGGGAAGTGTGTTCCAAAGCCGTGGTGCAGCGGCCTGGAAAGATCGATCTCCACGAGTTCTGAATTTGGTCCGTGGGGCCACCAGGAGTCTCTGGTCTCAGTGATCGCGTCGTGGCATAAGGAGTCAAGAGGGCTGAGAAGTATGAGGGGTCTTGGCCATTAAGAGCTCTAAAAGTCAAAATTAAAATGAAATCTAAAAGCAAGTGGCAACCAATGAAGGGACGATAAAACTGGGGAAATGTGTTCCCTTTTCTTCATCCGGGTTAAAAGCCGAGCTGCTGCATTTTACACAGTCTTAAGGCGGACAACAGCAGTTTTGTTAAAACACATAAAAAGGGCATTACAATAATCTAAACGAGATGAGATAAAAGCATATTAACATTACTTCCATTCCATTAAGTTGTGTAGATCTGAATTGTTTCCACTTTCTTGTTTACAACTGCATTAAATAATTAAACCAGTCTTCATCCTGAGTATCTTTCTTATCATGTTTCTCAAAATGAATAGTGCTAATTTATGGATGTTAAAAATAACATTGTTATTATCAGGGTTGACACTGATGAAGACTTTGGAGGATGTAAAGAACTGTACTTGCTAATTTCCTACCTTGTTCCACGTTTCCTCCTTGTAGAAAGCAGGTTTTCTGGTAAACATGTTAGTTGTTATGTCTGTAAAGGTAAGGAGCGACAGAAGTCTTGTTCATGCAGCACTGAACTTTATTTACAGCGAACTTGGGGATTATTTACACAGAGGGGCCGTGCCCGCCTGATGACACCCAGGTGGGTGGGGCACAGCATCACAAACACAACATACTTCCATACACCAGTCTCTCATGGTTCATGTTTTCCTTCTATGAAAAAGTAGAACAATTTCATTTTTGTAAGTGCTGCGACTTCGGGAGAACCGAAGCCTGTTCGCCAGTGTCGTCCGCTGCCTCTGGCACCTCGCCGTACTGCCCAGCGCCCTCATTCAAGGTGCATGGAGCTCCGGCACTGAGACACTGCCCGACCTCCATGGCGCACGGCTGCTGCTGCTCACTCCCGGGGTCCACAGCATCGCTCTCGTCGCGTCGTTCTCCGACCCAGGCACCCTGCCGCTGCATCCAGCACTTGCGTACCAGGCACCCTGCTGCGTCGTCACCGTACCCGCTGCAGCTTTCTCCCTCGGGGTCCTCGCCTCTACTGTGGGGTTGACTCCTGCTGGCTCTCTTCTCCGCCATCCTCGCACCCCACGCCGTCCGACCCGTCAGTGCTGTGGTCCTGTGCCAGGCTGAGCTCCACAGCTGGCTCGCTGTCTTCAGTGACCGGGGACTTTTTCACAATTTGTCCCGGCCCCTCCTTGGCATCCAGCTTGGCGCCCATAGCCCAATTTTGGCGCACAGTTAGCTTGTCGGCTAGTCTGTCCATAGGCGTAGAACACGCCATTAGCATCCTGAAGCAAATTAGCTCAGCCATGTCTGGCGCCCACAGCTCCAACACTTGCAGTCTTATGGACTTCGTCTGCTCGCTAAAATACTCGCCCAGTCGCTTGAACAGCGTCCTCATAGCTTTCTGCTCCATCAGCATATCGAGAATTCTCTCCGGCCCTCCACACCGAGGTTGTGGACCAGGGAGTGCCTGCCGCCTTTATGTATGTAAAAGGCTGATAATAGTAAGCTGGCGGCTGGGTTGGACGGGAAATAGTGACACCACTCTTAGTATAAAGGAGGTGGGCGGAAGGGGCCAGTCCTCTTTCGGCGTGGAGACACCTGGCCTGCAGGAGAGTGCCGTAAGCCTTATCTGTATTGTAAATAGTATTATAATAAAGCTCCGTAAACTGAGTCACCATCTACTCGTTATTGTCTAAGTATGGATGCAACACCACCGTCTCCCGTCCAGCCTATGCAGGCCCAGCGCCCTAATATAATCCACAAACTCAGCCCTCCACTGTGGCCACAGGATCACCAGCTCTCCTGCTCGTTCCAGAAATGGCAGTAGTGGTGGAGGGTAGCCAGCATGCTCCAGTTTTCGTCTCTTTTTTTTTTTTTTTTTTTTTTTTTGTTACTTATTGTACCCGTAGGTAGACTTGTTTGCAGTCTGGTGACAAGCCACCGCTGCTGGTCGCTGCGTGCGCGAGCGCCCTAAACCTACATGTTTTTGGTGTGGCGGAGGAAACCGGGAGAAATCCCGAGTAAACCCGTGCAACACGGGGAGAACATGCAAACTCCACACAGCTCACTGTTGGTCGGGGGCTGGGATCGAACCCACGATCTCATGATCCCCGCGGTCCCCCGGCCGAGGGTAAAACTGTGCTGCCACAGTGCTAAACCACTGCGCCACCGTGCAGCCCCGTGTCGCCAGATGTTATGTCTGTAAAGTAAGGAGCAGACAAAAGTCTTGTTCATGCAGCCAACTGAACTTTTATTACAGCGAACTTGGGATTATACACACAGTGGGCCGTGCCCGCCTGATGTCGCCCAGTGGGTGGGCACGGCATCACAAACACACATACTTCCATACACCAGTCTCTCATGGTTTCATGTTTTCTTCTATGAAAAAGTAGAACAATTTCATTTCTGTAAGGTATCTTTTAAATCCACCACCATAGTCCTGTTATGCTGCTAATGCTACGACAATACTATGAACAAGATAATAAGTCACATCTGCTCTGCCACAGGTTTTCATATCATGTCCCATCATATAATGCTACTACCCATCTCTAATATTTCTCAGAAAATGTGCTTTCACCCAGTCCTTAGCCATGTTTTAACTATGCCTATTATTACTTGTGTGTGGGGGGGGGGGCTGTGGAGTGGGTTGGGGGTCAGGTGGATGGCTGCCTTGGAGGGGGGGAGGGCTCTTTGTCTTTTTATTGTTTTTGTTATCTGAAATTGTTTTTAACTCTAAAGCACTTTGAGCTGCTCTTTATTGTATGAAAGGTGCTATATAAATAAATAAAATTTGAAGTTTTAAAGTTTAATAACTGTACAACAGGTTTTTGAAATAAGGGCTGATCTGGCTGCCTAGTTGAGCTAGCACGGGCCAATAACAATTGCAAGTTTATGAGCTTTTACTGCGCATAACTAGACTACAGAATCTACCCATTAAGTGGTAAAATAACCAAAAGAAGCTGGTTTAAATGCAGAGGCCAATAAAGTGGACTGAACCATCTGCCGTGACAGCATGGGGGAAATGGAGTTACTTTGTATTGCATTCCACTATTATTTCTGTAGTTTCTACCTTTTAATTTAAAATGGTTTTGTGATGTTGTGTTCTGGCACATTATTATGAAGTGCAATGTAGAGACGTGCACTTCCTGTCATGTCACTGCACCGCCCGATATATAGCGGAGGGCATCCATATTACAGTCTCTTTGACCGGTGCCCTCTGCCAGGTGCCTATCATGTTACCGCTGTTCAGCTAACTTCAGTAAAGCTATATTCCGTCCTAATCCATCTTGCCTCATCCTTCACCCAAGGTATGTTTAACCATTGTGGTAGGGCACACTGATGGAGATTTTGTGACTCACATTTTAGGGTCAGAACAAAGGCAGGAAGCTGCAGGAATATTAGCTTTGGTATGCAAGACCTGAGTCATTAAAGCAGTGGTCCCCAAACTACGCCCGCAGCCGGATACGCCCGCCTCCACATTTGTGCCCGGCCCCCTGAACAATACCAGAGACTCATTATGATTTTTTTTTTTTTTTCAGTCTGGCATCGCGATCGAGACTAATACACGCATAGAACGTGACATTCTATTCCACCCTTCTTTCCACCCATCAACAGCAATTTCTAGTTCGCTACCTGCTCCGGTCGCCTCTCTCTCTACTCACCTGCACGCTTCACAACACACACCGTCGCGTCCGCGGGGCCATTCACACGGGGGTGGGCCTCGCTGCGCGCACGCAACTCACTCACTCATGTTCATGCACTGAGGTGCCCTATCTAAACACATGAACCAGACACATCCTACAACACTAGACTCACCCCTGTCAAATAGAAACGGAATAATGGCGAAAAGGGTTAGGCAAGAGATAAATTGATTCAGAATGCAGGGGTATTTAACCCTGCAGGGACAAACGATTATTTTTTGTTTCAATGCAAAGAAAAGGCTGTTTGTCTCATCTGTCAAGAGGCTGTGGTGGGTATTCAAAGAATACAAATCTGCGCCGACACTATGAATACCCGTCACAAAGACATGTATGATAGCTTGCAAGGCCAAATGTGAGCAGACAAACTCTCAAGGCTAAAAGTGGACCTGTTAGTTCAGCAGAATACATTTGCACGCCAAGGCTCAGCTGAACCAGTCATCCGTTCGGGCCAGCTTTCAGGTTGCGCAACTGATAGCAAGCAGCGGTAATTACCTTTCACTGGTGGAGAATTTGTCAAGAAATGTTGAATGCTGTCGCGGAGGAGGGTTGTCCCGAGAAGGAAAGATGTCTTTAATGCCATGTTCTGTCAGCGAGTACAATCACCAGACGCATTGAAGAAATCGGGGGTAATGTATATGCCCAGCTGCAGCAGAAGATGAAAGAATTTGACTTTTTTTCATTAGCACTGGATGAGAGCACGGGACGTGCAGGACACAGCGCAGCTGCTCATTTTTATTCGTGGAGTTAGCGCAAACTTTGAAATGTGCAGAAGCTGGCAGCCCTCCAAAGTCTCACAGGGACTACAACGGGGGAGGATATTTTCGGCAAAGTATAGGTAAGAGGTTTAAGTAAGAGATTCTGCTCTGACAACTAAGCTGAACTTTTACCTGTTAAGAATGTGCACAGCACAACAGAAAGATGACCATGGACTTTTTTTCTGAGAAAACCCAGAGAGGGTTATTTGGTTATTATTTATTTCATAAATAGTGTTATTTATTTCATTAATAGTGTTATTATTTATTTTCTGACTTTTTTTCCTGTCAAGATCCTGGAAAGGGTTATTAATATTTGGTATGTGTGGCTTTCTGGAAAACAAAAAATGTTTACGTTTAGGCACCCCTGCGATCGTCTCAATTTTTCTGTTACAAACTGGCCCCGCCCCCATCAGAGAAGGCAAAAGTTCAGGTGGCCCTCACAGAAAAAGTTTGGGGACCCCTGCATTAAAGGATTAAGGAAAGGATGCATTGGAGACAGTATCATGGAGAGAAATGCATTGTGACTGTCTTATAATGCCAAAGTGGGTTTGTGTGACGTGATCTATGAAGTGTGAAGTCCCTGATATTTAAGGACGAGAGTTTACTGTTTCATTCTCTTTTTTCTCTCTACTTTGAGATGATGGTGTTGTGAATAAAAGCTGACTTTGAGAGAGAACTCTGTCTCGTCATTTTCACAGCACCGAACTCTGTCTCGTCATTTTCACAGCACCACACCATACATATCTTTTGGTGATCGAGGATTAACTCATGGAAGCAGGTATCACACCACTTCGCCCCTTCCTTGAGCTCCTGGGTGAGCCGCCGGTGCCTTAGTGGATGTGGTTTGAGGCTTTCCAAACGTACATCACCACGCTCAACCTGGATAAGCTTGACAAGCTAAAAGCATGTGCACTACTTTTTCACAACCTGGGTATTGAGGGCCAGCGAGTCCTGCACACACTTGGAGCTTTGGACCTTTTGAAGATGTTTGTGGGAGCTGCTAGCCAACCTCTTTCATACCCCTGATAGCATGACTGTCCGGGGTATTCGCTTTCAGCAGGCAACATCAGTGAGTAGGTGAGGCCTACTCATCAGTTTGTCACCGAGCTTGAGGCAGCTAGCTAGCGAGTGTCGCTTTGGGCTGTTGGAAGATGAATGGTATGTGACCAGCTTGCTGAGCACATGTGTCACGCTGCATTGCGGGTTAGGCTACTCACGCACCCAATGATCTTAACATTAGCCAGAGCTCTCGAACTAGCTCTCGCAGGCTGGAGGCCGCAGACAAGCTAGCTTCGGAGCTAAACTGGTGCCAGTCACAGCAGCCGCTGGAGCCTCCTTCACAGCAAATGTTCGGACATCGGATAGCAAGGATAGCTTGGACAATGATACTACAGAAGTCAACGCTGCCACCAAAGGTATGCCCCGGGAAAGCCCCTGTCAAGGGTTGTGGGTCCGCAACGCGCTGCAATAAGGCTAAGGACTGCCCAGCTAGGAGAGCATGTTGTAGCAGATGTGGACGCTTGAACCATTATGCTAGAGTGTGCTGTGTATCTGAACTGGAGAGCCCATGGAAGAAATCACACCGCTTGCCACTGACAACCATCCACACGGTGTCCCCCAGTACCAACGGGTACACGTTCTGCACAGTGGAACTGGATGGCATGGAGGTACCCGCTGTTGCTTTCACACGGGGCGGAGGGTGTAGTGCTGAATTGGGCCACAGTGAGGAAGTTTCCCCCCACTACAGGATTAGAGGTAACCCAGTGCCGCTGTATGGTTATTGGAGGGCGGCATGCTGTGCATGGTCGGAACTTTGGAGTGAACGGTTCAGTACAAGTCTGCAACGATGGTTGACTTCACGTTCCAGGTGACAGCCTGAGGCGATAACATCATGGGCTGTGATTTGTTTTACAGACAGGGTTCCGCCATAAAAGACGACGCTGGGAACAAATGGTCAGGCTGTGGCCAGTGGAACCCTCCGGTTCCCGTGGTCAATGAGGATGTTTTGTGGGACGAACAGCTAACGGACACCACGGTGGTCAAGCAGGACCAGCTTCACTCAGGTTCGACGCAGGAGGGTCTCAGTGCCAGCGCTCGGGAAACGGTAGAGGGGGGTACCGAGTGTGGTGGCGAGGTGCCTGCGCTGGTGAGTGACACCGATGTACTAGCCCCAGATGCCTCCAGAGCTTGGCCACAGGGGAATGGAGGGTCTGCAGCTATGATGGTGAACGCTATGACGGTCTTTGAAGAGGTCGGGCCAGACCGACGAGCATGGAGGAACTGCATGCTCAGCAGCACCATTTCAGGCAGAGCCGAGCCCCACTGAGGTTATGGACTTGGTTCGAGTGTAGGGTGAAGAACGTCCATGGCAAAGATGACCAGATGACAACCACTAAACATCATGGGTGTCTGTGCATAGTGGCTAACTGGGTGCAGCTTACTTCAAGTTGTCCGATTGCCTGGTGAGGCACGCCAATCAGCTTTGGCATGTCCAGCAAGAGGCTTCAGGTGACGGGGCTGGACGAGAGCGGGTGTCGGTGGTGAAGAAGTGAAGCTCTTTTGTCCGGGAGATCAGCCATCGTCCCGGGGGTCTGCTGCTTCCAGGGGTGCGCTTGCTGAGGGACTGCCTTGGGTCCCCCCATGCCGGTTCTACTTCTCCTGCCCAAGGAACAGTGCTGTAAATAATTGTGTGTTTGTAGTTCTTGTGTTTTAATGTATGTATGTTGTATAATGGGATTATTTTGTATATTTTGTTTAGTTTAGGAGCATGGCGTGTAATTTTAGTTTATGCATGGACTCTTTTTAGTTTATTGAGTGACAGAATAATCCACCCCGCTGTGCGGGCTGTACGGTAGTCCACCCATCAGCCCTATTTTAGGTTACATTGTGTGAATGTGTTAGGCCATTTTAGTACATTGTTTTTTGTTATGTTATTGTGTGATTCAGGTCCTATATTTGGGGAGGGTTTCAGTTGTGTGCATGGTTTTGGACTTTTCTAAAGGGGGGCGAGAATGTGATGCTGTGTTCCGGTACATTATTGTGAAGTGCGGTGTAGTGACGTGCACTTCCTGTTATGTCACTGCACCGCCCTATATATAGCGGAGGGCATCCATATTACGGTCTCTTTGACCGGTGCCCCCTGCCAGGTGCCTACCGTGTTACCGCTGTTCAACAACTTCAATAAAGCTGTGTTTGTCCAGTCATCTTGCCTCATCCTTCACCCAAGGTATTTTACCATACATAACAGGTTTATTCTGCTGGTATATAGTGTTGTATTGTAGATAGTACCTTTATTTGTGAAGTGCGGTGTAGTGGCGGCCACTTCCCCTTCCGCCACTGCACCGCCCATAAATACCAGGTGGGCATCTCCATCCTGCCTCTTTTGCCAATGCCCCTGCCTGGTGGCTGTAATGTGTGTGACTGACCTCAAAAAAAGCTGAGTTCTATCGTGCACCTGGCCTCATCATTCCAGAAGTGATTTCATACATAACATTTTGGCGATGAGAATAAAAAAAAAGGAGGCGTGTGTTTCACTGCTTCGGCCCTTCCTGGGGCTCCTGGGAGAGCCGCCTGTGCCTTGGTCAAGATGGTTTGCCGCCTTTCAAAACTACACCACAGCGCTTGACCTGGGTGAGCTAGATAGACGGAGGGCACGCGTGCTTCTGGTGCATAATTTGGGGTTCGAGGGCCAGCATATCCTACGTACACTTGGGCTACCTGTTGGGTATGAGAGTGTGTGTGTATGTGATGCCGTGCCCACCCACAGGGTGACGTCAGGCAGGCGGGGCCCACTCTGTATATAAAGCAAGTTCACTGTAATAAAGTTGAGAGTTGGCTGCATGAGGACTCGCCTCCTGCTCAGTCATTCTACAGATGTAACATTTGGCAACAAGGAAAAAATGGGCGCATGCTGCCTACCGCGACAGTTACTGCCATTTCTGGAGAGACCCTGGGAGCCGGTGATCCCGTGGCCGGAGTGGAGACAGGAGTTCGAGGAGTATATCAAAGAGCTGGGTCTCCTTTGGGTTAACGGGAAACAGCACCGGGCACTGCTGGCCTACAACCTTGGCATGGAGGGCCAGAGGATCCTCCACTCGCTGGGCACGGAAGAGTGCTACGAGGATGCCGTCATGTGAATGACAGCGCATTTCGCGAAGCAGATGAGGGCCAGGGAGCTGCGGGTGAAGGAGCTTTTGGTGCCAGGACTAACGGGGCCAGTTAGTTTAGGGAAGCTAGTGGCTCAGTCTGCATCAATGGACAGGCTAGCTGACAGGCTAGTTTCGTGCTGAAAAAAGGCTGCGGGTGCCAAGCTGGACTTCGAGGGAAAACCGGGGCCAGGTGTGGAGGAGTCCCTGACCACTGACGACAGCAGAGACGGTGTGAACATCGCACGTCCTGAAGGTTGGTCAGGACCGCAACGGGTGGTGAAGCTGGACGGCGTGAGGGTGCCCATGTCGATAGCCACTGCCACCACGTGGTCCATCGTGAGTGAGGCCTGGGTTCGGAGGCTCACCCCCCGGCGCCCGGATGCAGTGGAACTGCCGGACGATGGGAACTCCAGTACCGGCAGGAGCATCACGTTGGCAGAGCAGTATGGCGGGAAAATACTTCCAGCATTCCGGTTCCAGGTGGCATGCCGGGGTGAAAATGTCATGGGGTGGGACTTGCTCGAGGAGCTGGGATTCACCCTTGAAATCGGCAGACAGACGGTTAGCGGCCCAGAACAAGTTCACACAGGCTTTGTGGACAGTGAGAGTGAATACGACACTGACAGTGAGAGTGACACTGAGAGCGAAGGGGACCCGGAGAGCGACGACGAGATGGATGAAGAGCAGGGACCGGTATGGCCTCCACCCATCGACCAGCCAGAACCGGAGCAGGTGGAGAAAGAGACCGAGCTAAGCGAGACTAACACCGGCGAGGCTTTTATGGAAAGCACCAACACCAGAGCGCCTGCCCCGCGCTCTCAGGGAGAGAGCTGTCAGGAAGAGGGGCCGGGACAAAGTGTGGGAAAGTCCCCAGTCGCTGAGGAGAATGAGCCAACTGTGGAGCACATTCTGGTGTGGGACCACAGCGCTGACGAGTCGGACGTCACTGGGTGCAAAGATGGCAGAGAGGAGGTGCAATAGCAGTCAGCCCCGCTGTTGGAAGCTAAATAGAGGGAGAGCAGGACCGTGCAGGCCAAGGGCTCCAGGGAAGGTCAGCAGCTGCATGACGCAGAGGCAATGCAGCGGGACACCTGGAGCAAGGGTGCCAAGAATAGTGTTGAGGTGCCCGGGTCGGACAGTGGAGGTGACAGGAATGATGCTGAATGCCCAGAAGGGGAACAGCTGCAGCAGGACGCGGTGATGGCACAGTGGAGCACCGGGATCATAAGTGCTGGAGGCAGCAGCGAGGAGCTGGGGTCGGAGGACAAGACCGGAAAGGATGACGTCGTGAGCCCCGGAGGTGAGCAGCAACAGCCGTGTGCCATGGAGGTTGGGCAATGCCTCAGTGCCGGAGCTCCATGCGCCTTGAACGAGGGCGCTGGGCGGTATGGCTATGGTATAGCTTCAGCGGTGACTGCTGCAGCAGCTTTACAAAGAGTCGGGGCCAGACCAACAGGCGCTGAGGGACCGTGTGCCGATCAGCAACACTGCAGGCCGAGCAAAGCTCCCCTGAGAGTTACACACCGGGTCCGGGTTTGTCGGGAGAGACATCCATGGCGGATGTGGGCCAACCGACAGTCAGAGGGTTACCAGGAGCGGCTGCGCATCGTGGCTAAGTGGGGTGCAGCCTACTTCCAGCTGTCGGACGGCTCATGGAGACACGCCAATGAGCTGCGGCGTGTTCGGAAGGAGGCTTCAGATGGCGGGTCCGGACGAGAGAGGTGGTCGATGGCGAAGAGAAGAGGCGCTCTCATCTATGAGGTTGTTGCGATCCTGGAGGCATGCTGCTTCCAGGGGCGGGTCTACCGAGGGGCTGCCCTGGGCCCCCCACAAGCCAGTTCTACCCCCTTTCTGCCAAATGGACAGTAATGTGAGTTTGTGAGAAATAAAAAAAAAAAGAAGTTCTGATGTTCTGGTGTTCATGTGTTTGTATGTTGTAAAAAAAAAAAAAAAAAAAAGGCAAAGTAAAGCATAATGGCTGTATTTGGGAGCACTTACTGTGTCTTACGGCATGATTACTGTAGATTTAGAAAACAAACCCTGGGTGTGTGTAGTACATACGTATATTATTTAGTTCTGTGTGGTTTTAATTGTTGATGCTACATTGTGTTCTATGCTGTTACTGTTCTGTGCCTTAGTTTAGGAAACACGGCAATGTTTTAGTTTGACGGACTTTTAGTAATTTACAGGTGGAAGAATAACCCACCTTGCCGTGTGGGGTAGGACAGTAGTCCACCCATCCTCCCTAGTTTAGGTTTTGGTTGTATGAATATGTTAGGCTATGTGATAATTTCAGTTTTTGTTTTCTTAGTGCGTGATTCGGGTCCGTAATTTGGGAGGGTCTTAATTGTGTGTGTGTACTTTTGGATTTTTCTACGGGGGGGGAGTTGGTATGTTGTAAATAGTGCCTTTATTTGTGAAATGCGGTGTAGTGGCGGCCACTTCCCCTTCCGCCACTGCACTGCCCATAAGTACCAGGCGGGCATCTCCATCCAGCCTCTTTTGCTGATGCCATGTGTGTGACTGACCCCCAAATAAAGCTGAGTTCTATCGTGCACCTGGCCTCGTCATTCCAGAGGTAATTTCATACATAACATATAGGGTGAGTTTTTCCTCATTTATTCAGGTCAGTTTGTTGAGGTTAGGCCTTATGCTGAGCCTTATTTTTTTAGTAGAGTTCTGTTTAGCTGGCCTCTATTAACCAAATGGACTATTTTAATTATGTTTTTGATCTTTTTGTTCATTTGGGTATAATTAAACCCCACTTTTTGAGAATTATACCTGTGTCGGCATATCTTTTTGACTACTTGGTCCCTCACAGTTGTACGTTTATGCAACCAAGTTGTTTCACATCCCACCAAACAACAGCCTTCCTCCCCAAATGATCTCTAAAGGATATCACTCACATTAAAAGATGGATAAAGTATTTAAATAATTTATCTTGGTCTATTTTTTTTATACATCATAGAGACCTTGTCCAGACTACACCCCTGCAGTCCCCTTAGTTCAGGGGTGTCAAACTCATTCCATGGAGGGCCAAGACCCTGCAGGTTTTACTTCCACCCAGTCTCTTCAGCAGGTGTTTTCACTGATCAGCAATCAGTAGGAAGAAATTCAGAGAAATCACCTGTTGAAGACACTGGGTGGAAGTAAAACCTGCAGGGTCTTGGCCCTCCATGGAATGAGTTTGACACCTGTGCCTTAGTTGTACGAGTTTGTAAGAAATTGATGGTTTCTTTATTTCTCCAAAGCAATATCTACTGTAAAATTTTAGGCGTATTGATATTGTGTGGCTACTGTGTGGTTTTGAATGTTAATATATATTTTATATGCATATTGCGTTTGAATGGAAAGTTTCTGCTATACTATATACAGTATATTCATTCACCAGTCACCCTCAACTCCCGAAACCTTATTCCGCCACCTGGTGTCAGTGTTTAAAATAGCAGAAAAAGACACACAAAGTGAAGAGTTCATGTTCTTGTTTTTTTTAATGCCATCTAAAGTCCACCTCGTTCCTCACATCACTCCATTACATTGGATTAAACCATTAGAAGAGGGATTGTAAAGTGTTTTTTTTTTTTTCCAAGACTTTTAAATTCATTCCTGAAAGAGGGAACACATGATTTTGGCTCATAGCGTCTGTTATTTGCCTTGCAACAAAAACAAATTAAGACTACATTATTAACAAAAAAAGGACATAATAGAAGCAAACAATATGAACAATATCTTATATATAACAAACAATAAATATGACAGACAAAATAAAAAAAGTAAACAGTTAACCTACAGTATTTGGTTTGAACAACGTTTGGAGGAAAGTTCATCACTGTGAATTTATTTCAATAAATGGCCTGAAGCAGATTCACTCACAACAAAATGTTCAACCCAACCTCCTTCTTTTACCTCCTTTTTTAACCGTAGCCATCATAAAGAAACACAAGAGTAATTTCTTCTTCCCCATGACTCTTTGTGCGCTTGTCTATGCATTTGACACATTTATACCTCAAGCCACGTGATATATAGTGCAGGAAATTCAATAAAACATCTTTAGTCACCCATTTTCAGTCATTTTTTTAATGCAAAATCCTCCCATTAGTTCAACATACCAACCCAAAAAAATTTAACAGCAAAGAAGGAACTCTGAAATGTGACTGGCTGCATTTTTTAATAAGTGCTGCAAATCTATCAGTTGAATACAGTAGTTTCTTTAAGTCTTTGGGTGTGTTAGCACACTCACAGGAGATGTGGGGGTTCAGTTTTGGTTCAGTCAGGGCTAGAGTCGGAGAACACACACCATTCAAACGCTGACATTCACTCACGCACACACAACTAGTATCTGTACAACGACAAACTGTCAGATTCACTCTTTAGTGATTCTTCTACTTAACAAATATAGCTGTGCAAGTTCATTATTTTTTTTTTCCTCATGTTGAAACCAACCAGGAGTAGTACAAATATCAGGAGGTCGGATTCGGTGCCTTTTCAAGAATTGTGTCCCCTCTCTCAGAGTCGGCTCCACCTCTTCTCTGCCATGGAGGTTTTATTTTTTTATTCATTTTCAGACTTCCACCAGGAGATCTCCTCTCTCTTACACGCTTCTCAGAGTCCACCTGTCCTGATCCCCATAATGCTACTTCGGTCGCAAAGTGCAAGCAGTTAAGAGTCTCGCTGCCTCTCCCTTCTGTTCAGGAAGTTTTGAAACCCAATGCAACAGCAAAAAAAAAAAAAAAAAGTTATTATTGTTCAAATGTCAAAAATAAAAATACAGAGTCATTGTTCAAAAAACAAAAAGAAGGTTGAGGGCAGTAGGAGAAAGAGTGCATCTGTTTTGTTGAGAAGTTCAGTCCATCCTTGCGAATGTGAAATGTCTGCACGTCACTGGTTAGTTGTGGGGAAGACCAGCTATACCTCCCTGGAAACGGAAAACAAAGAAACATTAGCACACACAACCCTTTTAGCAATAAAAGGTATTTCACACTTTAAGGTTTTGATAGCTTAACATGGAACAAAAAGGTAAAAATAAGGAGGCTCTTTTATCTAAGTCCTTAAAGGTCTCATATTGTGCATTAATTTTAAAAGGGTCATTGCATCTTTTCCACATTTTAACAGCCCACCTAAGTCTTAATGAAATGTTTGTCATATATTTTGGTCAAATTTTCTTTAAATATTTAATTATTGCAGCATATTTGGAATTCCTCTTTTCCGGCCTCTCTGAGAACGTTCCGTTTCAGCGCATATCTGTTTAATTCCCCAAGAACCGCAGTTAACGCCGCCCTCCCTCTTACATCACTATTGCTAACATTAGCTGGCTAGCTCCTAGTCTTTAGTTCAGGTGTATCCTGAGTCATCTAATGTTTGGCTTAAAGAACTAATGAAGTAATGCATCACTGGTTGACAGGAGTGTGTGGTCTCTTTGTCTGATAGGCTATGACTGGTCCTTGGAGTACAATAAGCACAGAAACATTCCCAAATGAGTGAATGTTGCCCCAAGGTGGCTAACTGATATTAGCAGCTAACTGGTGTTACCTAGCCACTCAAACTAATGTCTAGGAATGGCATATCAGCTGGACCAGCAGTTCAACTAATGCTAGGCACCCCGTCAGTCACGTAACCAGTGCCGATCAACCACCTAGCCAAGCTAGTGCTAATGGAAATCAATGTCGCATCACGGTGAAAATATAACAAAACAAGCCAAAATGACCATCGACTGTGTACTGGTGAACCAGGTGGAAACGGGGATGTCTGATGGGGTGACCAAAATCTAAAGAGCATTACAATATAAGCTAACCTGTAAGCTAACTTGTTAGCTCACTGTTGTCCACATGATTGGCAGTTAGGCTGGCCAATAATAGAGCAGTGGGCGGGTATCGAGGACGATGCTGGGCTGGATTTACTATGTCAGTGACGTTCATTCATTTTCTTCCGCTTAATCCTTTTCAGGTCGTGGGGGGGCTGGAGCCTATCCCAGCATCTTTGGGTGAGAGGCAGGGTACACCCTGGACAGATCGCCAGTCCATGGCAAGGCCAACACAGAGAGACAGACAACCATTCACTCTCACAGTCATACCTAAGGACAATTTAGAATCCCCAGTTTGATGCCAATTAACCTAACTTGCATGTTTTTGGCATGTGGGAGGAAACCGCAGAAGTCCCGGAGTAAACCCACGCAGACACGGGGAGAACATGCAAACTCCACACAGATCACTGTTGGTCGGGGGCTGGGATCGAACCCAGGATCCCCTGGCCAAGGGTGAGTTGCTGTGCTGCGGCAGTGCTGACCACTCCACCACCGTGCTGCCCCTTCAGTGACGTCCCCTGGCAAATCTGGAACAGACAACTTTGCTTTTTGGAAAGAAAGATGATATAAAGGCTGTGGGGGTTTTTTTCAAGAGAAGAGATGATTTTGGTATTTGTTCAATAATCCCATAACCGACAAATGATCAGATGGCTCCAGAAAGGCTTTTATGGTCAGTTTATTGATTTGTGTGTGTAGGCATGGCCATTGGCTTGGGTGGTCTTTCAGAAGATTAAAACCTACATAAACAGTTTTTCTGTCAATGACCCCTTCACGTTTTGTCATTTTCAAGGGCATGCTATATACAGTTTCAGAGACTAAAACCATTTTGTGCTTAACAGCGGCTCAGTATGTCTCTCTGTGTAGTTAATCTGATTGGGTTAAGTTTCTTTGAATGAGGTGCTGTAAGCCAATCACATACAGCGACTAGTAGCCTACAGCAGAATTAGCATTGAACAGCCACCTGCACTATGATCGGAGAACTGAAGCAAGGACTTTTTTGCTCTGTGATGTCGCAAACCCCAGGGAGTACAATCTGCCTGTTTCATTGAGTTTAACAAATAAAGACAGTGTGTATTTTTCAGTGAGGTGAGCCTTTTCATGCTTTAAATGTTTGGACTTTTTGCAAATTTTATGTTAAGCTGACTAGCTGCTGGCTCCTACTGCACAGCTATGAGAATGGTTTCAGCGATTGTACTTGATACTGTAGGGTCAAACTAAAGACTTACGATGCAGTCAGTGTGGAGTTGAGGACAAGAGTGGTGCGTATCCTGTAAAGCTGAGCCAATGTGAGCTTCTTGTGCTGCGTTGGAGACTTCCTCTTTATGGATGACATTTCTCCTGAATCACCCACCGCCTTTGCCATGCATTTGTCGTGCGAGGGAGCAGATGGAGCTGTGTCACCATCTGAGCTGTTGCTCTGGGAGTCGGCGCCTTTACACAGTGCAGCAGGTGACCTGCGGCCGTGCCTGGCCTCTGCCCTCCTCAGAGTGGCACTGAGTTTGTCAGAGGACGAGCTCATGTTTAAGCAGTCGTCAGACTGGTCGAGGTCCGTGGAAAAAAGCTTCTCGTAGCTTTGGCCCAGCTCAGACATGCTCTTGCTGTGCGCCAGTGAGGCCGTGTCCATGTCTCCATGCTGTGTTTGGTCCTGAGTCTCTGAGCTGAGCGAGTGGGAGTCGGAGGTCTGGCCGTGGAAGCGCTGCAGGAGGTTGTCCTCAGAGCGAGAGAAGGTCAGAGATGACAGCCTCTGGAGGCAGTGAACTCGAGACTGAACATGAGGCCACCTGCGAGGTTTAGAGGACTGGACTACCGACACCTGAGATCCCAACGAAGCATCCTCATCCTCCTCTTCCTCCTCATTCACCCTCTCCATTTCTGCCTCACCCCATTCCGACCCCTGACCTTCCTTGTCTCTCTCCTCCTCCTCAGTCTCCTCTCCTTCGCTGTGGCCAGGCTGTGGCGGCAGTTCTTTCAGGAAGGATTCGGGGGAGAGGGTACCGTAAGCACTGTCCATGGAGAGGGAGCGACACTGAGGGTCCAGCTCCTCACCGTCGGGCCGAGACTCCTTACTGTGGTTGGAGTAGATACTGGAGTGGCTTGTAGACTGCTGGACCTCGGACCTTTCAGAAAGGGGAGACACATCTGAGTCTGAGTCTTTATTTGCAGTTCCCCCGAGGTTCCTGTTTGAGTCAGAAGGTTCTGCGTGTTCTCCCGATTCATCAATGTCCATCACAGACAAGGTCTCAGTGGAACCATCCGATTGGCTGAAAGAAGAGACATTTCTGATTAGACCACAGTAGATTTAAAAAAAAATTGCTGAATTGAAAATACGTGAATTACTACTTCCAAGTTCAGAGGGATTGGAAATATGTTCACAGTACCCAGACTAAAATATTTTATGTTCAAAATAAACTTTTAGCTTGGCATGAAGTCTGACAAAATAAGATAAATGCTCAGCTAGGGGTCAGCCTAGTCCACTGTGAAAAAATGTGAGGAAATATAAAGGCCTGTCAGCATTAGTAATAGGGTATTTTTGTAAAAAGGAAAAAAAAAATCATAAATATTCAGCTTTTTTCCAAAATATGCAGTTTTTTCTTTCAAAATATTTTCTTAAACTTGAATTTTTCATTTAAATTTGTGACTTTCTCATCATAACCAGAAAAAAGGTAAAAAAAAAAAAAAGAGAGCTCTTTAAACCAGTCCTTTTATCTTTATAGATTTAGAATTTGTTGAAATTTTGGCAGGATGTTAGAAGACTGAAACTCAACTGTGCAATTTACCATTTCATTATTAACTTAAATGCACTGCTTCATCCTTGATTCCTAACAGCTGAGTTGCACATCTCAGTACCTCGAGTTCTGCTGCTCTTTGTGCCTCAGACACGGCGAACTGGTCGTGGAGTTGCTACTCTCGTCCTCCTCGTCCTCCTCCTCCTCCTCCTCACACCTCTTCTGCCTGTCCTGCTGCCTGATGACCTCCTCAGAGCGGAGCCGCTGCAGCTGATTCTGAAGTGACAAATATATTCAGATGATCCACGTGAGACACGTAACCGACAACATTTTTACACAAGCATAAATATAAGTGATGAGCGCTGATGTGTGCATCAACGAGAGGAAGCGGCCCCCCCCTCACCTGGACGTTGCAGACCGCATCGATCCAGCTTCGCCCCTGGGTGGCGCTGTTGGCTTGGAACGTGTAGGCTGCCACTGCGCTCTTGAACTCATTGAGGTAGATGAGGATGAAGGAGCCTAGGTACAGGGATGAAGAAAAAACGCAAAATTCCTAATTCTTAACATGCAAAATTTATCATACAAAACAACACAAAGTGCTGAAAAATGGCACAAATATTCAGCGGTTAAGATGAAATCTGGAGCGCTCACCGGGGTCTTTGAGTTCCTTACAGATCACGTTGTGAATGAGGAGAGGCTGGCGAATAATTTTCACTTTCTCCACTCTTTTCACTGGTTTGGTG
The DNA here is from genome assembly GCA_020510985.1 of Pholidichthys leucotaenia. Classification (NCBI taxonomy): domain Eukaryota; kingdom Metazoa; phylum Chordata; class Actinopteri; order Cichliformes; family Pholidichthyidae; genus Pholidichthys; species Pholidichthys leucotaenia. Next base: position 261,379,588 of record CM035843.1, read on the forward strand.
ATCAGCAGTAGGTCGGTGAAGAGGAAACAGTAGACATCCATCTGCGAGGCGGAAAGAAACTTCTTATTTCACACATGCAATAGAAACTCCATTTCTGCATACATACAGAAGATAATTTTGAGACTCTTGAGGACCGTTTTGGAGGCCACCTGAACAAATTTATGCCCTTGTTTGCATTTGTGAAACGGCAAAAAGTCTGTGACTACACTACAATCAGCCTTGTCCAATGATTTTTTGGAACTGAAATTATTGCAAATTTTGGAGTCAAGAGATTAGCTGAAGTTATACTTCCCTAGGATGGATGTTGCCACGAGATAAATAATAAAATAAAAACAGTCCCCAGCCAAAACTCAGAACCTAGGAAAAAATCCACATATTTACAAGGGAAAAAGATGCAAATTTGCATGAAAAAAAGACTAGTCACTAATTTACACAAAAGAAAGTCACAAATTTACGTCAAAAAAGGTCACAACTTGATGAGAAAAATCACAAATTTAAAAGAAAAGTCATAAATTTACAATAAAAATGTTGCATACTTACAAGAAAAAAAGACATGAATGATAAAAAAGTTACAAATTTATGACAAAAAAATTGCTCACAACTCAAACCTTAACAGGGAAAGGGTTGCAAATAAAGAAAAAAAGAGCTGAAAACATGAGAAAAAGGCTGCAAAATTACATGGAAAAAAGCGTAAACTTTATGGGAAAAATCACAAATTTAATGGAAAAAGCTGCAAATTTATGACAAATGATTGATACTCGTTCCATTCATTTTACTTTGTGTTAACATGCAAAAACAGAAACAACAAATTCAGCAAATTTATAAGGATTTAACACCCTGAAAGCAAGAAAACGGTTGTTTATTATATGTGTGGTGTTGTTTTAAGACGTTTGACGTGCAGCTTAAATGAGTTTTAACTGTCCTTACTCGACTGTCTTTGCCCTCCTTCATCCTCAGCGCTCCTTCCAGATGCAGCTGTCGAGTCTCTTCTGGTGATATTCCCTTCATAGGAGCCATAAGGTCGAAGCGGTTGTACTCCTTTAAAATCTGGAAGGAAAAAAGAAAAAGCACGAAGCCCAATCTTACATTAAACTTCTGTCTGAAATTAAAAAAAGAAAAAAAATTGCAGCCCCTTAAATCATTCCTTACCTTCTCCACTTCTTCGCTGCTGCCCTCTATAGCCTCGTAGGACTCTATACGAGCAGAGATGGTAGCCAGCTTCTGCTGCTCCTGCCGCTGTCGCATCTGCGAGTCCACGCTGTTGATGAATCCCTCCACTGTGGACACCTTAAGGAAGAGGAAAAACGCAGAAACACGTGACGTTCCGATCCCACGGTAGCCAAGCAGAGAAGCAGTAACTAACATGTGAACCAGTTTTTTTCCTCCAACGTCCTCACCATGCTGTTGACGATATCGCGCGCTGACGGCTCGTCCGTCTTCTTGAGCACACTCTTCAGCAGGAGAGGATATTTGGTCAGTCTCTGGTGAGGCTTTGCCAGCATGTCGGCCAGCTTCAGACGGTTACACTGCTTATGCGTCTCTGCCCACTGAAGCAAGTCAGACAAAAACAGGAAGTCAAGCAGCAGGAATGAGAAGAGGGGGGGGGGGGGAAACACGCTCTGCAGGAGGTAGAGTAGGTATCTGGGATTCACTTTATGGCGGAGACAACTGACCGTGACATAGGTCCTGAAGAGCTCATTGTCCCTGAGAAGCATTCGCATGTACTCCATACAGCCCTCCTCCTCCATGCAGTAACGGATGTAGGGCTGGAACCTGGAGCCAAACTGAACACGCACAAAAACAAAGAAAACCGGCGATATATTAGACATGATACAACATCTGCATGAGCACAAAGAAAATTCACTGTATAATATACTTTTGCTGCATTGGATAATCTTCCATCTGCATTTTGCAGGACCTTCTAACAAAAAATGACTAACTTGCATTAGTCAGTTTAAGTTTGGACAAACTAATAATGCAACAAAAACATCTTTATATTAATTTGTGACATTTGATCATCAAACTGCAGGAGTGTAGAGCACAGAATCTTCCTTTTACTTCTAAACATTGTTGTCCTCATAATTTTAAAACTTTTTCCAGCTAGTTCAGTGCAGTATATGCAGTATTTTATAATGACTTGTATTTATATATTGCACTTTTGTCATCTTACTGACAACTCAAAGTATTTCTAATCCACACAGTGCAAAAGCCAAGCAACAACCAAAATCTAAAATGTTTGCAAGCTAAGAGGAATTGCCAGACCTTATGGCCAATTAATAAAATGCCAGGAATAATAAAATTATATTCTTTAACAAATGTTCACACACAGGAGAAAATAATTACACTTTCTATTAAACTACTTAAATATAAAAAAAAAAATCTAGTTGTAACTATTGGATTCAAAACATCATTAGTCAAATAAAAGTAAAATTCTCCCAAAACACAGGATTAGAATTAGGACTGGGCATTATAGCCACACAAAAAACAAACCAAAAAACCCAACAAACCTGTTTTGTTTTTGTTTTTTTCCTCATGCAACATTTGATTCTAGATTCCATTTGATTCAGGTTATACAGTGCATCCGCAAAATATTCACAGCGCTTCACTTTTTCCACATTTTGTTATGTTACAGCCTTATTCCAGAAGGGATTAAATTCATTTTCCCCCTCAAAATTCTCCACACAATACCCCATAATGACAACATGAAAAAAGTTATATATAAAACTAATAACTAATAATATAAACTTTTTTTTTTTTTGCAAATTTATTAAAAATAAAAAACTAAGAAATCACATGTACATAAGTATTCACAGCCTTTGCTCAATACTTTGTTGATGCACCTTTGGCAGCAATTAAAGAAAGATGCTGAAAGATGAACCGTCACCCCAGTGTGAGGTCAAGAGCGCTCTGGAGCAGCTTTTCATCCAGAATGTCTCTGTACATTGCTGCATTCATCTTTCCGTCTATCCTAACTAGTCTCCCAGTTCCTGCTGCTGAAAAACATCCCCACAGCATGATGCTGCCACCACCATTGGCGTGGTTATGAACGGTGCCTGGTTTCCTCCAAACATGATGCCTGGCATTCATGCCAAAGAGTTCAATCTTTGTCTCATCAGACCAGAGAAATTTGTTTCTCATGGTCTGAGAGTCCTTCAGGTGCCTTTTGGCAAACTCCAGGTGGGCTGCCATGTGCCTTTTACTAAGGAGTGGCTTCCATCTGGCAACTCTACCATACAGGCCTGATTGGTGGATTGCTGCAGAGATGGTTGTCCTTCTGGAAGATTCTCCTCCCTTCACAGAGCAACGCTGGAGCTCTGACAGAGTGACTATTGGGTTCTTGGTCACCTCCCTGACTAAGGCCCTTCTCCCCCGATCACTCAGCTTAGATGGCCGGCCAGCTCTAGGAAGAGTCCTGGCGGTTCTGAACTTCTTCCATTTATGGATGATGGAGGCCACTGTGCTCATTGGGACCTTCAAAGCAGCAAAAATTTTTCTGTATCCTTCCCCAGATTTGTGCTTCGAGACAACCCTGTCTCGGAGGTCTACAGACAATTCCTTTGACTTCATGCTTGGTTTGTGCTCTGACATGCACTGTCAACTGTGGGACCTCATATAGACAGGTGTGTGCCTTTCCAAATTAGGTCCAATCAACTGAATTTACCACAGGTGGACTCCAGTTAAGCTGTAGAAACATCTCAGGGATGATCAGTGGAAACAGGATGCACCTGAGCTCAGTTTTCAGCTTCATGGCAAAGGCTGTGAATACTTATGTGCATGTGATTTCTTAGTTTTTTATTTTTAATAAATTTTCAGAAATCTCAAACTTTTTTCATGTTGTCATTATGGGGTATTGTGTGTAGAATTTTGAGGGAAAAAAATGAATGTAATCCCTTTATGGAATAAGGCTGTAACATAACAAAATGTGGAAAAAGTGAAGAGCTGTGAAGACTTTCCGGATGCACTTTATATGTATGTGTGGGTTTTTTAGACTACAAAAGACAAGGAATTATTACAAATCCATTCTTTTTATTTCAAACTTTTTTCATATTTGGAATAAAGTGCAAACTAAACAAAACCTTTTTTTAAAAATAAAGGTTTGATGAAAGATTAATCCACAAGTTTAGAATAAAGTGCCACCCTTTTATAAAATAACAACAAAAAAAAAAAAAGCTAAAGGGTTCCTCTATCATCCAAGTTGAATACACAAACCCATGCTGTCACTTTTTGTAAAATAAATGAAAATGACTCACTGCCTCTTGTGAAAAAAAAACAGACTGCATTCAGAATGTTCACTCCCACTGGCTATATAGTGATTTTAGATATAGAGGACTATACAGTAAACTCAATATAACAATAAAATTAACAGCTTTCAGACACTACTGGGCTTGTTTTCACGATGCAGTTAATGACGTCATCATAGTGAGACAGTAAAATGTAACAGACTAACAGTGGTAAAAAGTGAATACCTGCATGTAATTTGTAGTAAATATGTATTAAATCAAATCATTTTTGCTGAATTAATAAATCTAAATACCTTAAGGCAGTTTATGTTGTGATGTGAAGCTCTCCTCTCACTGCTCTGTTGGCTGTGCACTGCATTATGGGATATATTGGCTAATGTAGTGACCATCCATCGTATACTACTTTTCAAAATGCATTGTGGGATATTTTGAGTGTACTATATAGTGAATGAAATGTTCAGTTAAGATTTTGAACAGCACTGCAAAATGGCTGATTCACCATATAGTCACTATATGGGGAAGGAGTGAACACTTCAAACACAGCTATAGCCGGTCTGGAATTTATTCACCATCCTGAAATTATTCTGCTACCATGTAACCATAACAACCATAAACAAATCCACGGTGAAAGTTTACTTTCACAGTTTGGAAACAGACATCTTTCGGACTCCTGTCATCAGTTATGAAATGTTTGTCGTTAGAAAGTGCGATCCTGAACCAATTCCACATGACAGAGGTAAGACTGCTTTTTTTGGGGGGGGAACAAGATCCTCCCTTTTCTCTGTGCGCACTGCCATGTTTCTTGTGGCTTTTGTGTCGGAGAAAGCTGGAGGTTGGGGAGGCTTAGCGCTGGAGGCTGCTGTATTTACTCAAGTGAAAAAAATGAAAATAAAATATATATGGGGGGGGGGGTCAATTCAGTTGATTTTGATTAAAAAAAATCTTCCAAACAAAAATATTCAAATATTGATTTAAAATCAATTTATTGCCCAGCTCTACCTAGAATCTCAAAGTACAATGGGAAGCAGAGCTTTCAGTTATCAGGCTCCTCTCCTATGGAAACTGCTGTCAATCAGGACTGGTGAGACAGACTCGATCTCAGTTTTTAAGAACAAGTTTAAAATTTTCCTTTCTGATAAAGCTTATAGTTAAGGTTGGATCAGGTGACCCTGAACCTTCTGCTGCTATAGGTTTAGACAGCTGGGGGACCTCCCATGATGCACTGGGTTTTCATTTCTTTTTCACTCTCAGTATATTTTATAAGATTTTCTGCTGTTCATTAGTATCTGTCTCTCTCTTCCATAGATTGCTAGTCCCCTGCATCTTGTTCACTCTAAATGTCTGTTCTTGTTCTCTAACCCCTCACTCCCCAGTCAGTCACAGCAGATGACTTCCCCTCCCTGAACCTGGCTCTGATGGCCGTTTGTTCCCGTTAAAAGGCAGTTTTTTTTTCCTCTCCACTGCCAAGTGCTGATTGTTGGGGTCTCTTTTGTAATTGTGGGGTCTTTGCCATACAGTTGAAAGTACTGTGATATGATGGGTTTTGTGAATTGTCACTATATAAATAAAGTTGCATTGAACTGAAAATTAGAAGTTGCAGTGATAGTCCAGGCCCAATGGCATTTACCATTTTAAAGGAAGGGATCAAGATGTGGGTTTTAATTTTCTAGCTTAACCACGTTCCATGACATTTTATCAGTCTCTTAATTTAAAATAATCTATTACATAATTTGACAACTTTTATTTAAACCCATGGGCTTGTCTGATTAAACAGTTTTTACTAGTTCAGTTTCAAAAGGTACAGTATGCAAAATGTTTGGCTAATTGGAATTCTTACATTTAATGCAGCATAAAACATTATCTTTGTTTTTATCAACATATAATCACTCTTAAGTAAAACTTGTTGCATTTTCTGTACCTTACAGCAAACTTTTTTATACACGGGAAGAGGGTCCTTCATACGCACAGAAAGAGGCCGCCATCATGGATCACCATTATGTCTTTTCAAATGTTTCTGTCAAACTTTAATCACACAGTGACTTCTGCAGATTCTCCTGGATGCTTTGGAAGATGGTGATGACTGATAAAATGTGAATTGGTTGCACTGCGCTGAATATTACACACTACACTTTTAACCCCCTGAACAGATCTTCAAAGTCAGATTCAATGTAATGTTCACTAGGAAAATGGTAATTTTGATATGCTGTGACTATGCAGTTTCACGTTCAGAGTGAAACTGTGACTGACCGTTCTGAAGCCGTTGTGAAGGTGTGTGGGGTCAAGCAGGGCCCTGGCCTGCCTGGCCTTCTCCAGGACCGGCAGCATAACCTGGTTCCACAGGGAGGTGTGGAGGTGGGCGATCTCCTGGATATTGCTGAACAGTTTGGCCGGCTCCACCTCCGTCAGCAGGCCGCTCTCCTGCAGGTTCAGCAGCCCACACAGGAACAGCTGCAAAAAGTGACATTAAAAGAGTGTAAGCCTATGACCATCTTAAAATCTCGGAAAAAATATAACACTAATAGGATGTCAAAGCTAATCAGTTATAAATCACCTTGTCCGGGTACTCCAAGTTGGACTGTGATAAATGACACTCCAAGATCTCAACAACAAATTCTTTGTGTAGCTTATCTACCACGGTACACAAGTCACTTCATCTTAGGCCACAATCAGGCCTCTAACAGAAACGTATCGGCAGACTACAGTGACACAGTGCACTTACATCAGTGATAACTTTGAGCTTCTTTATGTAAGTGGCCTCTGTTTGAAGGAGCTCCCATATTGCCTCCTGCTGGTGGAACTGCCGCCTCGTTATCACCTGCAAACACACAGAGGAGCAGAACGATTAGATCAAAACATGTTGTGAGTCAAAAGCTGAATGGGTTTAGCTGAAAGTCTAATAGAATGGTACCCTAGACCGTCTACACAAACATATGTGCAAGGCATTCCTTTTTTTTTAAGTTTAGTTTATTGGCTCGTTAGGGACCATGTACAGAAAAACAAACACAGGGTGAAGATGCTCTGCACCAGATTATAGCATTCTCAGTAATTTCCATCTGTAGTCCCTGGGGCAGGCAGGAAGATATTAAAAGAAAAACAGCACATATAGAAAGCAATTCAGATCAAGTTTCAGAAACTGTTGACCATGAAACAAGCAGGGAGTAAGTTTAAAGGTAAAAAGATAAGAGAGACGGCACACATAAAAACAATTTAAGAGTACAATTTCAAAAATCCCATTTAAGGGGGAGAGTCAATGCTGGCAGGCTTGATTACTTAAAATCCATTTCTTAGTCTCTGTGGAAAAGTCTCTGTAATTTGTTCTGGTCTTCAAAGCAGTGGGGAGTTTGTTCCATTCCGTTATAGCTTTGTATAAGAATGCGGATTGTCCAAAAGCAGTTTTACGTGGGGGGGTGCAACACTGCCACCTAGAGGAAGTCCTTGTTACTGTGGTATTTTGTTCAGAAGTCAAGTACTGTACACAAAAGTCTTAAAGGGCGGGGGTGCAGAATCACGGCTAATTTTAAAGATCAGCTGTATATTTGCATACATGATCATGCTTTTTGTTAAATCAAAACTAAAAAAATGTTGAGAGCATAAAGGCAATTTCAAGTAAACTTTGAAAATATGGCTTTTCAAGATTCTTTTTTAAACAAGTAAAATCATTCTGAAGCAAGTGAAATGCTCTAGCATAAAAACTGCATGTGAAGAAATATCTTGTTAAACAAAAAGAGGTATGTACCATTGATTTATGATATTCAATCTTATTTAGATTTCTTTTGTAGTGTAGTGGAATACCTTTTTCAAATTTCTGATTTAACTTCAACAAACTTAATTAAAAACGTTTCCACACTGACAAAACACAAACTGAACATATCTTGCAGTAGACACTAAACATGGATGGCTGGATGGATATTTATACTCCTAATTGCCATTGTTGTTTAAAATGCTACACATTTTTTTTAAAACTTCTTTCATGTGACATAAAAAGATAAGAATAACATGGTGGTTTCCCATATGTCCATGACAAGATTACTGAAGAAAGAGTCATCTTTAGCAATCAAACCAGTAAATGTGATGCAACTAACCGGGATGAGAGACTGTATATCAGGTGAGCAGAGATTGATCATGTCCACAAAAATGAATGAAAGCAGCATGTGATGGGAATCACCATTTACATACAAGTTCCTCACGACAGAATGACAGCAAAGTGTTTTGAAAACATTATTACAGGAAATGAAGCATTGGGGAAAGTGTGACTACGATTAAAGGCACTTAATACGGTGCAGAACAGGAAGAAAACAGAGGTCTTTGTCATGATTTACAAGACCTGTGTGAAAATGAGAAGCATTTCAAAGAAAGGAAGAGCTATTCTTTTTTAGTTTACTACTTTTAATTGTACGATTTTAACAACCAACCAGCAGCATAAAAATTAAGTTTCTTTGTCCATGTAGGTAAAACTAGTGTGCACATTGAAAAATAGGAAATGTATGGCACTTAAAAAAAGAAAATCACTTTGAGTTAAGAGTAGAAAGTATCGACTAAAAAGGTACTCGAGTAGCGAGAAACAACTTTACTTTCACCCACTGTGAGGTTTTTCTCTTCAAATCTGAGCCTTTTTTCTACTACATTTATCGTGAAATTGAAACTTTCACCAAAAATTTAACTTTTACCAAAAAATTTTCACATTTTTCATTTATTTTTTTCTGGGGGGGGGGGGGAGCTTTATTCTCATAAGTTTGGGTTTTGTTTGTTTCGGTTTTTTCCTCTTATAAACTTGAGACTTTATGTGATAAATTTATTTTTCTCATGTAAATTTGCAACTTTTCACTAGATTTTATTAGATTTTATTATATATTTCCAATTGCTCTTGTAAATATGTGACCTTACTTTCTCCAGGTTGTGACAACGCGAGAAATAAAAATAAAATATAATTTTTCCACGTGCCCCTTCTAAAATAATCCAAATCATATAAAGAAACAGCAGGCGCACTGAATATTTCCTGAGTATGGGAACTCAGATTTCAATTACATAAACAATATACAGTACTTAAAAAATAAGATAATCATTTCTAGTAACCACAGCTTATTACAGAATAAACAAGCACATTTCTAAGTTTTTAAATAGGCAAAATAAAAAAGTAACTTGAGTAAAGGTGCACTTTTTTCCTTTATAAATCTACTCAAAAAGGGTCTTGCAATCACACAATTTTGTGAAAGTTACTTGAGTATACTTGATTAAATGCGATTAGTCACTTCCCACTTTTGCAAATGTTCCATTTATTGATAAGAAGCACCTCCTTACATTAATATACAACAATATTGTGTATACAACAATAGGTGTGTTTGCTATATGGCCTCCTCTTATTGTACCGTACCTCTGGATTGTCCAGTAGCATCTGCCAGCTGTCTTCCAAGGACAGGTTGGCCTCCTCCTCCTCCTCCCAGGAGTCCTGATGGAAGGAGAGCTGCCGTGGCACTTTGGGCAGCCCGAACAACATGTAGGAGTGGAGTTTGCTCTGGAGCTGCTCCAGACGGTCCACCTCCTGTTCAGATAAGAACCACCTGCATCAGCTTATATTTTCTCATTTCTAAAACTGTTCATTGCTGCTGCATTCAAACTGTACATGAAGAGGAGCGTATTAGCATATTTTTAAATCCTGCACTGGCGCCATTTTTCCCAAATCCATCAGAAGCTGCTATTCAGGCCTTTGTTCAAGCTGCCAAGCCTTACGTAGTTATGAAAATGAGCCCTGTGCTTTGAGACCATTACAACAATAGGAGACAGAAGAGTGGGGGGAGAGTGGTACAACAGGGCAGGAAACAAATGGACTAGTGGGCTATAGTTTGTGAAACCTTTGGGAGAAAAATAAGTATAATGTCCTTCGCTATTGTGCAGAAACTGTACAGCAGATTACAAAAGCAAGTTTAGCATTCTTGAATAGACAATGTGGCGGCAGCTTTTTAACCCTTTACTATGAAAGGGTGCTGGAGGTCAGGGTCCAGGTGCAGGATCTCTGGCCCTGAGGGGGTTAAAGAGAACAAACAAACTAGAAGAAGAGCCCAGCACTGACAGGTGACTGATGGATACTGTCACTATCTGACATGTGCCTTTGTGCAGGATGTCACTTCAGAGGCGGGATACAAAAAAAGCTATGTGTTTGCATTTCATTAGGAAAAAAAAAAAAATCAATATTGGAAAAAAACCCAAACCTGAACAAACATTAAAGAAAGGGTTTTGAATTATCAGGCTTTCACTTTGCTTTAATTAGTGAAGCCTTAAAAAGTGCTGTAAGGCAGACTGTGTTACATTTAAACAATGCTGTTTTAGTTGGTTCTGACTTATTCTGGCCAAGGGATGCTATCATCTGGTAGAAAACGGTAAACATTGTGCGAAATAGCAGATTGGTGCCGGGTTGTCTGAACAAATGTTACAGCATAATAACTATACCGGCAGCTTATATCATGGTAAGCATTTTTGCATGAATGGTACTTTATCAAAGTTTATTCTACTGTCTAGAGAAAGTGGAGTATCAAATATAATTCTAGTGTCATGAAAGAAAAGATGAAGACTGTTTTCAAAATACTACTACACAACAGTTGAGTCCATGCAGTTTGACTAGACAACTCAGGTGCTTCACCAGATATGCATTATCCACTGCAGCAGTGTTAATAATAATAACAATAATAATAATAAATAATGCTTAATTACATTATATATGCAAAGATTGTAATGTGTTGTGTACCCTAATTTAAAAAAAAAAATACTTCCCAACTCTGAAATTAGGTTCTTGTGTTTCAGGTTCATGCTAATAGTTAGCCCTATTAGCTAAAGTTACATCACTTTATAATCAGTAAACCCAAACTTTCCAAAGGAATTTTTTATTAAAAACATTGGACTAAAAACTAATTAAAATACAAGATGTTTCCATGTTCATCCGAACACCATCATCAGTTGTCAGACTGTAGCAGTTAGTGTCTCTGGCCAATAAATAACCTGCAAGGAAGTCACATGACTTGTGAGAAACGTAGTTTAAAAAAAAAAAAAAGAATGTAGTCCATGGTATGTGACCAAGGAGGAGAAAAAGAGAAGGGGAAAAAAAAAAACCTAGTGCTCCTCCTTTAAACCTGAGACTTGGAGCAAGTTCATTTGTCCATAAAGTGTCGAGGAATGGTTTTTAACACGGCGTTGTAAGCGGAGGACAGATGATGTGTTAGTCCCCCCTCCTCTGTTAAGGGAGGGCCGTTCCACTTCAACACAGATGGCTTCCTGAGCACCTCTTTCAAACCAGCCCTCTTCTCTGTCCAAAATGTGCACGTCTTGGTCCATGTGGCTGGGCTGTCTGAAAGGTTTTGCAGGATTTTCTCCAAACACAGCATACCTGCGTACTTTAAACCCAGGAACACTCTGTGACATTGGTCGGTTCATCCCAAAGACCAGGTACCGAAACATAAAAAGAGCAACCTGGTATATGCTGTCGAGTGTAGTGAGGAGTGTGACGATCTTTATATCGGGGGAAACGAAACAGCAGCTCTGCAAACGTATGTCGCAACATACTGTAGGAGAGAAAATTCGTCTGGACAAAATTCAGCCGTCTACACTCACTTGCAAGAAAAACAGCACACCTTCCGAGACCAAGATGTGCACATCTGTAATTTCCCAGTTTGGGACCAATAAAGTACATCTACCTATCTATCTATTGGCCAGAGACACTTCCTGCTACAGTCTGACAACTGATGATGGTGTTTGGATGAACACGGAAACATCTTGTATTTTTATTAGTTTTTAGAGCAGTGTTTTTAATAAAAAGTTCCTTTTGAAGGTTTATCTGACACCTGGATGTTTTAAAATGAACTTACATAGACTGATAAACCCAAAGTTTAGATGCTTTAATGCTTGCTGCTGACTCATCACTTCATCCGAAGATTTCTCTAACGACGGCAAAGTGGTAATAAAAGCAGAGATACAGCTCAAGCGCCAGCTAACAAGCTAGCTAGCGGTTAGCTCAATTTTATAATTATTTACTGCAAAGTTTCAATTAAAAACTCACAGTGTACAGTTTCTATTGAAGCCTCACAATGTAATGCATGCTTCTAACGCTTTACTTCATTTGAAGATGAATACAAGAAAACAGTGACAAGAATGCAAACAAGAGCAGAGACAGCCATTGGGCACTAGCTATGGTGACTAGTCAACGTTCCAAAGGTCCACTGGTCTGAAAGCCCAACTGTTACAAAATGGTTATACGCAGTTCAAACCACTCCTCAAATAAACAAGTTTACTACCACCCAACCATCCTATATGACATCCTCCTTTCTCATCCACCACATATGTTCACACTTTTACTGAACCAGGGAGGCTGGAAAGTTCATAGTGGTCAGATTTGACTAAATGTGGTTTATTTTTCAATCGCAGGAATCCAAGAGCTGCAACACCGATGGAAGACGTGTGTGGACTGAAGGGGAGACTATGCTGAAAAATAAACCACATTTGGTGACATTTTACCATTATGAACTTTTCAGCCCCCTTCGTATTCATGTGTGTACTGGTCAAGTTAAACTGGAGTCTTTTCTTGTTATGTCTTCCATAAATAGCCTGTTTGATGAGCTAATGTTTCCCCATGATGGTTAAGACATAAATACATCTTTAATTAAAAAAAAAGCCAATTAACTTAGGCCTGATTTTCAGACCAATGGACCTTGTGAATAGTGAGCTCCTTAGCTACTACTGGCAGGCTAGTTGTCTAAAGTGACCGGACTGATGGACTCTGCAAAAGGTACGCATATAAATTATGACTAGTAGACAATAACAAATTTCATTAAACATACAGTATGTGTAAAATCATAATAAAGCCATTACATTCTATGTTATGCTTGATGTTTGTGTTAGTAATATCCAAGAGTAACAGCTGGGAACTACATGTTATTGCATAGTGATGCTAGTCTTTGGGGACCAATATACCATTAAATAAATCATAATCTGTTTTTGCTTGTTACTGAAGTGTTACTGAAGTGTTGCTAAAGTTGTTTATAAAGTGTATTTGTGGGTTGGACCTATGACTGAATCACTATGACACCTTATTTATTGATACTCCACTCCTTCTTATGCAATCTTACTTAATTCTAGCAATGTTTCTTTATTAACTGATGTGTTCCATGATGTTACCTGTTGATTAGTCAATGATCATCTTTGTTTTTCAGCCAGTTAGTCAAAAATAACTGCTTTCATTAATTTTATATAGGTATAAAATGGACAAGAAGCTGTTGCGTTATTCCACAGCATTTCTATCAGTGATCAACAGAATGCAGTTTGTGCTAACTTATGAAGAACTTTGCATACAGGAAACTGATTCCTGCATATCTATTATACTACCCAGCACAATGTCAAATTATTAATTTCATCTGTGTTTTTTGTAAGTGGGCCAAGATTTTAATATAAAAGTGCTGAACACAACTAAGTGAGCACAAAAGTGTTTTCCTCCACCTACTCATTTCCAGAGCTGCTGGGAGGAAAGTATGTGAGCCAGAGGGAAATGACTTCACCGGGACTCCAGTGGGTGGTGTGGTCAGGGGGAGAACAGTAGCGGCTTGCTCCTGTTCTGTTATTTTAAAGTTTCCTTGAGCTGAAACACGTCTGGCCAACAAACCTTTCCCCCACCCACCCCCAAATCCTGGTCATTTCTGTTTCACATCCAAGAAGAAAAATCACATCCCCTTACTGAATGCCATCTCCGCTACATGATCATTACCTTGCCAAAAGGCCCTGCTCCAGCGTTGGAGCTGAAGAAGCCACTGAAGCGGCTGGCAGCGCGGTTCTTCCAGCTGTCGGGCCCGGCCACAACACTGGGCACAGAACCACTGATCTGTCCCAGAGCATCCGGGGTTGGAATATTCGTCTCTCCCAGGAACTCTGTTATGTTCTTCCTCCGTCGCGCCTGACCCTGGTGACAGACAGACAAATATGAACCGTCTTATTCGGAAACAGTTTTAAAGAGACAAAAATAAAACTGAAAGAGCAGACTGGCATTGACTGACTTCATCTGAGGGGATAAAACAAATGTTTCCAGTGGAACGGATGCCAAGCGACAATGACGGAATGAGAGGAATACACAAAGACAGGACAAACAGGAAATCAGAGGGGAATTCTGTGTGAAGGATGACATCAACAGGAACCCTAAAGCTACCTTAATGCATAAACAGGAGCGGGAAGAACTGCCACTTCCTTGCTGCATCACATTCATTGCATCACAAGGAGCAGCCAGGAGGTTGTTCCATAGGAACAGACGCCGGAGTCTGGCCATTGTTCCCCATCCATTGTTAGCCTGTCAGCGGGCCCTGCTGCTGGCCCTCGACTCAAGCAATCTGTGCACTTTAAGAGCTGCTGCTAAGCAAACAAACAGCAGCCACCTCTGTAACTGAGGAAGCAGTTGTTTTTACCTTTGGAGTGTCACTGCTGAGAAATCTGCTGCTGGGGAGGACGACCGCCGACCCCCCCCCCCCCCCCCATTAAATACACTGACAAAGAACTCAACATTCCTGGACACTGACACCGTTGCTGAAACTGATCTGCCATTCCAGTGAAATTCTTTCACCCACACCCCCCACACGCACACCAAACACAAACAAAAACATTTTAACACAATCAAAATGCCTGTGACCAAAAGTGTAAGGCTAGCTGACATCACATACACAGACATGGACTTTCACTTTTAAAAACAGTCCTTAAATCATCAGAGTGGACACTACTGAACACAGAGTTATATGGCTTTCCAAACTAATAAAAGATTCATAAAACGATTAAAAATTAGCACTGACTAAAATTCTGCACTTTTGTATGACATCAACATAACAATTTCCTGGCAAACGGAGGTACCGATGAGTGCCGTCTATTTCATATGATATCCAACTTCTTGAGCCAGAATGAAGAAAACTGAGCACACTGCCTGTGTGACGCAATGACTTGTTTGTGTTTCTTTACCTGGCTAATATGGCAGGTGCACTTGGTCAAACTGATGTGAATCATGCTGTTGGCTCACATTAACATGACACAACAATATTTGATAGGTAAGATACAGGCAGTTTATGTATCGATACATAGAATATATTCGACAGATTGCCCAGCTCTAATTACTTATAATAATCGTCAACTAACAGGGCATTATCCATAGATGCCATTTTGATACACAATGAGGTAAACACTTCTTTACCATTCATTTTAATTAAAATGAAAAGGAAAAAGACACTATTATAAAAATCCATTTTATCAAAAATCTCATTACCAGACCTACTGAGTCTTAAGTGGTAATTTCCCAGCCTTCATCAAAAATATGACTAATCTAAGCAGGTATTTGTGAGCAACTCAAACTGAAACAATAACTGCTATTAAACCCGTTTTCATGTGGGGAACCAGCTTACCAGGAACACATGCAGGCTGAATAAATAATGATCCTCCATCATGTAGAAACAACTTTAACATACACTACTGATAATCACTTATTACTTTGTAGTGTATTAGTCTGTGGCACGCATATGCTGCAAAAAGAAGTGTAAATATTATGAAGGGCATTGCATTAAACACACTCCCATTTTAGGAAGAACATCCCCCGGGGGCCTTTATGGAACCTCTTAACCAGAGTAAAAGGCGCACAAGTGGCCCATAGGAGAGTTGCATAACGACACAGTAAATCTAAGTGGGGGGTCCTTCAGATTTTTCCAGCAGCTTTTATGTTTCAGAAATGATTACCCAAGACAAAAGAGATGTGTTGGCTTAAAAAAAAAAAAAAAGAAAAGTGGAATGAAGGGGGAGGCCAAATTTAGGGTTGTTTTAGTGAAAGGGAAAGGAAAATTTAAGGGGGTTTTTTTGGTTTGTCTGCCAACTTGTCAAGGACACAGATGTTAGGAAATGCTGAGTCCCCATAGTCAAACAGGGAAAATCTGCACCCTCTGCTACTGTCAGCACTCTGCAGTATAAACTGAGACTTACTGAGGTACAAGTACATATACGATTGAAAAAAAAGTAAAAAAAAACAAAAAACAACACAATTACAAAGAGCCGATTTCTAACAAAGACAAGACTGGGAAGTTTGTAATTATGGATAAAAGATATCAGCAGTTTCCCACCATATTAACAGTGCTCACCATTGAAGCCAGCGGCATGTCAAAAGTAACAAAAACCATCCTAATCCTTCAATTGGATTCATGGATTGCAGCCCACTCTGGAGCCAGCTGCCACTCAGTCAGCCTCCACCCTCGTCTCTCGCCACTTCCACGGTGAAACACGCCGTCCTCCTCGTTACCCCTTTAGATGAAGCTGACTGACAGCTGTAGCACTGCCCTCCTATTTTCCCATCAATGCTTGAACTTCGCTCGGTCCCGCTGACAGGATCCTGGTTCCTCGCCGTTCCCCGCCGCAGCTGCTCTTTGAGCCGGGATGCGTCAGTGTCCTGTCCTGCTGTCCAAACAGTCGGTGGGGAGACCTACTCTGAGGCGTCCTGCCTGCTTGCATTTCATGCGCACATTGGCCTGAAGTCATAGCAACCAGGAGGACCCGGTCTCATTGTGTTCGGCAGGAAAGAGGCGGCACTGGAGGGCGCTGATCTGAATATTTGGAGGTGGAGTCAGCGTGACATCTTGGAGGGGGCTCCATCCTTGTGACAGTGGAGATGCCAAAAGGTGCTATAATAGTACCAGCAGGCACCTCTGTGATATAAGCGACCAAACCCCCTACTTGGGAAACAGTATTTTGTTTTTCCAAAGCATGAGTCCAGTTTAATTAAGCAGTTAATGAAGCCCCACCCTGACAAACAGAAAATGGGTGTCTTTCTTGCTCTCTTTATTAGTATTCTGAAGCCAAGCCACTATTTTATGTGTTATCTTGACAGTCACCGTTTTGCCTAGAAACCGGTAAAACAATGCCATGCTCCTAGGTCAAAACAAGGAAATTCCCCAACCAGACCTAACGGGAAACCCTCTGTTGTTTACTTGCTTGTTTCAGCACATTTAAGGTTTCCTATGCCAAGCAGGCACGCGGCTACTTCTTCAGGAAGAGCAAAGTCTAAAGCTGAAACACAACAACTAAGTGATTTTTTTTTTTAATGAGTAACAGCTGATCAAAATGTAGGAGGTGGTGTTTACCCAAGTGTGCAGCAACAATAAGGAACCAAACAATAAAACCACCCCAGAGGTGTCTGTTGGTTTTAACGTTATGGCTCATAACCTCGGAACAAACATCAGTCCCACACCACTCCTGTCTAGTCGGCTAATTATGTTTGCAAGGTTTTCTTTGGGGCCCCTTGTGTAAACCTGTCAGTCTGAGAAGACTGCAGCAGCATCCTGAATTCGATTTGTAGTCCCCAATGTGTGGCAAGCTTGTGTGGTGCACCCAGTGGGGGTTAATGATATCGAGCCATGTGCCACAACCGTATCTTATCACTGTGCTTTGTGGCACTAACCTTGGCCTGGAAAGAAGAAAATCTTTAAACAGGGGAGGGATTGTATGAAACTAATAACTAGTGACAAAGACAGCAACACCCACCCCCTCCCCGTCCCGCAGTGGCCCCCAGCTACTGCCTTCATGCTGGTCAACTGATAACTCCTCTTGCTGAAATGGGTGATTCATGATGGGAAAAACCTTGCTAACACTTGCCTTCCTGAAAGACTGGACACTCGTGCACATATCACGTGCACATAATCAGGAAAACGAAAGTGGAAAATAAAAGCAACAGTCCTGGTGGTCAGCACACTCTGCATGCTTCAAGGCCGCTATAGATTAAACCATCAGGACCTGATCACCACCGAAAACAGAAACTTTAATTCTTTGCCCTGAGGGAAGAAGTTACAACTAACAGTGTGAGTTACTTTAACGCCCAGCAGTGTAGCCGCAAATATAATTAACACATTAAGCACACAAAAGCAGGCAGATTAGCGCTAATGATAACGGCAAAGTACAAGTCATTAATATAGAAACAAACCTAATTCTAGATCTAGCTTCCTTTGTGCAGGATCAGATTATAATAAATCAGATAAGCATATAAAAAACAAAACAAAAGAAAACAGTTACCAGTGTGGATTATTTTTTTCTTTATCAGTGAAATTAAACCAAAAAGTGCTCAAAGATACTGCCACCACCGTTTTTTAATTAAATTTGGAAAATCATATTCTACACACTTAACAGACACCTACATTTTTTCCATCAAGTTCCATGCAAAGATCTTTCAGACGTTAATAAAGATATTTTAAAAAACATCCCACCTCACAATGCCACATAGTGAAATATTGTGTGTGAGCGTGGTTCCTCTGCCCCAGAATCTAGTAAGTTCTTCACATTCAAAAGGTCCACCCTTCCTGCCAAATTTGAAATCAGGTCAGGAGTTTTTACGTAACCCACAATCGCCACAGAAACAAAAATAAAAATCACCTTCACTGGACAGATTACATCTAAATGCATTATCAACCAAAGATCCAAATCCCAAACCTAATATAAAATAAAATGACAACAAACACGCAACAGAGACCAAAGAGACCCCTTCAAAATTATCACTTTATCTGGTTTTACTGTTTATACATACATGTTTGAGTGAAATTAACAGTTCTGTTTTACACTCTAACCTACTGAAAACAGCTCACCCAAATTCCAAGTCAAAATATTGTAATTTAGAGCATTTAATTACAGAACATGACAACTGGCCAAAACAACAAAAAAGATGTTTGCTGTAAATGCGCTTTTTCATGTGTGTTTAATTCAAATGATGCAAAGAAAACCAGTTCATGTTCATTCTTAAACACTACAATACCCAAGTTTTAACTTAGGAAAAACTCAAATCTGTATTTGTGTAGTAACTCTGATTTTTATTCACAGCTTTCATGCGTCTAACCATGCTTAGATAATCGCCTAATCAGTGCCTCCTTAAGTAGATTGACATGTCCAGGTGCTGGAATTCAACAGATAGTCAAACTGAATAGCTACCATACATGTAGAGATGCTAAATTTGGAAAGATTTTGCAGTGGTCTTTTAATTTTGCCCAGAGCTGTACATTACTGGTGACACATCACATCCTCATCACAAAGAAGCCCAAACAAATACATATTTGGCATTTTGCCTTAAAAACTAATGGGGTGTTCAGTGATCTAATGGTCGCGACACATTCAAATACAGTGATCCCCGTTAGATTCCCAGCCAGAGTGACCCTTCCTGCATGTCTCTCCCCTGCTCTTCACCCCTTTTCCTGTCTCTCTCTTAACTGTATTCATCCAATACAGACAAAAAAAAAAAATCTACAATATCAATTACTGACTGTTAAATAACCGCAAATAAACCACCAGTTTTTGTGCTGCACACTGACATGATAAACCTCTCTCACCTGACAGTTACTGGGTATCTGCTTGGCATCTGTTGAAGGTGGCTCAGGAATCTCTGAGTCCACCTGCAGCAGGTCCCAGCTGTGCCAGGACGCAAGGTGACCAAAACGGACCATTTTCCACCGAGGGGGAAAAAAAAAAAAAGAAAAAAGAAAATCCCTACAAACCTCAGAAATGAAAATAAAACAGTCTGAGTAATCAAAAAAGCACCAAGGCCATTCAAAACGTCAGGAAGAGCCCATTTCCAGGAAAGAGTTATTCCAGCAAACGGACAGAGCAAAATTAAATATGGCAGCTTCTTCTTTTCTGCGTCTGACAGCCTAATCAAGTAGGTACTGTGTACAGCAGGGCAAAGGTTGCAAATAATGATTATAAAGGTAAATGTGTTCAGTAGTCTCCTCCTTCAGGTATGAAGGGAAGTTTTTTGTGTTTCCAGCACACACACACAAACACACCTCAGTCTTTACAGCTCCACCCAAACACATGAGGGAAAAATACAATCACGTACCTCATGCAATTACTGTAATAAGAGAGCTTTCTCCAAAATACGTGAGAAACACACTGGGCGAACTAGATTACATGATTACAAAGTAAAATTCTAATTATTTGTATATTCAAATAAAAAAAGATTTGAAAGCAATTATGCTGCAATTAATGACTCCTTAAAAAAACAGATGAAGAACTAGTACAGAATTACAATTTACCATTTGAATTTTTTTTTAACTATTAAAGGTCTGGATGGCACATTTTTGACTTCCTCTAATTTTCAACACATAATACAATATGACAAAATAAGTTGATCTGTGCAGTTCTAAGTCAAACAGGCTTTTTTTCCCCACGCGAATATCCGTGTTTTCATGAGCACCACGTCACCAATTACGTCAGTGGCTGGAAAAACCCCGCTGCCATCTTATAAACGTCATCGACAGAAACACAGCGCTTGGCTGCTCATTGTACACACAGGAGGGAAGCGTTGAAAACATCAACGATGGTTCCAGCACATGTAGTCTGGAATTGGGTTGTTTTTTCCTATCTTCCGACAATTATAGTTCCGAAGAACTGGATGACAATGAAGATCTGGGGGCATCAGACCGGTATAGGTTTGAACTGTGCCAAGCGGGCATCGTATGCCAAAGCCAGTCACACTCAGGGAAGTGACGGTGGTGAGGCACACATGCCCGCCTGCTGCAGGCAGCGACAAACACACGGCAGGGGTACACCCGAGTGTTATTCTTTTATTACAGCTATTGCAACAAATTATTTGTCATAATATAATTTATTTCAACCTGATTTTCAATAAATCATAGCAGTGTATTCTCTGTGGCTCAGGCATCGGGTTTATCAATGGATTATATTTTAAGTCTTGTTGTTTTTGTTTTGTACATGTGTTTTATGTGCGTTTTGAGCCACTTTCAGGTGGGCACTGTTCAAGATTCGCCGGTCCAACATGTGCCCTCTCTCTTTGACAGTCAGCTGTTATGTTTGTGTGCATCATCTGTCGTGTTGTCTGCCAGCCAATATTGCCAACACTATCACGACGTGTTGGCCACTCCACACAGCCATGGTTCTGTTGCACCCCTTGAAGCGATGTCGGCCCTGGGGCGCAACCGTGGTTAACATGTCTCCTCTCCATGTTCGCTGGGCAATGTCGACCCCGAACGCCAAATGTGGGTGTTTCTGTTTACTTTTGTAAGTCTTACCTTTTGGGAACTGTTGTCATCATTCATTCTTATGTTCAATACATTTGCTGTAGTGAATTCCGGGGCATAAATCTATTCATCATGACCCTCCTCATGCGCTCTTATACAGGGCACAGACAGGAGGATGATGAATAACGAAATTTACGTGCAGGGTTCACCACAGCACATTATATACAGAAAGCCAGACAATTCCCTAAAAGGTGAAGACGTACAAAAAACACAAACACACTTACTGATGGTGTTCGGGGCGCCAGCATCAGCCCAGCAAAACGAATGAGAGGAGATGTGTTTAGCCACAGGTGCACCTCAGAGCCGACATCGCTTCAAGGATGCATGAGAACCACAGCGAACATGGAGTGACTAACATGTTGTGACAGTGCTGAAAATACTGGCAGACTAACAGCACAGATGACTGGCAAACGGCCGTGAGTACACACACTGCTGGTGATGGTGTGATGACAAGCACCTGGGCGAGGACCGGAAACATGATCAGCAGGAGGGAATCAAGCTGTGAGAATGAGAGAGGGGACGTGGCCGGACCGGCTAGAGTCATCATGCGATCAGAGAAAGTAGGTCAAAGCTGCGCGTAAATCCATTATCCTTCCCCTCCTCGTGCGCTCCTCTTGCATAAAAAGCGCACGAGGAGGGCTTATGACAGTTGGTGCTGAAGCGTGTGATGAGGTCTTTCACGCCTGCTGTTCATCTAAGCCTGTGACACAACGCGAAGGCACAACCGAAAATTAAAACAAGAAACCAGAGAAACGTGGAGCTACAAAGCTGCTGTCATTCCAGTCAACAACACCAGCGTCCGTTCTGTCGTTTATGTCATTGCAGACTCCTCCTTCACTCGGTGGGCAGCACCACAGTCCTGTCAGAGGCTGTGGTTTTTTGATGATAACTAGGTTATGCAGGCGCGGTGTGTAAATATTACAGTGGGGCAAAAAAGTATTTATCAGCCACCAATTGTGCAAGTTCTCCCACTTATAAGATGAGAGGTCTCCAATTTTCATCATAGGATATACCTCAACTATGAGAGACAAAATGAGAAAAAAAAATCCAGAAAATCACATTGAAGATTTTTAAAGAATTAATTGGTAAATTCCTCGTTAAATAAGTATTTGGTCAATAATAAAAGTTAATCTCAGTACTTTGTTATATACCCTTTGTTGGCAATGACAAGGTCAAACGTTTTCTGTAAGTCTTCACAAGGTTTTCACACACTGTTGCTGTATTTTGGCCCATTCCTCCATGCAGATCTCCTCTAGAGCAGTGATGTTTTGGGGCTGTCACTGGGCAACACGGACTTTCAACTCCCTCCAAAGATTTTCTATGGGGTTGAGATCTGAGACTGGCTAGGCCACTCCAGGACCTTTGAAATGCTTCTTATGAAGCCACTGCTTCGTTGCCCGGGCGGGTTGTGTTGGGATCATTGTCATGCTGAAAGACCCAGCCACGTTTCATCTTCAATGCCCTTGTGATGGAAGGTGGTTTTCACTCAAAATCTCACGATACATGGCCCCATTCATTCTTTCCTTTACACCGATCAGTCGTCCTGGTCCCTTTGCAGAAAAACAGCCCCAAAGCATGATGTTTCCACTCCCATGCTTCACAGTAGGTATGGTGTTCTTTCTCCTCCAAACACGACAAGTTGAGTTTTTACAATAAAGTTCTATTTTGGTTTCATCTGACCACATGACATTCTCCCAATCCTCTTCTGGATCATCCAAATGATCTCTAGCAAACTTCAGATGGGCCTGGACATGTACTGACTTAAACAGGGGGACACGTCTGGCACTTTCACTTTATGCAGATGATGCAGTTATTTACACAGCTGCCAAGACTCCAGCACAGGCTGCAGATGTACTGTCTACAAGTATGGTTGATGTCCAAGAGTGGCTCCTCCAGAACCATCTATTGCTAAACCTTCAAGAAACAGTCCTCAATGTGCTTTTCAATCAAAAATGTAACCTGCAACGTTTTAAAGTTAATATACATGATCATGACATCAGTTTAGCTACAGAATTCAAATACCTTGGCATTGTACTAGATCCTCAACTCAAATTTAATCTTCATATAAAGAAAATTTCAAAAACAGTAAAAAAAAAATCGAACTGCTTTAAATTAATTAGGATATTACATACCTTACGAAGCAGCTGTTCTGTATATGCACTCTATGGTTTTGTTCTCATATATCATACTGTTTGACAGTCTGGCTCAAGCAGCCCCTTCCACAATAAGACATATAGGTTCATTATATAATCAACCCTAAAAATCTTGGACAAAAAGCCCATTAGTGGCATCACTGTAATGTTTTAAAAAAATACAACCTATTGAGTTTTGAGAGTTTCATTGACCTCTGTTTTCTGAAATTAACGTTCAAATGTCTCCATAAATCAGCACCCGTAGCCACTTGCTGGTTTCATCCAAAGACAGGACAGCAGCAGAGCACCAGGAGTTCTGTTAACAATAACTGTAAAATATTCCACCGCAGAACCACATTTGGACAAACAGCATTCTCTATAAAGGGGCAGTCCACATCTGGAACACAATGCCAAATGAAATTAAAAATAATAACGGACTTTAAAACATTCACTAAAAAGGTTAAAAACTGGCTGAAAAATAAACAAGAATGTACTCATGTATGAATTGATTGTCTGCAGGTGAGAGTGAATGAAGGGAAGGAATGAATGTGTTTGTTTATAGTGAGTGACGAAGGGAGGGAGGCCTGAAATAGGCAAATGTGAGTCAGTTGTTCATATTTGCGTTATTTATAATATTTAATAATATTTATAATTGTGTATTTATAGTATTTATAATATTTATAATTGTATAATTATAATCTTTTTGCATGATGTATGTGGTATTGTGTATTTATTTATTTCTTTTCTTTCCTTTACTTGATTCTCTTTCTTAAAGCCCATCCAGGGACCAAGAGTTGCAAATAGCTAATAGCTATACACTCCATGTGCAACACATCAGATTGATTGTCATTGATTAATTGTCTATGTTTATTGCACTGTCCCTGTCAAATAAACTAATCTATCTATCTATCACTGCAGGATTTGAGTCCCTGGCGGCATAGTGTGTTACTGATGGTAGCCTTTGTTACTTTGGTCCCAGCTCTCTGCAGGTCATTCACTAGGTCCCCCCGTGTGGTTCTGGGATTTTTGCTCACTGTTCTCGTGATCATTTTGACCCCACGGGGTGAGATCTTGCGTGGAGCCCCAGATCGAGGGAGATTATCAGTGGTCTCGTATGTCTTCCATTTTCTAATAATTGCTCCCACAGTTGATTTCTTCACACCAAGCTGCTTACCTATTACAGATTCAGTCTTCCCAGCCTGGTGCAGGTCTACAATTTTGTTTCTGGTGTCCTTTGACAGCTCTTTGGTCTTGGCCATAGTGGAGTTTGGAGTCTGACTGTTTGAGGTTGTGGACAGGTGTCTTTTACACTGATAACGAGTTCAAACAGGTGCCATTAATACAGGTAACGAGTGGAGGACAGAGGAGCCTCTTAAAGAAGAAGTTACAGGTCTGTGAGAGCCAGAAATCTTGCTTGTTTGTAGATGACCAAATACCTATTTTACCGAGGAATTTACCAATTAATTCATTAAAAATCCTTCAATGTGATTTTCTGGATTTTTTTTTCTCATTTTGTCTCTCCCCCCTCATGGATCGTCACCTTATCGTGGTGGGGGGGTTTGCGTGCCCCAGTGATCCCAGGAGCTATGTTGTCCGGGGCAATTTGCCTCTGATAGGGTCTCCCAAGACAAACTGGTCCTGGGTGAAGGGCCAGACGAAGAACGATCCAACAGACTCTCATGATAAATTGTATATCAAGGATTCAGTGTACCCCGCCCGGTATGGGGTTACCGGGGCCCCACCCTGGAGCCAGGCCTGGGGGAGGGGCTCGAAGGCTAGCGTCTGGTGGCCGGGTTTCCACCCATGGGACCCGGCCGGGCTCAGCCCGAAGGAGTTACATGGGTCCGCCCTCCAGTAGGTTCACCACCTGCAGGAGGGATCATGGAAGTCCGGTGCTATGTGGATTAGGTGGCAGTCAAAGGCGGAGACCTTGGCGGACTGATCCCAAGCTTTCTAAACTGGCTTTTGGTACGTGGAATGTCACCTCTCTGGTGGGGAAGGAGCCTGAGCTGGTGTACGAGATTGAGCGATACCGGCTAGATATAGTTGGCCTCACCTCAACACACAGCTCCGGTTCCGGAACCAGTCTCCTGGAGAGGGGCTGGAGCTTGGCCTTTTCTGGAGTTGCCCCGGGCGAGAGGCGACGAGCAGGGGTAGGTATTCTTGTATCGCCCCACCTTGCTGCCTCTATATTGGAGTTTTCCCCGGTGGACGAAAGGGTTGCTTCCCTGCGCCTTCGGGTTGGGAAACGGGTCCTGACCATCATTTGTGCCTATGCACCAAATGATGTTTCAGAGTACCCACCCTTTTTTGGAGTCTGTGACTGGGGTGCTGGAGGGTGCTCCTCCTGGAGACTCCATTGTCCTACTGGGGGACTTCAATGCGCACGTGGGCAACGACAGTGAAACCTGGAGGGGGGTGATTGGGAGGAACGGCCTGCCCGATCTGAACCCGAGTGGTGTTCAGTTATTGGACTTCTGTGCTAACCACAGTCTGTCTATAACGAACACCATGTTCAAGCATAAGGGTGTCCATATGTGCACCTGGCACCAGGACACCCTAGGCCGCAGGTCGATGATCGATTTTGTTATCGTATCATCAGACCTGCGACCGTATGTCTTGGACACCCGAGTAAAGAGAGGTGCAGAGCTGTCAACTGATCACCACCTGGTGGTGAGTTGGATCCGATGGCAGGGGAGGAAGCCATTCAGACCTGGTAGACCCAAACGTATAGTGAGGGTGTGCTGGGAGCGTCTGGCTGAGGCCCCTGTCCGGGAGGTCTTCAACTCCCACCTCCGGAAGAACTTCAACCACATTCCGAGGGAGTCTGGAGACATGGAGTCTGAATGGGCCATGTTCTCCACCTCTGTTGTTGAAGCGGCAGCCCAGAGCTGCGGCCGCAAGGTGGTCGGTGCATCTCGTGGTGGCAACCCCCGAACCAAGTGGTGGACACCAGTGGTGAGGGGGGCCATTAAGCTGAAGAAGGAGTCCTATCAAGCTTGGTTGGCTTGTGGGACTCCCGAAGCAGCTGAGGTGTACCGGCAGGCCAAGCGGAGTGCAGCTCGGGTGGTTGCTGAAGCAAAAACCCGGGTATGGGAGGAGTTCGGTGAGGCCATGGAACAAGACTTTCGGTCGGCTTCAAAGAGATTCTGGCAAACTGTTCGGCGGCTCAGGAGGGGAAAGCAGCTCCCCGTCCACACTGTGTATGGTGCGGATGGGACACTGTTGACTTCAACTGGGGATATCGTCGGGCGGTGGAAGGAATACTTCGAGGATCTCCTCAATCCCACTGATACACCTTCCACAGAGGAAGCAGGGTTTGGGGACGAGGGGGATGACTCGCCTATCACAGGGGCTGAGGTCGCCAAGGTGGTTAAAAATCTCCTTGGTGGCCGGGCCCCGGGGGTGGACGAGATTCGCCCCGAGTACCTCAAGGCCCTGGATGTTGTTGGGTTGTCATGGTTGACACGCCTCTGCAACATTGCGTGGAGGTCGGGGGCAGTGCCTTTGGCATGGCAAACCGGGGTGGTGGTTCCTCTCTTCAAAAAAGGGGACCGGAGGGTGTGCTCCAACTTTAGAGGGATCACACTCCTCAGCCTCCCTGGGAAGGTCTATGCCAAGGTATTGGAGAGGAGAGTCCGGCCGTTGGTCGAACCTCGGATTCAGGAGGAGCAATGTGGTTTTCGTCCTGGCCGTGGCACATCGGACCAGCTCTTTACCCTCTCGAGAATTCTTGAGGGTTCGTGGGAGTTTGCCCAACCAGTTTACATGTGTTTTGTGGACTTGGAGAAGGCATTTGACCGCGTCCCTCGTGGATTTTTGTGGGGGATGCTTCGGGAGTATGGGGTATCGGGCTTGTTGTTACGAGCTATTCGGTCTCTGTACGACCGTTGTGAGAGTTTAGTTCGCATTGCCAACACTCGGTCGGAGTCATTCCCAGTGAGAGTTGGACTCCGCCAGGGCTGCCCTTTGTCACCGGTCCTGTTCATAATTTTTATGGACAGGATTTCTAGGCGCAGCCAGGGAATGGAGGGTGTCATGCTTGGTGACCACAGGATCTCATCTCTGTTGTTTGCAGATGATGTTGTCCTGTTGGCTTCATCCAGCAATGACCTACAGCTCTTGCTGGGACGGTTTGCCGCTGAGTGTGAAGCGGCTGGGATGAGAATCAGCACCTCCAAGTCCGAGTCCATGGTCCTCAGCCGGAAAAAGGTGGATTGTCCTCTCCGGGTTGGGGACAGGCTCCTGCCCCAAGTGGAGGAGTTTAAGTATCTTGGGGTCTTGTTCACGAGTGAGGGGAAAATGGAGCGAGAGATCGACAGACGGATTGGAGCAGCATCTGCAGTGATGCGGACGTTGTACCGGTCTGTTGTGGTGAAGAGGGAGCTTAGTTCTAAGGCAAAGCTGTCGATTTACCAGTCAATCTACGTTCCTACTCTCACCTATGGTCACGAGCTTTGGGTAATGACCGAAAGAACGAGATCGCGGATACAAGCGGCTGAAATGAGCTTTCTCCGTAGGATTGCTGGACTCACCCTCAGAGATAGGGTGAGGAGCTCAGTCATCCGGGAGAGGCTCAGAGTAGAACCGCTGCTCCTCCACATTGAAAGGAGTCAGTTGAGGTGGTATGGGCATCTGATTAGGATGCCTCCTGGACGCCTCCCACTTGAGGTGTTTCAGGCACGTCCCACTGGGAGGAGACCCCGGGGCAGACCCAGGACTCGGTGGAGAGACTATGTCTCCCAGCTAGTCTGGGAACGCCTTGGTATCCCCTCTGAAGAGCTGGAGCAGGTGGCTGGGGAGAGGGAAGTCTGGGCTTCTCTGCTTGAACTGCTGCCTCCGCGACCCGGACCTCCGGAAAAGCGGTAGAAGATGGATGGATGGATGGATGGATTTTGTCTCTCATAGTTGAGGTATACCTATGATGAAAATTGGAGACCTCATCTTTTAAGTGGGAGAACTTGCACAATTGGTGGCTGACTAAATACTTTTTTCCCCCACTGTATATTGATCATCGACAATGACTTTTGGGTTTACACAACATCCTAAAAAATGTCAAAATCGTGTCATCAGCCCTTTAAACTTCAGTTTCGGGGTGGGGGGTACTCTAACCGTGCCGCCTGCCCACAACCTGAATGCGTTGAAAAGCGCATGTGCAAGACTGAGCGTCCCATTCATGAGGTGGTGATATCGGCACAGCATACCAAAAAAAGGTAGAAGACAACGAGGAAGTGGAAGACGAGAATAAACATACATGAATCATACATAAATACTTCAGCAGCAGCAGCATCCTTGTGGAAAAGGAATGAAAACCGGTAAGTCAAGCAGCAGAAAGAAAGCAGTGTTTCTTCGTTGGTGAAAATCCCGGTGCGTCAGCGTATTGGCTCGGGCGGGAGTGAAACTACAAATGATGGTTGTGCACATGAGTCAACTGCTTGGCCTTGGTAGATGAAAAAAGTGAGCATGAACAGCGCCTCGTGCATGCCGGGCTCATCCAAAGTGCACGTGGACCAAAGCGGACTAGAAATGCAGCATGAATAAGGCTTTAGTACAGGTCACAAACCAGAGTAAATGGGGAGGGCTGCATCAAGATGGGCATCCGGTTTAAAATCTCCGTCAAATCCAATGAGATTTAGAGTGCATTCACACAGCCACTGTTTGGACCGGACTAAAGGACCAAAGTATGTATTCCGTGGATAGTTCAGTTCGTTTGGCACCGTCTGAATGCGCCTGGAACTCTGGTGCAGCACCAAACAAGCGAACTCTGGTCCCCCTGAAAAGGGGTGGAGGTTCTCGGTTCGCTTACAAACACAGTCTGGAGTGCTTCGCTTGTTGTGTGAATGCAAACGGAGTATCCAGCGGACCAAAGGGCAGACGTGCTCCTCTGCGTTTGTGTAACCACAGCAACACATAGTGAGAAGAGAATGTGGCATTTACTGTAAAGGTGCCTTCACATCATAACGCCAACGGGCGAATTTTTCGCGCAGCATGATTATATTATAACTCACTGTAAATACATGAAAAGACATGAATTCACCATCTGAGTGAGATGTAGACAGATGAAGTTCCCACTCACCTGAAAAAGTTGAAAACTTGACATGTGTTTCATGTCTGTGGTAGGAATCCATGAGTAAATAAATCCAACATCTTGATTCAGCTGAACAGCTCCCGGTCCTTCTGCCCCATTTTGGGTAGGAAACACAACAAAGACAGCTGTGCAGATCCAAGAAATACTTTTACCGGAGAAAACCGAGGAGAAAAGTTACAAAAAAAAAAAAAATGTCTCTTGGACTTGGAGTAGTGAGGAGTGAGATGCAGGCTCTTATAGATATTTGGTCTGAGAACCAGATTTCTCAGCTGCTTGTGGCTACACACAAGAATACCAATGTTTTTAAAACATTTAGTGACATGATGGCGGCACGGGGGTTTATACAGACAGCGAAGCTTTTTATTTTTTATTAGTTTGTGGCGCATAAGCACCTCGGCTGAATGGAGTTATGCTGAGAATTGCTCGCTTGCCGAGAACTGCATCCCATTGTCAAATAAACATAATTTAAAGATAATTTACAAGAGGTAATGACAATTTTTACTTCTAAAAATGTATATTGGGTACTTCTAAAAATGCACAAATGGTTACAATCCTGGCTCTTGTGTTATATTTTATAGTTTTGGTGGCTGGGATGCAATTCTTAGCAAGCGAGCAATTCTCAGCATAACACGGTCCTGGCCAATCGATGAGCTGGATTTCTCTTCTTCGCCAAGATTTTTTTCTTCCTGGTCAGTGGTGGGTTCGGCTACAGTGCCACAAACGAGCAGCTGTTGTAATTGCGTGACGTTGTCCAAGCAGTTTGGTCCACTTGAGTGAAGTGCTGTGTGAATGCAGACCGAACCAAACTGTGAAAATTCTCGCCATTCCCCACTGAGTTCAACCGAGACTCCCGGACTATCCTGGTGTGAATGCAGCCTTACCAATGCCCGGGTTAACAATGATGGTGCTGTTGACCAACAGGGGTGGGGGTGGAAATTGGACTACTGTTGGTTGAAGATTGAGGAGGACCAGAGGGGGAAGGCATGTTCGGAGGCAGAGAAAAAGAAAGGCAGGAGTGTGGAGGTGAGAGTAGAGACTTTAAATGTAGAGACTATGGGGCAGATTTACTAATGTGCTGCACCATTGTAAAACCCTGCTATAGCGTTATAAAACTACTGTTGAGATTTACTAAAGGGCCCAGGGCAAAATTAGTGGTGGAAAGGCGTGGACTATGTTGATTTTGTGCCTGGCCTCATTGTGTATGTATTTGTGGGAGTTGCTATGTCAAAGCCAAATTTGAGAGAGAAGAGTATTTAAATGATTGGCGCAAGGTGATTTATTAAGGTTTGCAGTTGTGTCTCCTGCTAAATGCACCAGGATTTAACGCCCCAAAAAAGCTTGTCTTAATTCATCTGCACCTGGTGACTAACGATTGCTGGTGCCAGGAGACACCAGCAACAACCGAGGGCACGTGGCCAAAGAAACAGAAGCTTCTCCCTTGGCATGACTTGATTTGGCATGACAGAACAGATTAATATGAACAGAAACAATCTCACAGAGATCGGTGTTGTGCTGAACTGGACATCAGCTGGCAGAGGATTTTTTTAAAATTTAATTTGTTTATATATAGCCTATTATTAATAATTTATTTCATTTATCACGCACTTTACATCCCAGGGCAAAATCTCTACACAAATAGAATTAAGAACAAGAATAAAAGATAAGATATCAAAACTGGGGATTCTAAGTTGTCCTTAGGTACGACTGTGAGAGTGAGTGGGTGTCTGTCTCTCTGTGTTGGCCCTGCGATGGACTGGCGATCTGTCCAGGGTGTACCCTGCCTCTCGCCCAAAAGATGCTGGGATAGGCTCCAGCCCCCCCCGCGACCCGAAAAGGATTAAGCGGAAGAAGATGAATGAATGAATGAATGAATAAGATAAGATAAGCCTTTATTAGTCCCACAATGGGAAAATTCCAGGATTACAGCAGCAAAGGAATAGCAGTACTCAGAGCAATAGTTAAGATAATAAGAATTGGTTAGCCAAAACACAGTGCAGGAGCATTGTAGCTAGATGGTATAGACAGCATTACGGTCTGTTAAGTTACCCTGCAGAATATGAATATGTACCCATTAGGGGTGTGCCATATCGTATCGTTCACGATAACACCGGTATAAATTTTGATACCGGTGTAAAAATGAATATCGCGATATTTGGGGTCCGTTACGCTGTCAACGGACGTTACATGTTACCATAGAAATGGGGGAAAAAACATGCCGGCCGCGGGAAGCGCGCTCCGTGCTTGGAACGTCTTCGTCTGGTTGTGAGAAAGTAATTTAGTTTTAAGGCCGTTTCAGACTGCTGCCATCTTTAAAAAAAAACGAAAAAAAAAACAAAAAAAAAACGGTGCAGCGATGCGGATAATCTGCTCGCATTTTTTTTCTGCATGTCAACAACACTCTTCGGGGAAAAGTTTTACTTCACCCTGAAGTGGTGCTGCTGATGTCCGAAGTGTCCAGAGGTTTATTTTCGTTCCACTGTGGCTGCTCCAGCATGATTTATCCAACCAACCGCAGGAAAAAAAAAATATGTTAACAGCCCCAGGACTTGTCTGTGCAACGGAGACTTCTAACGCAGGTAAACCGAGAGAAAGAGAGAAACAAAAGGTCTTAAGCCTGCTTCATGCTACATTTCCCTCTAGTCCGCTGTGGTCCGCGTATGCTTTGGACGAGCCCGGCATGCACGTGGCGCTGCTCATGCTCACTTTATTCATCTACCCAGGCCAAGCAGTTGACGCATGCGCACAACCATCATTTGTAGTTTCACTCCCGCCCGATAGGTAGCGCCAAGGTGGTGACGCGCCACGATTTTCACCAACAAAGAAACGATGGACTTCTTAACAAGGTTTCTCTTCAAATATACAGTCAGTTTCTGCTGTTTGACTTCCCAGTTTTCACCCCTTTCCCACAAAGATGCTGCTGCCGCTGTGAAAGAAAGTATGTATTTATGATTCATGTATATTTTTATTCTCGTTTTCCGTCTCCTCGATGTCTTCTTCGTTTACTGATGTATGTTGTGTCGATATCGCCACCTCGTGAATGGGACGTTCAGTTTTGCACATGCGCTTTTCAACACATTCAGGCCGTGGGCAGGCAGCACGGTCAGAAAATTTGGGCTGCATGCGGTTGTCCGCGGTCAAGCACTGCGGACACTAGCAGAGTGGAGACGATGATGTAAATTTCGTCACACGAGGTTTCCGGTTATGCGTACAGCAGAGGTGCAGCATAAAGCAGGCTTTACCAGCAGAAGTGTCTTGGGAAAGGACAGGTAGGCCAGCATATATTCAGTATTATAAAAATGATGAAATGATGAGACTTCCGGGAAGATGGCGGAGAGACATAACGCTTAAACAGAGAGCTCTCCCTAGCCGGATTAAAAATCATCGGTAAATGGCCAACTCGACATAAGCGGATCAATAAACTAAGGGATGAAAACACGAAGGAGCCGGGCACAAGGACAAAAGCAGAGTAAAATTAAAGAATTCCTCTTCAACAACGCAGGAGAAACCGCTGAACACGGGGCCCAAAAAAACGAGGTGGCTGCAGCAGAGAAAATGGAGGACACAAAACTCGATACCATGAACACTGGCATCGCCAGTTTGGGTAAAGAGTTGAGAGACTTCAAACGGCAGCTACAACAGGATTTAGCGGCTCTTAAGGAGGAGCTGAAAAAAGAGATTAAGGAGGAAATTATGGGCCTCCGAAGAGAAATGGAGCGCAAGCTAGCAGAAAACATGGAGGAGCTGCGCTCCCAGCGGGCGTGTATGACAGAAGCGCAGGCCCGAATATCAGAGCTGGAAGATTGGAATAGCGAGGCAAGCGAACAGCTGCAGACCCTGACGGCACAAATGCAGAGGATGCAGGAGAAAGTAACCGACTTGGAGAGCAGGTCCAGACGGGGCAATATACGCATCTTCGGGATCCCGGAGGGCATTGAAGGCAACTCGATGACGAAATTCATGGATCAGTTCTTAAAAAAAGAGCTGGAACTGCCCAGCGAAGCGGATCTGCAGATTCAACGAGCGCACAGAGCCTCGGCACAGAACCCGAACCCACGCTCTACACCCAGGTCAGTTGTGGTAAACTTTCTGAAATATGATGTAAAGGAAAGAATCCTGACACGAGCGTGGAAAAAAAAGATACGAATCGGCGACAAGCAGATATTCTTTGATCATGACTACCCGGCAGAAATTGTGCAGCAGCGGAAGAAATATGCCAACATTAAAAAAACGCTGAAAGAAAAAAAAATTAGATTCCAAACGCCGCTAACGAAGATGAGGATTCATTGGGAGAACGGCGTAAGAACCTACAACACAGCCAGAGAGGCAGCGCAGGACATGATGGAGCGGGGCCTTGAGGTGTACGTGCCGGAGGAAACTGTAGGAGCAGTGGAGGCCCTGAACGCATCACGACAGCCGGAGTGGAGGCGAGTGAACGGCAAAAGACGGGGGGAGACGTGGAGCAGCGGGCCCAGGAAAGACTACAAGGCTTTCAACTGAAAGCCTAGATTATAATAAAGATTAAGAAAGACACAGAAGAAATGAAGGCCAAGAAGACAAGGTAAAAGAGAAACAGACGGCTAGGAGAGGTTTAAGTGATATTTGTTGGACATTTCTAGACTAATGACTATTTCTTGGATAGTAAATTCGGTGAGGACATTCCCTCCACCCGCCAACAGGGACCAGTGGGCAGAAGAAAGGCCCAAAGTACAGAGGTCGAGATTTTTTAATGTGTTTTTATATAAATATGTGTTATTTTTGTTGTTAAAGGGGCTAGGAGCACAAGTTAAAAAAATGGAAAAACATGATTATGGGTAAAAATCTTAAGATAATAACACTAAACGTGAATGGTCTGAACTCACCTGTTAAAAGGGAAAGAATAATAAGAAAATTCAAGAAAGAAAAAGCCGAAATTATATTTATGCAAGAGACACATTTGAGCAAGACAGAACATGTGAAACTAAAGAGATTTGGCTATAAGAACTCCTACTACAGTTCATTTAAGGGAGGAACTAAAAGGGGGGTTATGATACTAATTTCAAATAAAATACAATTTGAATGTGAACAAGAAATCCAGGATAAAGAAGGCAGGTATGTAATAATAAAGGGTAGTATAGATGGAATGCAGATCACATTAGTGAACATCTATGCCCCACCAGAAAGTGACAAGGGTTTTTTTCAACATCTGTTTGATCTCATAGCAACACACAGTGAAGGAGTCCTAATTTGTGGAGGAGACTTAAATGCTGTCATGGATCATGAAATTGATACAACAAGTGTTAAGAAGACAAAAAAACATGTAACAAAATTCATAAGAACCTCACTGGCAGAAATGGGTATGGTAGACATTTGGAGGGGCCTGCACCCACTCGAAAAAGACTATACACATTATTCAGCAGTCCATAAAGTACACTCTAGAATAGATTACTTCCTTATGAATGAAGATGACAGACACAGGGTGAGAAATTGTTGGATTGGAGGGGCAGAAATATCAGATCATAATCCTATATACATGGAAATAAATTTAAACAATAGAAAATGACAAACAACATGGAAACTTAATGTAGGACTGTTAAATGATGATAAAATGAAAGAAAGAATAAAAGTAAACATAAATGAATATATCCAAGAGAATGACAATGAAGAAGTAGACCCAACAATACTATGGGATGCACTAAAAGACGTGTTAAGAGGTAAATTAATTGTTGAAACAGGAAAAGCAAATAAGACTAAACTGGAAGCATATGAACAAAGATGTGAGAGACTGAGGGAATTAGAACATAAACATCAAAGCACAAATGACCCAAAAATATATCAAGAAATTAAAGAAGAAAAAAATAAAGATAAAAGAAACACAAATGGATGAAATTGAAAGGAAAAATAGATATCTAAAGCAAAAATATTATGAAACGGGACTTCCGGTTATGGCTGCCACGTAGGACGGACGTGTCTCGCTCTGCTCTGCTCCTGGAGAAAAAAAAATCGGCAAATAACTCTCTCATTTGGGACAGAACGTATCCCAGCATTTGGGCGAGGATATGTCGGCGAAGCCTAAGGCTGGAAAACCAGGAAAAGGAAAAAGCGAGCCGCCGAAACAGTCCAAATTAACGGACTTTCAGGTCTGTGACGCAGCAAACAAAACTCCATATATGGCGGAGGAGGCTGGCGGCGGTGCGATGTTTGCGGGGAGAGGCGCAGATGCGCTGATGGCTGCCATGAGTTCAATGAGAGCGGACTTTTCCTCTAGATTAGATGGGATTATGACAGCGTTGGAAGGAATAAGAAAGGAATTGGGTGACTGTGTAGAACGAACGGCGCAGATGGAGCTCCGTCTCGCTAGTGCTGAAGATGACGTCACCCGTCTTCAATTAAAGGTGCGCACTTTGGAAAAAAAAAATAAATCTCTGGAAGATAATATTTTGGATTTGGAATCTCGGTCGAGACAGAATAATTTGAGGCTGGTGGGTCTTCCAGAGGAATCAGAAGGTCGGGACGTATGTTCCTTTCTGGAAAAGTGGATTCCGGAGGTGCTGGGCAGCGAGGAGTTGCAATCAGCAGTGGTTCTGGAAAAAGCACATCGTATTGGCCCACGGAGAGATAAGGGACCGCCGAGGACCTTAATTATGAAGTTTCTTAGCAACAGAGACAGGATGAAGATCTTCAACGCTGCACGTGCTAAAGGAGAGATTAAACACCAGGACCAGCAGGTGCGGTTCTACCCAGATTTGGCCACAGGAATCCAGCAATTGAGGAAGCAGTTTGATCCCATACGTAAGGAGCTGCGCAACCTTGGGATTCGTCATGGTGTAATCTATCCTGCGAGACTGCTGACCACGTATGAGGGCAGAACCCACATTTTCAAGACCCCAGAGGAGGCGCAGGAGTTCATCAAGAAGATCAAAGAAGAAGAACAGACTGGTGGGAGCTAAGCATGAACAAAATATAAGGTAGAATAATTAAGCATTTGCACAGGCATCTGACTGACTTGAAGTAAATAGTAAGTTTACAAAATATAGATTGTATTATATATTAAAAAAACAAAACAAAAACAAAACAAACAAAAAAAAAAAAAACTATGATGTACAAAGTTGTTAAAAATTTTGGAGTTAAGTTGGAAAACTACAGAAGAGAGTTAATGTTACGTCATTAAAAGCAGTAGAGTTGGGGTGATTGGGAGGATGAAGAAGGAGTGGCTTAGGCTGTTCCCCGTGGGTGTGGAACGGTCGATGGCTATATCGGGAGACAGAATTTTTCTTTTGATTTTGGGGGGTTTGCCACAAGTGTGGGAAGGGGAAATTTGTTTGTGTGTAGTTTGTAGGATGAATGTTCAACCACTCATGTTTTTGCTTCTCTGTATGAGCATGTTTACACTGCAAGGTAATCCTAAACTCTCTATTGATCATGGACCAAAGTGTTAATCTTAATTTAACTTCATGGAATTGCAGAGGTCTACAAAATTTAAAAAAACTTAAACAAGTTATGAATAAAATAAAGGACATGGGTTCAAGAATTGTGTTTTTACAAGAAACTCATCTGATAGAGGAGGATGTTAAAAGAATTAGGAGTAGATGGCAGGGAAGTGTATTCACCTCTTCATTTTCATCCCGAGCCAGGGGAGTTATGACTCTCATACATAAATCAGTTCCTTTTCAGGTGAAAAATGTAATTGGAGACAAATTTGGAAGATATGTAATCATTCAAGGTTCTTTGCTATTAGAAAATATAAATCTTGTGAACTTATATGGTCCCAATATAGATGATCAGAAGTTCTTTGCTAATTTATTTCTCATCTTATCATCACTTACAGGGCAACATATAATAGCAGGGGATTTTAATTGTACATTCAATCCAGGTGTGGATAGATCAACAGGACTGGATTGTACGCACATTGGATGTAGGATGACTATTAATCATTTTATGAAAGAATTGAGATTGTTAGATATATGGAGAGAAATGAAACCACAAGTTAAAGCCTATTCTTGTTATTCCAGTACCTACAAGACATTCTCACGTATTGATTATTTTTTGATTTCCACAGAATTAAGGTCCAAGATTCAAAACTGCTTTTATGATAACATCGTGATTTCTGATCATGCACCCTGTTGTCTAATATATGTAGATAAAAAATTGACAAAGGAATCAGGTAGATGGCAATTTCAGCATAAATGGCTTCAGGATGAGGAATTTGTCAAGTATATAGAAAAACAGATAGACGAGTTCTTTGACATCAATACTACACAAACATCAGCATGTGTAAAGTGGGATGCTTTCAAAGCTTTTATTAGGGGACATATTATTAGTTATACAGGATCAAAATCTAAGAAGACTCGAGAGGAGAGAGCTAAATTGGAACATAAAATAAAAAGTCTTCAGGAAAAAGTGTATGCAGGAAGTGACCCAAGGTTGGAGAATGAATTACTGATTTTGAGAGCTGAATACGACAAAAAATCAGCGAATAGAGCTGCCTCGAGTCTTCTAAGATTGAAACAATCTTTTTATGAACAAGGTGAAAAATCAGGAAAATTATTAGCATGGCAGATTAAACAATTGGAAATTAAAACACCAATTACCAGTATTATAAGTAATGGACAGGTAGTTATAGATCCTTTAGAAATTAATAGAGCCTTTAGAGATTACTATGAAAAATTATATGATACCAAAAATGAACCTGATTTAACAAAACTAAATGGGTTTTTGAACGAACTATCTATACCGTGTATTCCAAATGAAAACAGGGAGATATTGGAGTCTAAAATTAGTCAAGAAGAAGTTGGGCTAGCCATTGATAATATGAAATCAGGAAAAAGTGCAGGACCAGATGGTCTTCCAGTTGACCTTTATAAAAAATTTAAGAATAAATTAATAAAACCTTTTTTGGAAATGGTTTTAGAAGCATTTCAAAATAATAATTTACCATCATACATAAATAATGCCTTAATTATACTGCTGCCAAAACCAGGTAAGCCCTCTAATAAATGTGAAAATATGAGACCAATAAGCCTATTAAACGCCAACCTTAAGATAATCTGTAAAATTTTAGCAAGACGATTACAAGAAATTTTACCAAATATTATTAATCGAGATCAGAATGGCTTTATAAAGGGTAGACAAGGCTTCCATAATGTAAGAAGACTATTTAATATTATTTATTTTAATAAAGAAGCACCGGATACAGCTCTCCTATCATTGGACGCCGAAAAGGCCTTTGATAGAGTTGAATGGCCCTTTCTTTTTGAAGTCCTACAAAGGTTTGGACTTGGAAATAATTTCATAAAATGGGTTCAAATAATATACAATAATGCTACAGCAGAAATCCTAACAAATAACAATATTTCAAAACCAATAAAAATCAATAGAGGATGTTGACAAGGCTGTCCACTTTCACCTTTACTGTTTACTATGGCAATTGAACCTTTAGCGATAGCGATACGTTTACATTCACAAATATATGGAATTAAAGTTGGACCAACAGAACATAAAATCTCCCTGTACGCCGATGATATAATTTTGTTTATGTCGAATCTAAAAAATCAATTCCAACCTTGTTGAATTTAATAAAGAATTTTGGGGAAATATCAGGATATAAAATAAATAAAACTAAATCTTCAATATTAATGCTAAATGAGACCCAGAGAAATTACCCAGCCCCTGAGGTAAATCAATTCAATGTTGTAAATCAGTTTAAATATTTAGGAATCCATATTATGCCTAAGCTAGAATCAGTCGCCAGTGTCAACTATGAAGCCTTAATGTCAGATATCAATGAGTTAACTCAGAGATGGATGTCACTACCAATGTCGATGATCGGGAGAATCAATATACTTAAAAGTAATATTTTACCTAAAATACTTTATTTATTTCAATACATTCCCTTATCACCACCTTTAGATCTATTCTCAAGAATAAAAAAAAAGTTAGTGGAATTTATATGGAACAACAGGAGGGCTAGATTACGTTTGTCTTTATTATATTTACCATTTGATCGTGGAGGTCTGAAATGTCCAAATTTTATGTTGTATTATTGGTCGGCACAACTGAGGTCTATGACATATTATTTTTCATCAAATGATCTCCCTCACTGGACTGAAATGGAATCATACAATTTACCTTTACCTCTTCCCATATTCATATACTCAGATTCGGCAAAAAAATTACAAAAACAAGTTAAAAATCCATTTGTAAAGCATATGATCAAAATATGGTGTGAAGCTAAAAACTATTTAAAAGAACCACAGTTATTGTCACAATTTAGTCCAATATGGGGTAATCAATATTTTAAACCAGGGAGAGCGGACGCTGTATTTAAAGTATGGAATTTAAAAGGGATACAAAAGATTCAGGATTTATATTTGCCATGTGCAGACAACATAATGTCTTTTGAAGAGCTGAGGATCAAATTTAATCTCAATAGAACACATTTTTTTAAATATCTTCAACTTAGAAACTTTATTCGATCAAATCAAAATAAAGCTCTCACTCGACCTATTTATTCATCCTTGGAAAAAATGATGATGAAAGATAGTAAAAGAAAGGGTATTATTTCAGAGTTTTATAACTCATTGACACTATCTTCAAGTGAAAATTCACTGAAAAGATTAAACTACTGGAAAGAAGATCTGCAAATTGAAATTTCAGAGGAACAATGGGAATTGGCTTGTACAGAAGCTCAAACCAAATCAATAAATGCACGCCTTAAATTGATACATTTCAAATGGTTAATGCGGATATATGTTACACCGGAGGAGTTAAATAGATATAACAAAAATATACCAGATACATGCACAAAATGCATGGAAAGTAAAGGAACCCTATTTCATTGTTTATGGGAATGTAGATTAATAAGAATGTTTTGGGAGGAGGTGAGGGTAACAATTGAAAAAATAATCTCAAAACAAATCATATTGAATCCTAAACTGTTTTTGTTGGGTCTGTACCCAGAAAAGCATAATTTCAATAAAAGTGAAAGAACATTCATAGACCTCAGTTTGCTTAATGCCAAAAAATGTATTGCACTATTATGGAAAAAGACTCATAGACCAGATGTGACTCAGTGGTTAAGACAGATGTTAACAAACCTTCCATTAGAAAGAATAACATATATACTGAAATCAAAGGAAATTGTGTTTGAGAATATATGGAGACCTTTTATTGATTATGTAAAAAATTTAAACATAACTCTTGAAGAAGAAGGTGAATGATGTGTGTGGACCTTGTAAATTCCAAACTGGTGAACATAATATGTATACTAATGTATTGGATTGTCTAGACTAAACAGAGGAGCATTGTTGAAGACTTGATTTTGTTGGTGGTTGTTGGTGTTTTTAGGGTTTTTTTTTTTTTGTAGTACTTTAGTGTTAGTGTTTGATTGTTTGTATCATGTTTGTTAAAAAAAAAAAAAAAGGTTCAATAAAGATATTGTGGAAAAAAAAAATATTATGAAACGGGACCAAAAGCCACAAAACTGCTGGCAAAACGGTTAAGAAAACAACAAACAATGAATAATGTATATAAGATTAAAGACCCCACCACAAATAAAACCACAGTTAACCCAGAAAACATCGAAGAAATATTCCATAATTTCTACCAAGAACTATACTCGCAACCTGAAGAAACAAATACTAAAGATATTAAAAAATTTCTATACACACTGGACTTGCCATCAATAGGAAATCAACAAAATGAAAAGCTAACAGCAGAAATAACAACACAAGAGATTAGAGATGTGATTAAGTCACTTAAAAATGGTAAATCACCAGGTAGTGATGGATACCCCTCTGAGTTTTATAAACTGTTTATAGAAGAACTCATGCCACAGCTTCTAAAGTCATTTAATTGGACGTTGAACAACAACAAAATACCTCCATAATGGAACAAAGCCATTATTTCAGTCATTTTAAAGCCAGGGAAAGATAGAGAACAATGCGGAAACTATAGGCCAATCTCTTTATTAAATGTGGATTATAAAATATATACAACAATTATATGTAAACGAATAAAGACATTCTTGACGGAATTGATAGAAGATGATCAAACTGGTTTCATAGAGGGACGCCAAACACATGACAATATCAGGAGAACAATACATATAATTAATCAAATACATAAAGAAAAGAAAAGCGCAGTAATAATGAGTTTAGACGCAGAAAAAGCATTTGACAGGGTTAACTGGAAATTCCTATATAGTGTGCTGGAACGCTTTGGATTTAACGAAAAATCAGTACAATGCATAAGGACGCTGTATCAAGAACCTGTGGCAAGAATCAAGATAAACGGTAGCTTAACAGACAAAGTAAATATACAAAGATCAACTAGGCAGGGATGCTGCTTATCGCCCACCTTGTTTGCTCTGTTCATAGAGCCACTGGCTCAAGAGATAGGACAAAATAAGAAATTAAAAGGTGTAACAATAAAGGGGGCGGAACACAAGATTGGGCTATTTGCAGACGATATTATAGTTTACCTTGAACAACCAGATGAATCAATAATGGAAATGATGAACTTGATAGAAAATTTTGGAAAATTATCAGGATACAAGATAAACATAACAAAAACACAAATACTGACATTCCACTATAACCCTCTAAACCAGATAACTGATAAGATCAAACTAAACTGGAAACAAAAAGAAATAAAATACCTTGGAGTGAACATACCTAAAGATCTAAGCAAAATCTATAAAGCAAACTATGATAGGTTGGAACAAGAAATAAAAAAAGATATTGATAGATGGTCAATCTTAAATATGGATCTGAATTCAAAAATTGAGACAGTCAAAATCAGCATACAACCTAGATTACTTTACCTCTTCCAGGCTCTACCAACAGAGATTCCAGATGCCCAATTCTCAAAGTGGGACAGGATGATATCGAGATTTGTTTGGGGAGGTAAAAAACCAAGAGTGAAATATAAAACTCTCCAATTACCAAAAGAGAAAGGAGGCATGGGCCTACCGAGTCTAAAGGAATATTACTACTCAGCACAAATAAGATATATCATATGTTGGTGCGACGAGGGATATGAGGCAAAATGGAAAGAAATGGAAAAGGAAATTGAGGGACTCCCAGTACAAAGCATAATAGGAGATAAAGATGCATATAAGCAAATCAAACAAATAGACCCAATCACTAAATTTACTTTAGAACTGTGGTATAAAATAGTACAAAAGTATAATATAAAGGAAGACATAAAACTATTGAAATG
Source organism: Pholidichthys leucotaenia (assembly GCA_020510985.1). Taxonomy (NCBI): domain Eukaryota; kingdom Metazoa; phylum Chordata; class Actinopteri; order Cichliformes; family Pholidichthyidae; genus Pholidichthys; species Pholidichthys leucotaenia. Next base: position 261,422,306 of record CM035843.1, read on the forward strand.
GGTAGCATTTGACAGTCAGTTTGAACCGGCAAAACAAGATAGGGGATACAAAAATCTGGTGAACAAGGGAATCACAGCATGGGGCAATATCGGAAAAAAAGATCTCGGGAGCTTTGTAAACATCAGGAGAAAATTTAAACTAGAAAGATCGGAATTCTTCAGATATCTGCAGATGAGAGACTATTATATGAAGAAGATTAGGCATAACCTCCAAACAGATGTGAGCGAGATTATACAATTCATTTTAAGCTCATATACAGGAAATAAAACAAGAATTATTTCAAAGCTATATCAGAAACTTATGGCAAACAATCATTCAAGTAACTATATAAAGGAGAAATGGGAGAAAGAGCTCAATTTAAACATAACAGAAGAAAGCTGGCAGGAAATATGGAAAACACAACACACGTCAACAAATTCAAGAACATGGAGGGAATTTGGATGGAAAAACCTGATTCGCTTTTTCATTACACCACAGATTCAAGGAAAGTATACAAATACCCAATCTTTATGCTGGAGGGGATGTGGGGCTCAAAATGCAGACCACTCGCATATGTTTTGGAAATGCTGCAAAATCTCATCATTCTGGAAATCTATACATGTGACAATACAGAGGATATTAGGATATAATATACCAATGAACTGTAACCTGATGTACCTATGTGATCTTAAAAGAGACAATGTTATACAGGCGGAGGACAGATATCTAGTTAAAATCTTGTTGATTGCATGTAAAAAAACAATCACAAAAAAATGGCGATCAGAAGTTCTTCCTGACCAAGAGCAATGGACTGACATTATTGAGGACATACGTATGATGGAAAAACTAACATCGACAAAGAATGCAAGAAGGACTATGGGAAAAAAAATGGCGGAAATGGACACACTACAAAATGCAACAACGAGACAGATATTGAAAGAATAACCAAAGACGCTGGAAAAACCAGAAGAATTAAGAGATGGAAACTAAAAACTTGATGCTCCAACATTTGTCCCCCCCCCTTTTTTTTTTCCTTTTTCTTTTTTACTCTAGCCCCTTTGTTTTTTTTTGTTTTTTTTTAAATGTAGACTGTGATCTGAATGCAATATATATAATGAAAAATGAATAAAAATCTTAAGTTACAAAAAAAAATGATGAAATGATAATAGTTTTAAATAAGCCCTCTCCCTCCCCGTTTTATTCAGACCCTCTTTCTGACCTGGTGAAATGACATACTAGACTAAATTAATTTAATATGTTAAAAGCAGCAAAACCCCCCATGCCCCAGAGCATAGAAATGAGATAAAGACAGAAGTAATGTGTTTAGGGTTTATGTTTTTTAATGTAATAAAGAGGTTGAATTAACCGTAGCTAAATTGCTCTTACATTCATAAGGCAATGTTTTCAGGACTATTCAGATGTTTTAAGAAAAATCTGCAGAATTTTCAAAACTACAGGCTCTATGTAGTCTGCTGTACCAACTTTACTCTCATCTGCTTGCTATTGCTCTCTCCTAAACTTGTTTTTTTCTTATTAATCTTCATAAAGGTACCTTTTTTTAAAATTTTTTTTAACATTTTGGTGACAAATTTGTGACCTTTTTCATGCAGAATTGTAACTTTTTACCTAAAGCCTCTTACCTTGTGTATTTATTCTGAAAAGGTGAAGAAATGAGAAGCAGCACCAGATTTAAATTAAGATTAGTCACTCAGTTGTTTTAATAATCAATAGATCAGTTGACTATTACAATCCAAATTTATAATTTTCATCCCACCCAAAGGTTATAATTACATTCATAACTAGTTTGATACCTGTTATTTTAAAATATTAACCTACTGAAACAACAAGGTGGCCTAGGATGAAGTCAAATTCCTGGCCTGAATTTTTGTCCCAGTCCACCCCTCAGTGCACTTAAGATGTGGTGGTTTATAATATTTTCTGGTAATATTTGATACAGAATTTTTTTTAAAAAAGTTTTAAGTGCATTCTAAACTGCTTTCTATAAACTGGAGAAATAAGAGTTGTTTTGTTTTTTTTTTTTTTTTTTTTTACTGAATATGCTGAACATATATAGTATGTTGCCCTGGGGTCTCTGGGAGGAGACTCCAGGGCAGACCAGGACTCACTGGAGAGACTGTGTCTCCCAGCTGGTCTGGCAATGCCTTGGTATCCTCTCTGAAGAGCTGGAGCAGGTGGCTGGGGAGAGGGAAGTCTGGGTTTCTCTGCTTGAACTGCTGCCTCCGCGACCCGGACCTCCAGAAAAGCGGTAGAAGATGGATGGATGTTGAACATAATTAACGCTGGCCTGTGAAACTGTCCTTTATAAATTTAAAAGAAAAAACTGTATTCCTTGATATCGTGAAGAATATTGTTATCGTGAAAATTCACAGAAATATCGTGATATCATTTTTAAGCCGTATCGCCCACCCCTACTACCCAGACAGTATATTTTGTACTTGAATCAACAGTGTTGTCACCCTCAGTAATGATTGATATTGTCCTAGTTCTATAATGGAGAGGATGATTTATTATGCAAGGTTGTTACGTTTTGTACATTCAATACGACCTCTATGACCAGCCCTGGTTAGGTTATAAAGTCGGACAGCCGTAGGTAGGAAGGACCTATGGAACATCTCCATCGTGCACCTAGGATGGCACAGCCTACCGCTAAATGAAACAAAAGCAAACATTAAGTACATACGATGACGACACAGGACATCCCTGGTGAAAATTGCTCTCAAATATTTTACCAGGTAAAATAAAGGTCAAATAAATAAAATTAATAAAATGAAAAAGCTTTCCTAAACAATGAATTTGTATCCATAAAATAGTACAGCCCTTCCTACCTGGAGTGGACAAAAGGATTACAAATCCATATACGTCCCTCGACATTGCAACATCGTAGTAACTCAATGACAGCAGTCTCTGCTGTGGATGTCCGAGGAATAAGTGAAATCGTGTGTGTTTAATTTTGTTATATGCCAGACTTCAGAAAAGATAAAACGCACATACAATATTTATGAACAGTCATTGACTGGGAGACCTGTAGATTTTGTTAAAACAAAGTTATTCACATAATAAAACCCCAGAGTCTCCATCAGACCATTTTGATGGTTCTTGTGTTAATAAAATAAACACGTTGTTGAATAATCAATTTATTCATGAGTAGTTATTAAGTTATACATATTAAACAAAGGAGTCTGTCATCTGAAATGAAAATCAAAACTTTGATATATGACAAACACAAAAACTATTTTACTGGGGTTTACACTTAAACAAAAGCTTAAAAAAAACTACAGTATATTATGTTCCTCAGAACTGGCTGTGCCTGTGTTGATGACCCGCTTCCTCATCAGCTGTGCCTGTGCGCAATTTTGCGGTGCTTTTGGTGGATGGGTGGTCATTACTGAAATGAAGTGACCATGTCTGTGTTCATAATTTTGCATGTTGTTAGTAGATCACTGGCAAAAATTGGTCGCTCCCTTAGGCGCTCTGTCTAATTTGCACACTCGCTAATTTGCACTGCCTTCGTAAATCTGCCCCTAAGAATGGTAAAGGGACAGAGTTGGCTGATATGATGGAGAGAAGGGAGGTAGATGTATTTTGTGGACAAGAAACCACAATTTTTATGATTCATATAATTATGTTGCACGTGTCTCATTCAAATTAATCAAATCTTCCTCCGTTCCCATTTTCTAAAATGATAAAATTGCACCACATGCTCACATAAATTTAATGTCTATGTTTATTAGGCTGCTCACTGACACTTCTCAAATTAACAAAAAGCAGTGGCTGCCGCCGAAACATTTTGTGTTTCAGTTAACCGTTAAGACCTCTTTGTTTACTGCTGATAAAACTACTGTCATTCAAACAGACACTTCAACCGTTCTAATAGCTGTCGGACAGGATGATTGTTGAGTAACAGATAGCAAGACAAGATAGGAGTGTTTGATCAGAAAGTCCCACAAGTACCATCTCCAGTTATGTAACAAACTAGTTAGTATACTGGCCCAGTTTTAGAGGAAATGAAGACAATCGCTCCCTTCAGTGTACTCTGACTTTCACACAAGTCTGAGACAAAGCAAACTGAGGGAATCACATTTTAAAACAAACATAACACAATTAAAATCTAGACACCACTCCCTTCTCTGTGTCATCTTCAGTCTTGAAGGCTTTTCCAAAACATTCCCTCAGCAATTTCTGCTATCAACAACACTTTCAACATCTTGTTTGGAAAATAAAGTCTTTCAGGTTCCACTTAAATGGTAGAAAAAAATGATTCCCACAATGACATTCTTGAAAAATACTGTGTAGAAATTATTTTTAATGACTACTAAGACAAAGCAAAACAACCAAATGTTTGTTGTATTTACCTAACATAATATATAGAGGTGCAACAGTGAAAATATGCATCTAGTAGAACAGAGTAAGATGTAATATACGACTCAAGATATTTTACTGTTTAATGAAGCAGTAGGGAACATGGATGTCTAGTGAAAGGGTAGAGTGCCAAAATAACAATTCTGTAGGTAATCTCCCATTATGCTCTACACATATTCTGTTTGCATTCTTATGAACAAATATGTTGTGTTAAACTCTGGTAAACAGGAAGTAGGCAGAGCTACAGAGCCCTATTTCTTCTCTCTCACTTCTTTTAGTCAGGTCTATTACATCAGTTACACACCCAAACCAACACACACACACTTTTGATAGTACATTTTAGGGGACAGTTAACGTGAATAGCGGACGGCCTGTTCACGTCAGTTAAACTGGCCAATCAGACGGTCGCGTACAAGCCCACCCTGTTGTACGGGGTTGGTCTACCCAACCCGAGATGATGAATGTGAGTTGCACCCGGAAGTCGTGGTCAGTCTGGCGACACTCCACAGGGGGCTGCGTCATGCTGGACCCAGCGCCGCTTGCTTTACATGTGACCTTTAAATAAATGTTGCATCTTTGAATTGAAGAATTCTCTGGCTTATTCTTGGATCTTTCAATCAAAGAATTGGGATTTTAGCACTAGTAACGTGACTAGACTTTAGACAGAAGAGGGCCCATTATCGGTTAGGCGAGTTTAGACACTCAGACAGATACTCCCACTGTCTCGTGGATCTGTGCTTCCTGGAAAATGTGACCAATCAAATAAATCAGCCACTAGGACATCATAATTGCAAGACTCATAAAAAAAAAAAAGTCTTGCTAGAAAGAGTAAACAAGACTTGGGCAAAATGCGTTTTTTTGTTTTTTTTTTTGAGCCTTTGGGTACTGCAAGCTGATCATTCTTTGTTTTAACACTGTAGATAGGAAAACATGGAAAAGCCATGGGTCAATTAGCACTATGTAACTTTCTTGTTTGTGGTAGGAACACTGGAAGGACTACAACTATGGTGACTATGACCTCAGTCCCAACAGCCAATCACAAGGTGTTTAGTTTCACAGGTGCCTGTAGAGAATGAGGTCATAGTCACCATAGTTAGTCTTTTCAGTGTTCCTACAAGGAACAGAGTTGTTGCAGGCAATGTGGGCTCACTCAGGCTATGGTGGAAGGGCCACTGACCCGGTCAAAGGTTCATGTACCATCAGAATAATTTTGTGAATATTACACTGGTCAACACCAAATTTATTGTCCAAGTTTTTTTTTAGCTGATTTAAGACAATTTTGATGTGCTGAATCCAAAAATCACATTGGTTTTGCTCAGTCAGGTCAACTTTTTGAATTATGGCCACATGTTGTGTTATACATTTTTGTTTACATGTACGGGTATTTTCACTTTATATGATGCAAAATTCTTTATGTCTTGAAATTCTCTGAATTTTGAACAGTGACGATCTAACATTCAAGTTACATGTACTTACCTTCATATAAAGGTAAGTACATGCACAGTACTAAGTACAGGTTTTTACTTAGCACCTGATTGAGAGAAATGGATGTCATTTTCAGATTCAGCGGTGCAAAATTGTCTTAAATCAGTTGAAAAAACAGACAACTTACAAAAAAAATATTTTTGTAACCCTGTTATTTTCAGGTGAAAATCTTACATAGTGTTGCTTTAAATAATACAGTAGTTACGTGTGATAACTCTCCCAGTATGGTTTTGCTAACCCTAAAAAAAACACTTGGGTAAGTGGAACATTTCCCTTCCAAAGAGCAAAACTTTATCATCTGATATTACAAAACGATGACCACAGATAATCAGATTTTCCTAACATGAGGAAAATGAGGATGACGGGAGGCCTGGAGATGACATTACGCCCAGGAAGAACCAAAGCAATCCAACAATTGTAATACAAGCCTAATAACTGCAGTTGCCTTTTCTGGATCTGCTAATACTGGAAAAAAAGTTTAAAGACTTATATGCCTAGAGCTGGATGGACCTCTCAGTGTTAGATTCATTTCTCTATGGCAACTGATGATTGCATTATATGACAGGAGCCAACTGATACAGCAGGGATCAATGTGCTGCACATGTTTTCCAACTATCACAAGGTCCTAGACCAGGGGTGGGCAATCATGTACCATGGAGGGCCATTCCACTGCAGGTTTTCTGTCCCACCCAGATTCTTCAGCAGGTGTTTGCTCTGATCATCTTCAAGGGTTGCTAATCATTGAAAACACTTGCTGAAGAGACTGGATGGAACAGAAAACCTGCAGTGGAATGGCCCTCACTGCCCACCCCTGTCCTAGACGGTTGCATTATCTTTATGATGGCTGTAAAGGTAAAAGTTTTATGTCCTTGGTTTCGGTTTTCAGGAATAGGGAAGAAAGCATCTGACCCAGAGTGTCCCAAAGCTGCTGCTGTACAGTCAACGAAACCCAATATTTATGCATATCCACCTGTGTCTGGAGTTTTTGTTCAAAGCTCATGTCACACTGGACAGGATATGGAGATCTGAGGAGGGGAATTAATAACTTTAGCCATCCATAAGAGTCAGAGGTGCGATTACATTTTTGGAAAGCAGGATCTAAACTTTTACCAAATGAACGCAGTTGATTTGGGCTTAAGGGTGTAATTTTAACCAGTTGTAAATGCTTGAGTTATGCAGGTTAAAATCTGTATCAAAGGTGATTTGAGACCATGCAGATATCGATATATAAAGGAACAGATTACTGGTGGACTGTGCAATACAGGCAAAGCAAAGATAGGCGGCAGTACTTCATAACAACTATCAGCAGGACTGGAATGCAGATGTGACCAATCAGAAAGCTTGTTCAGGATCTTTGCCGTAAACTAATCAATCCAGATCATCAACATGTTTCTGCAGCTTACACTTCAACACTGCCAGGCAAATGCAATAAAATGCAACATTCATGAAATTATTAACCTCACTCTAAAGAAACCATAGAGAAAGCGTGAGCTTCGACTGCGTTTCGTCTGAGACCTGGCACAATCCGCTACCGAGCCAGACTTTGAACCTGGTCACAAGGCAAATATCTAAACTTCTTGAGCAAAGCCTGTGATTCCATAAAAGCAGCCACACGTGTATAATGGCAGCTGCCAAAGCTGCTGCCATACAACCTTGAGTGCTCTGCTTATGGCCAACATGCCCAGCCATGAGGGCACTTCTGTCCTTTAAACAGATTTATGGGCTGGCATCCATGAAGAATCACAAGCTTTCTGGAGTTCAGCGGAAGTATTTTTACAGTCACTTAATCAAAACATTTGGTAAACTTCATAAAATGTAAGGAAAAAAACAGACTGTACTGGTGTGGGTCATTATAAATATGACTGAAATTGGTGTAAACAATAAATGTAGAAACAGAGATACTAAATATACATTTCCAAATCTATGCCTGCTTAAAATTTATTGTCAACATATCTCGAAATTTTTTTAAAAAAGACTAATTAGGGCAGATTAGCTTAATTTTCCTGACAACACTTCAAGATTTTGGGAGAAAGAGGTCCTACTGCAGTAGTTATGGAAAGAAAATGTCCTTCTCCTTTATGATATATAGTTTCAGTTGTTCAACAGGTCCAAGCCTTTTATAAAATGTTTGGCCTGAAGATGAGAATTTATTCCGTCAGGATCTTTCCCCTTGCTTTCACTGAAATTTTTAGACTTTTAAAATGTGCTGCAGATGCTGACATACCCAAAGTATTCTGAATTTGTTATATTTACATATTGCCAAATAAAATCTATTTAGAGCTCAATGTTTTGATGCCTCAGTGTGCACTGAAGAGCTGACATCTAAAACAACACCATTTTTCATTATTAACATTGATTCCCAACTCTGTCTCCTTTGTTCTTTTCACATTTGGCTCTATATCCAGTTATCCTGCTGGTCTGTAAACACAGCTGTAAATTAGGAAAAGTTCTAAACAACATGAACAAGCATTTGAAGAATTACTGTTATGAATGCTCGCTTTTTAAACAAAGCTCCTACTAAATTTATCTGAACAAAGATACGAGAGCACTGTTTCACTACAAAGGAAAATTGTGAGGCAGCACATCTGTTTTCTGTGTTCTCTGCCAGATCCCAAACAGGATTCACCAGAGACACATGAACAGCAGATTACTGCCCCCCTGAGGATGGAGGTGGGCATTATCACTGACAAGCATGGGCCTGCTGTGTTTAAAACATTAATAATTTTACCAAACAATCTCAGAGAGGGTTTACACTGCTGATACCAAGTAAAATGCAACCAAATTTATGACTAAAACTGGTTTCCTGTGTAACTGCCGGTGATTACGTCTTGACATGATGACTAACTTCATTGACGTACCTCCACCGATATCAGATTTTAACCAGGCCCCTACCTGTTTCTTTAGCCTGAAGCAAAGATGACATCTGTTTATGGTCTCTGTACATATACAACCTAACTCAGCCGTTAGCAGGGCTCAACTTGTCATGGGGCATTAGCAATTGATGAAGACTCATTTGAGACAAGGGAAAACAACTTCTGTTACCTATAAATTATTTACAATGTACCAAAATATCTGGACAATATCCTCTAGAATAATACCTAAGTGCCACCATGTTTCTTGAACAGTATGCAGAAACTGTACAACATCAGTCAATACACAAATACACAAAAACAACAAATTATTAATCTATTAAGTAGGGCTGGGAATATTACAGCATTTACTTTTTCAACTAATGTAGGCTAATGAGTAGTCTTGTTTTGGTTTTTGGTTTAGTATACTTTATTAATCCCAGAGGGAAATAACAGGGCATCCACCAGGATGGATGAGGCAGCCAAGGTGCGGTGCCAATCCCCTCACCATTCACACACACATTCACACCTAGGGCCACTTTAGAGTCTCCAATTAACCTAACTTGCGTGTTTTTGGCCTGTGGGAGGAAACCGGAGTACCTGAGGAAAACCCACGCAGATACGGGGAGAACATGCAAACTCCACACAGAAGGGTCACTGAAGGTCAGGGGTGGAATTGATCCTGTGACCTTCTTACTGTGCTGCCACAGTGCTAACTACTGTGCCACCAAGCTGCCCCACTGTTTTTTTCAGCGTTTAAATTTAGGCCACGCTAAACTGATCCTCTGGCACTCAGGATGACCTTATTCTGCACGCATATAGCAACCAATAATGTAATATCTGCCAATAATGTAATACCTACTAATAATGCAATAATTTTGGGCATTTTAAATGTAATCAAGCCAATAAGATAATAAGTTGCCAATAATGTAATTAAGTTTTTGAGCCAATAACGTAATAACATTTTGCCAATAATGTAAGAAAAAAAATGGAAGTTTTGCAGAGAAATAGACTTCCTCTATATAATGAACTGAAAAAGGTTACAAATTGCCATCATAAAAAAGTTTTAACTGAATACACATTCATGAATATCAAGTGTTTTATGTTGCTCTAGCAGGATTTTAGTTGAATGTGAGGGTCACAGGTAAATTTTATGGAAAAAACTGCAGTTAAAAGTTGCTTATTATGTAGTGTTTGGTTGATTTACCTTCCTATCACCATGGTTAATGGTAGTAAATAGACAAATTATTGTAAATCTGTTTCAAAGAATCTTTAGAATTTAAGAAGTAAAAATTAATTCCAAACAACTACAAATGAATTTAACCTTCGAGAAAAAATAAATAAATTCACATACTCAACAGTGCCTTCAGCGTTTGTTTTTTTTTTGGTAATAAACAGAAATGCTACACTACTGCCGTGCCTAACACTATCAAACTCATTCCATTGAGTCAAAAACGTCAGAGATAACCATTTAAACTGAGACATGGAGGTATGCACTCACACATCCATGTTCTACCGCAACAGTCAATGCAGAGATGTCCAGCCTCGCCTCTTCACAATCAAGCTCTTCTAAAAGGACACAGAAGTGTGAAACGCAACGTCTCCACTGTGTCCTGGGTCACATCTGGAGCTGATTTGGACATGACCAAAGAAACCTTACCCCGGAGGGTTTCATCAAGGTATCATTAGCAACGGTAGCTTGCTTCTTACAGCTTATACAATGTTTCAGCTGGAAAAATGTGTAGTTACCAAACAAGGAAAACCCACTCATGTGGAGGTTGATGTTCAATGAAAAATATCTGATTAAATCATTTTGACTTCTGGGACATTCTCACAAAAGAAGCCATTTATATTTGGTTGCAGTCCTGGAGCCAATGCCTCGCTCATTTCCATTCATACTTCATTTAAAAGCTGTCATACCAAAAACAACAAGAGTCACAATGTGCCACCAAATGAACCCAGTGGCCCCCTCCCTATTTACAGGCTCCGTGTTTGGCAGCCAAGTGGATCAGGATCCTGCAGGCCTCTGTCTGCCTCTTAACATCTCTCACCAGCAACAAAAGAGCCACTTCCTGTAGCGACAGGAAGGGCCAAAGAGGCAAAGAGTGACTGAATGACTCATCACCGTATGAGATTCAAAGGTCCAATCAGCAGCACCGAGCGGCCCAGCATGCACATGTACACGGGCGTGCACTCAAAATGCACACACAGTGCTGGCAGGGGAATAAAGAAACTCTCCACTAATATAGTCCCCAAGATTCTGCAGGGCAAAGCATGGTAATGGAAGATAATGAGATCATGATGAGAACACTGGCACAAGGCATTATGGGACTAAAGGAAGAGGAGATGAAGTTATGGAAAATACTTAAGGGTGTGGCGCAGCAGTGAGACCTTTGAAGTCACAGTGAGGTGGTACAACTGTTTTGTTGAGTCTAACAGATACAGTGGCGTGCAGTCAGCCAGGCAGGTAGACACCAAGGCATTCCATCATTTCTTAAAAGGGCAGAATTTAAGGAAAAAAAACTAATTCAAAGATATGTTAATGTTAATTTTTACTTATCACAATTTGTCTTATGATACTTTAAACTGAGTGGTAGATATGCAAAAAGAGAAAATTGATTGCTATAGTTCACTTTACAGCTACCTTAACTTCTGCCCCTTTACAAAATGATACAACAGTTTGCCATTCAGTTAGTGCCTACCTGCATACCCCAATTGCACATCACTAGTTACGCATGACTCAGTTAACTAGTTAACTTACCAACAGGTCTATGCTTTCACGTCGCCCCAGAGATCCATGCTCCACCTTCTCAGTGCCCGGGGAGAGGATGTAGGGGCTCTGGACTCCAGACGGCTTCATGTTGGGCAGGCTGAGCGACCGCAGATCCTTCACACCCTGCTCCACCTTCAGCTCATCACCTGGTCGGGCTGCAGAAAAACCCATTCGTTTTAGCTTGGGGAGGGATGAGACTCTGACTTTTGCAAAATTTGATGAGGTTTTTAATAAGATATCCAATGATGACTTTACATCCCGTAAACACAAAGCAGCATTTACATGTGCAGTGTTGTATGCAAAAATATGAGCCACCCCTTGAGAAATAGTATATTTTCTTTTTAACTGAAATTGATTACTGAATGTGTTGAGTGCCCAATTTTTTGCACATGCCACAGCTGTATATTGCTGTGTTTGCCTATAATATTGTCTTTTTTCATATACAGAGCCTGTGTTTACAATTAAAAAAATACACCATAATAATACTATTTGTCAAGGGGTGCCCAAACTTTGGCTCACAACTGTATAGAGAACTATGGCCAAGCACGTGCACAGATATACCTCAGGTGGTGCTCAAGCACCTGCCCCTTCGCCCTCTGGAGAGCACAATTTCATGTTTGATAACTATATTTTGACATCCAATCAATTGTGTGTGACCCACACATGATTTTTTTTTTTCCCTGCGAGAGGGAGAAAGAGAGCGAGGGTGTGCTGATGTAGCATCAACCCCTACAGAAGTTACCTGCCTGTATGAGTGAACCAGCATGCATTTGGCAAGACACAAATTTCACTGTTTTTAAATTTTTGCTCAGTTCTCCACTCTATTCATTCTTCTAAACTACGTTCAGTGCAGTTTGCAGTATGTGCAATTTTTGCAGTGGGAAAACTGAATTAATTACACAATAAAAGTACAATGGAGCATAATGATCAGCAGGGTTGTTTTGACCCTGTTAAAAAAAAAAAAAATCACAAGAAGTAATCAGATTAATGATAATAATCAAATTTTGATAAAAGTTTAATATATGTTGAAGAGGAAATTAAACTGAGGAGGATAGCAGATATCCAACTTCTGTTCTTCACACTGAGGTCAATAGGTGAGAGGTGGTAGGGTGATACTTCTGCTCTTCTAAGATGGGCTTTAATATTGTACTAGACCTTTGACATAAAAATACAGTCAGACCATCAATATTAGAGTAGCTTATTCCACCCTGATGAGCACACTCGGAGGCCACCAAGAGCCTTCACCGCTCTCCACATAAATACAAGTATACAGCCTTAGCCTTGACCTGTGACCTTGAGCACAACCCGGATGTAGACCAATGTGATGGTCATTGTGTGTGAGTTTGGTGAGCAATTACCGAGGCAATTACCAGGCAATTACCAAGGAAGGGAAGCAATTCTCATGAACGGCGGATAGACAGACAAGTCCCGTTCCATGGGAGCAGCTCATTCCCACTGGTTACTGCTCTACAACTGTGAACTTGTGGGAGTTTTTAAAGAACTTCTGGAACAATCTGGAACAATCAGTCAGATTCTTCCCACCATTAACTTAAATACAGTAACTACTACAACTCCTTCAACTGACATCTGTTTGGTTCAGTTTACTCCAATTGACCTTTTAGAGTTAGACAAAATAGTTTCCTCATCCAAGCCTTCAACTTGTGTTTTAGACTCTATTCCTACCAGGTTATTTAAAGAAGTCTTCCCATTTATTGGTAGCTTTATTCTTCAAATAATCAATTCTTCATCAACTTTAGGCCATGTACTGCAGGCTTTTAAAACTGCTGTAATTAAACCCCTACTCAAAAAGCCAACGCTGGATCCAGGAGTTTTAGCTAACTATAGACCAATCTCTAATCTCCCTTTCATTTCAAAAATCTTAGAGTTGTTGCTACGCAATTATTTGACCACTTGCAGGGAAATGGTTTATTTGAAGAGTTTCAATCTGGGTTTAGAATCCATCATAGTACTGAAACAGCCTTAGTGAAGGTCACTAATGACCTCCTGATCACATCTGATAATGGACTCGTTTCTATACTTGTCCTTTTAGACCTTAGTGCAGCTTTTGATACTATTGATCATAATATTCTACTTGGTAGATTAGAACACTATGTTGGACTTAATGGAACTTCTTGCAGTGGTTTAGATCTTATTTATCTGATAGGTTCCAGTTTGTTCATGTCAATAATGAGTTTTCTTTCAACTCAAAGCTCAATCATGGAGTTCCACAGGGATCTGTGCTAGGCCCCACTCTTTTTAGTTTATATATGCTTCCGTTAGGCAACATTATTAGGAAGCACTGTATACATTTTCATTGTTATGCAGATGATACACAATTATACCTGTCAATGAAGCCAGATGATAGTGAATGAATGAATGAATGAATCTTTATTTCGGATAGATTAAAAGTAAAGATTAAAAAGAAACAGAATAATATAACAAAGGCGAAAAAATCCAACAAGGTCAAATTAAACAATAACTCCTCTGATTATACAGTTCAACATAAGTTATCCGAAAGGGGTGATGGCTGAAGCCGCAGCTTATATTGCTCACCCATATTCCATCCAAGAATTAAAAAAAAAAAAAAAAAAAAAAAAAAAAAAAACAAGAGCGATTACAATTCGGAACAAAGCTAAGACAAAATGTGACAAAAAAAACTAAGCAACAACACAACACAGACTGGATATGACAATCCTTATGTGATTTTACATGTCATCTTGGATATATGTTTGGAATATTTCTTCCTTTAGTTTTTGTTTAAATTGTCCAAGCGTTGTACATGATTTTAATTCAGGTCCAAAATCGTTCCATAATCTGACTCCTTGCACTGAAACACAGTGTTGCTTGGTGGTAGTTCTCACTGAAGGTTTTTGAAATATACATGTTCCTCTGAAATGATATTGTTTCTCCCTTATTTGGAACAGCTTTTGGATATTTGCGGGCAGTGATAGATTCTTCACTTTAAACATTATTACTGCAGTTTTAAATTCAACCAGATCTTTCAACTTGAGAGCTTTTAATTTAAGAAAAAGTGGGTTTGTTGGTTCCCTGTAAGCAGCTTTGTTTATTATTCTAATAGCTCTCTTCTGAAGCATAAAGACTGGATATATGTTTGTTTTATATGCATTTCCCCATACTTCAGTACAATATGTCATGTATGGGAGTATTAATGAATGATACAAAGTATATAATGTGGGTTGATTCAGCAAATATTTCGCTCTGTGTAGTATTGCGATTGATTTAGATATTTTACCTTTAATATAATTAATATGTGACTTCCAACACAGTTTATTATCAATTATTACTCCAAGAAATTTAGTTTCAGATACCCTTTCAATCTCTACACCATTTACACTGAGTTTAGATACTAAGTTGTTGTGATGGTTGTTAAAAAACTATAAATTTTGTCTTACTTAAATTGAGCATTAATTTGTTTGAATCAAACCACAGTTTAAGCTTTCCTAATTCCTTTCCGAGTGTATCCAAAAGCTGTTCCAAATTGCTTCCACTGCATAATAGATTAGTGTCATCGGCAAACAATATTAAATCCATTTTTTCCCGAGACTTTACATATATCATTTATATACATATTGAATAACAATGGCCCCAAAACTGAACCCTGTGGGACTCCACAAGTAACCTTCAGTAACTGTGCGTTTTTGTTACCAACACATACATACTGATATCTATTCTTTAAGTAACTACTTAACCAGGACAGTGCTACCCCCCAATACCACGATTTTGTAGTTTCTTTAATAATAAATTGTGATCCCCTGTATCAAATGCTTTTTTAAGATCCAGGAATACCCCAACTGAATACTCTTTCAACGGCAGTTGATATTTTTTCTATAAATTCCATAAGAGCAAATGCAGTTGTCCTCTTGTGTCTGAACCCATATTGCTGCTCACACAATAAATTATTCTTCATTATGAAGTTGTCAATTCTCTCACAGAATATTTTTTCAAGTATCTTGGAAAATTGCGGCAATAGTGAAATTGGTCTATAGTTTGAAAGTTCCCCTCTGTCACCCGTCTTGTATATCGGAATTACTTAAGCTATTTTCATTGCATTGGGAAATATACCTGTTTGGAGAGACAGGTTACAAATATACATCAGTGGTTTCACTAAGCATTCGATAATAGTTTTGACTAAGAGCATGTCAATACCATCACAGTCCGTAGATGTCTTACTTTGAAACAATTTAACAATTTCAATGACCTCTCTCTCGTCTGTGCTCTTTATAAAAATGGAGTCTTTTAAAGCAGTGTTTTTGCTTTTTGTATCACCCATAGGTGCCGTAATGGGTATTTCTAGAGCCAAATTAGGACCAATGTTAACAAAAAAGTTATTAAATTCATCTGCAGGTGAAACTGCATTCACACTCTGAGTCGTTGTATTATTTTTTGAAAAGTTGGTTGGGTAGCTTGTATTTCTGTTTTTATTTCCAAGAATATTGTTAAGTATTGTCCATGTATTTTTAATACTGTCTCTGTTTTTCTCCAGTTCTTTACTGTAATAGTCTCTTTTACTACATCTCATTATATATGTTAACTTATTTTTGTATGTTTTATACCACTGCTCTGCTTCTTTTGTCCTTTTCTTTAGAAAAGCTTTATATAATAATTTTTTTTTTTATTTTTTTTTACACGCCTTTTGTAATCCTTTGGTTAACCATGGCTTATCGACAAATTTATGTTTAAGCTTTTTCTTTACTAATGGACAATTTTTTTCATAAAGAGTGGTTACTATGTTCATAAATGTGTCGTAGGCTTCATTTACATCTGATACAGACTTCTGTCCAGTCCTGCTTCAGCAAGTCTTCTTTAAAAGAACTGATTGCATTTTGTGATTTGTATCTGAAAGATTTTAAAGTTTTTCTGTATTGACCCCCATGTGGCCAAGGATAAGTGCAAAGGTTGGCAAATGGTCACTTATATCATCTATCAATAATCCACTTTCTATTTTCTTATCAATAATATTAACAAACAGGTTGTCAATAAGTGTAGCAGTGTGAACTGTGATTCTACTGGGATGTGTTATTGTGGGATATAGACTCATACTGTACATAGAATTCATGAACTCCGTAATTACATTTTGTTGATATGGATTTAGTAAATCAATATTGAAATCTCCACAAATTACTACCATTTTCTTACTAGTAATATTATTGTACAGCTCGACTAATTTATCTCTGAATGTCTCAATGCAAGTTCCTGGCGTTCTATGTATACAACTTATAATTAGATTTTTGGTTTATCTTGGTCAATCTCAACAGTAACACATTCCAAAATCCCTGGTAGTGCAAAGGACATTCCATTTACAAGCTTACACCTATACAGGTCATCAATATACAGTGCAACACCACCACTCTTTTTTTGAGATCTGTTAATATGAAACATCTGATATCCCTCTATTGCCATCAGGGGTGCCTGCTCTTCATTAAGCCAAGTTTCAGAGACTGTGATGGCTGTAATCAATAGTAATCAATCAGTAATAGTAATCAATTAGCCAAGTTAGAAGCCTGTCTTAAGGAAATCAAAGCTTGGATGACTTGTAATTTCCTGCTATTAAATTCAGATAAGACTGAAGTCATTCCTGTTGGTCCAAAAAACCTTAGAAATACCTTTCCAAATCAAACTTTTAGTTTGGATGCAGTTACTCTTTCTCTTAATAGCTCTGTGAGGAACCTTGGAGTTATTTTTGATCAAGATCTGTTTTTCAATTCATATTAAATTCGTTTCAAAGACTACCTTCTATCACTCAAGTAGGTTCATTTTGTCTTCTTTTAATTATTTACCTTTTGTTCTTATTAAAGACAAAAATAGAAGGCTGACGAAGGAGATGTCTTTACCTTCTTAACATGTTTCGTCTGTGCACTGCAGCCTTCGTCAGCCTTCTATTTTTGTCTTTAATAAGAACAAAAGGTAAACTGCCTTCTATCATTTGCGTAATATTGCCAAGATTAGGAGCATCTTGTCTCAGAGTGATGCTGAGAAACTGATCCACGCTTTTGTTAGCTCTAGATTAGATTATTGTAACTCTTTATTATCAGGTTGTCCTAAAACATCTCTAAAAAGTCTTCAGTTGATCCAAAATGCTGCAGCAAGAGTTTTAACAGGTACTAGAAAGAGAGATCATATCTCTCCGGTTCTGGCCTCCCTTCATTGGCTTCCCATAGAGTTTAGAATTAAGTTTAAAATCCTTCTTCTCACTTTTAAAGCTCTAAACAATCAGGCCCCTTTTTATTTAAAAGATCTGATATTACCCTATTATCCTAACAGAGCACTACGCTCCCAAAATGCTGGATTACTTGTAATACCTAGAATCTCCATAAGTGCAATGGGGGGCAGAGCCTTCAGTTATCAAGCTCCTCTCTTGTGGAACCAACTGCCAATCTGGATTTGGGAGACAGACAAGATCTCTGTTTTTAAGAACAGGATTAAAACCTTCTTTTTTGATATAGCCTACAATTAGGGAGGGATCATGCATTTCTGAACCCTCCCTTAGTTATGCTGCTATTAGGTTTAGACAGCCGGGGGACCTCCAATAATTGCACTGGGCTTCACTCCTTTCTTTACTCTCGATAAAATATTATTATTTTTTTTTTTTTTTGTTGGTCATTAACATCTGTTTGTTCTCTCCCATAGAGTCCCCATCGTGCTGTTTGCTCTCTACATGTCTGTTCTTTTCATCTTCTTTATCCCTTCACCCCCCAGCCAGTCGCAGCAGATGACTGCCCCTCCTTGAGCCTGGTTCTGCTGGAGGTTTCTTCCTGTTAAAAGGGAGTTTTTCTTCTCCACCGTCGCCAGGCGCTTGCTCATAGGGGATCGCCTGATTGCTGGGGTCTTTCTGCAATTGTGGGGGTTTTCTCTACAGTTGAAAGTGCTATGAGATGACTGTTGTTGTGGAAATGGCGCTATATAAATAAAGTTGAATTGAATTGAACATTACTTGCCAGGTCGCTGACACATTATTCATGTGTGGTTTTGATCAGTGGGACGTCACATGGATTGGATACGGTGCACTCCTTTTCCCTTGGAAGGCAGTAGCACGGGTGTGGGAGGAAAGGGCCCAGCTATGTTTGTCTTACTAAGCTATTGTTAAAGGCATAGAAATAAGAGCTCGAAAGTGCACCAAGACTGCCGACTATGAGACAGCTCACTTTCTTGAACACACACAAAAAAAGAAGCTTTTCCTGTGAGTGATATGGAACCGTTTCACAACGGCCCATAAACTGAAGGATTGTTAGTTTAATTAGAAAGAGATGACTAAAGGCCAACATGGCAATCCACACTGTCTAGCTTTGACACTGGGCAAATATTTGCATTACACACAGGGCACATCCTCTCCATTCATTTTCATCCAAAATCCGACATTAAAGTCATGTAGAAGGCTAGCAGTGTGTCTGAGTGTTAAGTACAGAAAAACATGTTTGACATAATTTACAAATGTGCCCTACAGCCTTATTTTTTGCCCCAGAATCTGACATGGGCATAGTACAGTTTGGGTTTAATCCTGTGTTGATGGGTGTTTTTGTACCTTTTACTTTGAGGTAGTGTCCTCCAAAATGGTAGGCCTCGAAACTAAGGGACAGAGGTGTATTGGACTGGTCAAGGAACAAATCGACCCGTGACAACTCAATACCATTTCTCTCGAACACTGGAGTTAGGACCTCTCTGCAGCGGCAAAACAAAGACAGTAAAGGTATCATAAAACAGATCTTCAGAAGGTGTTTTTCACTGTGCTTTCGAAGTGGCCAGTCCTCCCACCTCAGAGTTTTCTTTTTCACTGCAGGTACAATTTCTGTGTTTATGTCCACGTTGAGGTCAAACTTAAGGCTGAAGCACTCCTTACTAGGGTCCTGTGGGAAGAACACGCATACAGAGTTAGTTTACACAGGTGGGGCTGCATGGACGTACAGCATGTATGCTCTCAGCTGGTCCACAGGGGGGCTCCTTCTCACTACACTGCACTGCCTGGCTCACACACACAACCACCAGTGAAAAAGCATTGAATTATATTATTGCAGCAGACAATTGCTGTGTTTCTAAAGCCTGAATCACACACACCATTCTTTCCATAAATAGACAGGAGATGCAGCCCGTTTGTCTGACTGACTACTTACATCAGTGTGTCGTCTCCTTGGCTTCTTTTTCACCAACTTCATCCCCACCGTTTTACGCTCCCTGCAAAACAGTTACACTCATTATCGGGCCTGTTGAGTACTGGGGCCCAACATATGGGAAAGTGCATGCTTAATGTGACCACTGAGACGTTAAAGAGGCATACAGCCACAGCAGAAATCTGTCCTTCAGTGTGAACGGGGTCACAGGCAGAAGAATTTCTGAACATTTAGAGTGACATAACAGAGGGTTACTGACCCACGGTCGTTGCTCCCCTCATCCTCTTCCTCCAGATCAGAGGGGGGGCTGGTGCGTGGGGGACAGGAGCGCGTGGACACGTTCCGAGCCAGGATGGAGGCTAAAGGTTAGGAAATCATAGCAGTCAATTCTTTCTGTTGGACTGCAACTCAGTTTACTTCCATGTTTAATACTTGGCTTCAAAGAGTCTCTTCATTTGTTTAAAGGGGCCATTGACTGCACTTGTTCCACATTTTAATAGCTCACACGTCTTAATGAAGTGCTTGTTGCTTATTTTGTTCACATTTTTTTAATTCTTTAATTACTGAAGCATATTTGTTTATTTTTCCTGGCTTTCTTGAAACACTCAGATTTAAAGCCTATCACATTAAGAAACATCCTTCAGCTGTTCAACTCCGCCCTCCCTCTTACATCAGTTAGCCATTAGCTGACTAGCTTCGAGCCTCCTCCTAGCTTGGATGAGCAGCGTTGGTTCACTGATCCACACTGGAACTGTGTCTCTGGCATCACTCTGGCCCATCTCCCAGCAACCTCGCCGGGACACCACAACAAATCGCTAGTACCACACGGCGGGTGACCCACCGATTGCTGCAACCCGAGGCTGCTGGCCGAGCTGCCGAGCCATGGGATCTCAAAGTGCAGTGTCTCGCTCCACAGGACTCCGAGCGGAGTTGCATGGCATTCCAGAGGATGGTGGGGGAGCAGCCTCGGGTTGCAGTGCAGGTGGTTGCTGCAACCAGCATGCCGGCACCAGAATCACAGCAAAACTACTGGGAGATGGGCGGAGCGACACGAGGTATATTGTGGACTGTGGATTGGTGAACCAGGTGGTAACAGGGATGGTTATTAGGGTGACTAAGATCTGAAGAAAATAACAAAATAAGCCACGCTTGGTTCTAGCTTCCTGGTGCCAGTGTTAGCTTAGGGGCTAATAGCTCAGGGGCTAATAGGCTACCTTTAGCACCCTTCCATCTACATGACAGACAGCTAGGCGGGCCAATAATAGAGCAGTGGGTGGGTCTCAAGGACAGCGGTGGGTTGGCTTTTTCTAATCGTGACATATGATTTAGACAGAAGAGTCAAAAATGCTTCTGGCGTTCCTGGGAGAGAAAAATGAGATAAAGGCCATGTGTTTTAAGAGAACTGACCGTTTTAAAAAAAATTTTTTGGGGGGATAACTGGGTGACCAGTAAACTCATTTCATACAGTTAAAACCGACAGACACCATTTTTCAGTCAATGACCCCTTTAAAAAAAGCTTAATTTCCTATTTGAACATAAATACTGATGAATGTAGTGAGTACATTACATATCAGACGGCTGAGAATGATGCACAGTAATGAATGATACTCCCATCCAACCATCGTTGTCAGGAGAAACTTTTTATACATGTTAAAACTGCTACAATAGCATTAGCATCCTCCAGTCCTCTACAACATGTTGCATCTCTGTAATTTCTCAAACCAGATAAATTGGGAAAAAAGAGCTGTAGATTGTAAAAGCATTGACTGTACTTGCAAAACATTAGTTAAATAAGGAAAAAAAATACTCTGCAGTGCACATACACACTTAACCTGTGTGGTTTGCTTAAACCAATCCAGGCTCAGTTTGAATCTGTTAGCTTTGCAATGTCGTTCAGATCCTCCCAACGGGATGGTGCTGATCTGTTAATTTTTAAAGCCAATTCTGTAATGGGGTGGGAATCACAAGATGCCAAAGGACACGATATTATAATGATACCTGGGCCACGATGCAATATTATCATAATCTTGCGATACTCTGAGTATTGCAGTATCATACAATGTGACTTCCCATCCCAAACTTTGCTTTGTTCAACTCCTGACTAGATCTCAGGAGTCACTCCTTTGCTGTGCTGACCTAACCAGACAGTGAGCATTTAGCACCGTCGATTGGACTGAAAAATCAATTGTTTTTTATTACTCTGGTACATAAATAAGTTTGCAACATTTATTAATTTTTAAAATAAAATATCATGATACTGATGTCTTTAATTCTATACAATTTCACCACCACAAAGTATGGTGATATTATATTGTATCCATTTTTCCCCCACCGCTACTTTATGAATATGGCATGTTTACCAAAGAACATTCTTCTCCTTTCCGCCACTCCCTTTAGGGGTCACCACAGCAGATCATCTGCCTCCATCTCACCCTATCCCTTGCATCCTTTTCTGTACCACCAACCTTCTCCATGTCCTCCTTCACTACAAATATGAATCTTCTCTATGGTCTTCCCGTTTTCCTCCTGCCTGGCAGCTCCATCTTCAATATTCTTTGTCCAATATATCCACTGTCCCTCCTCTGCACATGTCCAAACCATCTCAGCCTTGCCTCTCTTACTTTGTCTCCAAACTGCTCAGCCTGGGTTATCCCTCTGATATACTCATTTTTAATCTTGTCCCTCCTAGTCACACCCAAAGAAAATCTTGGCATCTTCAACTCTGCCACCTCCAGCTCTACCTCCTGTCTTTTTGTCAGCACCACCTTCTCCAAACCATACATCATAGCAGGTCTCACTACCATCTTGTAAATCTTCCCTTTGACTCTAGCTGCTATCCTTTTGCCATGAATCGTCCCTGACAATCGTCTCCACCAACTCCACCCTGCCTGCACTCTCTTCATCACCTCTCTTGTGCTTTTTCCATTGCTTTGGATGGTTGACCCCAGGCATTTAAACTCATCTACCTTCACTAGCTCTATTCCTTGCATCTTCACTGTTACAGCTGCCTCCCTCTCATTCACACACATGTATTCTGTCTTGCTTCTACTGACTTTCATTCCTCTTCTCTCCAGAGCATGCCACCACCTCTCCAAGTTCTCTTTTACCTCCTCCCTACTCTCACTACAGATCACAATGTCGTCTGCGAACATCATGGTCCACGGAGACTCCTGCCTAACCTCGTCTATCAGCCTGTCCATCACCATGGCAAATAAGAAGGGGCTCAATCCCACCCCCACCTTGAATCCATCTGTCACTCCTACAGCACACCTCACCACCATCTCGTTGTCCTCATACATGTCCTGCACCTCTCTTACATACTTCTCTCCCACTCCTGACTTCCTCATACAGTACCACACTTCCTCTCTTGGCACCCTATCTTCTGCTTTCTCTAGATCCACAAAGACACAGTGAAACTCCTTCTGACCTTCAACATACTTCTCCATCAACACTCAAAGCAAACAATGCATCTGTAGTACTCTTTCCTGGCATGAAACTGTATTGCTGCTCGCTGATTGTCACCTCTCTTCTTAACTTGGCTTCGACAACCCTTTCCGATATTGTCTTAGTGTAGCTGATCAACTTTATGCCTCTGAACCTCCGAGCTTTTTCTTGAAATTCGGTACCACTACACTTCTTCTCCACTCTTCAGACATCCTCTCACTCATCAAGACTGTGGTAAACAATCTAGCCATTTTTCCTAAACATCTTCATACCTCCACAGGTAGTATGTCATCTGGACCAACCACCTTTCAAAATGGGATGAAATCATTTTTCCCTTATATCTGCTAGACCACAGGTGTCAAACTCATTCCATGGAGGGCCAAAACACTGCAGGTTTTACCTCCACCCAGTGTCTTCAACAGGTAATTTCTCTGAATTTCTTTCC
Source organism: Pholidichthys leucotaenia (assembly GCA_020510985.1). Lineage (NCBI taxonomy): Eukaryota > Metazoa > Chordata > Actinopteri > Cichliformes > Pholidichthyidae > Pholidichthys > Pholidichthys leucotaenia. The sequence goes on from CM035843.1 coordinate 261,445,785, forward strand.
ACTGATTGCTGATCAGTAAAAACACCTGCTGAAGAGACTGGGTGGAAGTAAAACCTGCAGGGTCTTGGCCCTCCATGGAATGAGTTTGACACCACTGTGCTAGACAATTGGGGCTGTCCGTTGTTGCTTACAAAAAAGGTTAAATTAGAACCGATTAAACTCTTTACTGAATAAAAAGCAGGATTCAGTATTCGTTTAACATTCTACTATGACATTAAAGAGGAACATGAGGCTGAAAGCACTGCAGGAATAGAAATTTTCAAGCCTGGACAAACAGGTACTGATTTACTGGCATTATGGACCATTTTTCCTACTTTATTATTTCAAAAAATTCATTCATTCATTCATTCATTCATCTTCTTCCACTTAATCCTTTTCGGGTCGTGGGGGGCTGGAGCCTATCCCAGCATAGTTGGGCGAGAGGCAGGGTACACCCTGGACACATCGCCAGTCCATCGCAGGGCCATTTCGAAATGACCAATTTAAAAAAAACTGTAAGCAGGTTTAAGAAAGGCAATGACATTTTTCTGCACAGACAGCAAAATATCTCACCATGTGTGAAAAAGAGTGAAAATCACCAAAATTTGGCAGCACTCATTTTGATTTTGAGGTTATTTTATCTGGATGAACCCACCTTTTAAAATCAAATGAGTGGTTTACAGACACAAAAGCCAAATAACAATGATCACATAAATAACAAAACTGAAAATCACAGGCAGTCATGCACAAGAATATTTACCGTATTTAGACAATAAAAAACTGTGTCCTTGATATTTACACAGTGACAGAGCTTAATGAAGTACTGGGTGGTCGCCGTCAGTTTCAGAGTGTGAACACCAAATATAGAAATCACACGAGTTTACCTTGAGGTTGTAAGTCGAAGCGAGGGTGCCGGTCAAAGTGCATGTTGTCTGTGTTCTCAGAATGGCAGCGTGAGTCACATGACTCACACAGGTATAGGGGGCTTTTGCTATTCAAATCTTGGCAGTCTGGGTGGTGGCAAACCTAAACACAGAAACCAAAATAGAAGGGGTCAGATCAGCAAGACTGCCAAGGACACAGAAACTGCACTAAAATTTAAAAAAAAACTATTTGAAAGACTGAGCTAAAGTGAAAAGGACAAAACAGTCGCACACATTTAGCATAAACAGCTCCCTGCCTAACTATTGTTTCAGCTAAAATTAAAATGACCAGAGAAGCTGCTACGGGCATTCCTGAGGGCTGGCAACTCCCATCTTCCCACCATCTGCACCCCACCCCCCTTCCCCCTCGTCCATTGTGGCATGACATCTAATTTGACTTAAAGGCAGTTTTTCCACTTTGGTCCTGCTGATCTGGGACCAGCTTACACTGACATACTCCAAAATTGCATCCAGAGAAGTGAAAGGGGTCAGTGAAGGGGGCAGGCTGCAAGGTCAGAGAGCTGGAAAAGCTGCAGAGCTGAGGCAACACGCAGCAGAAGGCAGCAGGATTAAGGATCCTTCAGGCCAGACATGCACCCCCCCCACCACCCTTCACCATAACCCACAGCTGGCGCAGGAAGTGAGGATGTATTGGGGGGGGGGGGGGTACAATAGAGATCCCATTAATGTAGTTCCTGTCATTGTTTCCATGTACTCGTGGAGCTGCATGCGCATGTAAATGTGTATTCCAGGACAAACTAGCTACAAGACACCAAAGAATTATATTATTATTGCACACTTAGTAAATAGCCATTTACCATATCTACTGTATATAAAACTGATTTAAAGATGGTAAATGTTCCTCTTCTTGCAAAGTGGCTCTATGAACATTCCCTGCGCCACCCATTTGGCCTGCTACCGCACTTTATAACGTGAACCTGTCAACCAAGCTGCTTTATTAATTCATTCCTCCTAATGTCTAGCCAGGTATAATCGCAGGGGGAGGGAGGAACAGAGGTTACAGAAGGATAAGGAGTCCCAGTGAAGTTATAAAGGCGAGGCAGGAAGGACGAATTAAAAAAAAAAAGGTCGTCCAGAAGCTTTTTAGAAGTACAAAGCCCCCCCTAATCTTGCAGCCTAATTGGTGCCTGTGCTCCGTCAAAGCCATCCGACGGTCCTGCAGAGATTAAACAGCACCACTCTGAGCTCCACAAGCCGGGGTCTTCTCCCTTTTTTCCTTCACCCTCTTTCCCTTTCCTCTCTGTCCTCTGCCACTTGGAGCACAAACTCCTCTCTTCCTCTCAATACACCCAGTCAGCACAGGCAGACAAGCCTGACACAAGAGAAATTTTAAATAGAGACAGAGACAGGAGTCAGTCAGTGAGGGAAAACAAAATAAGAGGGGATTAGTTTGTGGGCTGTGGTGATTATGAAAGGAGGGAGTATAAAGTGAACAGAAATTTACAAGCCAAGTAGGAAAGCTATACTGTACTAACTAGGGAAGCACAGATACAGTATATGACAATGTAGTGGTATCAGCCGATATTCACCTTATTGCTTATCAGCAAATAAGATGTTAGTTATTTGGATATTATTATTTTTTTTTCCTGGTGTGTCCAGACTACAAACTACAGCTGCAAATGCAGAAAATATCCAGGATTGAAGCATTTTTAAGTATTTTGGTATAGTGTTTTTTGTTGTTGTTTTTTTTTTAATAGTGCATATATCTTTGTCTACCTGGTTATAAACATGGAAAACAGATGAAAAGGAAAACAAAAGAAATAATTTGTATGGGCTATCAATCAACTTATTATTTTCAGTATCAGTACCGATAAAGGCCCACAATTTCCCATTTGGTGCATTCCTAATATAAACATACTATATGTAGGGAGACTATAAATAATCAAACAAATAAATAAATAAATAACCACAATAAAACAAATTTTACAGTCACTGAGTGGATGCAGACCCAACCTAAAACTAGTGCCAATACTAAAAAAAATATATACTGTATATCAAAGTAACTTCCCGAAATTACTTGTTCAGTTGAATCTTTCCATAATCATCAAGTACAAATATGATACAGGATAAATGTATCTCAATAAATAGGAACAATGTGGAAAAACCAAATGAATTAGGGTTTTTTTTTGTATTATAATTCAAAAAGACAAACTTTCATACATTCAGTACTTATTACACAGGGAAATATTTCAAGCCTTTCATATACCATTTCAAAAATTAAATTACAAATCATGGTATTCTAATTTACTGATATGCACTAGTACAGTGCATCCGGAAAGTATTCACAGCGCTTCACTTTTTCCACATTTTGTTATGTTACAGCCTTATTCCAAAAGGGATTAAATTCTTTTTTTTCCCTTCAAAATTCTACACCAAATACTCCATAATGACGTGAAAAAAGTTTTTTTTTTTTTGAGATTTCTGCAAATCTATTAAAAATAAAAAACTAAGAAATCGCATGTACATAAGCATTCACAGCCGTTGCTCAATACTTTGTTGATGTACCTTTGGCAGCAATTACAGCCTCAAGTCTTGTTGAATATGATGCCACAAGCTTGACACACCTGTCTTTGGGCAGTTTGGTCCATTCCTCTTTGCAGTACCTCTCAAGGCCCATCAGGTTGGATGGGAAGAGTCAGTGTACAGCCATTATCAGATCTCTCCAGAGATGTTCAATTGGATTCAAGTCTGGGCTCTGGCTGGGCCACTCAAGGACATTCCCAAAGTTGTCCTGAAGCCACTCCTTTGATATCTTGGCTGTGTGCTTTGGGTTGTTGTCCTGCTGAAAGATGAACCGTCGCCCCAGTCTGAGGTCAAGAGCACTCTGGAGCTGGTTTTCATCCAGAATGTCTCTGTACATTGTTGCATTCATCTTTCCATCTATCCTGACTAGTCTCCCAGTTCCTGCCGCTGAAAAACATCCCTACAGCATGTTGTTGCCACCACCATTAGCGTGGTCATGAGCAGTGCCTGGTTTCCTCCGAACATGACACCTGGCATTCACACCAAAGAGTTCAATCTTTGTCTCATCAGACCAGAGAAATTTGTTTCTCATGGTCTGGGAGTCCTTCAGGGGCCTTTTGGCAAACTCCAGGTGGGCTGCCATGTGTCTTTTACTAAGGAGTGGCTTCCGTCTGGCAACTCTACCATACAGGCCTGACTGGTGGATTGCTGCAGAGATAGTTGTCCTTCTGGAAGTTTCTCCTCTCTCCACAGAGGAATGCTGGAGCTCTGACAGAGTGACCATTGGGTTGTTGGTCACCTCCCTGACTAAGGCCTGTCTCCCCCGATCGCTCAGTTTTGACGGCCGGCCAGCTCTAGGAAGAGTTCTGGTGGTTCTGAACTTCTTCCATTTATAGATGATGGAGGCCACTGTGCTCATTGGGACCTTGAAAGCAACAGAAATTTTTCTGTACCCTTTCCCAGATTTGTGCCTCAAGACAATCCTGTCTCGGAGGTCTATAGACAATTCCTTTGACTTCATGCTTGGTTTGTGCTCTGACATGCACTGTCAACTGTGGGACCTTACATAGACAGGTGTGTGCCTTTCCAAATCATGTCCAATCAGCTGAATTTACTGCAGGTGGACTCCAGTTAAGCTGTAGAAACATCTCAAGGATGATCAGTGGAAACAGGATGCACCTGAGCTCAGTTTTCAGCTTCATGGCAAAGGCTGAGAATACTTATGTACATGTGATTTCTTAGTTTTTTATTTTTAATAAATTAGCAAAGATCTCCAAAAAACTTTTTTCACATCGTCATTATGGAGTATTGTGTATAGAATTTTTCAGGGGAAAAATGAATTTAATCTCTTTTGGAATAAGGCTGCAACATAACAAAATGTGGAAAAAGTGAAGCGCTGTGAATACTTTTCCGATGCACTGTATTTTATAATCACAAAAGTGGCAAAAAACAATTTCTACTGTGAGCGATCAGATTTTGCAGGACAAAATTGGAATTGGGAAAATGAAACAGTAAAAGCAAAATTTATAAACAAACATTTTCATGATGGCCTTGAGAACCCTGTTTGAAAAATGTTATATTATTCAAAATGTAAATCTCCATACATTGTAATTCATTTATTTAAATACACTTTATAAAATGTGAAAACTGAGCCACCACCGGCTCAGTTGGTAGTGCATCCGCCCCACACCCGGGAGGCAGGGGTTCAAATCCCGGCCGGGTCATGCCGAAGACCATATAAAAGCGGAACTTCCTGCCATCCAGCTTGGTGCTCAGCAATAATGGAATGGAGGAGGGAAATCTGTGGCGGCGCCTTGCATGGCAGCGACCCCTCTGATTCTATATATGGGTGTGTGTGTGATTAACACTGTAGATAAGAGAAAAACACTATTTCATTCTACTGTACATGATTGGCTGTATGAACAGAATGGCAATAAAGGGTTGTTATTATTATTAAAATACAAGCAAAAGGAGATCAGAAGATCCAAACCTCAAAATCAACCTGTGCATGTTTTTGCCTGCACTGGCTTTCCCCAAGACATTCTTGATCATCATAGCTGATGGTTGCTCCTCAAGTGTTTTAGTGACCTGAATTCACAGTAATGTGCTTCAACGTCACCTGCTGAAGCTTCTCTGAAGTCAGCAGTGGGACAGTGCGTGCAAACACATTTTTGCACGGCAGAGTCAAATATGTCCTCACACCGAGGTGGCAACTTTTCCTTGGGGAGCGGAGACAGACCTGGCCAGGCCAGAGAAATTGTACAAGCAAACAAGAAGCCACATTTACAACAGCCCAGATAGTCAGTCTTTCCCAACCATCAAGTTTGGGTGTTCGCATTCCAGTTCTAACTAAAGCTGTTTAAAAAAAAAAAAAAAAAAAAAAGCTCAGAAGGGACCTGCGATAAAGGCTAGACTCAGATTTTATTTGGATCCATATTATCTTGTGCACACTTGTAGATACCAACCTCCCATATGCCGACAACTAGAATTTGTTGATAAAGTTCCATGTATGATTCTCAGAGAAGTGGAACAGAATGTAAAGAAAAAGAAGAAAGACCATCTCCTGACCGTTGACATTGCGCACAGCCTAGATGCAGACCCACTTGTGGATCATTGTGAATGAGTTTGCCGAACACTGGGGAAAACCTTGGGGGAGTAATGATTTTCATGACATCATAAATGCCCCCACCATATGCCATGTTGGCCCAAGACCATGCAAGTTTTCTCTTCCACCCAGTGTCTTCAGCAGGTGTTTTCACTGATCAGGAATCATTGGGGAAAAAGTCAGTGAAAACACCTGTTGAAGACACTGGGTGGAGGTAAAACCCGCAGGGCCTTAGGCCACCATGGCACATGGTTGGGGATCACTGGCCTAGGAGGAGTAGCAATTCTTCTGAAATTGCATAATTGCCCAAAAATCCTGATCTTTGACCTTGAGAAGAACCTGGATGGAAACAAACCTGAGGATCATTGTGAGTGAGTTTAGTGACCACTGGGGAAATCACCTAGGAGGAGTAGCTATTCCTGCAAAATGTGGACAGTAGATGACGGACAGACCCCATGACATCGCATCAGCAACTTTCAACTTTGCAGGAATGAGCTAAAAAAAAAAAAAAAAAACAGACCGTCAATGACAGAGAAGCTCATTCTAGTCTGATGAAATCCCCCTGAGTGCGCTCAGATCTCATAACCACTGACTAACTTTGAGCTCAGTCTAGATACAGACTTGAGGATCATTGTGCACAAGTTCACCAAACATTGGGGGCAAATGCCTAGGAGAAATAACAATTTTTGTGAAATCATAACTGCCCAGATCTCCTGACCTTTGACATTGACCTTGAGAACAACGTAGGTGCAGATAAACTTGACGATTCTTGTGGGTGAGTTTGGTGACTACTGGGGAAATTGCCTTGGAGAAGCAGAGATTCCCACGAAATGTGGACGGATGGACAACGGACGCATTGGAGCATCAACTACTCAAAACACCTCAAATAAACCCAAATTGCTCTCTTTTTTGAGAGCAATTTCACTGTCAATCAGGACAGAGAACGCTTATATGCAGCAGAGATTTTCCTCCCAATAAGCATTAAGACCATTTGGGTTGTGACCTGGCTTTCACTGCCCCATTGATTCTGGATCACTTTTCCCAACTTAACAGAGAGGAAGGGGAGAAGTGTGTGCAAATTGAAGTCAACCGTGAGAGAAGGTGACTGTGTGGAACAGCTGACACAAAGACGGAACCACAACTGTATGAATGTGTGCGAGACCGCATGTGTCACGTCGCACGAGTCCTCTGCACGCCTGCCCTCAGGTCTGCCTGAATTAGTGTAGGGGAGTTTGGCAGAGCAAGACTAGTAGATGAAAAGGCCTGCATGTGTGAACAAAAGGCCCAAATTCATCCCCATGCACGACAGCTGAGAACACACATGCACCCCCATACTGGCCCTTGGCTTGGATTAGCACATCCGATACCACATGGCACCTGTGTAGATCTGAAAACATGCCAGCTTGCCCCAGCCCCACTCACACGCAGACTTGCAAACACAGGCATGTCTGCTCTGAGGTTGTGTCACCGATGAGCATTACAGCAGCCGCCCAGATGTAATAAAGCCGTTCTTGTTTAAAAGAAGAGCAATGGAGTCTTCTGAGGTGAAGCGGGATTATTAGGCTAACACTTAATCCTCCATACGCTCACACACAGCCCATTAAGGTAGAACACATTAAGGCTGTATCTGCTCATTTTAAACCGCACGAGCCAAGAGTTTGATGTTATCTCAAAGTTTAATGTTAAATAGGTTTACAGAACACACATCTGACCCTGATTAAACTGAGGGACCGTCTTCATAAAATCATTTTCATGCGCTGAAAAGATGATTTGTAATTAAGGCTGGAGCTGGTGGATTTACTGCAGCAGCCACACAGTTTACAGTGCATCCGCAAAGTATTCACAGCGCTTCACTTTTTCCACATTTTGTTATGTTACAGCCTTATTCCAAAAGGGATTAAATTCTTTTTTTCCCCTCAAAATTCTCCAAACAATACCCCATAATGACAATGAGAAAAAAGGTTTTTTTTTTTTTTTTAATTTTTGCAAATCTATTAAAAATAAAAAACTAAGAAATCACATGTACATAAGTATTCACAGCCTTTGCTCAGTACTTTGTTGATGCACCTTTGGCAGCAATTACAGCCTCAAGTCTTCTTGAATATGATGCCACAAGCTTGGCACACCTATCTTTGGGCAGTTTGGCCCATTCCTCTTTGCAGCACCTCTCAAGCTCCATCAGGTTTGATAGGACGCATCTGTGCACAGCTATTTTCACATCTCTCCAGACATGTTCAGTTGGATTCAAGTCTGGGCTCTGGCTGGGCCGCTCAAGGACATTCACAGAGTTGTCCTGAAGCCACTCCTTTGGTATCTTGGCTGTGTGCTGAGGGTCATTGTCCTGCTGAAAGATGAACCGTCACTCTAGTCTGAGGTCAAGAGCGCTCTGGAGCAGGTTTTCATCCAGAAAGTCTCTGTACATTGCTGCATTCATCTTTCCCTCTATCCTAACTAGTCTCCCACGTCTTGCCACTGAAAAACATCTCCACAGCAGGATGCTGCTACCAACATTGGCATGGTTATGAGCGGTGCCTGGTTTCCTCCAAACATGACGCCTGGCATTCACGCCAGAGACTTCAATCTTTGTCTCATCAGACCAGAGAAATTTGTTTCTCATGGTCTGAGAGTCCTTCAGGTGCCTTTTGGCAAACTCCAGGTGGGCTGCCATGTGCCTTTTACAAAGGAGTGGCTTCCATCTGGCCACTCTACCACACAGGCCTGACTGGTGGAATGCTGCAGAGATGGTTGTCGTTCTGGAAGGTTCTCCTCTCCCCACAGTGGAACGCTGGAGCGCTGACAGAGTAACTACTGGGTTCTTGGTCACCTCCCTGACTTCTCCCATAATCGCTCAGTTTAGACAGCCGGCCGGCTCTAGGAAGAGTTCTGGTGGTTCTGAACTTCTTCCATTTATAGATGATGGAGGTCACTGCTCATTGGGACCTTGAAAGCAACAGAAATTTTTCTGTACCCTTCCCCAGATTTGTGCCTCAAGACAATCCTGTCTCGGAGGCCTATAGACAATTCTTTTGACTTTATGCTTGGTTTGTGCTCTGACATGCACTGTCAACTGTGGGACCTTATATAGACAGGTGTGTGCCTTTCCAAATTAGGTCCAATCAACTGAATTTACCACAGGTGGACTCCAATTCAGCTGTAGAAACATCTCAAGGATGATCAGTGGAAACAGGATGCACCTGAGCTCAATTTTGAGCTTCATGGCAAAGGCTGTGGATACTTATGTACATGTGATTTCTTCGTTTTTTTATTTTTAATAAATTTGCAAAGATCTCAAAAAAACTTTTTTCACATCGTCATTATGGGGTATTGTGTGTAGAATTTTGAGGGAAAAAAATGAATTTAATCCCTTTTGGAATAAGGCTGTAACATAAAATGTGGAAAAAGTGAAGCGCTGTGAATACTTTCTGGATGCACTGTAAGTTTGACTGCAATTTCCTTGCCATCATCCCCATTTCTGGATGCTGAGGACAATTTTAAAGAGCTTACCACATCCTCACAAGCTGGTAATGAGGCTTCGTGTATGGAAGTATGATGCATTGAGGGAAAGGCCGCGAATAAATTCAAACCCAGATTACAGATCTGACTCGGAGTGATACAAGGACCATCCATCACGGCACTGCCTAAATAAAGAGAATCTGCTCAGTAACGCAAAAGCCAAAACTCCTGTCTGTTTGCAACCTGGATGCATCACCCCCTCTCTTCTCTAGCCTTACTCAGCGATCCTCAGGAACAACTTGTCCTGCCAGAGAACACCTAGCTCTTATGTAATAACACAAATCACTGTGTGTTTGCATCATGTTAAAGGAGAAGGTTAAAAAAACAGTACGTTAGCTGCAGGGTACACTTCTTTTAAAACATGCATCTTCTGAAAGAACATGGTTGTTTTATGGTTTAAAAGTCAGAGGAATTTGATCTTAATTGCTATGAAATGTATGTAATTGTGTAAAATAAACCTAACTAGTGTAACCTAAATAAAGAGAATAATCATGAAGACCAACTCCTCTAAACTACCGGAGGTCACCAGACTATTATACTAAGTATATGAGCTTAAAATATCCAGTATGATTTTGGTAATATTAGAGTTGTTTCGATTTTAATACATGTTAGAAATGCCTCAAATACTGAAAAAAATACAGATGCATCCATCTGTGCACTGATCCAGTACCACATAATTTATTAACCCAGAAATGATACCTCACTATATTCCAGTTAAGCTCTGATGAATGTTACTGAAAATCAATTATTCTTCACCAACATTGCACAAAAGCTGAAATAATTTCTGATTTGCTGCAAGTTGTTGTATTACTGTTTTAAAAACCTGTCAGCAACTCTATTTCCTGCGGATACTGAGGAAGTTTGGTATGAATGCTGCCATCCTCAAGAATTATAGGTGCATCATCGAGAGCTTGCTAATAGATTGCATCACAGTGTGGTATGGGAACTTTTTTTTAGCATTTTAATTACATTAAGTTTTTTTTTGTAAAAGCACCTTAATTAATTTATGTTCTTTTTCACATAATTAAAAAAAACATTTCATCACATTCTCTGTATGCATTTGATCATGTTCTACCAATGGTTAAACTTGAGCCAGGTCATACAAAAATGACAGTTTATAAATTACAGCTAAAAATTATGTATTGTACCAAACTGATACTTTGTATAGGCTGATATACAAGTTCAGATATTGGAAAAGATATTGGAGAAAAAAAATGGCAAATACCATGCCAATGGAGAGCCTCTTTTTAATATAAAAATCACAAAATTCACATGATCGGTGATGTTTGAGGATGATTTCTCATTTGACATTCAAACTTTGACCCAGTATCACCCAAACTGGAATGTTTCATCTCAGCTCCCAATATTTTCTATGAAAATCTTAAGGAGAATACAGTATGTGTTACTATAACTAAATGTACTGTACAATTGCCAAATCAGCGAGTTTGCTCTCATCCTGTAAGTCCTTACTTGTGTAAAAACCAAAAGGACTGTTTGTCATCACTGATAAAGTAAACAGGAAATTTCACCTCGTCTGTTTTCCTCAGCAATTTTAAAAACAGGACTTTAGACAGCAAGTTTTACAAGAGAAAACTCTTAAGAACTAATTGGATGGTTTGGCAAACACATCTGATTAACTGCTCTCTGTCATTAAAGAGAAGTGCTGGCATGAGCTTTACTACCGGAACTCTGTTGGACTGTAGTTTAATGAAACAACAGGATCTAAGCTTATACTTTATCACAGAACATTATTCTTATTATTTTAACTGTGTAGTGAAAAAAATCAGCTAGATTGGGTTACTGTTATTAAGCCCTGCCCCACAGACAGAGGCATTCATCATTGTTATCCAAACTATAAGAGATTGTTTTATTCATAAACCAATAAATTAATAAACTAAAGAAAATGTTATATTTCTCTTATGCAATTTCTATGACTTTCAGTGAGCAGTGGCATGACTTCCAACACAAAACCGATAAGACAGTATGATAAAACCATGATAAAGACAGAGCATGACAAGAGGAAATGGGTTGCAAAGTGGCTTAAAGATGCACAGCAGCTGTCTGTGTGACTGTGGTGGAGACAAAGCACAACTTATGGGGTCCAAACGGGGCATCAAACCAACACCTTTCCTGTGTCATGACATGGATCAACCCATTTGGCAATCTTAAGTAGGAATATTTTGTTGACATATTGCCCAATAGATTATGACATTGTCTCAATGTGAGAGGTGAAATTAGTACAGTAAGCATTTCCAGCTAAGGGTGTTTTCACACCTGAAAGTTTTTATTTTATGACATTGTTCAGTACATTTGGTCTGGTTAGGTTTGGTTTCACACTGCTCCTTTTTCAACTGAACTAAACAACTTTATGTGATGTGCCTACATCTTGTTGTCATGATGGCGTTTGTGTTGTTAGCACAGATCAGTAGTTAGCAAACATGCTGCTCCACCTCTAAAGTGTTTTCTCCAGCTCTGGACATGTCGGTAACTGTACTTTAAGTTGAAAATGGAGAAGACTCCACCATATTAGTCAGTGACTAGTTTCATGATGTCAGATTATTATCCAGGTCTTTATTAACAAGAGCACTCAAAGGCGAGTGCAATATCCCCTGCCTCCACTTTCTTTGACAATCCCAATATTTACTGACAGAGAGCAGTTTTCAACTTTTCAATATAATTATTATGGTAGAATCAAATTATGGTAAGTATAAATATACAATAAATTATACAACTCATAATTGTAGGGCAGGATCCCGAGGTGAACTCGTGTAGCAAGTATGGTGACCCGATTTACATGTTCTATAGTAAGAGATCATAGGGAGTGCCAACCTTGACCTTTGACCTTTATATCCCAAACCTGTAGTCAGAGGTTATGGTCTCAGAGTGAACCTGTGTACCAGGTTTGGTGGCCCTAGCTTTCTTTGTTGTTGAGATATAGTTTATAAGGCATTTTGACGTCGACCTTTGATCTTGTGATCCCAAAACCATAGTCATACTTCAGGGTCACAGGGTGAACCTGTGTACCAAGTTTGGTGGCCCTGGCTTTACTCGTTGTAAAGTAATAAGGCATAAGAAATGCTAACCTTGACCTTTGGACTCCAAACCCATAGTCAGAGGTCAGGATCCCAAGGTAAACCTGTGTACCAAGTTTGGTGACCCTAACTTTACTCATTGTATAGTAATAAGGCATAAGGAATGTTAACCACAATAAATCGTTTACAATTAATCCAAAATTCAGCTGCCAGATTATTAACTAGAACCAGCCATCAATTTCAAATTACCCCCATACTTGCATCCCTTCATTGGCTCCCAGTAAAATTTAAGATTCAATTAAAAATTCTCATAATTTAAAGCACTGCACAATCTCGCCCCAGATTACATTTCTGACCTCCTGGTTCAGTACTCCACATCTTGTCCACTCCACTCCTCAAATACTGGTCTTTTACCTATTTCACGTTCTACCCACAATACAAGAGGTGATTGTCCCTTCTCCGTTGTTGCACTTACCCTTGATTTCAGAAGACAGTTACTGTCTATGAAGTGAGGTGAAACAGGAGGTCATAGGTCAGGGGCTACAATTCCCGCAAAACTCATCTGATCAGAACCAAATTGCAATATGCATATCCTCAGTGTATATCAAATCATCACCGAGTTTCAAAACAGTTGGACCAAAACTGTAGGAGGAGTTGATTTCACAAAAGTAGGACAGACGGACGGACGGCAGATGGACTGACCGATAACATAATCCCCCTTCGGTCTTCACCCAAAGGGCTCTTCGACCCCTTTGGGCTTTGACCGGCGGGTGATAAAAAGAACGTTTGTCCTTCTCATCAGCCATGATGGTTTTCAGGTGGCATTGCTTGTCCTTTTTCTTTTTTTTAAACTCTGTGGCATAGGGCTGGGTGATTAACTGAAATAAAACCAAAACAGATCATCGGGATATAAAACTTAATCTTGGTCATGTTGGGGTTTTTTTTTCTGTTCTTGCCTTCTTCCTGTTCTGTGCACATGTATATGAGAGCTTTCATGTCCTACCCCTTTAAGATGTCTCCCTTGTGCCCAGCTGAATAACTCTGCAACCCTGTTGCAGTTCAGTCAGCCCTGTTTGGACGCAGCAGAACATGGCGGAAAAATTATAACGGCCTCAATGGAAAAGAAATGTGGTATTCGTTCACATAATATGAGATGATTTACTCGGTTTCAACTGGGGATGCAGGAAGGGCGCGAGTGGGGTGCACGGAGGCTGGGTCCTGTTGGCCGCTGACTGCTGTCTGCATCATCTCAACCGTTTTGCAGTGGGAGTGGACAAGCTAAGGCTGTATTTGTGGGCCCCTGGAGCAGCTGGCAGCCCACCAGCATAAGTCATGGGGCCCTCAAGAGGTATTTGTGGGCACAGACTTCTGCACTGGACAGTGTTTAGTTTAGTTGCATGTGTGTGGGGTGACAATTGACCTAATCTTGATTTCATTATGCTGATTTACAGCTGAATCACTGCAGTGATAAATTCACTAATGCTGCACTCTTGTGGCTTAATTATGAGCTTTGTTAGTAAACTATAAGGCAGAAGAAAGGATGGAGAAAGGAAAAAAAAAACAATCTGAAAGCTTAAAATTACCATGATGCCGATTTAAGGTTTAATTGTCCAGCCCTGCAGTGGCATCCTCTCTGAAAACATCTAGTAAGTTTATGCACTTTTATGATCTTTTTCAAGTAACTAATTATGCTGCTAACGGCCATATTTCCTCTCTCCAAATGCTACCATGGCTCATTGTCTGCCTTAACTTCCTGTGTTTGGCCCAAAAGTCAGAATCTTTCTAAAAATTGCTTTCACACTCTAAATGAATTGGACCAAGGATCAGTTTGATCCAGACCGAGACAACCTCTTTATGCAGGACCAAATTTCGGCTCTTTGGTCCGGACCGTGGTGTGGGGAGGATTCACACCTAAAAATCTGATCTGGCTCAAACTGAAGTGTCTGAAAGTCCTGACCAAATGGGTTAAGTGTAAAAGCCCCCTACAATGAGTCCTACCAGCAATACCCCTTGTGGCTGGGCCCAAGTACTACTCCCTGGAACGATACACTGATGTCATCTGATGGGACTGACACACCACCAGTAAATCCTGATGACAACACCAGTTGTCACAGATACCACCAGTTGGGAAACCCTGTTGTGGTGCCACCTGTTCAGGGGATCTCCCACACCAGAGTCCAACCCCCTACCTGTGTTACCATGATATTTCACTCACTTGGCAACCCAGGTTTAACCACTAGGCAGTGCATGGACATGCAGCGGCTTCCCTTCTCTTTGTGTTTTGTGCCATTTAGTCCTGTTTAAATTATGCCAAAGTGTATATTGATGTGTTTAATGTCCACATATGATGCTGCACACAAGTTACAGTCTCCACAGCCTTCTGGAGACAAGGAATATAACCAAACACTACGTCTTGGACCAGAGAGTTACAGAGGAACTCCGTGGCCTAGTACTTTTCCGCCAGACTTCCACATCCCTGGCCTCAACTGCTGTGTCTAATCCCAAATGGAGACAGCGCAGATGGTGTGAAAGAAGACGAAGGAGAGGTAAACGTGGGGGTATCCAAACAAAGCTAGCCACTAGCACACACAGACTCCCGATTCCTTCCCTCATTCTGGCCAAAGTACGCTCATTAGACAGCAAAACAGACCACATACAACTCCTGAAATCTATGCAATGTGATGCGTGGAGCTGCTGTGTTTTTATCTTTATGGAAATGTGGCTAAATGACAATATCCCAGACTCTGCTATTCAGTTAACTAGGCTAACATGCTATCGCGCGGATTGGGTGTTCACGGAAGGAGGGAAGACCCGCTGGGGAGGGGTGTGTGTTTACATCAATGACGCTCGGTGCCGAGATGCGATTGTTGTGCACAAACACTGTTCTCCATTGGTGGAGTTTATGATCGCCAAGTGCCGGCCGTTCTACTTACAGAGGGAAATTACACAGTTGTCGTGTATGTCCCTCCCACCGTCATCGGTGAGAGAAGAGAGGCAATAAATGAACTCTATCAGGCCATCAGTGAGACACAAACAGCGCATCCAGACAGATTCCTCATCACAGCAGGAGACTTCAACCATGCAGATTTAAAGGCCCTCCTACCAAAATTACACCAACATGTGGACTTTCCAACAAGAGGAAACAACTTGCTGGACCTGGTGTACACATCTAACAAGAGAGCATACAGAGCACCCCCACTCCCCCACCTGGGTGTCTCTGATCACATCACCATCTCGCTAAGGCCTGCATACAGACTCAGAGTGAAAGCCATCAGACCAACAAAAAAGCAGGTATGTGTGTGGCCAGAGGGGGCCTCGGACACTCTGAAAGACTGCTTCAGCACTGCAGACTAGGACATTTTCAAGAAGGCAGCCACTCACAATGGACACACAAAAATAGAGGGGCACACTGAGGTTGTTGGAGCATACACACAGTATCTCACAAAAGTGAGTACACCCCTCACATTTTTGTAAATATTGTATTATATCTTTTCATGGGACAACACTGAAGATATGACACTTTGATGCAATGTAAAGTAGTCAGAGTACAGCTTGTATAGCAGTGTCAATTTGCTGTCCCCTCAAAATAACACACAGCCATTAATGTCTAAACCGCTGGCAACAAAAGTGAGTACACCCCGAAGGGAAAATGTCCAAATTGTGCCCAATTAGCCATTTTTCCTCCCTGGTGTCATGTGACTCATTAATGTTACAAGGTCTCAGGTGTGACTGGAGAGCAGGTGTGTTAAATTTGGTGTTATTGCTCTCACACTCTCTCATACTGGTCACTGGAAGTTCAACATGGCACCTCATGGCAAAGAACTCTGAGGATCTGAAAAAAAGAACCATTGCTCTACATAAAGATGGCCCAGGCTATGATAAATTTATTTGTTTCAGATGGTGTCAGGCGTGTGTGGCGGCAACCTGGTGAGGAGTACAAAGACTAGTTTTTGCCTACAGCCAAGCATGGTGGTGGGAGTGTCATGGTTTGGGGCTGCATGAGTGCTGCTGGCACTGGGGAGTTACAGTTCATTGAGGGAACCATGAAAGCCAACATGTACTGTGACATACTGAAACGGATCATGATTCCCTCCCTTTGGAAACTGGGCCACAGGGCAGTATTCCAACATGATAATGACCCCAAACATACCTCCAAAATGACCAATGCCTTGCTAAAGAAACTGAGGGTAAAGGTGATGGACTGGCCAAGCATGTCTCCAGGCCTAAACCATATTGAGCATATGTGGGGCATCCTCAAATGGAAGGTGGAGGAGCGCAAGGCCTCTAACATCCACCAGCTCCGTGATGTCATCATGGAGTGGAAGAGGATTCCAGTGGCAACCTGTGAAGCTCTAGTGAACTCCATGCCCAAGAGAGTTAAGGCAGTGCTGGAAAATAATGGTGGCCACACAAAATATTGACACTTTGGGCACAATTTGGACATTTTGGACATTGGGGCGGCAGTGGCTCAGAAGGTAGAGCGGGTTGTCCAATAACCAGATGGCTGGCGGTTCGAATCCCACTCTCCCCAGATATCCTGCCATTGTGTCCCTGGCAAGACACTTCATCCACCTTGCCTCCAGTGTCCATACACTGGGTATGAATGTGTATAAATGTTCGGTGGTGGCCGGAGAGGCCGTTGGCGCAGATTGGCAGCTACGTTTCCATCAGCTGTGGCTACAGAAGTAGCTTGCCACTACCATTGTCTGTTTGGAGTGAGTGAATAATGTATCTATTTGTAAAGCGTCTTTGAGTGTCTATGATAAAGTGCTATATAAATCTGATGCATTATTATTATGATGCATTATTATTATTTTCACTTAGGGGTGTACTCACTTTCTTTTGTTGCCAGCAGTTTAGACATTAATGGCTGTGTGTTGAGTTATTTTGAGGGGACAGTAAATATATACTGTTATACAAGCTGTACACCGACTACTTTTTATCAAAGTGTCATATCTTCAGTGTTGTCCCATGAAAAATAATAAAATGTTTACAAAAATGTGAGGGGTGTACTCACTTTTGTGAGATACTGTACAGTAGCTAAATGCATTGATCATGTTACCGCAAAACCATCACTGTTCATGCTAACCAGAAGCCATGGATGACAGCAGAGGTACACAGGCTCCTGAGGGCTCAGGATGCAGCCTTCAAGGCCGGTGACACTGCAGGACTAACAACAGCTAAGGCCAACCTATCCTGAGGCATCAAGGAGGCAAAGCAACAGTACAGCAAGAAAATATCTGGCCACTTCAACAACACCAGAGATACACAGTCTCTCTGGCGGGGCATACAAAGTCTCACTAACTTCAAACCTTCACCTCAGACCTGTGCGAGTGACATCACACTGCTTAACAACCTAAATGATTTCTTTGGCCGCTTTGAAGCACAAAACAGCACATCAGAACAGAAGACCACTCCTCCCCCAGACGAGCAGACTCTAAAGTCTGGATCAGGCTAGTGTGAAGAGGACCCTCTCCAGGATCAACCCACGCAAGGTAGCTGGACCAGACAACATACCAGGTTGCGTTCTAGAGGACTGTGCAGAGAAGCTCAAGAATGTCCTGGCCGACATCTTCAACATCTCCCTGAGTCAAGCTGTTGTCCCCACGTGTTTCAAAAACTGCTACCATAATACCAGTGTCAAAGAAGCCCGTCCCATCCAGCTACAACAATTACCGTCCAGTAGCACTGACCTCCATCATAATGAAGTGCTTTGAGCGGCTGGTCATGGAGAACATTAAGTCCACCCTCCCTCCCTCCCACAACCCACCTCAGTTCGCATACAGGTCAAACAGATCCACAAAAGATGCCACTGCTGCTGCTCTCCAACCAGCTCTCACCCACCTGGACTCAAAGAACTCCTACAGTATGTACGAATGCTGTTCTTGGACTTCAGTTCAGCATTCAACACTATCATCCCCCAGCTCCTAATACAAAAACTCAGACACTTAGGACTCAAAACCTCTCTCTGTAAGTGGGTGCTGAACTTTCTCACAGGGAGGCCACAGAACGTGAGGGTCGGCAGCAATACCTCCAAGACCATTACACTGATCACAGGGGCCCCAAAAGGATGTGTGCTCAGCCCGCTGCTCTTCACCCCGCTGACCCATGACTACACACCAGCCTATAGCCCCAGCCACATCATCAAGTTTGAGGATGACACAACGATGGTTGGCCTCATCATCAACAATGAAGAGACCAACTACAGAAATGGGGTGAGCCAACTGGTCCAGTGGTGTAAAGACAATACAGTGATCCCTCGCTACTTCGCGCCTCACCTTTCGCGCCCTCAGTGCATCGCGGATTTTTCAAAAATATTCATCAAAAATTCAAAATTGAGAAAAAAGTTGCCCGGGCGCTAGCAGAAGGCAGGGAGACTACACGGAGAGCCGGCACAACTCAAAATCCATCTCTCTGATTCGCTGGCCAGCACCCCCCCCCCCCCAAAGAGATTTTGTTCTCGTGTTGGCTCGGCTCGGGAATCTCGCAAGCTGATTGGCCGAGACGTCGCTGCTGCCTTTACGCCTCCTCCTGCTGCCTCTACGCCTTCCCGTCGAGAGAGAGAGTGAGAGAATGAACGTACGTATTATTTATATTATTTATACATTATTTTATGTATATTATTTATATTATTAATATTTTATTTACATGTTTCAAACTATTCTTTAATGTTCTAATGATAACATATGCATTTATAGGGTTAATATACACTTATTGATATTATATATACACAAAAAAAATGTATGTAAAAAATGGGGGGGGGGTGACGCTACTTCGCGGTTTTTCACTTTTCGCAGTCGGTTCTGGACCCCATTAACTGCGATAAGTGAGGGATCACTCTAATCTCTTC
The DNA here is from genome assembly GCA_020510985.1 of Pholidichthys leucotaenia. Taxonomy (NCBI): domain Eukaryota; kingdom Metazoa; phylum Chordata; class Actinopteri; order Cichliformes; family Pholidichthyidae; genus Pholidichthys; species Pholidichthys leucotaenia. Next base: position 261,465,171 of record CM035843.1, read on the forward strand.
CTGAATGTGGGAAAAACCAAGGAGACTGTGGTCAACTTCAGGAGAGGACACACACAGCATCCCCCTCTGATCATCGATGGAGCAGCTGTGGAGAGGGTGAGTAGCTGCTGGCCCTGATGGCATTCCTGGGCGTGTGCTGAGGGCATGCGCTGAGCAGCTGGCAGGGGTCTTCACAGACATCTTCAATCTGTCCCTGGCCCAGGCCGTGGTACCAGCGTGCTTCAAGACCACTTCAATAGTACCAGTGCCGAAACATTCAACACCATCGTGCCTAAATGACTATCGCCCTGTGGCACTGATGCCCATAGTCATGAAGTGCTTTGAGCGACTGGTCTTGGCACAGCTCAAAAAAGGCCTGCCCCCTACACTGGACCCTCATCAGTTCGCCTACCAGAGCAACAGGAGTACAGAGGATGCGGTTTCTACAACGCTGCACTATGTACTCTCACACCTGGATGACAAGAACACCTACGCAAGAATGCTGTTTATTGACTTCAGCTCAGCATTCAACACAGTTATCCCCTCCAAGTTGCTCACCAAACTTGGGGACCTGGGAATCAGTACCTCCACCTGCAACTGGATCATGGATTTTCTGACCAACAGACCCCAGCATGTTAGGTCAGGCCCCAACCGTTCTTCCGTCATCACACTCAACACTGGTGTACCACAGGGCTGTGTGCTCAGCCCATTCCTCTACTCCCTCTACACCCATGACTGCAGGCCTATGTATGGATCCAATTCCATCATAAAGTTCGCAGATGACACCACGGTGATTGGACTCATCAGGGACAACGACGAGTCAGATTACAGGGCAGAGGTTGAGCACTTGGCTACTTGGTGCGCTGACAATAACCTGCTCCTTAACACCAGCAAAACCAAGGAGCTCATAGTGGACTACAGGAAGGAGAGGGAAGAGACACATGACTCCATCCATATCAATGGCATAGCTGTTGAACGTGTCCCCAGCTTCAAATTCCTGGGGACCCACATCTCGGAGGACCTGTCCTGGTCAGTTAACACCACCAGCCTGATCAAGAAGGCCCATCAGCGCCTCTTCTTTTTGAGGACATTGAAGAAGAACCATCTGTCAACTGACATCCTGGGCAACTTCTACCGCTGCGTGATAGAGAGCACCCTGACCAACTGTATCACACTCTGGTATGGGAGCTGCTCTGTAGCTGACCGCAAGGCGCTGCAGCGGGTGGTGAAAACCGCCCAACGCATCACAGGGACTCCACTTCCAGCTATAGAGGACATCTACAGGAAAAGATGTCTGCGCCGGGCACGCAGCATTCTTAGGGACTCCAACCATCCTGCTCATGGACTGTTCCAGCTTCTCCCCTCCAGAAGACATTTCAGAAGCCTTCGGACTAGAACCAGCAGGTTTAGGAACAGTTTCTTTCCAACAGCTGTCACGTTATTGAACTTAGTTCCCCGCTGACTCTCTTACAATCATCTTTTACCATCCTCACCTGTACATAACTGCATTACTACATAACTACATCTAACTTATTGCACATTATTTGCACATAACAGTACTTTTAACTTTCTGCACTGCTGCATATATTTGCATATATTTGCTTAAATTGCACATACTGTTAATTACCGTATATACTGCACTGCTGTCCTTTGCACTTCTGATTGGATGCTAAACTGTGTTTCCTTACCTTGTATTCATACATGTGTAATGACAATAAAGTTGAATCTAATCTAATCTAATCTAATCTAGCACCAAGTTCCTGGGGGTGCATATCTCTGAGAACCTCTCCTGGTCCAACAACACCACATCACTGGCCAAGAAGGAGCAAACTCGCCTCTATTTCCTCTGCAAACTGAGGAGAGCATGAATCCCACCCCCTATCATGTGCTCATTCTACCGGGGCACCATTGAGCGCATCCTCACCAGCTGCATCATGGTGTGATGCACCACCTCCTGCTGGAAGACACTACAATGCACAGTGAAAGCAGCCAGCAAAATTATCAGTGGCCCTCTGACCCCCCTCTCAGACATCTACCACACCCGCCTCACTCGCAGAGCCATCAGCATTGCAGACGACACCTCCCACCCCTCACACTCCCTCTTCAGCCCCCTGCCCTCGGGGAAAAGGTACCAGAGCCTCCAGGCCCGGTCCATAAGACGGCTAAACAGCTTTGTTCACCAGGCCATCAGGACCCTGAACTCCCCCCCCCCCCAAAGATCATAACACACTCACCCACACAATAACTACCTCAGCTCTTTGCACAGAAGGACTTGGCACACCAACAGTAATACATCTGCTGCTGCATGTCTCTGCACCTTACTGCAACCATTTGCACAAATGCCATACCTGCTGCTGTCTGTTATTGCAATATTGATCATGCGCAGTCCTATCTGTCACTGTCTGCACCTACACTACCACATTGAGCTTGCAATTACAGGTAATATGGCTCTACTTTTTTTTCTGTACATAGGATTATCTTTTATCTTTATTTGCACTACAGGTAGCATTACTGTACATAGACTGCTTTTGTTGTTTTTCATCCTTATTTTCGTTCTTTTCTTATATATTGCACACACCACTATGAGAGAGAGAAATGGCATTTCAATTCTCCTCTATGTCCTGTATGTACAGAAGTACTGACAAATAAAAATCTTTGAATCTCTAAAGTAGTAATATTTCATTTACATCATCACAGTTGCACAAAAGCAAAATAGATGGGTGCTGGATGAACAGATTGTTAATCTGCCAAGCCTGAATTATGCAACCGCGTTTGAAATTATAGAGGACATGAATAAATGATGGAGGAGAATTAGCAGAACTAAGCAGCAGAAGTACAACAAGCAAAATTACTGCATCGACTGAAAAAAAACATAAAAGGGTGGGGGGAAAGCAACTTTTAATGGCATATCGTAAAAAAGGTAGTCCCGCAGATCACAACTACCGCAACACACATATAAACACAAACACAGCTGTTCGTCAAAGTAATGTACACGCCCAAAGAGCAAACTCAACTCTGTCATTGTTCCAAGTGGCCATCATCAGCCATTACTAACATACTATATAGGAAATATGAAATCAAAGTGAGCCTGAGTCAACACAAACCCAAATGCATCATACTGAGTACAAAGGGTTACGCTGTTTGCTTTGATTGAGAACAAAACCTATTTTTGGGTCTAACCTTATGTCGAACAATAAAAGGTCTCACTAGACTTCAGTCTTTGTTCAGACACTGCAGGTGACATCTTTGTAAGGTGTTTAATTTCATAGATCAAGGTTAATGCTTACCATCATTCCACCTCCACAGAAAGCCTGCTGTAAAGTCCTGCCCTAACATGCAAGTATTCATAGGTTTAGAAACTGGTTAACATTCCTCTCAGCAGTAACTTGTTTGCATTAACACGACTTCCTATCACAGGGCGCTGGATGAACACCATTTTTCTGTCCACCACCTACAAGGCCCGTGATTCCTTTTTTTAACCCTCACACAAAGTGAAAGAAAACTGCTGAAGAACATCCTAATAAACCCACTTAAGAATGCAAATGATTGGTTAGTGCCAGTGCATGCATGGTCTTGTTCAAACAGCATGTCTGCAGCAGTCAATAAAGACATCCAGACAGACACTGGTCGGATCGACTCACAGTTTACAACATCAAACTAATGACAGAAATGCAGACTCAAGCACAAATCATCAATTGTTCATGGTCTAGGATTGAAAAGGCAACCGCTGTCTAATTTTCACACTCAAGTACACTAACCTTTGACAGCACACACAAGGTTATAAGAGTGTACCCCATGTGCTACGACAAAACTTAATAAGCTACACCTCTGTTGAAAGAAAATTTTTAAATACAAATATCACAGCCAATAACTGGGTATTAAAAGAATGGATGTTGTGTTCATCAAATGGTTCTAGGGGATGAGGGGAAGTAACAATACAAATTGTAGCCAGGTTAAAGGGGAAAGAACAGGGAACTGGGAAAATTGGGAGTTTTAACTAAAATGTGGCAAAATGGACAAAAGAAAAACACAAAGGAGGGAAAATAAAAGAAAACTCACACTTTAGGGCCGTGACAATGGACTTATAGTCTGATGACAGGACAGTTTTTGCTGGTTGTTTTTCTCACCTTTTTTGTGTTATTTTTCCAAAATAAAGGTCAGCCTTGTTAAAAAGTTAACTTTTGAAGCACAAATGGCTTAATGGTTTTCTTCCTTTATGTTGTACTGAAAGAAAACTGTACACTTCCGCTTGAATTGTGTTTACCTAACAGGTGTGGAGAACTGGCATTGATTACTTGAGGTAATAAATACTGAAATAAGCACTGTAGAGCATACAAAACACCACATAGACTATGGTATGTAAGCTGGCGGCTCAGACACCAGCACACATTACTGGCTGCTATAGACCAATATACTGTATATGCTGTATAAGACATAAACAGCATATATGATATACCCAATTGCTTATTTAGATGCATATATGGCTCACAATGATGTGAAAACATACTGTGGTGTTGAAAATACTTTTCACTGTGCACTGTATATTGATGACCTGTATAGGTGTAAGCTTGTAAATGGAATGTCCTTTGCACTACCAGGGATTCTGGAATGTGTTACTGTTGAGATTGGCCAAGATAAAACAAAAAAATCTAATTATAAGTTGTATATATAGAATGCAGGGAACTTGCATTGAGATATTCAGAGATAAATTAGTCGAGCTGTACAATAATATTACTAGTAAGAAAATGGTTGTAATTTGTGGAGATTTCAGTATTGATTTACTAAATCCATTTCAACAAAATGTAATTAGAGAGTTCATGAATTCTATGTACAGTATGTCTATATCCCACAATAACACATCCCAGTAGAATCACAGTTCACAACGCTACACTTATTGATAACCTGTTTGTTAATATTATTGATAAGAAAATAGAAAGTGGATTATTGATAAATGACATAAGTGACCATTTGCCAGTCTTTGCACTTATCCATGGCCACACGGGGGCCAATACAGAAAAACTTTAAAATCTTTCAGATACAAATCACAAAATGCAATCAGTTCTTTTAAAGAAGACTTGCTGAAGCAAGACTGGACAAAAGTCTATGTATCAGATGTAAATGAAGCCTATGGCACATTTATGAACATTGTAACCACTCTTTATGAAAAAAATTGAAATTTTTTGAAAAAAAAATTGTCCATTAGTAAAGAAAAAGCTTAAACAGAAATTTGTCAACAAGCCGTGGTTAACCAAGGGATTACAAAAGGCATGTAAAAAGAAAAATTCATTATATAAAGCTTTTCTAAAGAAAATGACAAAAGAAGCAGAGCAGCAGTACAAAACATACAAAAATAAGTTAACATATATAATGAGATGTAATAAAAGACACTATTACAGTAAAGAACTGGAGAAAAACACATGGACAATACTTAACAATATTCTTGGAAATAAAAACAGAAATACAAGCTACCCAACCAATCTTTCAAAAAAAAATAAATAAATAAATAAAACGACTCAGAGTGTGAATGCAGTCTCACCTGCAGATGAATTTAATAACTTTTTTGTTAACATTGGTCCTAATTTGGCTCGAGAAATACCCATTACGGCACCTACAGATGATACAATAAGCAAAAACATTGCTATAAAAGACTCCATTTTCATAAAGAACACAGACGAGAGAGAGGTCATTGAAATTGTTAAATCGTTTAAAAGTAAAACATATACGGATTGTGATGGTATTGACATGCTCTTAGTCAAAACTATCATTGAATGCTTAGTGAAGCCACTGACGTATATTTGTAACCTGTCTCTCCAAACAGGTATATCTCCCAATGCAATGAAAATAGCTAAAGTAATTCCGATATACAAGACGGGTGACAGAGGGGAATTTTCAAACTATAGACCAATTTCACTATTGCCGCAATTTTCCAAGATACTTGAAAAAATATTCTGTGAGAGAACTGACAACTTCATAATGAAGAATAATTTATTGTGTGAGCAGCAATATGGGTTCAGACACAAGAGGACAACTGCATTTGCTCTAATGGAATTAATAGAAAAAAATATCAACTGCCATTGAAAATAAAGAGTATTCAGTTGCGGTATTCCTGGATCTTAAAAAAGCATTTGATACAGGGGATCATAATTTATTATTAAAGAAACTACAAAATTGTGGTATTAGCGGGGTAGCACTGTCCTGGTTATGTAGCTACTTAAAGAATAGATATCAGTATGTATGTGTTGGTAACAAAAACTCACAGTTACTGAAGGTTACTTGTGGAGTCCCACAGGGTTCAGTTTTGGGGCCACTGTTATTCAATATGTATATAAATGATATATGTAAAGTTTTGGAAAAAATGGATTTAATATTGTTTGCCGATGACACTAATTTATTATGCAGTGGAAGCAATTTGGAACAACATTTGGATACACTCAGAAAGGAATTAGGAAAGGTTAAACCGTGGTTTGATTCAAACAAATTAACGCTCAATTTAAGTAAGACAAAATTTATAGTTTTTAACAACCATCACAACAACTTAGAATCTAAACTCAGCGTAAATGGTGTAGAGATTGAAAGGGTATTCGAAACTAAATTTCTTGGAGTTATAGTTGATAATAAACTCTGTTGGAAGTCACATATTAATTATATTAAAGGTAAAATATCCAAATCAATTGCAATACTACACAGAGTGAAATATTTGCTGAATCAACACACATTATATACTTTGTATCATTCATCAATACTCCCATACATGACATATTGTACTGAAGTATGGGGAAACACACATAAAACAAACATATATCCAATCTTTATGCTTCAGAAGAGAGCTATTAGAATAATAAACAAAGCTGCTTACAGGGAAACAACAAACCCACTTTTTCTTAAATTAAAAGCTCTCAAGTTGAAAGATCTGGTTGACTTTAAAACTGCAGTAATAATGTTTAAAGCGAAGAATCTATCACTGCCCGCAAATATCCAAAAGTTGTTCCAAATAAGGGAGAAACAATATCATTTCAGAGGAACATGTATATTTCAAAAACCTTCAGTGAGAACTACCACCAAGCAACACTGTGTCTCAGTGCAAGGAGTCAGATTATGGAACGCTTTCGGACCTGAATTAAAATCATGTACAACGCTTGGACAATTTAAACAAAAACTAAAGGAAGAAATACTCCAAACATATATGCAAGATGACATGTAAAATCACATAAGAATTATCATATTCAGTCTGTGTTGTGTTGTGACTTAGTTTTTTGTCACATTTTGTCTTAGCTTTGTTCTGAATTGTAATTGCTCTTGTTTTGTTTTTCCTTTTGAATTCTTGGATGGAATATGGGTGGGCAATATAAGCTGCGGCTTCAGCCATCACCCATTTCGGATAACTTATGTTGAACTGTATAATCAGAGGAGTTATTGTTTAATTTGACCTTGTAAGATGGTTTTTTTTCCCCTTTGTTGTATTATTCTGTTCCTTTCTTTTAATCTTTACTTTTAATCTATCCGAAATAAAGATTCATTTATTCAAAAAAAAAAACCAAAAAAAAAACAAAACCCAGAAGCATCAAGCTAAACAAGTGTTGGAGAGAAAGTAATCGAGGGGGCACGGTTAACAAGGAGAAGCTGATATGAAGGTGGAATTCAGTAACTTCTAACAGTAATACAGCTAATGACGGCTTTCAAGATCACTGATATTAGTGGGATGGGCCCAATGAGCCAGTTCTGGAGATTTACAATAAATAAAACTCACACACACATATTTTCAATTTCAACCAAGACCCTGGACCAAATGTTTCCTCTATAGCTTAAAAAAAGATAGAGCTGGATTTATACCTGTTCCACTGATCTCAACATGTGATCCAATGATGCCAGTACCTTCTCTGCAGCTGTCCTGTGAGGTCTTTGAGGACTACCCAAGTATACAATGTAATGTACTGCATTAAGTATGATGGATGATCAGAGAAGACATTTCAAGAGTCAAATGCCTGAAGAAACAGTGTGCTTTTCATCAAGCTGTGGGCTGTAAACGTTGTGCTAGCTCTTTCCTAAAAGCCAGTTTTATTTGTCCTCTTAGGAGTATAGCACATGACCCTATAGGGCCTCTTTGCTGGGGAGCGCTTACTTTCCTAAACATTACGCAGGGATGCCATTAGCTGTGGCCCAGTAGGTGGGATTGGAAACAGCAGAGCGTATGGCTGCAGGAGATCAAAGGGAGAGGGCCGGGCAGGCTTGGCCCATGTCTGATTTATTTTTCAATAAATAAACGATGCATCTGCTGAGGAGTGCCATTGGACAGGGCGGCTGCTTTCTTCTGCTGTCATCTGTCCTCCGGCTGAGCAAGGACTCGACGGAGGAGAGCCAGGCCCTGGTGCTTTTTTACTGGGGCCGTTATGCAACACGACTGCCTGCTTGTCTGTTCCTCATTAACAGACTCTTTCTCGCTGTGGTACGGTGTAGTCCCAATGCCTCACGCACATATGGATTCACTCAAACAGAGGCACTTGTTGCATTTCAACCTTCCAGATGAGAGCCATGCTTGTGAAAGTGTGTGACTCTGCTAGTGTGTTACCCGAAATAAGTATGCTCATTAACAGTGGTAAACTCTGGTGATGGCCGTCAGTCACTAGGACACCAACAACACAGAAACAGATGATGCCATCCAAAGACACATGGGATTAAAACAATAAAACCAGATGTGTTATTTATGACTGCTCGATTCATGTAATAGACACGTTATTGTTACAATCTCTCACACCTTGCAATACCTTAGATATAACAGCAGGTTTACCTATGCACACCATTCAAATTAAAGGTCCCATATTATGCATTTTCCAAGGAGTAATTTAAGTTAAAGTGACACACCAGTGAAAATCAAGGTTGTTTTTTTTTTCTTGTTAACATGTCTATAACACGTTCTTTATGACTTATAAGACATCAAGAGTGAAATCACTTTTGTGCGTCATATCTGCGTTTTTCTGCTGAGAAAGTTCAGTTGTGCTCCTCCCACTTCAAAAAGGCAAGTTCAGATAAACCATTTTTGTGATGTCACTATAACAGGTGAGCCAATCAGTACTGAGTACTGGCTATGGCCTCGGAGGAAGAAGGCAGAACTAAAGAGGATATTCATAGATCCTGGCGTTTGAAGGAGGGAAAAGATTTTCACAAGCAATTAAAAGACAGAAGTTGTTTTGTGGGGAAAAAGGGGCATAATATACCATTTTAGACAATGTAATTTTTTTTTTAAGGGGATTTAAATCCACTGCAGTGCATCTTTAAGACATCCTCAAGAACATATACTTGCAGTTTTAAAGACCAAAATTTTACAGACCCTGCAAAAGTGTCCACAAAGCCTTGTCTGAAAAAGATGATTTTCAGTCTGCTTATTCTTATTAATAAGCATCTTATCTGAGTGGGTGAAGACTTTCTAAATGGACCAAGTAATGCGGCAGTCAGGATCTATTTGTTTGGCTAACTTTGCGCCTACTCTCACTGGGACCAGTCTGTCCGTGACTTGCCAACGGTGATTTATTCCACCTCCCATGTCCCCGGCAACTCTGCACCAACACTTTTTTAGCACAGCCAAGCTGCTCCACCCTGCTACCTCTTGTAAATACACACATGGACAAAATTGTTGGTACCCCTCTGTTAATGAAAGAAAAACCCACAGTGGTCACAGAAATAACTTGAATCTGACAAAAGTAGTAATAAATAAAAATTCTATGAAAATTAACCAATGAAAATCAGACAATGCTTTTGAATTGTGGTTCAACAGAATTATTTTAAAAAAATAAACTCATGAAACAGGCCTGGACAAAAATGATGGTACCCCTCGAAAAGATTGAAAATAATGTGACAATGGGGACATGTTCAACCAAGATGTGTCCTCTAATTAACATCACAGGTGTCTACAAACTTGTAATCAGTCAGTCGGCCTACTTAAAGGGTGACAAGTAGTCACTGTGCTGTTTGGTGACATGGTGTGTACCACACTAAACATGGACCAGAGGAAGCAAAGGAGAGAGTTGTCTCAGGAGATTAGAAAGAAAATTATAGACAAGCATGTTAAAGGTAAAGGCTATAAGACCATCTCCAAGCAGCTTGATGTTCCTGTAACTACAGTTGCACATATTATTCAGAAATTTAAAATCCACAGGACTGTAGCCAACCTCCCTGGACGTGGCCGCAGGAGGAAACTTGATGAAAAACGGAAGAGACGGATAATACGAATGGTACCAAAAGAGCCCAGAACAACCTCTAAACACACTCATGGTGAACTCCAAGGTCAAGGTACATCAGTGTCAGATCGCGCCATCCGTCGTTGTTTGAGCCAAAGTGGACTTCATAGGAGACGACCAAGGAGGACACCACTGTTGAAAACAAATCATAAAAATGCCAGACTGGAATTTGCCAGGGCGGCGCGGTGGAAGAGTGGTTAGCACTGCGGCAGCACAGCAACTCACCCTTGGCCTGGGGATCCTGGGTTCGATCCCAGCCTCTGTCCAACAGTGATCTGTGTGGAGTTTGCATGTTCTCCCCGTGTCTGCGTGGGTTGACTCCGGGATTTCTCCGGTTTCCTCCCACATGCCAAAAACATGCAAGTTAGGTTAACTGGCATCAAAACGGGGGATTCTAAATTGTCCTTAGGTATGACTGTGAGAGTGAATGGTTGTCTGTCTCTCTGTGTTGGCCCTGAGATGGACTGGCGATCTGTCCAGGGTTTACCCTGCCTCTCGCCCAAAGATGCTGGGATAGGCTCCAGCCCCCCCGCAACCCGAAAAGGATTAAGTGGAAGAAGATGGATGAATTGCACATTTACAAAATGTCAAGTTTACTAGAAAAAAAGTTGCAAATTTAGTGAGAAAAATATGTAAATTTGCAAGAAAAAACTCACATCATAAAAAGTTTACAAATTTACAAGAAAAAAATTGCAGATTTAAGATGCAAAACAGCAGATTTGTTAGGGAAAAAGTGGCAAATTTACAACAAAAAAGTTTTACATTTGCAAATAAATGTAGAACAATAATGAGAGAAAGTGACAAATTTATGAGAAAAGCTGAAAATTTTAAAGAAAAAAATTGTCCCCCAATGAATGAATGAATGAATGAATGAATGGAATTTGCCAACCTGCATGTTGACAAGCCACAAAGCTTCTGGGAGAATGTCCTATGGACAGACGAGACAAAACTGCAACTTTTTGGCAAGGCACATCAGTGCTATGTACACAGACGCAAAAATGAAGCATACCAAGAAAAGAACACTGTCCCTACTGTGAAATATGGGGAGGTTCTGTTATGTTCTGGGGCTACTTTGCTGCATCTGGCACAGGGTGTCTTGAATCTGTGCAGGGTACAATGAAATCTCAAGACTATCAAGGTATTCTAGAGAGAAATGTGCTGCCCAGTGTCAGACAGCTTGGTCTCAGTCGCAGGTCATGGGTCTTGCAACAGGATAATGACCCAAAACACACAGCTAAAAACACCCAAGAATGGCTAAGAGCCAAACATTGGACTATTCTAAAGTGGCCTTCTGTGAGCCCTGATCTAAATCCTATTGAACATCTGTGGAAGGAGCTGAAACATGCCGTCTGGAGAAGGCACCCTTCAAACCTGAGACAACTGGAGCAGTTTGCTCATGAGGAGTGGGCCAAAATACTTGCTGAGAGGTGCAGAAGTCTCATTGACAGTTACAGAAATTGTTTGATTGCAGTGATTGCCTCAAAAGGTTGTGCAACAAAATATTAAGCTTAGGGTACCATCATTTTTGTCCAGGGAGTTTGTTTTTTAAAATAATTCTGTTGAACCACAATTCAAAAGCATTGTCTGATTTTCATTGGTTAATTTTCATAGAATTTTTATTTATTACCACTTTTGTCAGATTCAAGTTATTTCTGTGACCATTGTGGGTTCTTCTTTCATTAACAGAGGGGTACCAACAATTTTGTCCACGGCTGTAATATAGCATCTGCGTGCATGTTCTTGTACCTCTCCAAATTGGCCAAAACCTGATCAGATCGACCCAGTTAAGCCCAGTATGGAGTGAGTACAGTGTCTAAGGGTGTTTTCACACCTAAGTTTGTTTGTTTTGGTCTGATGAGTTTGTCATTTAAAAAAAAAAAAAATAATAATTTTCCCCCTCAAACAGACCAAAACGTGTCACGTCAAATCACACAAGAATCACATGAAAGGGTTCTCTCCTATGATTGGTCAGATGTTTTCGCCATGAGAACAAGAAAAGTAAACAACCGAAGTCATTTTCCTTACCATAGTTACGTATATGGAAATCTATGACCCATCAGAATGTGTGACTGTATACAGTGATGCTGTACATTTTCTGCCTGTGTGTGATCACAAAAAATCAGAATAGAAGCATCTAGATCAGGGGTCCTCAGATGTTTTGCCAGGGGTCCGCATTTGTTTTTTTCCAGTAGGCCGGAAGTCCGGAGCAGTGCCAATATGCTGCATGGGCGGATATTTCATTTTTATGCTGGGAAGGACAATAAACAGAACATTTTCTCCAGAGTAAATACTGAGGGCACACTATGAAGTATTATTGCTGTCAGTCACAAATTTATGAGAAAGAATGTACAAACGTACACTTATGGGAAAGAAGCTGCAAATTTACAAGAAAAAAAGTCAAATTTATGAGAAAGAAAATTGCAAATTTAAAAAAAAAAACAAAAAACAATTGCACATTTACATTTATGGTGCGGTAGCGGAGTGGTTAGCACTGCAGCAGCACAGCAACCCACTCTTGGCCAGGGGATCCTGGGTTCGATCCCAGCCCCCCAACCAACAGTGATCTGTGTGGAGTTTGCATGTTCTCCCCGTGTCTGCGTGGGTTTACTCCGGGATTTCTCCGGTTTCCTCCCACATGCCAAAAACATGCAAGTTAGGTTAATTGGCATCAAGCTGGGGATTCTAAATTGTCCTTAGGAATGACTGTGAGAGTGAATGGTTGTCTGTCTCTCTGTGTTGGCCCTGCGATGGACTGGCGATCTGTCCAGGGTGTACCCTGCCTCTCGCCCAAAGACGCTGGGATAGGCTCCAGGCCCCCCACGACCTGAAAAGGATTAAGTGGAAGAAGATGGATGAATTGCACATTTACAAAATGTCAAGTTTGCTAGAAAAAAGTTGCAAATTTAGTGAGAAAAATATGTAAATTTACAAGAAAAAACTCACATCATAAAAAGTTTACAAATTTACAAGAAAAAAGTAGCAGATTTAAGATGTAAAACAGCAGATTTGTAAGGGAAAAAGTGGCAAATTTACAACAAAAAAGTTTTACATTTGCAAATAAATGTAGAACAGTAATGAGAGAAAGTGACAAATTTATGAGAAAAGCTGAAAATTTTAAAGAAAAAAAATTGTCCCCCCCGGACCTCTTGATTTCCACCCATGCCACCAGGCTGTTCTGCTGTGGGAGGAGCTGGGTGAAGCCAGCCACTTTCAGCAGCAGTTAGCGGAACATTAGTGCATATAATTGCACCAGAGATGGGCGCGCCCACACACACACAGACAACGAGCACAGTCTTCGCACTACAGTGGCAGCAAGGCCATGATGGTCAGTCAGATCTGCTGTTTGAAAGGAGTGATCACAAGCACAGGTGTTGCTCAATGTGCGTACACAACGCTGAAGGCAGCGCAGCAAAGCTGGTAAGCACAGAGAAGCAAATATGTTTAATAAAGGTGAAATAAAATAAACAGTCAAAAACAGAATTTCTAATGTAAGTATCAGACTTTTAATAAAACCGGAAATAAGCCTACCGCTGTCTGACTGTGGCTCTCTGACTTTTGTTTTTGCGTCATATTTGGATCACTGGTCCATGGTTTCAAAAAAGGTTTGGGTCTGGACACGGACTGGGGTCTGCTATTTGAGGAGCTCAGCAATAAGTGAACTGTTCTGAAAGTGAAAGTAAAAAAAGTGCAGCATCAGCACATCGTTCGCATGGAGACAACAGTCTATGACCACCAAACCAAACCAAAACACATAGTAAAGGAATCACAGCTTGGGGGCCACAAATAGGCAGATCCGGCCCGCGAGCCACCGATTGAGGGCCACCGGTCTAGATTAATATGAGAGGTAGACAGAGCTCCCCAAAACTGTTATTTTACTGTTTGCATTATCTATTAAGCAGATGAAGTAATAAGGTGGCAGACTGTGAGGGGTCACAGATTTCTGTGCAACACTAAAGCTCCCAGTTTTATTCAGTGAGCATAGAGCTTTTTAAAGTTGTTGCAGCATTAAGCAGCTGATTTCTGAATCCCCCTGTACCCAGACTGTTCGCTAAAGAGTACATTTCTGTACTTTTTGTTTTGGAAAGAGGATCATTTACTCATCCAACCAGTCTGCTTCACCTCACAACTCCAGGTCAACTGAAATAATCAAAAAAGCCTGTAGGTATGAAAGCATCCTTAAAAAATTAGACTTTGGCTTGGCCACGGGACAAACTATGCGAGTGTGAGTGGGCCCTTAGAGAACTTGTTGTTGTGAGTTTGATCAGCCACACTATTAAGTGCATGGCCATCTGATCATAGATGCGTAGACATCCCAATGTTGATGTCTTCTGTCTTTGATGGCCATTTCCTTCCCCCATTCTATTATACTGAGCACCAAGCTAGAAAGTGGAGAGTACCATTTTTATATGGGATTTTGTATGACCCAGCTGGGGTTTGAACCCACAACCTCCCAGCCGTGGGGCAGATGCTGTATCACTAGTCCACCACTTTGGTCTCCTCAGAGAAGTGAAGGTTGGGCTTTTTGGTTTGTGACATCCAAAACCAAAGAAGCACAATCAGCTCTTGTCGTTGAGAGTTTAAATAAAGCAGTGAGCATTTCTTTATGGATGTTTTAATTTTTTTATGGTATATATGAGACCCAGGGCAGCATTTTCGGTTAAAACACATGAAGGCACCAATTCACACAATATGGGCCCTTTAAGTATGAACTGTTTGCCCACTCATACCAGAGACCGAATCATTCAAGACTTTTTCTTGAGGTTATTTTCTGTCCTGCCCTCATTAGAGGGACACAGACATTCAAGTTTGTCTGCTGATTGGGTCTTTCTTTTAAAACTGAACGAACAAATTTTCAGCTTCCTGTTTACATTGGCAAACACAAGGGCAGGCTGCCTGAATGCTTGTATAATATTGCTGCTTTTTTAAGCTAGGGCAGAAATTACTTCTACAGAAAATGCTTTTCACTTGCCAAGAGTGTTATTTTCTTTAACGTGCATGTGAAAATAGAGACATACAAGTATGGACAAAGTCTTAATAGGGACATGATGGAAAAAAAACGGTGAGTTTAAAGAAGCACAAAGCCAATAATTCTGTAGATATACTAAAAGAAGCAGTAATGTCTTTATAAAGTACAATCTAGTTTGTCAAGCTAGTCAAAGCATCCACAGCTGGAAAATGAAGTCATACAGTCATATAGAAGTCAAATGATGCCATTATTGCTTGCCAAATTACTACTGTGTACTGATAACTTTGTCTAAATATGGTCACACCTGGCTCCAAGGTTTTCTGGTGGCATCCAAAAATAAAGCCTAGGCATCCAAATGTGAGTCAACTACTGGATGGCTCCATATTGGTAAGATCCCTCTTTTAAATACAGTCTATAATTGGAAAACAAAAACACAATTTAATCCATCTTATGCTTGCCAGACTCCTGGAGCTTAATCCACAACATTTTTGTACGACCAACGAGCCAAGTTCATCTAGAGAAAGGATATTTGTGGTGAATTTGCAAACAAGAAAATCATTTATTCAGTTTATCCTCGCTTGAGATAAAAAGTAGGGAGCGAGCTCAGCCACAATGGTAATAACGCTGCAGGGATAACAAATGTACAGCTACAGCAACCACCGCATATCTGTGCTGGAGCAGGAAGCCCATTTGTAAACTGTGGTGGATGTTTACAGCAATGAGTTTGGGCTTCAAAAATAAGCTTGTTGGTTATGAATATGACAAGCTGTGTGTATCGGTTCCGAAAACTTTGATTTGAGAATGCCGAGCGGCTCCAGGAGTGGATCAGCAACATAATGATTAACAGTCCTTCATATCACATCGAGTATAACGGAGGAGGGTTGATCAGTGTGTGACTCCACACAGATTACAGTAAGTGCACAGAGCATTTCAAAATGTGATCCTCCTCTGCGCTGTGACACATGTGAGGAGAGAAGTGGATTTTCCCAAATTACACAAAGACATTTTAGGATAAATTTGCTTTTTATTATACAACTTGTATTACCAATATTGGATTCAAAAGAAAGATCTGTTATTTAGACACCTTATCCACATCTCCTGAATTTTGATTCTCTGTCAGTATCGCAAACAGCAAAATCCCAAAGAAACTATCAAAAAAGGTGAATTCAGTCATTGCCCAAAGGCCCATATGTCATCACATGGCCACTTCAAGTGTCAGCATTTTGTCACAGGCAGCTAACTCAGGAACAAACTTGTTCGTGGGAAACACTGTAGCTCCTTTTTTTTGTTAAATCGGCTATACATTCCAGCGAAAGGTATGTTTCAACATGTAGGAAAGTTTGCCCAAGAACAATATCATCTCCTAATTTTTAACAACTGGAAACTGACTCCTCAGATGAAATCCCAACATCAATAAGAAAAAAAAGAATGTCTAATCTAAACTGCATATTAAGAAAACCCTGAAAAGTGAAAGCTTGAATTGCTTTCAGTCCAGCTTCAGCAGAAACAACTGAACCCTGCAACAGAGGCAAATATTTACAGGAAACCCAAATGACACATGCCACCGTCCTCACAGAGTGAAACGATACACTCAAGCAGCCTCTCGGGGAAGGGGGGGGGGGCACACACCACTAAACACTTTTACAGCTGAAGAACCACACAAAGCCAGACTAAACCCCATTCACCAATCACCTCCATCAAAGTAACTACATGAGAAAGAAAGCACCACTCACTCACCGGCAGCTGCTCTCTTTCTGCTTCAACAAAGTCAAGTGTACCGACTGCTGTCTGAGGCAGCGCTGGCTGGACTGTGACGCAACCAGCCCTCCGATCCATAGCTTCAGGGCAGGAGAAGAGGGAGAGATAGACAGGAGGGCGGTGAACAAGACCAAAAAAGGAGGAAGGGAGAGGAAAGAGGGGGGAAAAAAAGAACTTGCTATTCCAAGTCAAATTAAAAACTTTATAAGTAAATCCTGATCTGGATACAAGTTGTACTGAAGACGAGTTGGAAATTGATTATTTGGAAATCACTTCTAGTTTGGTATAGGGATCATGGGAAGGAGAGAACACTGGTCTGTTGATGTAAGAAGCACATGTCAAAGATGTAGACATATGAGGGAAAAAAAACCAAAGTGATGTGGATGTGAGCTAGGGCTGGATGATTAAGTGAAATAAAATGTCAACTGATATTTGGGGTGTAGAACAGATGCAATCTTGTTCATGTTGTTTTTTTCAGTTTTTCCCTTCTCCCTGTTGTGTAGGTGTATGTGAGAGCTTTTCATGTACTTCCCTTTTAAGACGTGCCCGTGAAGTTACCAGCACAGGCACGTAACTCTGTAAGCAGCGCAGTCAACGCTGTTGAGATGCAGCAGAACATGGGTGGAACAATTAAAGATGGCTTGTAACAAAAACTAACGCGGTTTCCATCTACATAATATGTGATGATTGACTCTTTATTTCATCTAAAGATGCCAAGAAAAAGCAAGCAAAGTGTGCAGATACTAAGATTAAAAGGAGCAGAAGAAGAAGTCACTGTTAGCCTCCAATAGCTATCCCCGTCATTTCAACTATTTTACAGAGGGAATGAGCATAGGCTGCATTTAAGAACCCAATAAGAGACTCATAATCACTCTGTGGTGGTAACACAATCATGGGTGCATAAAAGACTCCCCTAAACCGGCTAACAAGCTAATTAGCTGCCATGCACATGATGTGACCCACAAACCCTCAAGAGGTAGGTGTTGTAAAAACTGGACAATGGTTATTTTGTGTGTGAAATGACAACAGGCTTGGTCTTTATTATATTTTTCTCATTTACTACCGCACCACAGTGATAACTTGGAAAGTAATAAATAATATTATTGGGAATAGGAGGAATATATCTGAATGGCACAAAATATGTAGTGAACAGCTTGGAAAATATTGTTGAAGATTTTAATAATTACTTTGTAGGTGTTGGCACTAATTTGGCCAAAGATATTGTTGTCCCTGCTGACAAAGTTCTTTTTAAATAACTTGATTATCAGACACGATCATCGGTAGCACGGGGGCCCCCCAGGGAACGGTGTTGGCTCCCCTCCTGTTCACTCTTTATACTGCGGACTTCTCACACAACACAACACACTGCCATCTACAGAAGTTCTCTGATGACTCTGCGATCGTTGGCCTCATCTCCAATGAGCCTCATCTTTCTTCCGCCTCCCAAAGAGAGCAGACGCTTTTTCTTTCTCTCCAGCTCCGGCTCTTTATCTCTCTCCTCCCCTAACTGACTGGATCCCAGCTTGCTATCGTCTGTCTGCGTGTCCCTACTGCTGATTATCGAACGAAATTATGGATTTAATAAGCTGGGCTTTGAACGCAATTGACACTATTTTTTCAACGAGGAAAAGTGCCCCGGGGGAGGCAGTTTGCCCCGCAGGAACAGCAGCCGCGGGCTATTTGAAGGACACAAGTAATTGGAAACTCTTGTGCCTGTGTGATCTCTCTATCGAAGATGTTGAAGATTTATACATCTTCGTAGCAATGGTCATCGGAATCTTACTGATTGGATCTGGGATTGTTCTGGTGTACCGTAAATTGATGAAGATGGCCGGAGCCTATCAAAATGCTGACCCGGCGAGGCTTAACCATCAAATTGACCAATTGGGCAGGACTCTGACAGCGGCTAATGGAGAACTGTCTAGGAAAATGGATTACATCATGATCCCGCTGAGAGCCGTCCATGAAGAATTCAACGTCCAGCAATGAAGGATTTAAGTACTGAATCTGTAAGAGAATAAAGTTTCTCTCTCTGAAGTCGGTACTATTCGACTTATTTGACCTGCCCTTACAATCAAGTCCTCCAGATTACCTGCAGTTTTTGTTTTCAAAACATGTGAGCAGCATTGACTCTCATGGACAGCCAGCTGTCTGGCAAACTTTTCCATCTGCTGTGCAAGGACACAAGCGCCAGACGCTAGACACAACATCTCCTGCTGAAGAGACTTTGTTGTTCTTAACTGATATAAACACCCTCACTCAACACCACACTCACACTGACTCAATAAACTGATGAGAAGATTATTCATTCACTGCTCTCTTTGTGTCCTTGTATAGATTCTATTGTCTGCTACTTGTGCATTGAGAGCTTTTTTTCTTGTAATCATAATATTGATCATTTATGACCGGTATTCTGACAAACAATGCTTTTTTGCTCTCTCCTATTGTGTTTATCCTTTTCCTCCCTCATGCTTCCTGTTCCCAGTCTGCTGACAGGCGCGTTACCGACGCTGCCGCGTCACCGGAAATGCCAACTATGTCGTTTTCAGTGTCAAGTCAAATCCCTCGTATGTTTATCAGTTGTTTACTGTGAATGTACTTGGCAATAAATCTTTTCTGAGTTCTGAGTTCTGAGATGAAGCTGAGTACAGAGGGCTTATCCAGGACTTCGTGGACTGGTGCCATCGGAACTGCCTCCAGATCAACGCGAGGAAAACTAAGGAGCTGGTGGTGGACTGCCGCAGGCAAGGACAACCCCTTACAGCACCAGTAAATATACAGGGAACAGACATCGAGATAGTGACATCCTACAAGTACCTGAGTGTTCATCTGAACAATAAACTAAACTGGTCACACAATACTGACGCACTCTACAAGAAGGGACAGCGTAGGCTGTTCCTACTGAGGAGACTCAGGTCTTTTGGTGTACAAGGGGCGCTGCTGAAGACATTCTATGGCACGGTGGTGGCATCAGCCATCACTTTTGGAGTGGTCTGCTGGGGCAGTGGCATTACTGCAGCCGATAGGAAGAGACTGAACAAACTGATCAAGAAAGCTAGCTCTGTCCTGGGGCAGGGCCTTGACCCGGTGGAGGAGATAGGAGAGAGAAGGACAGTGGCTAAACTGTCATCTCTGCTGGAGGCCGAGTTCCACCCTATGCAGGACATACTGAATGCACTGAGGAGCTCATTTAGCAGCAGACTACATCATCCCAGGTGCACAACCAAGAGGTTTCGCAGGTCCTTCCTACCAACGGCTGTCAGACTGTACAACCTAAGTAGGGCTGCTCGCAGAGATAGCAAGAAGACGTAATAAACTAATAGTTTTGAATGCAAAAGATGCAATAGACTTACACAATGGTCCCCTCCGGCATACAACTAGGAAAATACCGGTCGCTATGGAGAGTGAGAATATGTATGGGCACATAATCATACCATGTAGGATAACTAAGTAGACGGTTGTGCTGTTTCATCCCATCTAGCAACAATGCTCTGCACTGTGTGTGTTTATATATTTACATATTTATTCCATCTAGCTACAATGCTCCGCACTGGGTGTGTTTATATTTATATACAGTGGGGTAAAAAAGTATTTAGTCAGCCACCAATTGTGCAAGTTCTCCCACTTAAAAGATGAGAGAGGTCTCCAATTTTCATCATAGGTATACCTCAACTATGAGAGACAAAATAAGAAAAAAAAATCCAGAAAATCACATTGAAGGATTTTTAATGAATTAATTGGTAAATTCCTTGGTAAAATAAGTATTTGGTCAATAACAAAAGTTCATCTCAATACTTTGTTATATACCCTTTGTTGGCAATGACAGAGGTCAAACGTTTTCTGTAAGTTTTCACAAGGTTTTCACACACTGTTGCTGGTATTTTGGCCCATTCCTCCATGCAGATCTCCTCTAGAGCAGTGATGTTTTGGGGCTGTTGCTGGGCAACACGGACTTTCAACTCCCTCCAAAGATTTTCTATGGGGTTGAGATCTGGAGACTGGCTAGGCCACTCCAGGACCTTGAAATGCTTCTTACGAAGCCACTCCTTCGTTGCCCTGGCAGTGTGTTTGGGATCATTGTCATGCTGAAAGACCCAGCCACGTTTCATCTTCAATGCCCTTGTTGGTGGAAGGAGGTTTTCACTCAAAATCTCACGATACATGGCCCCATTCATTCTTTCCTTTACACGGATCAGTCGTCCTGGTCCCTTTGCAGAAAAACAGCCCCAAAGTAGGATGTTTCCACTCCCATGCTTCACAGTAGGTATGGTGTTCTTTCTCCTCCAAACACGACAAGTTGAGTTTTTACCAAAAAGTTCTATTTTGGTTTCATCTGACCATATGACATTCTCCCAATCCTCTTCTGGATCATCCAAATGCTCTCTAGCAAACTTCAGACGGGCCTGGACATGTACTGGCTTAAGCAGGGGGACACGTCTGGCACTGGAGGATTTGAGTCCCTGGCGGCGTAGTGTGTTTCTAATGTAGCCTTTGTTACTTTGGTCCCAGCTCTCTGCAGGTCATTCACTAGGTCCCCCCGTGTGGTTCTGGGATTTTTGCTCACCGTTCTCGTGATAATTTTGACCTCACGGGATGAGATCTTGCATGGAGCCCCAGATCGAGGGAGATTATCAGTGGTCTTGTATGTCTTCCATTTTCTAATAATTGCTCCCACAGTTGATTTCTTCACACCAAGCTGCTTACCTATTGCAGATTCAGTCTTCCCAGCCTGGTGCAGGTCTACAGTTTTGTTTCTGGTGTCTTTTGATAGCTCTTTGGTCTTGGCCATAGTGGAGTTTGGAGTCTGACTGTTTGAGGTTGTGGACAGGTGTCTTTTATACTGATAACGAGTTCAAACAGGTGCCATTAATACAGGTAACGAGTGGAGGACAGAGGAGCCTCTTAAAGAAGAAGTTACATGTCTGTGAGAGCCAGAAATCTTGCTTGTTTGTAGGTGACCAAATACTTATTTTACCGAGGAATTTACCAATTAATTCATTAAAAATCCTTCAATGTGATTTTCTGGATTTTTTTTTTCTCATTTTGTCTCTCATAGTTGAGGTATACCTATGATGAAAATTGGAGACCTCTCTCATCTTTTAAGTGGGAGAACTTGCACAGTTGGTGGCTGACTAAATACTTTTTTTCCCCACTGTATCTATATATTTTGTGTGTGTTTTGGGTGTGTTTATATTTATATATCTATATATTTATTCCATCTAGCTACAATGCTCCGCACTGTGTTTTTATATATCTACATATTATTCCATCTAGCTACATTGCTCCGCACTGTGTATGTTTATATACTTGCATATTTATTCCACCTAGCTGCAATGTTCCATACTGTGGGTGTTTATATATTTACATATTTATTCCATCTAGCTACAATGCTCTGCACTGTGTGTTCATATATTCATATATTTATTCCATCCAGCTACAATGCTCTGCACTGTGTGTCTGTGTGTGTGTGTGTGTATATATATATATTTTATAGTAATATGTACATATGTATATTAGCTGCTCTTGCTTGCTTGTTTTTTCTTGCCTTCTGATTGTTGCTCTGAGTGTTGCTATCCCTGTGCTGTTGCAATCCTGGAATTTCCCCGTTGTGGGACTAATAAAGGCTTATCTTATCTTATCTTATATTTATTCCATCTAGCTACAATGCTCCACACTGTGTGTTTATATATCTACATATTATTCCATCTAGCTACAATGCTCCGCACTGTGTGTGTTTATATATTTACATATTTATTCCACCTAGCTGCAATGCTCCGTACTGTGGGTGTTTATATATCTACATATTTATTCCATCTAGCTACAATGCTCCGCACTGTGTGTTTATATACTCATATTTATTCCATCCAGCTACAATGCTCTGCACTGTGCGTCTGTGTATATATATATATATACAGTATATATATATATATATATATATATATATATATATATATTTATAGTAATATGTACATATGTATATTAGCTGCTCTTGCTTTTTTTTTTGTTTTTTTTTCTTGCCTTCTGATTGTTGCTCTGAGTGTTGCTATCCCTGTGCTGTTGCAATCCTGGAATTTCCCCATTGTGGGACTAATAAAGGCTTATCTTATCTTATGTTGTATGTGGGGTAAATGAAAGTAACAATAGAAGTTATTAAAATTTTAAAAACAAAACATCCACTGACATAAATTCTATTGATATGGTAATTGTTAAAGAAGGTATTTATTCTATTGTTAAACCTTTGACCTATATATGCAATTTGTCTTTTCAAAAGGGTGGTTTTCCAAATTAAATCAAATTGGCAAAGGTAATTCCAGTATATAAGAATGGAGATAAGCACAGCATGGGCAATTACAGACCAGTATCCTTTCTTCCTCAGTTTTCCAAAATTTTACAGAAATTATTTGAGAAAAAATTAGATTCTTTTATAGGTAAACATAAATTATTAAGTGATAATTATTAAAATTATTAAGTGATAACCAGTATGGATTTTGAGAAAATCGAACTACCACTTATGCAGTAATGCAGATGGTAGAAGAAATTGCAAGGGCCAATGAAAATGAAGAATGTTCTGTAGGTATTAATGTTGAACTCCAGAAAGCCTTTGATACTAGTGATCATGCATGTTTATTAAGAAAACTTGAGAATTATGGGATACGTGGTCCAGCTCATTCATGGATAGAAAGTTATTTACAAAGCAGGCAGCAGTGTGTACAAATTAAAGATGCAGTGTCAGGATTTAGGGAAATTACTTGTTGAGTACCACAAGGATCAGTGATTGGTCCAAATTTTTTTTTTTTTTTTTTTTTTTAATCACCCTTATTGTCATTCAACCATACAACCAATCATATACAGTAGAACGAGATTGTGCTTTACTTATCTACAGTGTCACTCACACACACCCCAGTGCAGAATCAGAGGGCCGCTGCCATGCAAGGCGCCGCCACAGATTTCCCTCCTCCATTCCGTTATTGCTGAGCACCAAGCTGGACGGCAGGAAGTTCCACTTTTATATGGTCTTTGGCATGACCCGGCCGGGATTTGAACCCCTGCCTCCCGGGTGTGGGGCGGATGCTCTACCAACTGAGCCACCACTCCGGTATTTATACTTTATATTAATAATAATCAGTCCCTCCAGGATTTCGCGGGATGTTTTTATGATTGTTGCGGCCCAAAAAGCCTGAATTTGCGGGAGCTTTTTTAAAAAGTTGCGATAAAAGTTGCAATGTTTTGAAAGGTTTTTTTTGCACAAAAAGTTGTGGGAAGAATTACAAATTTTAAAGCAGATGGGATTTTTTTATTTTGTGTTTATCTGCTGCACGTCTTCACACACACACGCTTGTAATAATAATAATAATAATGCATCAGATTTATATAGCGCTTTATCACAGACACTCAAAGACGCTTTACAAGTAGATACATTATTCATTCACTCCAGACAGACAGTGGTAGTGGCAAGCTACTACTGCAGCCACAGCTGCCCTGGGGCAGGCTGACGGAAACGTGGCTGCCAATCCGCGCCAACGGCCTCTCCGGCCACCACCGAACATTTATACATTTATACACATTCATACCCAGTGTTATGGGCACTGGAGGCAATGCAGGTGAAGTGTCTTGCCCAAGGACACAACGGCAGGATATCTGGGGAGAGCGGGATTCGAACCACCAACCATCAGGTTATTAGACGACCTACTCTACCTCCTGAGCCACTGCCACTTGTCTTATCAGATACTCATCTTTCATTTGGGGGGGGGGGGGTGTCCGTGTCCAGACTGGAGATTCAGTTTTAAAGCTCACTGACAAGATGCAGTAATGATTTTACCTCTAAAGATGTATAAAATGTTCAAACACTGGCTGTAGTATTAGATTTGCTAGTTTTGTTTGTGGTTTTACAGCATCTTTCCTCACATGCTCTCCCATGACGGGGTGCTTTTGGGGCAGGCGGACGTTTTTCAACACAAACCCGACACTTTGTACACGCGGTCGGGACGAAAACGTGGCGAGACGTCCACCGGCAGGCTGGGGGAGACGGAGGAAAGGATGGTGTTGGAAACCTCACGGGTGAGTGTTTTATTTAAATCACAATCTTCTGTTTTTGCAGATGTGTTCCATTAATACTCACTGCAAACACGGAAGTGAACACAGTGCAGCAATGCATTTGATTGGTTAGCCTGAGCGTTTGAGCGCCACTCAGGGACAAATTTGATTGGCGAAATTCACGGAAGTTGACAAGGATTGGCCAAAATTGCTGAGATTGGACAAAGTTGCAAGGTTGTGCAATAGTTGCACTGATTGGCTGATTTTGCGTGAATTAATGTGATCACAACCTCGCAAAATCCTAGAGGGACTGATTAATGGTGTTCAGAATGTTAGAGATTTGTTAAAATTTGTTATTTTTGCAGATGACACCAATTTATTTTGTTTTGGTAAAAACCCAAAAGAACTTCTAGATCATGTTGAAATGGAGCTGGAAATACTCAAATCCTGGTTTGATGCAATAAATTGTCTATTAATATTAAGAAAACTAAATTTGTGATTTTTGGAAGTGGAAAACATACTGACAATATTGAATTAAAAATTTGTAATACAAATATTGAAATAGTTTGAGACAAAATTTCTTGGTGCATCATTGCTCATAAATTAACATGGAAACAACATATTGATTACATTAAAGGAAAAACTTCAAAGTCAGTAGCAATATTGTATAAAGTGAAAACTATTAAATAATAGAGCCTTGTGCATACTCTACTGTTCGCTAATTTTACCTTATATGTCTTACTGTGTAGAACTGTGGGGATCAAGCTTTAAAACATATTTACATTCAATAACTCTACTCCAAAAACGAGCCATACGTATAATAAATAAAACTGAGTATTCTGCACATACACAGCCTGTGTTTATAAATTCCCATATAATGAAATTTAATGACATCATTTTAAAATTATGCAGATAATGTATAGAGCTAAAGGTGGATCACTTTCAGATTCTGTACAAAAATTCTTTACAATACATGAAAGTAAATATGATTTAAGAGGTGTTTTTAAGTTTATTGTGCAAAAAGCTAAAAAAGGTATTAAAATAAGATGTATTGCTATTATTGGAGTAAAGTTGTGGAATGATTTATGTATGGATTTAAAAATGTGTAACTCACTTCAAAATTCAAATATCTTTCAGAGTTACAACTGTAGCCGTCAGAAATAGCTGAACTGCTTGCTTTGGTTGTTGTTGCTTTTCTCTCGTCTTTCTGTTAAGAATGGCAGCTATATTGATGAGAAGATAGGCTAGACACACTGATAAGCTGCTTATTCAATTTTGCTTCTGCCTAAGCCTATTCAGTCACTGCATTGGATGTAGAAAAATTACCTTAATTATTTCATTTTTATTGGTGTTCACTGCATTTGTTACGGTGACTGAATAAAATACTACTACTATATGATACCACACTCTTGTGTAATATTGCTTAATTATGAGACTTGTCAGTAAGAAGGGAGAAAAAAAAGAAAACTAACATGAAAGGGTCAACTAACCATGATGCTGATTTAAAGTCGAATTGCCCAGCCCCAATATCAGCTGCCTTCAGAATCTCACATGGACATAAAAATGATGCACATGTGAAAGTCTGTCTGCTCCAATCAATGAACCATTAGTTGTGTCCAAAAACTCATAACACCTAACAGTTTTCCCAAATAGAAGGAAGTGTTGTATTCTATTATAATAATGAATTCAATCAAGCTTTTGAAGAATTTAACTTGTATCTTTCATATTCAGTAATATACAAACATAACAGATGGCAACTGCTAGTTGAAGATCTAATTTAGCTCTGCTGGACTTTTACTGATTTGACTGGCTTATGTATTTTTAAAATTATATTCCTGTTTAAATCTAAAAAAAAAAAAAAAAAAAAAAGGAAAATGACTATACATTATATTTACTTGCCACAGACAAACTCCTCTTCCCAGGAAAAGTATCCCTCCCTCTGAGATTCAATGGGAGAGCCGATCAATATCTTCAAGAGTCAATCGACAGCAGGTGGTCAGAGTTGTAGTCCCAACTGGAAAGGAGCCTGCTTTGTTTCCCGTTCCTAAAATAATCCAGACCTTTAGAGTGAAGCCACCAGTTAATGTGTCGGCCAGTGGGGACGGTCTTCTTTTAGGACTCGTCAATACGCAGACAGAAATAATCAACCCCACCCCTATATCTTCTCAATCACACAAGCTCAAACACATCCTGGCTGACTCATAAACTCAAGCTGAAACTCATGTTTTGTTTTGTTTTTTAACTTCTCCTGAAAACTGGCCAGGTTTTCTCATCAGAAAAGTCTCTTTCTAAAGTTTCAGCTCTGGTGAACCCAGGGAGGAAAAGGCAAATAACTCTACAGCTGGATTTAGCAACTTCATTTGAACTTTGACTAAGCATGGACAGGAGGTCAAATGACAGCATTCACATCAGTTTCTCCCTATAGTGGTGACCGGGGCAAGGAAGGGGAAGTGAATCTGTTTACGTTCCCATTCACAGATTCCAGAAGCTACATTTATTCCCGGTGTTTGCCCAGTCCGAGTTCATTTTCAAGACAGTGATGATATAGAAGCAAAACTGGGCCTCAAAACGAGTATTTTTTTTTAAAAAAAAAAAGGAACAATCCATCATTTTCTTTGATTAAAGTGAATTTAATCATAATCACCATAGAACTTCTTGGGCTATGAAAACGCTCATAGACCACATTTACATCTGGCATTGCAATGCTTCTTTTTTCTAAAAAGTAAATCAAACAAATTACAATCAGATAGCGCTTGACCACATGAAAGTACAGGTGTAAATACATAAGAAACGCACTGAGAAAAGACTGTGATAATTCTGAATGAGTCTTCAATCCACATACAACAACTGTGAGAGGAAATGCATAATTGAGGTGGTGGTAAAAGGTTGTAAAGGTTGCTATATTTATTCCATCCAGCTACAATGCTCTAAAGGAAACCAGACCGTCAATGATGGAGTAGGTCATTCCAGTCTGATGACATCACCCCGAATGTGCTCAGATCTCCTGACCCTTGATCTTGAGCACACCCTAGATGCAGACCCCCCCTTGAGGATCATTGTGCATGAGTTTGCCAAACAATGGGGCAATTGCCTAGGAGGATTGATGATTTTCACAAAATCATAAATGCCCAGATCTATTGACCTTGGACAATTACCTTGAGCTCAACCTGAATGCAGATAAACCCGAGGATCATTGTGTGTGTTTATTGGGGAATTAGGACAGTTGCCTAGGAGGAGTAACAATGGTCATAAAATCCTATACGCACTGCAGGTCTCCTGACCTTTGACCCTGACATTGACTTTGGGCACAACCTGGATGCAACTCTTTCTTCATGTGTTCAAAACTTATTCCCTGTGTCATTCCACTTTATTAAATACAACATGTTTTGTGAACACAGTTGCCTTGATTTCTTTGGATGTACAGTATGGATGACTTGGATTGTTACGGATATCTGGTGAAAATCTCAGGTCAGTGGCTCCATCAGACATATGTTTAATAAGAAAAAAATGTTGATGTGTTCAATACTTATTTTCACCGTTGTACTTACAATCTAAGGAGATGATGCTTATTTTCCAACATTTAACATGTTTTCTTCTTGTTACCAGACTGATGCACTAGGGGGACTCAAAGTGCAATCTTGTATAGCCCCCCCTCCCCCCCCAAAAAAACCCACCAGGAAACAGCCCTGGCGAGAGCTAACAGACAAAATCTGATTAGAAATGTACAAAAAAATGGTTCTAAATGGGTGCAAAGTCCTCTGTTTAGAACAGCTTTAGAGTTGCAGCAAACATTAAGAAGGCAATTAAAAAATGCCAGTTTTTTACTGTGACAATGCCTGATTTTTAATCAAATATATGATGACCTGTTGTGGCGACCCCTGAAGGCAGCAGCTGAAAGAATAGGAAGAGGATATAGTTGTTACATCATTATGAGTGTTTTCCACCAGTTCCTAAAGTCTCTTTGGCAAAACAATTAACTGATTAATTGA
This sequence comes from Pholidichthys leucotaenia, assembly GCA_020510985.1. Classification (NCBI taxonomy): domain Eukaryota; kingdom Metazoa; phylum Chordata; class Actinopteri; order Cichliformes; family Pholidichthyidae; genus Pholidichthys; species Pholidichthys leucotaenia. The sequence goes on from CM035843.1 coordinate 261,494,129, forward strand.
GGAGATAATCTGTAGATTAATGGATAAAGAAAATGGCAACAATACAGCCTGAAGGAAGGGGGCACTGAAAGCACATCACACTAGGGTCAATGTCCTATTTTTTTTTTTACATTTTACTTGTTCAAAATAATTATCGCCTGGTCACAGAAAGTAAGACGTGTGAAGCAACAGCGGAGGCCTTGAGACATGGTGATGACATTACACTGGCTAAAGAAATTATCCACAGTCTGTAATTAAAACAGCTATTAGCTAAAACCCTGTAGGTGTGGTGTGTGGGAGAGAACAGCCTTGTGTGTGCGTGTGGAGTAACAACAAATATGATTTCAACAGCCTAAACGCCCCTTTAAAGGCTGCCGAGTAAACCACAAACACAACTACGACGACATTTAAAACACTACTCTCCTTGTGTCATTTGGGTTAATCTGAGATGAGCCGTGTTTAAATCCCCCACAATTAGCTAGTTCACAAAAAAACAATTCAAAACTCCCCGAGGCTGGGGGGCTACAAGTTTAGTGGGTAGGGAGGAGGAGTTGGGACAGAGGGCGGGGAGGGGGTGGGCAGGTCTTAATACCCAAACCCCACCCTCTACCCCACCCTTTGGCTTCAAAATAAGGCGACGGGTTGAATCCCTGTCTGCCCCACCACCCCCTGCTGTCAGCTTTAATCAGAGAAGGCTATATTTATAGGAGTGGACTGCAGCGGGGCAGTTACCCTGAGGGATTACACCCCGATGGCACTGCCATTGTTGGGACAACGAGCTGGGGGCCCCAACATCAGTGGCTTTATCTCAATGCCTGACCTTAGCATTAACCTCTCAATAACCATAAGCTGAAGTCTTCAAGGAAGCGGCTGAGTAACAAGGAAACGTTAAGAGAAATGTGAGCATGTCAACAGCGAAGATGAGCTAAATATTCACCTGTGAAGCTGCTGGGAAGGGTCCACGGTTTGGTAACGTTAGTTAAGAGTTAAGTAGAAAACAAGTGTTAAATGCTACCGCAGCCATAATAACACATCTTAAATTGGGAGTTTATTATCATCTCCCTTTCTAAGCTGCACAGTTGTTCAAAGCATTTCATTAAGCAGTGGGGTTTTTTACATTCTCACAACCAACAATTAGTGGGGTTTGCCACAAGGAGACTCTTCGCATGCAAGGGGAGATGGAAATGTGGGGTTTGTTTTCTCAGCAACCATCATCTCACAGGGGAACTTCTTCCAAGTCTTTGAACACAGGCTAAAAACTGATCGCTCCCCGTGAGGCTGTTTCTACACTCAGGTACCCTCTTCCTGTTATTCCCCCTGTCCCACGCTTCCTGACAGGGATCCTCTTGTGGAGTTGACCCCATGTCAATGGTTCAACCTCCCCCCCCCCCAATCTAGCATTCGTACTTCCTGAGGAGACAGTGAATGGATGGAGAGACATAAGTCAACATGTTTGTTTTTGCTGGATGCCTGTCAGGTTGAATTTTTCCATTGTGGATGGGCAAGCTTGTGCTTTTTTTTTTTTTTTTTTTTTTTTTTTTTAAATTATTCTGAATAACAGAGGGGCAAATCAGAGGAAAAATTGATCTGTTATTAATTAACATTTTGGAATATTTCTTCATATTTGATTTTTTTAAGAGTTTCTTTATCAGTTGCACTGACTCAAAGAGTCATATACAGTGGTGTGAAAAAGTATTTGCCGACCTTCCTGATTCCTTATATTTTTACATATTGGTCACACTTAAATGTTTTAAATCATCAAACATATTTTAATATGAGACGATAATCGAATAAATACAAAATGCAGTTTTTTAAATTATTTCATTTATTAATGGAAAAAAGTTATCCAAACCTACCTGGCACTATGTGAAAAAGTAATTGCCCCTAAACCTAATAGCTGGTTGTCACCCTTGGTGGAAACACTCACAGTCAAACATCTGTGATAACTGCCAATCAGTCTTTTACATTGCTATTGAGGAATTTTGGCCCACTGTTCTTTGCAGAATTGTTTTAATTCAGCCACACTGGAGGTCTTGAGCTTGAGGTCGTAAACTGATGGCCAGACATTCTCCTTCAGGATTTTCTGGTTGAGCAGAATTCATGGTTCCATCAATTATGGCAAGTCTTTCAGGTCCTGAAGCAGCAAAGCAGCCCCAGACCATCACACTACCGCCACCATGTTTGACTGTTGCTATGATGTTCTTTTTATGAAATGCTGGTTAGTTTTACACCAGATGTAATATGATGCATGCCTTCTAAAAAGTTCAACTTTTGTCTCCTCAGTCCATGGAATATTTTCCCAGAAGTCCTGGGGATTGTCAAGACTTTTTTTTTTTTTTTTTTTTTTGGCAAATATGAGACGGGCCTTTGTGGGTTTGTCTGTTGTTGGGTTTTTTTTGTCAGCAGTGGTTTTCACCTTGGCACTGTCCCATGGATGCTATTTTTACACAGTCTCTTTCTTACTGTTGAATCATGGACCAGCATCCAAACTGAGGCAAGTGAGGCCTACAGTTCTTTAGATGTTGATGTGGGTTTTTGTTTCCCACTGGTTCTTGAATTTCTTCAGAACATGGCATGATGTGTTTGTTTTGGAGATCTTGGAACCAACTTCACTTTGTCAGACAGGTTCTATTTAAGTGATTTCTTGATTCAACAGGTCTTGCAGTAATCATGCCTGGGTGCAGCTAGTGAAACTGAACTCCGCTTTCCAAAAAATGTGGTTAATCACACTTAATTCATGATTTAACAAGGGAGCAATTACTTTTTCTACATAGGGCCAGGTAGGTTTGAATACATTTTTTCCCTTAAAAATGAAATTATCATTTAACAAGAGCATTCTGAGGCAAGTACAATATCCTCCGCCCCAGTTTTCTTTGAAGATCCCAATACTTACTGACGGAGACCAGTTTTCAACTTTTCAAAATAATTACTGGAGTAAAATACACAAAGTACACAACCCATAGTTGTAGGGCAGGATCCTGGGGTGAACCTGTGTACCAAGTTGGGTCACCCTACAGAGCTGTACACATTCCATAACAACAGGCATAATGATTGCTAGCCTTGACCTTTTGACCCCAAACCCGTAGTAAGAGGTCAGGATCCCAAGGTGAACCTGTGTACCGGGTTAGGTGACGCTAGCTTTCTTTGTTGTTGCGATATAGTTTATAAGCCATTTTGATGTTGAACTTTGACCTTGCGATCCCCAAACCATTGTCACACTTCAGGGTCACAGGGTGAACCTGTGTAAAGTTTGGTGACCCTAGTTTTACTCTTACAGTAATAGGGCATAGGGACTGCTAACCTTGACCTTTTGACCCCAAAGCCATAGTCAGAGGTGAGGATCTTAAGATAAACATGTGTACCAGGTTTGGTGGTCCTACTGTAGCCCTGTCTATAATTATTTATAGACACAACAGTATTTATTGTGTAAATATAATCTTTGTAAAGGGTTTAGTTTATTTTAATTCAAAGTGTGAAATTGAAAATGGTTCTTTTATTTCTTTTCTTTTAAAAAAAACTTATTGTATTTTGCAATAATTTTCTAATGAGTTTGAGTGATACATCTGTACAAAAAGCTGTTAATAATTTATTTACAATGTAAGCTGGTATTTTGATTGACAAGTGCTTTGGAATGTAAGTTTTGGGGAACCAATCCGTTTCTGTCCAGAAGGCAGATGGGCGGCGCAATTAATAACAGTTACAAGTTTTGCGCCTTAAAAGACTGGAGTCTCAGGGAGATACAGCAGTTGGTCACAGAAGGCTGAAGGTGATTTTGTCTTTCTGTGTCATCGGGATAATGCAGAGTTACAACCTGATTAGAAAGGCTTGATTGCTGTCAGCCAGGTAAATTCTTTTAATTGCTAATGAGTCATTAATTTCATTTTATAACAAAATGGCAATAGGAAATATTACATTTGTCATTTTATTTTTTTCTTGTCAGTTTGTAATGTTAGCAGACTGTGTTAACATTGAAATATTTAAAGTGAGCTTAGTTCAAATAGAAATGGACTCTAGCTATCATTCAGTAAGTTATTAGCTGACTGGAGAAGCAAATGTATTTCATTTTTTCAGAAAGGAAGGGAGATAAAAGAGACCGATCTGGACCCCGACTGGACCGTTTGTTTTTTTGTTTTTTTTAAGAAGACAGACTTCACTGCTTGTCTAGGGCCCCTAGATCCCCATCTGTTTTTCCCAGCAACAGCTCTGTCATCACCCACTGCTCTTCTCCACACCAATGGCTGAGTCCAGCGGTTTGACTCTCCAACGACGGGCTCCTTGCCCATCAACAGCTGTACTCCACCAACGGTCATTCTCAACATCAGCGTTTTTCCCAACCAACGGTTCTCCTCAGCTAACATTCCAGGTGATGTTTTTCCCTGCCGATTCTTCTGTTTTTGACCTTCAGTGAAACCCTCAATAAAATTGAGTAGCTACTCCAACATTTCCGTTTGAAGACTATCAAACCTGCAACGGTGGGAGGAATTTTTTTAAAATTTATTTTAATATTTGAGACTTTTAGGAAAACAGGGCTGATGTGTGTAATTGATGTGTCTGAATGAGTGATTCCAGTTTAAGACTGCTGTAAATATCTTTTAAATGTTGAAATCTACACTAAATCAGTTGAACTGACTTTAAAATTGCTGTTTTTGTGTCTGTTTTAAGTCATTTTGTTTTAAGTAATTCCATATAAGTTAGTTAAATTGTGTTTTGCTGTAAATTACTTTTTATTTTTTAATCTTATTAGGAAAACATCTTCATTGATTTATTTCTCAGTAAGTGGAGGCACCGAAAATAAAGTCTAAATTTAAAGAACCCAGGTTCCCACCCACAGTACTACAACTTTAATACAGGTTTATTACCTTTTAATTAAATAGCTATATGGGTTAGGTGCTACACTAGCTTTAATCATTTTATAGTAATAGTAAATTTACCATTTACCATAGTGCAAATGGAATGTTAACTTTGAACTTTTGACCCCCAACCCATAGACAGGTCAGGGTGTAAGCTGTCCAAGACATGTTTTACATACAACTACTGTATCGATTTGAAGAGCCTACGTCATTTCTTTCAGTAGTTATTGCCTTTACAATATTTAGGGAAAATATGATCTCTGACCTTGTCCTCAGGGTCATCTGATCAGAGTCAAATTGTAATATGCACATCATCAGTGTCTATCAAACCCTGGTATCAAGTTTCAAAACATCTGGAACAAAACTGTACGGAGAGTTGATTTCACAAGATAGTTACTGTCTATTAACTGAGGTGAAATAATAAGTCAGGGGCTATAACTCCTGTAAAAATTATCTGATTGGAGCCAAATTGCAATAGGGGCGTCATCAGTGTATATCAAACTCTGGTACCAAGTTTTAAAACGATTGGAATAAAACTGTAGGGAGCGCTGATTTCACAAAAGTGGAACAGAAGTGGACAGAAGGACAGACAGATGGACGGACTGCCTGCCCCACAACAGACCTCTTTTGGTCTTTGACCAGTGGGGGATAAAAACTGCATTTTGTATTTCCTCGTGTTATCTTTGTCAGACAGTAAATTTTTTTTGAGGATCTGAAATCAGGAAGGGGCAAATACTTTTTCACAGCATGGTATCAAATGACTGCAGCCTCTCACTTTTCTGAGGGATTTTAGCTTCTTTCAGCTAATTGTCTTTGATGTACACTTAGCACTGGAAGCAAAAACAGTCAATTTGTCACCTTAAAATGGCATCATCATCAAGATTATGGGAGACCACGATGTAAACAGGCAATAAGGGGAATTACATAAGCTTTCTTGTATTTGGAAAAAAAAAGTCAACACGCCACTAAGAGGACACTTCATCCTTTTTAGAATGTCTAACTTTTACTGGGTAACCTATAGCTTGGATCATCTGTATCTTGACTAACAAAAATGTTAAATGTTAAAATTGTTAATGTCAGACAGCAATTGCAAAATACTGTTACATTACTGCATTAAAATTTTTTCATAAAACATGTCATGGTGGTTTCAACACTTCTGAGCACACACAGAAGATGAGGTCTGAGCCACTAGCACACCAAAATGAACAAGTCTAACAACGCTCCACGGATTCTTTCCAAAGACAGCAGATCCAAGTTTGATCCCTGCCACACAAGCTCGCATTTCTTTGTTTTGTAGGGGGACAAAATTCACAATAGTTATAAGGTTTCTTTATGCCTGAACTTGCTAATAAAATTCATGGTGCACCTTTTCTTCTAACACTACTGTGTCTGTTCAGTCTGCACAGCCTTTCAACAGCAATGTATAAGCTTAATATGAAGTAAGACTTCCCATTTTGAATTCCCACTGGTAAATATAGAGATGTTTGTGAAATGCTAAAATGTTAGCTAAGGCTAGTTATCTTGGTTAATAAACAGAAGCAGATAAAATGGTTCTAAGAAATATCTAATAAAATACAAATACAAATTTATCTGAGGGGCACGGTGTCTCAGATAATTCAACAAAAAAATGTTCTAAAAGACACAAACACCAGAAACAGTGAAGAGGCCCCGTTCAACTGGCAAAGGTGAAGGTTAGCAGACAGTAGCTGGCTACAACTGCTTGTTCCGTCACACGTTAGCCAAACTTACAAAAAACTGTAAACCTTACCAAAACAGGATGAATTATTGAAAACAAATCTTTCATAATAATAATAATCTTTTAGACATATCGCGTTTTTTGTAGCAAAGTGTCATCAAAATTTAAAACAAAAAAGCTTGAAATAGCTCACTTTATACTATGTGTTAAAGCTTAAAAAAAGAACATTTAACTGAATTATTAAAAGCACTTTTTGAAAACACTCAAACCATTATTAGTTGCCCTGGTAGATCTGCAGTTTTTGGCCCTTTAGCATCATTTTTCAGTCTTAGAGACCGAATCTTGAGATATACAGTATGTACAAGCATACATGAGAGTTCAATATAAAGGTGCCATTCACTGCACTTTTCCCACATTTTGACAGCTCCTATGGGTCTTAAGGAAATGTTTGTGACATACTGGGTCAAAATGCATTTAAATATTTAATTATTGCTGCATCACTGTAAATCATCTTTTGCACCCTTTCTCAGAATGGCTTGTTTCAGTGTATGTCTCTTTAAATTTCAAAGAGCCATGTTTAACTCCACCCTCCCTCTTACATCACTATCGCTAATCTTAGCTGGCTAGCTCCTAGGTTGGGTAGTGAGCCTGAGCCATCCAATGTAAATTTGTCTCAAAGAATAAATAAAATAATACAGCACTATTGGACAGAGGTGTGTGGTTTCAGTAGTTGATAGGATATGACCAGCCCCTGGAGTACAATAAGCACAAACAACTGTTAATGAGTGACTAAACTGCTAGCTTCAGCTACTCACCTTGGGCAGATGTGGACCTGGTGGCCTGTTTGTCAGCATCTTCCCGCAGGGGTGAGCGCTTACGCGGTTAGACTGATCAACGCCAACTGCCTAAACAAGCTAATGCTAACAGATCTATGTAGCATCATGGCAAAAATATAATAAAATAAGCAACTGATGTGAGACATTATCGACTGTGGATTAGGAAATTAGGTGGAAACAGGGATGTCTATTAGGGTGACTGAAATCTCAAGAAAATAACAATATAAACTACTAAGCTAACTCCCTAGCTCTGAAACTCATACATTGGCTGGGCTCCCTGCTCATTTACATTTGCAGACAGACAGCTATGCTGGTCAATTATAGAGTAGCAGCACATATCAAGACTGAGTTTACCTTTTCTGGATGTAGAGAAAAAAAACCTGAAAGAGTTAAATTGGCCCATCGGACAAAGAAACGATATAAAGGCATTGTGTTTTTAAAAAGATGTGAGCATTTGATGTTTGTTTGATAATCATGTGACCAATAGAAGTGTTCTCAGGATTTATGCTTATTGAGTGCTAAACACTGGCCATGTTTACATGTGCACTAACAAACAGTTGTAATCAGTTTTCTGTAGTTGTCTGAGTATTCAAGTCGTCATGTAAAGGGAATAATCAGATAAAGGTCATTATCAGGTTATGAAAAATCACATTACTGACCAATAATCCATTTATTCAGTCCATGTACACACATCAAATAGGATTATTACTCTTATCATTCCCAGTTATTGGATTATTGCGACCATGTAACTGGGGGTCATTGCTTTGAGATTCCAACTAATCAAACAGAAACACGAGCAGATAATCTTTCACAACTCTTTCTTTAGACATCGTTTTACATTTCTATTTACACTAGAAAAAAAATACATCGTAACTTGAAACTTGACAAAATTCTGTTAAAGTCATTTGAGTAATAATGGCTAGGATTAAAATGAACCTCAGATCTCAGACTGTTGGCCTGTGGCCATGAAACGGGAAATGAAACTCTGGGAAATACCTCGCTCTCCAACCTTTCCTTTAATAAACAAATTAACACCAGAGCTCCTCAGCAGTCGATTTTTATGCTGAAATGCAATTAGGTAACTTTTCTTAGCTCCCCTATGGTGAAAAATGACTCCCTAGTCATCAGAACATTTCGGACAACCTTTCCATTAGTGGGCTCCCATTACTTCATGAAATAAACTTTCCAGGCAGTTTATACTGTACAGCTGAGATCACATCCTTTGGCATGCTTTTCCACCAGAAAAAAAAACCAACTTTAAGACAATGAAATACAATACAGGCTGTGAGAAATACATTTGGTCTTTCAGAAACAAAATCACCACCTAGAATACACTATGAAAGAAGCACAGAGATAAATGGAAAATAAGGTAAATACGATGATAAAATGCTCCACCGTTTTACACAACAGGACTTCAAAAACCTGCATGGGAAATTTTCTAGGAAGAAAATTAACAAGAAAAATACTTGTACATACACTATTGCGTTATTCTGCTCAATGACCTTTTCTGGGAAATCTTCAGTCTGAAGGACAGACGGCAACTCAGGTTGTGTGATAAGTTGTTAGAGTAACTGTGTGACATTTTAAAACTTAATCCATCTCTCCAGGAAAAAGGCACCTAAAGCTGTGTGCCATTCAGCCCTCGGACAGGTATTGAATCCTGCCAGATTTGTGTGTTTATGTCGGAATCTCAGTGGGTCACTGTGAGATAGGCGGGACCGGTCTACAGAAGTAGATTGTGGGACAGAAACCATGGTTAAGCAGTGGCAACAATTCATGGGGGAAAAAAAAGAATGATCATCACTTGTTTAATGAGGTGATAGTGTCAAGTATGGAACACAGTTGTGTTACTACTCTGACTAATATAAAAATCATTAACCCAAAAAAACAGCAAAGAATTGCTCATGCCATGACAAAATATGTTAGTTTCAAATAGTGCAATATCCTACTAGAGAGCCACAGGAGTGTGCAACCTCTGCTAAGGAGCTAATTTTCTCCCTCATTTTTAATTTCTTGCAACTTGCCTGTTTGACATGTGCTGTGAACACCCCGGAACAAACGCAATAGCGAAAACATAACCTCCTTGGGTGTGGGGAACAAAAGCTGAGGCAGAACTCAGAAAAATTCAAGTTTCTTTCTAAATAAATAGCAGCTCGTCTCAGACACCGATGCCGTCATCCAACAACTTTCACGTATTAGTTGGAGAACTTGTTGGCACTTCTGCTGCAGCACTGTGATGTTAAGTAAGAGTGCTCAGTCTGCTATAATATTTACCTCTGCAAAAGAGGTTACAGTACAAACAATGCTTTATAGGGGTTTATGGAAAGAAATGCACAGAATGAATAAAAAATAGCTTCCATCCTACAATTATTCTTTTTTTTTCATTTTTGATGAAAACTGCATTCATTCATTCATTCATTCATCTTCTTCTGCTTAATCCTTTTCAGGTCACAGGGTGGGCTGGAGCTATCCCAGCATCTTTGGGCGAGAGGCAAGGGTACACCCTGGACAGATCGCCAGTCCATTGCAGGGCCAACACAGATAGACAGACAACCATTCACTCTCACAGTCATACCTAAGGACAATTTAGAATAAGATAAGATAAGATAAGATAAGCCTTTATTAGTCCCACAACGGGGAAATTCCAGGATTGCAACAGCACAGGGATAGCAACACTCAGAGCAACAATCAGAAGGCAAGAAAAACAAAAAAAATAACAACAAAAAAAAACAGCAAGCAAAGCAGCTAATATACATATGTACATATTACTATAAAATATATATATACACACACACACACAGACACAGACACACAGTGCAGAGCATTGTAGCTGATGGAATAATATATGATATATGAACGACACAGTGCAGAAGCATTGTAGCTAGATGGAATAAATATGTAAATATATAAACACCACAGTACGGAGCATTGCAGCTAGGTGGAATAAATAGCAAGTATATATACACACACAGTGCGGAGCAATGTTAGCTAGATGGAATAATATGTAGATATATAAAAACACAGTGCGGAGCAGTGTGCTAGATGGAATAAATATATAGATATATAAATTATAAACACGTAGCCCATGTGCAGAGCATTGTAGCTAGTGAGAATAAATTATATTAGATATATAAATATAAACACACCCAGTGCAGAGAGGCATTGTAGCTAGATGGAAGAAATATGTAAATATATAAACACACACAGTGCAGAGCATTGTTGCTAGGTGGGATGAACAGCCGCTATACCGTCTATTTAGTTATCCTACATGGTATGATTATGTGCCCTTACATATTCTCACCCTCCATAGCGACCGGTATGTTCCTAGTTGTATGCGGTAGAGGACCATTGTGTAAGTCTATTGGCATCATTTGCATTCAAAAAAAACCTATTAGTTTGTTACGTCTTTTTGCTATCTCTGCGAGCAGCCCTGCTTAGGTTGTACAGTCCTGACAGCCGTTGGTAGGAAGGACCTACGAAACCTCTCGGTTGTGCACCTGGGATGATGTAGTCTGCTGCTAAATGAGCTCCTCAGTGCATCCAGTATGTCCTGCATAGGGAGGAACTCGGACTCCAGCAGAGATGACAGTTTAGCCACCGTCCTTCTCTCTCCTATCTCCTCCATCGGAATCAAGGCGTTGCCCCAGGACAGAGCTAGCTTTCTTAATCAGTTTGTTCAGTCTCTTCCTATCGGCTGCAATAATGCCACTGCCCCAGCAGACCACTCCAAAAGTGATGGCTGATGCCACCACCCGTGTCATAGAATGACTTCAGCAGCGCCCCTTGTACACCAAAAGACCTGAGTCTCCTCAGCAGGAACAGCTGCGCTGTCCCTTCTTGTAGAGTGCGTCAGTATTGTGTGACCAGTCTAGTTTATTGTTCAGATGAATACCCAGGTACTTGTAGGATGTCACCATCTCGATGTCTGTTCCCTGTATATTTACTGGTGCTGTGAGGGGCTGCCCATGCCTGCGGCAGTCCACCACCAGCTCCTTAGTTTTCCTCGCGTTGCTCTGGAGCAGTTCCGATGGCACCAGTCCACAAGTCCTGGATAAGCCCTCTGTACTCAGCTTCATCTCCGCTGGAGATGAGACCAACGATCGCAGAGTCATCAGAGAACTTCTGTAGATGGCAATGTGTTGTGTTTGTGAGAAGTCCGCAGTATAAAGAGTGAACGAGGAAGGGAGCCAGCACCGTTCCCTGGGGGGGGGCCCCCGTGCTACTGATGATCGTGTCGGAAACAACAGTCCCGGGTTCTCACAAACTGAGGCCGGTCGTGAGGTAGTCCAGGATCCATGATGGACAGGTGCTGGTCCACCCCTGCCGCGCAGCAGCTTGTCCTTCAGGATCATCGGTTGGATGGTGTTGAAAGCACTGGAGAAGTCAAAGAACATGATCCTCACCATATTCCCGGCTTCTCCAGGTGGGACAGAGAACGTGAAGGAGGAAGATCACCGCATCCTCCTCCCCAATGCCATGCTGGTAGGCGAACTGGAGTGGATCCATCGCTGGTTCCACCAGGGGGGCGGAGATGAGCAAGGAGCAGTCTCTCCAGGGTCTTCATCAAGTGGGACGTCAAGGCCACCGGTCTGAAGCTGTTCAGGTCTTTGGGTGGGAAGTTTTTGGTACAGGTACCACACAAGATGTTTTCCACAGCTGTGTACCCTCCCCAGTTTCAGGCTCATGTTGAAGATATACGTCACAATCCCACACAGCTGGTCTGCACAGGACTTGAGGAGCTTTGCGCTGATGCCGTCCGGTCCCGACGCCTTCTCGCCTTGATCTTCCTCAGCTCCGTCCTCACCTGGGTCTTGGTCAGGGTCAGGATGGGGGGCTGTGTGTTGGGAGTGGGGGGGGTGTCGGTGGAGTGGGGAGTGGGTAGCAGGACTTGATTTCTTAGAGGCAGCAGTGGTTGTTGTGCAGACAGGGGGGAGGGCGGTTGGTCAAATCTATTGAAAAACAGATTCAGGTTGTTCGCCCACTCCCTGCCCCCCGTGGCCTGGGGGGAGGTATTCTGGAGCCCCGAGATGGTTTTGAGGTTTCTCCAGACCCCGCTGATGTCGCTCTGTTGCAGCTTGTCCTCCATCTTCTTCCTGAAGCTGTCCTTGCCTTCTCTGATCTTTCTCCTCAGCTCCCTCTGTACGGACTTCAGCATCTCCCTGTTCCCCGACCTGAAGATCCTCTTCTTCTCTCTCAGAAGTGTTTTTATCTCAGGGTTGATCCAGGGTTTGTTGTTTGAGTGACGCCGTATGGTCTTGGTGGGAACGGATTTGTCCACACAGAAGCTGAGGTAGCCCGTGAAGGTGTGAATGAGGCCATCGATGTCCTCACCATGTGGATCGCAGAGCTGCTTCCAGGCAGTGGCTTCAAAACAGTCCTTTAGAGTGTCCCACTGTCTCCTCAGACCATAACTCCACAGTGTGCATGGCCGGAGGTTGTCTGTGCACTAGGGGTTTGTACACCGGTCGGAGATGAACCAAGTTGTGATCCGATCTCCCAAGTGGGGGGAGTTGTGATGAGGTGTACGCCTCCTTAGTGTTTGCGTAGAACAAATCCAGTGTTTTATTGTCTCTAGTGTGGCATGTGACATACTGGGTGAAAGTGGGCAGAATGGGAGACAGTGAAACGTGGTTGAAATCGCCTGAGATGAGGAGAAGAGCATCTGGGTGTTCTGTCTGCAGCCTGCTGGTTACTGAATGGATGACGTCACGCGCTGTCCCAGCGTTCGCCGTCGGATTTGCATAAACAACAATGCAGATCACGTGTGAGTGTTCTCTCGGGAGATATGTAGGGCCTCATGCTAACAGCTAGCAACTCAATGTCTTTGCTGCAGTGTCGTTGTTTAACAGTGATATGTCCCGGTCTGCACCAGTTGTTGTTAACATACATTATCACTCCACCGCCCCTAGCCTTGCCACTGTCTGGTGTTCGGTCAGCTCGTATCATGTGAAAACCCTCCAGCTCAATGTTAGCATCTGCTGCTAGTTCAGTTAGCCACGTCTCAGTAAACAAAAGGAGAGAGCACTCCCGGTACGTGCTATCATAACGGGAGATAGCCGCTAGCTCATCTAACTTTCCCAGTATCGACCGTACATTTCCCATGACAACAGATGGAAGGGAGGGTCTGTACCTTATATTTTTTGTCCTCCGCCTTACTCCAGCCCGGCAGCCGCGGCGTTTTCGCCTCAGTTCTCTCGGTATGTCGAGTTTTTCCAGTGGGACCGGGGTGGCGGTTAAATGCTAGCAGCTCTTCCCTGTTATATCGTATCCTGCTATAAACAGTGGGCTCCGTCCACCGGCTCAGGAGACATTGGGACGATCTGTGTGTCCGTGATATAAGTGGGGTGAGAAAAAAAAAAAAAAAGTGATCAAAAGAGAGAGGAAGGGAAAAAAAAACTCGGAATCGAGCCGCTGTTGCAAAAGGCAGCCGACTGGTGTGGCGCCGAGAGTATCGCCAGTTGATGGCCAATTAACCTAACTTACATGTTTTTGGCATGTGGGAGGGAAACCGGAGAAATCCCCAGAGTAAACCCACGCAGACACGGGGAGAACATGCAAACTCCACACAGATCACTGTTGGTCGGGGGCTGGGATCGAACCCAGGATCCCCCGGCCAAGGGTGAGTTGCTGTGCTGAAAACTGCAGTGCAATTTATTTTTGGTATCGAAGAATTTATTATGGAAACAGTAGTGCCTCTCAAAGATCCAGTAATTTCTCTCCTCTAAAAATTCCTGGATCCACACACTGAAAGCAAAGTAATAAATTGGTGAAAATCTCCTAAAATGGATTCAAAATCCATTCATAACTTTGAGTTATAAGAAACACACACACATAGCCAAAAACATCAATCTCTTTGGCAAAGGTTGAGCCAGTCCGTCAACAACAGAGTAGCTCATTCTGGCCTGATCATCCGACGGTGCTCAGCTCTCCTGACTGTTGATCTTGACCTTAAGCACAGCCTAGATACAGACCCAGATGATAACTGTGCATGAGTCTGCCGAACACTGGGGAAATTACTTAGGAGGAGTCAAAATTTTCATGAAATTATAAGGGCCCAGATCCTCCTGACCTTTGACCTTGAGCACAACTTGGATGCAGACCCACATGAGGATCATTGTGGGTGAGTTTGGCAAGGGATTCTGCAACCTGCGGCTCTGGAGTTACATGTGGCAGTGGCTCCTTAAGGTCTTGACAAAAACAAAAAAAAGGAAATCAGTAAAGAGGACACATATTTGTGAAGAAAAACATACTAGAAAAATACATTTTTAAGCAAAGCTGAAGATTTATGTCAAATATTCTCACAACAAATTTGTAAGAAATAGTCACAAAATTTCTGGGAAGAAAACACACATTTACTGGAAAAAACTGCATTAAAAATAATTCATTGTTACAAATTTATGTGAAAAGGGGCTGCATAATTCCTGAAAAAAGGTAACAGATTACAAGGGGAGAACAGATTTATGCCAGAAACGATACACATGTAGGAGAAAAAACCCACTGCAATCTTATGTAGAAAAACTTGCAATTTGCAAGGAAAAAACCCCCACAAACTTAAAAATCACAAATTTATGTAGAAAGAAGCTGCAATTTTACCTGAAGCAGTAATATATTTTTAAAGAAAAAACATGACAATTTTTTTAGAAAACCAGAAAATCTATGCAAAAATCTCACAAATTTTGAAAAAATACGTTTTTTTTTATGATGGTGTCAGGCCAGGTTGGACTGGTAACATTGCAGTTTTACCTTAGTTTTCAGGCTCAGATATTTTTGTGGCTCCATGCAGATTTTTCTGGTCAAAAATCTCTCAAAAGGCTCTTTGCGTAGTACAGGCTGCCGACCCCTGATCTAGGCAAATGCCTACGAGGAGTAGCAAGTCCCATGAAATATGGACAGACAGACAGACGCCACATCATTGCATGATTAGCTCCTTCTGGATAGATGGCTGATTAACCAATTAAAAAAATCTAGTACAGCTTTAATATTCGTTTATTCAGGAAAAAATGCCAATATCTGCTGTCAGTGACTGCCCAACTCTAAAGACTCATAATAGGAAAAAAAATCTTTTCCAATCAGTTTTTATACTTTCATTTGTATCAACCCACTAGTTGTCATACAATTCAAAAATAATAATCCTCCTAAAATAAAGACTTCTCCACCTTGAAAATGGGCGTTGCGGAACACTACATACAGAGACTGACTATGACAAAACATTTCCTCATCCTTTCAGTCTCCGTCAAGCCATTCTCCACGTCATGCCGATGCCTCCAGCTGTTTGGACGAGGAGAGACCCGTTGCCAAGGCGACCCACACCTTACAGCTCATCTTGTCTGGTCCTGTCAAAGCTGATGGAGGGAAATGAAGGAGACTGAGAAAGAAGCGAAAGAGGAGGGGGACGTGGGTAAGTGATTGGGGATAATGGTGAGCTCCACTAAGTGGATGTCCTGAGCCAGACGGCAAGCTCAGACTGGCACGGAGCGCTAACCAGAGTGATCTGAAATGAATCCCACCACATCAGCCAGCAGCTAACTCAGAACTGAGTGTCACCTTTCTGTCAGACACCCGTGGGCCAATTATAAATCCCAAACAAAAACAAGCCCAAACCTCTTGGAGATACATGTGTTAGGCCTTCAAAATAGGGGTTTTTGTCAACAGTAGTGACAACGCTGAGTTACGGCAGGGTGACACCTGGTATGACTGCAGTAAATTACGGTGCAGGTGCACTCACTCAGGTCCAAGCCAGTCATGCTGTGACTAAAAGTGACGCAGCCCCCGTCAGGAGAAGATATATGGCAGGAGGGGAATAAAGACAGGCCAGCAAGATTCTCTCACTCTCTGTGTTTGTTTCTGCTCTGTGTCCTGCTGCCAAGCAGCCGGCATATCAAAGAGACCATTTGGAGTACTCCGAAACTCTTAAAGTGAAATATAAAAGGTTTCTGAATAAAACTGCTTCCTTTGAAGTGTCTAAATCCATAGAGTGGGGTGGTATGAGAGAAAGAAAAAGGACATATTTATGTTGAAAAATCTGGTTCAAACTGAGTGAGTCATGAGGTCACGTTTGTCATGACATTGCCCCCTGCTGTTTAAAGCTTGTCACACATGATGTGTAACCACTGAGCAACAGTATTGTTTTAAACTAGAACAACCATAAATCCTTTCACCGCAAAATGAAAACATTTTTAACATGAATTGCCTTACTCACAGAATGGAGTAGCCAAAATATGAGTAAGTTTGATACTCTGTGATATCTCCTCACTACTTGTACACAAAGGACTGCTGGGTTCAACCACTGAAATGTAGGTGTAAAAGAACAACCATGGATTTCTCACACTGCAGTAGTGTGAGATCTGAAAGGTTACCGTCTTATCTACAAATGTAACCCTTCACTGAGTGTCTTTTTCATTTGAAACATTTATGCACTAGTGGAGATGTACAAATTGACATTTTCTTGGCCACAACTTTCCTTTGAGAGCTGTAATTGAGAGCATATGCAACTTCTTGTCCACAAAAACTTTTTGTCATTGTCTTGTAAATAACTGTTTTTCCTCCACATTTACACCTAATTATAATACTCCCAGTTACATCCAAAACCTCAAAATAAAGTGCCCTATATGTGGAAAAAAAAGTCATACCGTGCAGAACATGTCAGCATTACTCTGAAGACTCCTGAACAAACTGAGTCAGACTATTATGAAAATACACTATGTTGCCAAAAGTATTGGGACACCCCTCTAAATGAATGGGCAACAAAGGACAAAGTAAGGCCCATAAAGACAAGGATGAGCAATTTTGGCGTGCAGTAACCTGAGCACCAGACCCCAACACGACAGAACACCTTCAGGATGAAATAGAGCAGAGACTGCAAGCCAGGCCTTCTCGTCCAACATCAGTGCCTGGCAAATGCACTTGTGGAAGAATGGTCAAAAATTCCCATAAACACACTCCGAAACCTTGTGGAAAGCCACCCATTGCAACTATAACAGCTTCAACTCTTCAGGTAAGGCTTTCCACAAGGTTTCGGAGTGTGTTTATGGGAATTTTTGACCATTCTTTTGGAAATATAGTGCATTTAGCTACAGCAATCTATAATAATATAATAAACTACTGTAGCCACAGCTGCCCTGGGGCAGACTGATGGAAACATGGCTGCCAAGCCACGCCAACGGCCTCTCCATCCACTACCAAACATTTACACACATTCATACCCAGTGCCATGGACACTGGAGGCAAGGTGGGTAAAGTGTCTTGCCCAGGGACACAACAGCAGGATGGCTGGGGAGAGCGGGATTCAAACTGCCAACCCTCTGGTCATTGGACAACCTGCTCTACCTCCTGCCACCCCATAATGACTTCTATACTATATATTATGAGATACTACAATATCTTATGACTGATAAGCTGTCATCCATTGAATGGCGTTCAACAAATCTTCCAATGAATGGTAAATTTCTTCAAATAACACATTACTGCTCTACTGAAGTTAATCAAACCCAAGCTCTAAGTTATTATTTTTTTTATTCAATTCAATTTCAGTTTTCAAATAAATAGCCATATTGGTCAATTGCCTTCACATAGTACTTATTACTTGCTTAGAAAATATGTACAGTATGCAAGTTGACAAGTCTCAAGGATGAGCAGGATGCAGTATATTCTAATTAGATAACAGATTTGCTGAACAGCCAGTGATCGTTCACAACTGGTAAGTTTAAAACCAGCAGATTCAGCTGCCAGTCAATTGGTGCAGTTGGTGGTGTCTTCAATTAAAACTGCTTAGGATCTCTTTACATAGCATGGAGATCACTGGGTGACCATGGAGAGATCAAAAATTGGCCCGATCGCTCAACAATCTCCTAAAGCCTCAAAAAAACTGTTTCTGTGTAAATATTTGAGATCCTTGTGTGTTTTGGACCAAGTCAAAACTTTGAGGAGACCATGGAAACCACTGAAGATCATTGAGAGATCTTGGTGCTCACTGAAAGGTCGTAGAGCAATCTGGCCATTTTTTCATTGCTCAACGATTTCCATTCCAGTGTAAAGGGGGAATTACAGACCATATAGACTGACAATCAGAATTCTGAATTTTTTATAGGTTAAAATTCCAATGAAAAATATTCAAAACATTTTTTTTTTTTTTTTTACACTGTGCTCAGCTATCACCTAAATCAGTTATTCCTGGTATGAACTCTGAAAAGACTACAACTATGACGACTATAACCTTAGTCCCAACAACCAATCACAGGGCAAAACTTTGCCCACCAACAACTAAGCACCCTGCAATTGGCTCTTGGGACTGAGGCCATAGACACCATAGTTGTAGTCCTTTCAGTGTTCCTACCAAGTTAAAACACAAGATTAAAATAATTTAAAAATATCAGATTTACCATTAAAAAGCAGTTGAAACTCAATGGAAAGCCTCCTTAAACAAAAAAAGTTTTCAGCTGCTTTTTAAAAGGGTCCAGAGAATCAGATAAACATAGCTGGAGTGGAAGTCTGCACTGTCCACCACTCTCCCTGTGTGCAAAGATGCATCTCCGTAGAAAATGAAGCCCCGAGAATAGTTTATTATATAAAAGAGATATCAATACTTTTACTTGGGGACATGATTTGAGGTTGAATAAGATGAAAGAATTTGAAGTATATGGGACCGTGATACTCGATTATCACAATATCATGGTTATCATTGAACCGTGAAAGGATCGAATCGTGACCCAAGAATCCCGATCTGAATCGAATCACGAGGTCCCTTGCAATTTCCATCCCTAATCTACACATGGTCCATCACTTTATTGCATCCCCAGAGTCACCTTATTGTGTTGTGAGTATTTGGAGTGCATTTCTGTGTTTGGATGTGTTTTGGATTTTTGCAGCGATTAATAATAATTAATAATATGATTAATAATAGTTAATGATACATTTATTTACTGTTGACCAACTGATCTATTTAAAGGCACCTTGATTTTCCCATAATCATAACCTGAAGAGCCTAAAAAAATAAATAAATTAAAAAAAATCACGCAACGATCAGATATGACCAAATTAAATCTTAATTTAAAAAAAAAAAAATCCTGTAAGCCAAAAAGAGGCTGTGCACCTTGATGTGCTGTCAGCCTCCGTCTTCCTTTTGTCTCTCCCCATACACAGAGACACACTAATCTCCTTACAAAATAAAGTCAACCCTGACCCTGTCCAAGGAGAATGTCTGCTGCCTCATTCACAACTCTGCACAGCACACAAATCCGTACAACAGGAGGGGCGCTCCGTCATGTGAGAGGGAGCCAGAAATACTCAAGTGATTCTGTCAGTAATGTGGGGAGCAGGCAGCAAAGAGTTCAGGTTAAACACTTTGCCTCTCTCTTCTCCCCGCTATTATTCTCAGTTGCCATGGAGAACAACTATATATAACCACGTCTGTCGCTAGAGAGCTGCCTGAATTTCTCCCCGTCATCTTCCCGCTCCATTGTTTCCACGGCGAGGACAGCAGGAGGCAACATCTCGATTCAGTGGGAAAATTCGTCTAATGCGCAGCTCCAGTGGTAGGAGGGAGACGTCAGGGCAGAGCAGACAAACCCAAACAACCCAGAGCGACCAGCAGACCAGACACTATGGCGGTTTCCCTTGCTCTTCTGGCCAGACTCCCATTTTCAGAAACCGGTGGCTTCAAAGGAATAATTGATTTCACAGTCTGGTGACCAGACACAGAGCCCCAAGACTCACACCCCACTTTTATCACCTAAAAGAAGACACCAGGCTTTGCTACTCTGCTTCACCTTTCACAGTGGTGCAACACAAGAGAGACGAAACTAAATCCTACAAAGTTCCAAAGGGCAGAGAAATAGAGTTATAGGGACAAAGCCAGTAATTTCTAGTTTTTGTTACTGCCAGAAAAACAGTACTTTGAGGATTTTAGGACACTTAATGCAGCAAACCATACTGTCTGGGATTGTTTGAGATTCTTGACCCATGGAAATGATCCATCAGCTGTCTATTAATGCCTACAGTTAGGCCCAGAAATATTTGGACAGTGACACAATCTTCATGATTTGGGCTTTGCATGCCACCACATTGGATTTGAAATGAAACAACTACAACGGAATTGAAGTGCAGACTTTTAAGGTTTAATTCAAGGGGTTGAACAAAAATATATGATTAAACATGTAGGAACTGTAGCTATTTTTATACAAATGCTCCTCATTTCAGGGGCTCAAAAGTAATTGGACAAATAAACATAACCCTAAGTAAAATGTTACTTTTCAATATTTTGTTGAGAATCCTTTGCAGGCAATGACTGCCTGAAGTCTGGAACCCATGGACATCAGCAAACGCTGGGTTTCCTCCTTTGTGATGCTTTGCCAGGCCTTTACTGCAGCTGTTTTCAGTTGTTGCTTGTTTGTGGGTCTTTCTGCCTTAAGTTTTGTCTTGAGCAAGTGAAATGCATGCTCGATTGGGTTGAGATCTGGTGATTGACTCGGCCATTGCAGAATATTCCACTTCGTTGCTTTAAAAAACTCCTGGGTTGCTTTTGCAGTATGTTTTGGATCATTGGTGAAGCGTCGTCCAATCAACTTTGCTGCATTTGGCTGAATCTGAGCAGAAAGTATATCCCTATACACTTCAGAATTCATCCGGCTGCTTCTGTCTTTTGTCACATCATCAATAAACACAAGTGACCCAGTGCCATTGGAAGCCATGCATGCCCATGCCATCACACTGCCTCCACCATGTTTTACAGAAGATGTAGTGCTTTGGATCATGAGCTGTTCCAATTCTTCTCCAAACTTTCTTCTTCCATCATTCTGGTACAGGTTGATCTTAGTCTCATCTGTCCAAAGAATGCTGTTCCAGAACTGGGCTGGCTTCTTCAGGTGTTTTTTGGCAAAGTCAATTCTGGCCTTTCTATTTTTGAGGCTGATTACTGGTTTGCACCTTGTGGTGAATCCTTTGTATTTACTCTCATGAAGTCTTCTCTTTATGGTAGACTTAGATACTGATACACCTACTTCCTGGAGAGTGTTCTTCACTTGAGTGGATGTTGTGAAGGGGTTGTTCTTCACCATGGAAAGGATTCTGTGATCATCCACCACTGTTGTCTTCCGTGGACGTTCAGGCCTTTTTGAGTTCCCAAGCTCACCAGTGCACTCTTTTTTTCTCAGAATGTACCAAACTGTTGATTTGGCCACTCCTAACATTTCTGCTATCTCTCTGATGCATTTCTTCTTTTTTTTTCAGCCTCAGGATGGTCTGTTTCACCTCCATTGAGAGCTCCTTTGACCGCATGTTGTGTGTTCACAGCAACAGCTTCCAAATGCAAACGCCACACCTGGAATCAACTCCAGACCTTTTAACTGCTTAATTGATGACAGGTTAACGAGGGAAGAGCCCATGCAGCCTTGTTAATTTTTTTTGCAGCCTTCTGAGTCAATTGTCCAATTACTTTTGGTCCCTTGAAAAAGAGGCGGCTACGTATTAAAGAGCTGTAATTCCTAAACCCTTGCTCCAATTTGGATGTGAATACTCTCAAATTACAGCTGAGAGTCTGCACTTTAAGCCCATATTGATTATATAATTGTATCCTGAATATGTTTTCGTAAACAGCTAAAATAACAAAACTTGTGTCACTGTCCAAATATTTTTGGGCCTAACTGTATATTATATATAACACTGCAGGAAAATGACCAATTGCCACAGAAAATATGGCTACAGTTTCACACCTAGTATCTTTCCTAGCACCAAATAAATTGATGACTAAAAATCCACTTGGAGTCTACAGGTGGATGTTCGAGTGGTGAAGGGGTTGAAACGATATGGGGCAACAATGTTAACGACAGCTAAAACAGGCATGTCATAGGAAATCTTGCTGGGGTGCAGAGTTATGCCGATACCTCTGATCCTAACAAAAATGTTAGTATTGGTATTGGCAGGTATACCAGTGTGTGCAAAGATCCAATACCATACCCAGCTACTTCCTTTGTTTGCTACTAGCTCACAGACTGTATAGAAATGTGTATGATTGTATAAACGATTGTATAAAAGTAAACCTCTACTCCTTGGACTTAGGGCACTACCATCTTGACTTTTTGGAGCCAGGGTGTGCAGTAGCGATCGTGAAGAGGAGTCCAATGTTAACATCCAGCTCAAACGAAAAACAATTTCATATATTCAGCCACCCATAGTGATAAAAAAAAAAAGCACTTGATCAAGCATCAGCGTGATAAGAACTATCTGCAAGGACAAAAACCATCTTAGGGAAAAATGTATTCAAGGTTTGGTTTTTGTTTTTATTTTCGCTAAATGCCACACAAAATAATGAGCTTATCGTCTTACTGCAACCAGCCACCAGAGGGCAATCAAGATGTACAGGGCTTCACTTTTGGAAAGTGCTACATCGTCCATATGTATAAAAAATCCATGCTAGTAGATGCATATTAGCACTGTTCACTATTTTAAGATGTACAACACTTCTACATTTACTTTGTGATCTTTCCCATCCAATTATGAAGTGAAAGTTACAGCGTTCTGCATATTAGCGTAGCAGCACATGACCAAGACATTTTATTGAAGTATGAAAATGGGAGTATTCTGCAGGGCATCAATCCAGATAAGAGTTACCCTTCTTGGTGAAAAATATTTCCTGCTAATTTTATAGGTCTTACCTTAGAAGCCCTCCGGCGGTCAGGACAGTCTGGGTGCTGGCATGCCACATAGTCCTCCTCTTGGACGGGCTTGTCATCTGAAACAGAAAATGCAGATCAGCCTGATACCCCATCTTTATCACTAGAACCGTAAATTGCTGCACAGCAATTAACACACCTTTCTTGGTAAGGTCGTACAAATCATATTTCAGACACGTAGATTAAAGGGACTGCCTCTGTTTATATTGAGGACAGAGAAGGGAAAATAAAAGAGGACAAGAAAGACCAAAAACAGTCTAATAAAATGGAAACTTTGGTTAAAGAGATTTTTTTTTTCAGCAGAGGGAAGAGGGTGGGGTGTATTTTTGGGAGAAGATCAGAGAGAAGCAAATGACTACAAAACAGGGACAAAATGGAGCAAATGAGAGGAAGCCCAGTTCTGGTTTTTGTACGAGCGTGCACTCATCGAGGGCAAGCTCTCTGCACTGCAATGTACAATAACAAATCACCAACGTCAAATAAACCTCTAAAATCTGCTTACTAGCAGACAGACATTGCATTGAGGGAATGATAAAAGGCCGTGTTTACATCTACGTCTTCCACGAGTACACACACGATAAAAGATATCATAACAAGGGACCAGGAGTGCACTACTGTTTATCAGTTGGCCTAATGAGAAAAACAGAGAATGCATGTGCAGAAAGGAGAAAGTAGGAGTGAAGGAGGAAGCAGTACAGTTGTCTGTTGGGGAAATTTTAAGCATGACGTGACAGTAATAAAGCAGTTTCCAGTAAGCTCGCATAACCTGTTCAGTGGCATAAAAAATCATCATTAAAACATCAGGGAAAGTGTGTGTGTGTGTGTGTGTGTGTGTGTGTGTGTGTGTGTGTGTGTGTGTGTGTGTGTGTGTGTGAGTGTGAGTGTGAGTGAGAGAGAGAGAGAGAGAGAGAGGGGGGGGGGGGGAGGCAAAGTCATTCAGAGGCTTGACAATAATTTCTCAACATGAAAGATATTGTACGGTAAAAGAGCTGACGGCCCCGCTCCGTGCAGGCTATGAAAACAAGTCACCTTGAGTCATCCACTTGGCTCTGAAACTACACTCGTGGGTTAAGGGTGCTCAGAGGAAAGAGGGAAAAACACTGTAATTGGTGCATACCACAAAGCCAGCAGCTTCCCCACTGACAAGAGAGGGGGTCAACCTGTCTGCAGTTAATTTGCTGAAAAGGGAACCAAAAGTCAAGAGCTGTGCTAGCAATTGAGGACAAAACACTAATCCTAAACTGTTAACATTCACCATCTTGCTCTGGCATAGCAAGATGCAATCTAATGATGCAAGATGCAATCTAATCTAGAAATCTGGATTTCTTAACCAACAGGACGCAGAGAGTAAGGGTCAATGGTACACTGTCTGACCTAAAGTGCTCTTCTACTGGCTCTCCTCAGGGGTGTGTGTTGTCACCACTACTCTTCATCCTGTACACAAACATGTGTCGGAGCAGACATGACAACAGACACATTATAAAGTATGCTGATGACTCAATTATTGTCAGTCTCCTCCAGGATGGTGAGAGTGGCCACGGCCCAGTAGTTGATGATTTTGTTCACTGGTGTGAGGATTCCTACCTGCAGCTGAATACGACAAAAACTAAAGACATGATTATTGACTTTAGGAGGAAAAATCCCAGGCAAAAAGTCACCGTACTAAAAGGCCAGACCACCGAATGTGTACAATCCTACAAATATCTTGGGACGATTATTGATAGTAATTTAAACTTTGAAGAGAACTGTGAAAGGGTGTGCAAAAAGGGTCAGCAACATTTGCATTGCTTGAGAAAACCTGCACGCTTCCAAATTGAACGAACCATAATGACAATGTTTTATTGGGCTTTTATTGAATCTGTTTTATCCTTTTCTTTAGTGTCATGGTCAGATAAAACTGAAACAGAGGAAATCCTTGGATCAGGTAGTTAGATGGTCCAGTCATTTGCTTGGTGAGCCACAGCTGAGCCTGACATCCCTGTACACCAGACAAGTACACAGGATGGCTACCTCCATTTTAAATGATGACTCCCACCCTTTGCACTGCAACTTTCAGCTTCTTCCCTCAAGACGGAGGTTTGCTGTCCCAAAAAGTAGAACCCAGCGCTACAAAAACAGCTTTGTTTCTGCTGCTGTCAAAGAGTTGAACAAGCTGTAACAATATATTGCACATAATTTAGGTACCCATTTATTAACTCCATTTTATATTTACTTATTTTTGTAGGATGTTACTTGACTTCTAAATATTTTATTGGGTTTTAGACCTTTGAGTTTTTAACCTCTTTGACTAGTTTTTAACTTTTAATATGACCCTTCTCTCTTACCTCTGGTTTTTCTCCCATCTCTGTCTTTTTATACTCTGATTGATAGAGCCTTAAGTATTTTTATCATGTTTATAGTCAGCTTCATATGTGCCTGTGTTTGTGTCTATGTTGAATGTAATTTGTAGCTTGTAAATATGGATGTCAACAGACTGCAAAACAAATCTACCTACAGGTACAAATAAAGTAACCTGAACCTGAACCTACTTCCTTATCCTTTTTGCACTTCAGCAATGGCCCTCTACTTAAACCTGGAGTATGAGAGTATTGGGGCTCATTTTTTCCTACACTTTGGAGTAGTTGAAGTAAGGAGAGCAAATTGAGGCATACAAAATCTCCCTGGGTTTACTTAGAGTGAATGTTATAAGAGATGCACCAATTATCAAAGTTATATCGTTGATCCAGTATTTAAAATAGTTTATCCCCAACATGTTAATTATATGAGGGGTAGTAAATGCTCAATTCTTAGTTGACTATGAAGGGGGGGGGGGAGGCAATCATTTAGACATTGTGGCCCATCTTCACAGGAGTGATGAATGTCTGTACAAAATTTCAGGGCAATTTAATTAATTGATAAATTTCAGTCTGGAGCAAAAACAGTGAGCTCATTCAACCAAACAATGCCTTGGGAGTCCTAAAAAGCCTTTGCTGATCACCTTTCAACACTCCAACTGAGGAAAGCCTTCCACCATCTTCCGGGAAAAGAAAAAAAGAAGAAAAAGGTATCCCCTGCATCTCTGCTGTGCTGGGAGCAGGCCGAGACACGCTCTCAGCATTGACTGTGGCCTCTGCCAGCGGGCCTCAGGCTAATGGTTCCCCCCAGGTTTACAAGGAGCAGGCTGCAGAGGGAGCTTCCAGCTTTTATGGAGAGTTTCCCCAAAGAGGCAGAACCTTCTTTACCACAGCAAGATTTCACATCACTCCACTAAACAAATGTCACCTGCCCACACTGGTGCCGATGTCTGGTGTCTCTGCAGGGAATACGGTAAAATTAGTGGCTCATCTGAACATCTAAAGACAGGTCATGTTTAGCTAGCCACAACTAGAAAAGAAAAGGTAAACGTGTTTTACGTAAAATACTAATAAGAACTGACTAATTCCTTTCAGCTGAACATATTTGGTTGTCAGTTTGTAATGCATTCTTCATTTTATTCTTTCGGGCCCAGTCATGCCAAGCAGCCTAGCAGTAGAAAACAGTGTTTCCTCTGGTAACATTTCTGGGTGGCGGCCCGCCTCGCCAGAAAAAATTACCGCCACACTAATGAGGAGATATGAATTTAAAGTAGAACTGAACAGAACGGCATTGAACGGCACTGGGTGATAGTACATACAATTATAAAGATAATTTATCATTGGCACCCCCTCCACAAATCCCGGAATCTTGGAGAAAATCGCGATTTAGAATTTCCCGCCCTGAAAAATCAGACAAATCCGCCGAAGCGCAGCCGGAGTTCCGCGTGACGTCACGAGTGTGACCCAGTCCTCATGTTTACCATTGCGAGCACGTCGACACTGGTTGGTTTTGGTGCATTTTGTCGTGATAAGTCGACTACAAAACACTTCCAACACTGGGAAGATCTGTTCAGTGGCCAAGGAAAGCTGTCATGGCGACGAAAAGAAAAGAAAGGGGGAGGAAAAGCGACCGGGGAAGCGATGTGTTTCTAGATATACAGTAGATCCATCACTCGATATCGCGTTTAATGGGGACCAGAACCGACCGCGAAAAAGTGAAAAAACCGCGAAGTAGCGTCACCCCCCCCCCCCCCCCCCCAAGGGCGTCACAAGCACTATTTTGCACAAAAAGGCACAAAGAGAACAGCGAAAAGTGCCACTAAGCAACACGAGCGATAAAGAAGGCGCTCTGCAGGGAGAAAAGCTGGGTAAAAACGTCTCGGCCAATCAGCTTGCGAGGTGAAACGTCTCGGCCAACTCAGCTTGCGAGATTCCCGAGCGGTGAAGAGGTGGGCGGAGAGGAGTGGAGCGGTGGTCAGAGAGGTAGATTTTGAGCTGTGCGGGCTCTCCGTGTTGATACCTGATGTTCTAATGAGAAGGCAGGGAGACTACATTAGAACATCAGGTATCAACACGGAGAGCCCGCTCTCCCCCGGGCTCCCCAGGCCCGCTCGGGAATCTCGCAAGCTGATTGGCTGAGACGTTTTACCTCGCAAGCTGATTGGCCGAGACGTTTTATCTCACAAGCTGATTGGCCGAGACGTTTTACCCAGCTTCGCTCCCTGCCGAGCGCCTATACCCAGCGAAGGAAGACCGCATTAAACGCGATAAGTGAGGGATAACTGTAATAAGTTGGAAAAATGCTGATGGTTTTTTTCCCCCTTTCTTTTTTATTGTTAATTTTCCTTATCCTGACACCCCAAACATGCCAAAGTAAAGACTCACCATTCTGTATTCAATAAGCGACTCTCCTCCCCATCACTGCTGCGGTCTGAGTCGGTGCTGGGAATCCCCGAAAATTCTGGCTCTAATCTGTAACGGTTGCGATGCCTCCCTCGCTCTCTTCTGTTCACTTGACACTCCTGCATCCTCCTCTGTCTTGTCACCGATCCTGAATGCCTCTTCACTCTGAAAACTCTGGTGTTCTTGACTGCTGGAACTGCTATCATCTGCCATAGTTGTTTTGATAAGGGTCACACTCGTGACGTCACGCAGCGT
This sequence comes from Pholidichthys leucotaenia, assembly GCA_020510985.1. Taxonomy (NCBI): domain Eukaryota; kingdom Metazoa; phylum Chordata; class Actinopteri; order Cichliformes; family Pholidichthyidae; genus Pholidichthys; species Pholidichthys leucotaenia. The sequence goes on from CM035843.1 coordinate 261,522,146, forward strand.
CGTCTGCACTACTTCCGGTTTGTTTGGCACTGCCAGCCAGAGGCAAAAGTTTATCGGCATATAGCTTGGCCATCGCACTGCCTAAAAATTTCTTTTATGTGTTGAAAAATACAATAGGTAATAAGGAATTAATCTGCTATTCTACTTTTTTGGCAAAAAGGTGAGTTCAGTTCTACTTTAAGAAAAATATATGAAGCAATGACTTTCCGCAAGCGCACACACGAACAACACGCATGGCCGTCATCTGCACGGTTAGAAGCGCCCTGCCCACTCAAGCTTTCCTGTCAGGGAGAGTGTCTCGCTAGCATGACTGTCTGCGAGAAACATGAGTTTAATAAGTACTTTAAACGCGGAAAAAAAAATCAGAAGAGGTATGTAAGCACTGGAGGGCTTTTATCATGGTTTTAAACCGCTGGAAACGGAGCAATAATGGAAGAGTTGCTCACTAAGAGACGTAGTTAGAATTCATATGCAGCTGGCTTCATATGAAGGGAAAGGCAAGGGGGACTGATGAATTGCGGAGGATATATTTCACCAGCCACTACAATATTAAGTATGTTCCCTATTATGTACCTGGCAAGTTAAGATGACCGAAATTCATGAAGTCAGTGACTTTAATCTGTCAGCAGCCTTCAGACAAACTAAACGTGGTTTTTCTTGCTGTCTGGTTAGTGAGATTTCTAAAAACTATAAATACATAGAAATATTATAACAGAAATAACTGCATATTTGGGTCATTTAAGTTAATTTATTTCTTTAAATATAATTTTAATCATTATATTTCTTTGAATTCAGAGTTTAAAAGTTATGTTCTGGCTCTACAAAATTATGGTCAAAGTTTAAATTGTATTGAGGAAAAAAGCAAAAAAAATTTGCCACATTCTGTTTCAAATTCATTAAAAAAAAACAGTAATTTTATAATAATCTGCCTTTGTCCATCAGACAGGCCTCTTCACTGTCCAGTTTTAAAACTCCTCTTAAAACCCATTTTTATTTCTCTGGCTTTTGACCCAGTTTGAGACATTGATTTTATTTGTTCTTACTGTCTCTATTGCATGACTACTGTTTTGGTTGTGCTGTTTTGTACTTTAGCTGTATTTTATTGATTTTATATTTTATTTATCAATGTACAGCACTTTGGTGTCAACTGTCATTTTTAAAAGCTTTATGAAATAAAGTTAGATTGGAATAAAAAAAGATAAAAATTAGCCATAAAATAATCCACATTTATAATAATCTCAAATATACAAGAAAAGTCATAATTTTACAAAGAAAATTACAAATTTGAGGAAAATGACTGCAAATTTAGATAAATTTACAGAGAAAAGTAGAAAACTATAAGAAAATTGTTATAAATTTTGGAGGAAAAACCTCAAACCTTCAAGACTGAAGTCATTACTCAGGTTTTTAAGTAGGTGCTCTTTGCACCTTAACTCAACGATAAATTTTTGGTTGTCTACTTTTAATTATTAATTTCATAGTACTGCTTTTACATGAGCAGAATTTCTGGTTACTATACCCACCCGTTTGATCATATAATTTAAGTATGAATGAGTAAATTACTATTATGAATGTTTTTTTCCCTTCCCTTTCCTACTCTTCGTCAATGGAAAAAAAAAAGAAAATACACATTTTTGTTATTTATGCAAACCATGGCAAAAAAAATCCTGCATGACAAAACATGACACTTGGTATTTACTAGCCTCTTCGTATATCACCATAGACACAGAGAGAATCTGAATTAGACAGGCTCAGAGAGGGAAAGATGAGACAGAAGAGAAGAGCCAAAGAGAGGAAAGTGTTCAGGCAGAGGGTCCAGGAAGGTGAGAGCAGAGGAAGGAAAAAAGGATGACACCAGTAGAAAAGTCCAAACACAGGACATCTGGGTGGGACCCCAACTGGCCCAATATTCAAGGCATTGGCGTGTGCAATACTTCAAATGGTGTAAGTTCCGTTATGCAATATTTACTGTGCAAAAAATTTAAAAAATAAAAATAAATAGTGTAAAATTAACACATTCTGGTTACAATCGTGTCATGTGTTTTCTGCCCCTCCCTTCCCCCCGGGGAAAATATATTGCCACCGCGCCAAGATCTTTAAAGGCGTCGGCCGGACGAAATTCAATATCGCTAATCATATCTTAAATTTTTGTGTGAGACGAGCTAATTTGAACCGTACATGTTTTGGTGTCAACAAATGTCGCATAAGGTGACAATGCGCTCTTTAAGTACGCTGTCCTTGAGAGCTGTCTGACTCATTCAAGCGATCAGCGGCTAAGATGGCCACTGACTGTGTGACGTAATTTCTGGGAGAGACACGCACACGCTCGGCGGACATTGTTTGTTTAAGTTTTAAAATCGGCGTTTACGATAGTTCTCGGAGTACTTGTGGATTACAAATAGATTATTTATTAAGATTAGGATTTCAGTAATCGGAATTAAGTTATGGTTTGGCGTTGTGTGTGTCTACGGGTGCGACGGTATATCAGAGGGCATGCGGTGAGTGTTATTGAATTTCCCGTCCCTGGGAAAATCAGAACGGCATGGGGTGAAATTCGTTCAGAAAAACGCGAAAAAATTGAATTATGTCGGAAAATCACTCAACATGTGCAGTAGACATTTCGTTGACAGCGATTTCGAGAATAAGATGCAATTTGTGTCACGACTCGCGGCTCCAGCTGCGCGCACACCTGCGCCTCGTCAGCTGCCAACGCCAGCCACCTGCCCCTGCAAGTAAGCAACATTATCACCGATTATCCCTGTCTCGGTGTGGTGCCCGTTACCTTGTCCTCTGCTTTTTTCCGGCTGAACGGCGCCTGCTCTGCTGCCTACGCATCAACCAGTACAAAGATGCGAGCACTACATACGATCCCCCAGCTCCTGAGAGACTGGCAACCTAACACAAAAAACAGTTTCACACAATGAAACAGTGCATGTATTATATATATATAAAAATTATCCAATTGATTTTCATCATTTTTGGTGACATATCTCACACCTACAATTTATTTAGGCACAAAGGGCTGTGAATAAGTTATGATCAACAAAACACGGGTCCTCAGGGATGTGCGAAAGCTGAGTCCAGGGCAGCAAACTTCAAATGTGAGGCTTTCCACAGTCTGATTATTCATTTTGCACCAAAGAGTGTACACTTCTCATTCCTTGGAATGTTGACAAGGTGAGGAGATGCAATATGTGGACCAAAAAGATGAAATGCAATTATAATAACTGACATGTTTCAGGACCCAAAGAGACAGACACATACAAAATAGTTATTCTTTATTGTCAAATGTGAGAGTGTAGTGCAAGTGTGACGCTGGCTTTTAAGAGCCGCTGATTAACACCTGTTGTTCTGTGCGCAGCTGAGCTGATGAGCGGGATGACGGCCCAGCGGCCGTCATGACAATAACAATGCCAATTACATAGAGTTTCTGCTGATAGATCACTTACATGTCCAAAAATAAATCATTGTGATAATATTCTAATTACAGACTTTGTTTAGCTGCAATGCACTTTAATGAAAATGCAGGCCGCAAGCATTCAACTTTCACATTTCATAGCTTTTATCAAATTATGTTAATTTGGGGTCAAAATTTTGTATTTCATTCTGGTAGTTCAAATGGATGTCTATTTTTTATTGAATATATTTTTTTCAGAATATGTGGATGATCTATGAATACTCTGTTCAACAAAACCTTGGTTGATCCAACCCACTTATGGAGCAGTGTGCACTATGTACAAGCCAGAGTTCCCACCACATTGAGTGCCGAATTGAACCCGAATTTTATACCATAAAATGGTAGAAAAATTTATTCAAATGTATATGACATACGACTTTGATGAATGCTGAAATATTACAATTATAAAATTGACATGAACATTAATAAACTCAATATATGATTTTACAAAACTTATTTAAATATCATTTTCACAAATCTAATCTTGGTAGGCAAAATCCCTTGTAGTGATCCGATGGGGAATGTTTCTCTGATGAGGCTCACAGCACAGGCAGGGCAATATCACCCTCACTTCTTCCTGAGCTGACGTCACTGCTGCCTGCCCCTATCGACAGATGCGGTACTGCAGCATCACTAAGTGAAAGATGGGCTATTACAAATAAAGGCATTTATAGAGGCTGGTGACACATATTAACCACGGAATGGCCCAGAATGGAATATTTTCATACAATGCAGTTGATTGGTTCAATAAAAAAATGTCACCGGTCCGAGACTTTAAGTCAGAGGAAACACTGGACAAAACTGCACAGTAAGCAACCTATTTAGTAACCAATGATAAAGTGATGGAAAAATAAAGCTGCTGCAAAACACTGACATGTTCACAATAAGAGTATCATCTGCCGCAGCCATTCAGCCATGAGTGGCATAGACCACTGTGAGGCGATGGAAAAATAAGCAGTGATGCTGTGGTTTTAAGCAGGTTTATTATATCATGTCGCCTTCACGGATCCCCTCTCCGGTGCATAGTGGAGCAGCCCGGAGCGGGATCCCTAAGTTCTCAGAGAAGGAGAGGCGGACACGTGTGTGTCTACCTGTTGCAGGATCAGAGTGAGAGAGGTAAGAGAGAGATTGCGTTACAGAGTTGCACCTTAAATACTTGATCATAACATACAATCAAAAAGACATACCCCACAGGTCTAGAATGATCAAAGGACAACAGAACAGGCAGAGGTATTTGCATTTGTAAGCCATACATCACAAGGGGCAGATTTAGCTAGACCTCGCTGGCTAAGTGCAAGACAAAGAGGCTAACAAGCACATCTACATATTGATCTGAGTTCTAGGTCATCAGTGAGGACAGACGCATGAGTTCAAAGATGAAAGGCAGTCGATTAACATCTCATAGGTGAGACCAGAAGAAACTCGTCTACCTGTAGACATTAATACACCAAAGCACATCTAAGATGCTCAGGAAAAAGCTCAGTAAGGACAAGCCATATGCACACTATACCGAATGGCCATTACATCACAACACATGCATGTTTGCATCACAAATACATGAATGGCACATTGCTTCTCAGTAAATGCAGCAGAAAAACAGAGAAAAGAGGGCTGAGTGTCCTTAGTCTGTTGTGGGGGTTCAAACGAACCGCCACAACTGAACACAAAGTATGCAGTAATTTGTATTAGCACTGTGGTGACATGTTCAGGATAGAAGTTAGGGCAGTATTATGTGGACAATAGATAGTAGAAACATAAAAATAGAAGTTCTAATAAATAGCACATTTTATACTACTGTTGATGCACAGGACACGGGCAAAGCATCGTTACTTCCAGTACCAATTCAAGTCTTCTTGCCAAGGCTCACCCAACTTCACAGCCCCGAAGCATTTGTTGGGCACATCTGAAATCTGACTTGCTCTGAAAAAAAAAAAAAAAAAAAAAAGGAACTCACCATAACTACAGCAATGTTTTGGGGCTAATATCACTGTTGTTATTTAGGTACCAAGAGATAAAAGTGACATTGATAAACTCCTGAAAGCATAGAATGTCAAGCTTTGTACTGCTGCAGGCATTCATTTAATCTGAACTGATAAAACTGACAAGATCACTCATCTCTGGCATGTCCCTTGGTGCCCATTTTAACTACCCAACAATTCTGTTTAGTGTAAATCACACAATATCTGCTGAACCTCCATCTTCTCTTCTACTTGCTCACATCTTGCTGACTCTCCCTCTTTCCCTTCTCTGATGAACTGGAATTCTGAACTCAGCACTGCTGATATAAGCCAAACGCAAACACAAGCACAAACCGTAACACAAACACACGTGACGGCAGACAATAAGCCTGCACACTAAAGAGACAGTGGTCCATCCCGTCCACACACACACCACACACACACAGGGGAGAGAGAGAGAGAGAGAGAGAGAGAGAGAGAGAGAGACTGCCTGGGCAAAGGCCCATCAGGTTCTCCAAACAATGCATAAATAAACCAGGGTAGCAGAGGCTGAGGGGATGATGCTCTTAGACATGTTTTAAGTGCAAAGTAATGACAACAGTCGTCAAAAATATTTATTACCAGTTCTGATGATAAATAAAATGCCATTTTATTTTATCATTTAATATAGAATAAAATTTTGGAGCTCTAAACGGGGAAAAAAAACATTGCAAAGCTACCATGTTAAAGGCAAAGGCTATAAGACCATCTCCAAGCAGCTTCATGTTCCTGTGACCACAGTTGCCGAATGATTATTATATTAAACAACTAAGAGGTTAATGGGACTGTAGCCAACCTCCCTGGGCACATATGTTTCACTCCAGGATGCCTTGGTAGTCTTGAGACTTCAGTTACGCCCGCACAAATTAAGGTCTCCAGTGCCAGATGCCAGTAAAGCAGCCCCAAAACAAAACAAAACCCCCTCACGTTTCACAGTAGGTACAGGTGTTCTTTTCTTCCACCTATCCATCCCATCTTCTACCCGCTTTTCCGGAGGTCCGGGTCACAGAGGCAGCAGTTCAAGCAGAGAAGCCCAGACTTCCTTCTCCCCAACCACCTACTCCAGCTCTTCAGAGAGGATAACCAAAGACGTTCCCAGGCCAGCCGGAGACGTACAGTAGTCTCTCCAGCATGTCCTGGGTCTTCCCCCCAGGGTCTCCTCCCAGTGGGACCTGCCCGGAACACCTCAAGTGGGAGGCGTCCAGGGTGGCATCCTGATCAGATGCCCAATAAATCCCCCCCCATGGATCATCACCTTATCGTGGTGGGGAGTTTGCATGCCCTAGTGATCCCAGAGCTATGCTGTCTGGGGCAATTTGCCTCTGGTAGAGTCACCCAGATAAATTGGTCCTGGGTGAAGGGGCCGGACTAAGAACGATCCAACAGACTTTCATGATGAATGCTAGAACAAGGGTTCAGTGTACCCCACCTGGTATGGGGTCACTGGGCCTGGGGGAGGGGCTCAATGGCAAGCGTCTGGTGGCCGGGTTTCTACCCATGGGACCAAGCCGGGCTTAGCCCAAAGGAGCTACATGGGTTCACCCTCCAGTGGGCTCACCGCTTGCAGAAGAGACCATGGGGGTCCGGTGCTATGCAGATCAGGTGTCGGTTGAAGGCAGAGACCTTGGTGATCTGATCACCGGCTTCTTTTCTTTTAAAGGGCCTATATCATGCAAAATCAACTTTTTTGAGCTTTTAAGCATGTTATAATGTTAATTCCTCACCAAAAACACCCCCAAAGTGGTATTTAAAAATTAATTAAATTAAATCACCCTTATTGTCCTTCAACCGTACAATCAATCATATACAGTAGAACGAGATTGTGCTTTACCTATCTACAGTGTCAATCACACACACCCCAGTGCAGAATCAGAGGGCCGCTGCCATGCAAGGCGCCGCCACAGATTTCCCTCCTCCATTCCATTATTGCTGAGCACCAAGCTGGACGGCAGGAAGTTCCACTTTTATATGGTCTTCGGCAGTGACCCGCCGGGATTTGAACCCCTGCCTCCCAAATTGTGGGGCGAAGTGCTCAGTTGCTCCATTCACGCATCTCTGGTATTCCTCCTCAACCCTGCTCTCGAGCTGCTGCTCCGCCCTGTCCCTGATAATGACTGGGTCCCCACTTCATACGCATGAACGTGGGTGAGCCGCCCACTCCAGGAAGTGCCTGTGCTGCCAGCACCGCCCCCAGGCTAACGCACATACCCACTTTCTCCGCGCAGCTAACAGAGCGGTGAGCGGCAAAACTCTTTCACTTTAGCATTGACACTGTGGAAGTAGTTCCTCTCGCACCTAATCTGCTCAGTGACAACAACTGTTTTGCTTTTTACGTAAGACAATGTCTTCTAAGTGGCGTAAATGTGTCTTTGGCTGTGGAGAATTTAGGAGTTTGTTCAGCCTTCCTTGTTTTTTGTGGGCGGAACCCAGCGACACGCTGCAGCAGCCGGCTCAGGGGTTATGTCATGAAATGGGCGGCAGCCACAGGAGAGGCAGAGCCTCAGAGATCGAGGCATCTTACTTCCGGGCTCGCGAAAATAACTCATTTCATAAGAAACTCATTCTTCAGTGTACCAAAGGTAATATACTATCACATACATACATATAGTTTACTCTGAAAGGCTTAAAATAGCATGATATAGGCCCTTTAAAGCTTATTTTTCCTTCTGTAAATATAGAGCTGATGTGGCTGGCCAAAAGCTCCAGTTTTGTTTTATCAGTCTAAAAGACATTTACCAGAAACTTTGGGGATTGTCAGCATGCATTTTGGCTGGCTTTTTATGTTTATCTCATATAATAGAGCCCTCCTGATCATCTTCTATGGAGTCCATTAATGTTCAAAGTGCAACCCATGGTGCGATCAGAAAGGGACGTACCTTGACCTTGGAGTTCAGCTTGAATGATTTTGGATGGTTTTTCTAGGCACTTTTTCTACAACACACACTGTTCTTCTGATTAACATGAGGTTGCATTTTCTCTTGTGTCCATGTTCCTGGTATGTTGGGCTACAGTCCCATGAACCCTATACGTTTCAGTAACATTGTCAACCGTGGGTCACAGGAACATGAGACTGCTTGAAGATGGTCTTACAGCCATTACATTTAACATGGTTATCCATCATTCTCTTTCTGAGCTCCTCAGACAGCTCTCTCCTTTACTTTCCCTGGTCTATGTTCAGTGTGGTGCTCACAATGATACCAAACACACAATAGCATGTTTTTCCCCTTTAAATACACTGAATGGTGGAGGAAAAACTTGAAAGCACCTACAATATTAATAAATTTAAGGTACCATGTTTTTTATTTAAATGTTGTTTAAGTATTGTCACCCGAGTCTGTATTTGTCCATCCGTCAGTCTGCGTATCCCTGCTCTAACTCAAGAGAAAATTATGCTAGGTGATCAAACTTGGTGGCAAAGGTTGACCACAGGGGTACCACATTTGGCTATGCTTTTGGAATTAAAGGTCAAAGGTCACAGGGTCATAAAAGGTTACAATCAGTTTTGGCTTATAGTGACTTTATTATGAGAGACAGAACCACCACATTTTAACACAACATAGAAAGGGTCTGGGTCACCTATTGAATACCCAGCAACTTTGACCTTGAATTAGACCTTGAAGATTGGTAAGGTCTGAGAATAGGTCATGATGTCCCATCAAAAATTGAAGCAGAAAGTCAACCAGGGATTTTCCCTACAATATGACATTCCAATAGGTATAGGGCTGTAAGGAGTGGGTCTGCATCTCCGCAATTCTAGTTATAATAAAATGTTCAGCTGAATCAATAATCAAAAACAAAGTCTGAGTATTGTCGAGTATAATGTAAACAATAAGGGATGTCATTAAACATTTGTCAGTTTTAAGTTATTTCAGAGATAGCTAGGTTGTTTTTTTTTATGGAAGGGTACCAACAAATTTGCCCACATCTGTTAACTCTAAACTCAAAATGCAAATTATATCTATGTTTATTGCCTATTGATCTTGTATCCGTTATATAATATATATATGGATACATACTGTATATAATATATTATATAAACTGTTCATATAGCTTGTAAACACCAGTAATCTATAAAAAAGTGTACCATGTACCTTAATGTTTTTTCTAGATCAAAAAGTAGATCAAATGTAGTTTATTATCAACTTATAATCACGATATAAACCTTTGTTTTCCCAGTCCAACAACAGCCACCCATGAAAACTGTAACCCACTCTAACATTTATCCATCACATCTCAAATGCTGAGGTAGATGAATAAGCTCATCAGTCTACTGGCCCAGGGGTGGGCTGAAGTAATAACTGTATTAAGTTTAAAAAATGGCGGCATCATTACAACCCACATGTTCACTGATATTTCGTTATCTATATAATGGCAATTATAATATTTGGCAAGAATTCTGCTAAAGTCAGAAAACATAAAGAATGGTCTTACACAGTTTAGGAGGGGATACATTTCTAGAACAGGATGTTTTCATATCCTAATCTGTAATCATACAAATTAATGTAGCAATTTAATTATGTCCCTCTTGGTAATAGATTAAATCTATCTGCTATGATGGACTCTAAGCCGCTTAAGCAGAACTGCTAATTAAATAGGTTAAATTAGAGAAGATGAGAATGTTTCTGAATTCAACGTTGTACTTTTTCTCTTTAGGATATGGCATCATTCTTCAATATGTTATGACTTATCTTTTGCTTGACAGTCCGGTGTGCACCTTTTCCATGAATGAAGGAATCCTAAGCTTGTTAGGCTGCTCTTACTATTGCGGTTGCTACAAGTTATAATTGGACAGAGGCAGCTCAGGGGTTCAGTAAATGTTAAGTGGCACCTGTACTTTCCACATGCAGACTATTGATTTATATAATTTTGGTGTAGGATGGAAGCATGAATTCAATGATTATGACCGTCTACCTCATACTGTTCACTATCAGGAACAAGGTATAACCAGAACTCTGCATTAAAGGTGCAATGTGTAATAGTGCAGTCTAGCAGTCAGTTTTAAAAATGGAAATATTTTCCATTACACTGTTCAATACTCCCTTCCAAACCATTTAGCATTACCAATACAAGTCATTGGTGTAATTAGAGCTTAACACAAACTTAGAAAGACATTATAATGATCCAAAATGGTTGCCTACATGGACGGTGACTGTCTTCCTTTGAATACCCCCCCCCAATTTTCTGATACAGAAAATACAAGAATGACTATATAACAGTGAAAACAGAAGTATGAATTAATGCTGCATTAAATTTCAGAAATCAGATTACCCAAAATATTACATACTACATCTTTAAAACAGCACTATGTAGCCAATCACCGGGTTCTTTGTTAGTTTGGGCCACCATCAAGCCCTGTGATTGGCTAATGGGCTAAACAGTGTTCTAAATGGGAAGAGCAAAGTTACAAAGTGCTGTTGCAGCTGATGAAGGCCCACTCAAACTATGGTGGAAGCCAAGGTTGCCATAGACTCTCTCTTTATGTGTCATTTTGACAGACGGGGTTGTAAAAATTCTAACCTATTATTAGCTGTTATTTCAATTTTCACATAACACACCAAATAGCTTTTGTTTTTGTTGACATGTTCAGTTTTATTCAGTGCATGTTTCTACTTCATTCTCCACTGCATTAGTCCCTGTTTTTTTCACCACTCAAATCAACAACATCACACGTTTGGGCCGTTTAAAGAAAGTTTTCAGGCTTAGCTGCTTTGACTTTTTTTTGCATTTGTAGCACAGTAGAGACTGTGTGTAGTTGCACATACAGTAAATGGAAAAATGTGAACTATCAAAGACATCACACTAAAAGAAAAGGAAAGACAATACTAGATAATGACTGTTTAGTATGTGCTCTATAGTGGACACACCTTCAGCGTAATATGTCAAAATGACAGAGCCTTCAGATTTTTCTGTCACCGCTAAAAAAAACCTGTCAATGACAGACAATTTTCAGTTAATGCAATGTCTGGGTGGAAGGGACATTGATCCCATCAAAAGTTGATACCATCAAAATGATTTTAGAAATGTTATTTTAAAGTGAAAATCCTTAAATGCACAAGACAGGTGAAGAAGAGAGTGCAGACAGGGTGGAGTGGGGTGGAGATGAGTGTCGGGGTGATCTGTGACAGAAAGCTAGCAGCTAGAATGAAAGGGAAGATTTACAAGATGGTAGTGAGACCTGCTATGATGTACGTGTTCTGTAGTTATTTGCTGTTCATATGTTGTATTGTGTTTGGAGCTCTTATTTGTGTGGCACGGGTGGTGGCTCCATGTTCCAGTTCCGCCAACCCGTGCATACAGAAGGGCTGCAGGTAGGGGCGGTCTCTTCCACCTTTACCTCTGCCAGCGGTCGTATGTGTGGTCAGGTGCACTGTGCCCTGTGTTATAATAAACGTCTGTTCAGCTCACTATTGCTCTCCTCCTTGACTCCAGTTCCAGACATAACATTTGGTGATGAGAAGAAAAGCCATGGAAGCACGTGGAGCACCAATTCGGCCATTTTTGGAGCTCCCAGGTGAGCCGCCTGTGCCGTGGCCTCAGTGGTACAAAGCCTTGAAAACATATATGGTGGCGCTGGACCTGGGAAGGATGGAGAAGCTGAGGGCATGTGCGCTGCTTGTGCACAACCTGGGAATGGAGGGCCAGAGGATTTTGGGCATGCTTGGTGACACGGACAACTACGAAGAAGTGGTCAAGTAATGGCGTGCCATTTCAGGGTGCCGGACAACATCATCGTCCGGAGGATTAAGTTCCAACAGCACCGTCAACAGGTGGCGAACCCATCCAGTGGTTTGCATTGGACTTGAGGCAGCATAGCCGCTGAGTGTCGGTACGGACTGTTTGAGGAAGAAATGGTTCACGACCAGTTGTTGGAACACACCAACTGTGCTGCAGTCCAGTCTAAGCTGCTCACATTTCCGGGTGAGTTGACGTTGGCCAAGGCCATCGAGTTGGCTTCTCCAGCTGGAGGCAGCGGATAAGCTAACTCGGGAGCTACGTGAGCGTCTGTCACCACGAGAGTTGGGATCCTCCATGGCCACACAGGTAGTGGACTCAGACAGCGATGGGAGTGTTGAGTATGACGCCGAGAAGGCCAGCGCTGTACGGATGAGGTCTGCCCCGGGGAAGCCCAGGTGTATGGACTGTGGGTCCACAAAACACCGCTACAAGGCCAGAGAGTGTGCAGCAAGAGGGAAGTGCTGTGGCAATTGTGGCCATCTACATCATTTTGCGAGGGTGTGCCACTCAGCGGAACAAGATAGCCCGCGAAAAAGCTCAACTCCTCCTACCCCGGCAGTGATTCATACTGTGTCCCCGAGTACCAGTGGGCTCACACATTGCACGGTAGAGTTGGACGGAGTACTGGTACCGATGCTGATCAACACGGGGGCGGAGAGTTCGCTGCTGAACTGGGCTACGGTTAGAGAATGTTTTCCCCACTACAGAACTGGAGGTGACTCAGCGCTGCTTTGCAGCTATGGAGGAGGACAGTTGGCCACAGTGGGTACCGGTCAAACTGACGGCTCGGTACAGGTCGGCGGAGATGGCCGATGTGGAGTTCGTCATGACGGCCTGTGGCACGAACATCATGGGCTGCAACTTGTTTATGGCCTCGGGTTTTCCATCAGGAGCAACGCTGGGGAAAATGGTCGGACTGCGGACTGTGGGGACCGACCAGTTCCGAGAGTTCGGGATGACAATGTGTGGAATGAACAATTGCTGGGCACTCCGGAAAGTAGATAGGCCTTGTCACGCTCAGGGTCGCTGCGGGAGGGCCCTGGTTCCAGTGTTCAAGTCGCCTTGGACTGAGGGTACTGGGCGGCACGGGGGAAGAGCCTGTGGCAGCGAGCGATGCCCAAAAGATGGGTCCCAGGTGTACCCGGAGCACGGCCGTGGCGGGCAGGTGAACACAGGGCCACGTCGGCAGGGTCCGCAGCAGATTTACAAGCAGTCAGGGCAGGACCGAGTGCCACTGGGAGAGCGAATGCCAGGCGGAGACACCGCAGGCCGTACAGGGCCCCACTTGGAGTCGCAGACTGGGTTTGGGCTCGGGTGGAGGTGAGGTCCAGGTGGGTGAGAGAAAAGTGGAAGATGGATCAGCACCAGGGCCGGCTGCAGGTGACGGACGAGCAGCATGATGGTTACCTTCTGCTGTTGGATGGCTTGTGGCGCCATTCTAATGGGTTACAGTGTGCCTTGAAGAAGGCAGCTGGGCACGACCCCAGGCGATTGGAGCGCTCGGAGGTGGGGAGAAGAAAGCACATCGAGACTGAGGCAACCAGCTGTGGCCCAGGAAGCGAGCTACCTCCAGGGGCGGACTGAATGGTGAAGGGTCTGGGGGGGGTGGGGGTACGAGTCATCCTCACCGAGCCAAGGATGTGTATTTGTTGTTAGTTGTTAATATGCATTTATAGTTCTAGGATTGTTTTGGTGTTCTGTTTTAAGCAGGAGACACGGCAGTAATTTTTTTTTAAACGGGGCTTTTATATATCATGGGCGGCAGAATAACCCGCCTCGCCGTGTGGGGGGGTAGGACGGCAGTCTACCTGTCCTCCCCTAACTTTATATATTTTGTGTGAATGCCATAGGCCCCTTTTGGGGATTTTAGTTTAGTTTTGTTTAGCGGATGATTCGGGTTCCAAATTGGGGTGGGCTGATTGTATGTGTGTTTTGGATTTTCAACTCAACTTTATTTATTTATTTATATAGCACCATTTCACAACAACAGTCATCTCATAGCACTTTCAACTGTAGGGGAAAACCCCACAATTGCAGAAAGACCCCAGCAATCAGGCGATCCCCTGTGAGCACGCGCTTGGCGATGGTGGAGAGGAAAAACTCCCTTTTAACAGGAAGAAACCTCCAGCAGAACTAGGCTCAGGGAAAGGCAGTCATCTGCTGCAACTGGCTAGGGGGTGAGGGGATAGAGAAGACAAAAAGAACAGACATGTAGAGCGCAAACAGCACAATGGGGACTCAATCTATGGGAGAGAACAAACAGATGTTAATGACCTGCAAAAATATTTCATTGAGAGTGAAGAAAGGAGTGAAGCCCAGTTCCCCGGCTGTCTAAACCTATTAGCAGCATAACTAAGGGAGGGTTCAGAGACATATGATCCCTCCCTAATTGTAGGCTATATCAAAAAGGATGGTATTAACCCTATTCTTAAAAACAGAGATTGAGTCTTTGACTCCCGAATCCAGATTGGCAGCTGGTTCCACAAAAGAGGAGCCTGATAACTGAGGGCTCTGCCTCCCATTGTACTTTTGGAGATTCTAGGTATTACAAGTAATCCTGCATTTTGGGAACATAGTGCTCTTTTAGGATAATAGGGTAGTATCAGATCTTTTAAATAAAAAGGGGTCTGATTGTTTACAGCTTTGAAAGTGAGAAGAAGGATTTTAAACTTAATCCTAAACTCTATGGGAAGCCAATGAAGGGAGGCCAGAACCGGAGAGATATGATCTCTCTTTCTAGTACCTGTTAAAACTCTTGCTGCAGCATTTTGGATCAACTGAAGACTTTTTAAAGATGTTTTAGGACAACCTGATAATAAAGAGTTACAATAATCTAATCCAGGGGTCCCCAAACTTTTTCCTGTGAGGGCCACATAACTTTTACCTTCTCTGATGGGGGCCGGGGCCAGTTTGTAACAGAAAAAAAAATCATAATGCGTCTCTGGTATTGTTCAGGGGGCTGGGCCAAATGTGGAGGCGGGCCGTAGTTTGGGGACCACTGATCTAATCTAGAGCTAACAAAAGCGTGGATCAGTTTCTCAGCATCACTCTGAGACAAGATGCTCCTAATCTTGGCAATATTATGCAAATGATAGAAGGCAGTCTTAGAAATGAATTTAATATGTGAATTGAAAAACAGATCTTGATCAAAAATAACTCCAAAGTTCCTCACAGAGCTATTAAGAGAAAGAGTAACCACATTCAAACTAAGAGTTTGATTTGGAAAGGTATTTCTAAGGTTTTTTGGACCATCAAGCATGACTTCAGTCTTATCTGAATTTAATAGCAGGAAATTACAAGTCATCCAAGCTTTGATTTCCCTAAGACAGGCTTCTAACTTGGCTAATTGATTACCATCATCTGGCTGCATTGACAGGTATAATTGTGTGTCATCTGCATAACAATGAAAACGCATATAGTGCTTTCTAATAATGTTGCCTAACGGAAGCATATATAAACTAAAAAGAGTAGGGCCTAGCACAGATCCCTGTGGAACTCCATGACTGAGCTTTGAGTTGGAAGAAAACTCATTATTGACATGAACAAACTGGAACCTATCAGATAAATAATCTGCCTGGAGACTAAACTTAGTAAGATGGCGGCGCGCATGGACGCAGCGGCCCCTCTTGGCATCAGCGAGTGTGAGAGTTTTGAGTGTTTTGATCTTCCCAGACGTACATTCTGTAAAACTTACAACCGTGAGACCTTATTAAACATCAAGGTACTGCACGCTGCAAGAATCGCGGCGCTCGGTTGTGACTTGGACATTCTATGCCAGCATGGAATTCTGTCGGAGTTTCCGCTGGAGGCTACCCGGGAAAGGAGGAGGCGTAAGCGGAGCGAACGCAAGCAAAAGCGAGGAAAAAGGGCCAGGATTCATGATAGGCTAAAGGCTAACCTCTCCAGACCAGCAGTACCGTCGCTCCTTCTCTCTAATGTCCGCTCCCTCGACAACAAGCTGGATGAGCTACGTCTGCTGAGAGAAACCCGGAGAGAGTGGAGGGACTGCTGTGTGCTTGCATTCACGAGACATGGCTCCATGACGAGGCCATTCAACTGGAAGGTACGACAACCTTCTGGGCGGACAGAGAAACTGCGAGCTCCGGTAAGAGCCGTGGGGGGGGGGGGGGGAGGCTATGCATCTATGTTAGCAAGAACTGGTGCGTTAACGCCACATTAGTATCTCAACACTGCTTTCTGTTGGTGGAGTTCCTTATTGTAAACTGTCGGCCATTTTATCTGCCGAGGGAATTCACCAACGTGTTTGTAGCTGCTATTTACATAGTGCCTAGTGCTAATGCTAAAGCTAATGTTAACGAGGCACTCAGAGGGCTGCACGATGCTTTTAGTGAAATTCAAACTTCACACCCAGACAGTTTTGTGGTGGTTGCGGGAGATTTTAACCACACCAGTTTAAAGACTGTGCTCCCCAAGTTTAAACAATGTGTAGACTTTAAGACCAGAGGAAAGAATATGTTGGGCTTGGTGTGTACACAAACACAGACGCTTATAAGGCAACACCTCGCCCCCACCTCGGCCTTTCTGACCACATATCCGTGATGCTGCTGCCTGTCTACAAACTTTTACTGAAGCACAGCAGGCCAGTAGTGAAACAAATCAGAATATGGCCAGAGAGTGCAACCTCAGCACTGAAAGACTGTTTTCTGTACACAGACTGGGAGGTCTTCAAAATAGCAGCCTCCCAGGAAGACAAGACAGATGTGGAGGAGTATGCTGAAACGGTCACCAGCTACATGCGAAGTGCACAGAGGATGTCACTATAGTGAAGACCATCACTGCACGGGGCAGCCATAAGGCCTGGATGACTGCAGAGGTGCGCTCGCTGCTCACAGCCAGAGATGCAGCCTTCAGAGTGAAGGACAGGATCGCCCTCCGCTCAGCCAGGTCTGCGCTCTCAAAGGGAATTAAGACGGCGAAGCGTGCCTATGCGGAGAAAATCCAGGGACACCTCTGTGACACTAGGAACACCAAGCGGATGTGGCAGGAAGTTCGGACACTGACGGACTATAAGTCTAGGCAGGGGGTCGATGATGACGACGCTTCGCTTCCAGACAGGCTCAACAACTTCTCTGCACGTTTTGAAGCATCAAACCTGACAATCAGAGGGAGGGCTGGCCTATCTCCACCATCGGTTGGGCCAGCTATCACCATCAACACAGCGGACACACGGAGGACCCTAACCAGGGTTAACCCACGTAAAGCTGCAGGTCCGGACAACATCCCGGGAAGTGTGCTCCGAGACTGCATGAGCGAGTTGGCAGATGTCCTGACTGACATTTATAACATCTCCCTGAGTCAGGCCATCGTTCCCAGATGCTTTAAGACCTCTACCATAGTACCGGTGGCAAAGAAACCAGTTGTGTCCTGTCTGAATGACTATCGTCCTGTTGCACTGACACCAATTGTGATGAAGTGTTTTGAACGGCTTGTTAAACCACACATTGTCAACCACAAGATTGACCCTGTATATCATGCTGTTTTGAGGTTTGTTACAAACTGTAGAGCCTTGACCCATCACTATGAACTGTATTCTAGAGTGGGATGGCCCTCTTTGTCCACCAGGAGGTTGACTCACTGGTACATTTTTATTTACAAGGCCATGCTTGGACTGTTGCCCCCCTTACATTTGTAATTTGATCACACTGAGAAGTGTTGATTCTTATGGTTTGCGTTCTAATGATCATTTGTTGCTTTCTGTTCCATTTGCCCGTACTGAGCTGGGAAAAAGAGCTTTCATGTTCTCAGCCCCCTCTACATGGAACATGTTGCAAAAAGACTGGAAACTAACGGAACTTGTTTCATTGAACGACTTTAAATCCAGATTGAGAACACTTGAGACGGCCTCACTAATTTGTAACTGTTTTATATGATTTGTATGTCATTGTAAGTGTATTTGTGATTTTTTTGCTGCCTCTTGGCCAGGACTCCCTTGAAAAAGAGGTTTTTAATCTCAACAGGTTTTTTTCCTGGTTAAATAAAAGTAAAATAAATAAATAAAAATAATAAAACATCACAGCCTGCCTCCCTGCATCACATGACCCGCTCCAGTTTGCATATCGTTCAAACCGCTCCACGGAGGATGCTATAGTCACCACCCTGCACTCTGTCATCACCCACCTGGATCAGAAAGACACCTACGCCAGACTCCTGTACACTGATTTCAGTTCAGCATTCAACACCATTATTCCCCAGAGACTGATGGAGAAATTACTCCTTCTTGGTCTGAACACCACCACATGTCTGTGGATCCCGGATTTCCTGACAGAGACCTCAGTCTGCCCGTGTTGGAAATAACATCTCCAACTCTATCACGCTGAGCACCAGATCCCCTCAAGGTTGCGTACTCAGTCCACTGTTGTTTACACTTCTAACACATGACTGTGTATCCAGACACGAGGGGAACCAGATTATTAAGTTTACAGACAACACCACAGTGGTGGGACTTATTCAGAGGGATGAGGAATCAATGTACAGGGAAGAAGTGAGAGACCTGGAGGGCTGGTGCAGGGAGAACAATCTGGTGCTCAACGTGGACAAAACGAAGGAGATGATTATCGACTTGCGGCGGTCACAGCCTGAACAGGTCCCTCTCAGCATCGGCGGCCATTTAGTGGAGAGAGTGGAGAACATCAAGTTCCTCGGAGTGCAGATCTCACAGGACCTGACCTGGAGTAAGAATTCCTTGGGGATCGGGAAGCGGGCCCAGCAGAGACTGCACTTATTGAGGAAACTCAAACAGGCCTCTCTCCCCATCTGCATCCTCAGGACCTTCTACAGAGGTGTGGTGGAGAGTGTTCTGACGTACTGCATTGCAACATTGTACTCCAGCTGCAGTATGTCAGACAAAAAAGCCCTGCAGAGGATAGTTAAGGGAGCTGAGAGGGTAATTGGAGTCTCACTCCCCTCTGTCCAAGAACTTTTTCAGAACCGTTGTAGGAGCAGGACACTGAACATCAGGGATCCCCAAACTTTTTCCTGTGAGGGCCACATAACTTTTGCCTTCTCTGATGGGGGCCGGGGCCAGTTTGTAACAGAAAAATTGAGAAGATCGCAGGGGTGCCTAAACGTAAACATTTATTGTTTTCCAGAAAGCCACACATAACAAAATATTAATAACCCTTTCCAGGATCTTCACAGGAAAAAAGTCAGAAAATAAATAATAACACTATTAATGAAATAAATAACACTATTTATGAAATAAATAATAACCAAATAACCCTCTTTGGGTTCTTCTCAGAAAAAAAGTCCATGGAACATTAACTTTCTGTTGTGCCGTGCACAATCTTAACAGGTAAAAGTTCAGCTTAGTTGTCAGAGCAGAATCTCTTACTTAAACTCTTACCTATACTTTGCCGAAAATATCCTCCCCCGTTGTAGTCCCTGTGAGACTTTGGAGGGCTGCCAGCTCCTCGCACATTTCAAAGTTTGCGCTAACTCCACGAATAAAAATGAGCAGCTGCGCTGTGTCCTGTACGTCCGTGCTCTCATCCAGTGCTAATGAAAAAAAGTCAAATTCTTTCGTCTTCTGCTGCAGCTGGACATATACATTACCCCCGATTTCTTCAATGCGTCTGGTGATTGTACTAGCCGACAGACTCACGGCATTAAAGACATCTTTCTTCTCGGGACACACCTCCTCCGCGACAGCATTCAAACATTTCTTGACAAATTCTCCACCAGTGAAAGGTTTACCGCTGCTTGCTATCAGTTGAGCAACCTGAAAGCTGGCCCGAACGGATGACTGGTTCAGCTGAGCTTGGCGTACAAATGTATTCTGCTGAGCTAACAGTCCACTTTTTAGCTTTGAGAGTTTGTCTGCTCACATTTGGCCTTGCAAGCTATCATACATGTCTTTGTGATGGGATTCATAGTGTCGGCGCAGATTGTATTCTTTGAATACCACCACAGCCTCTTGACAGATGAGAAACAGCCTTTTCTTTGCATTGAACAAAAAAATAATCGTTCGTCCACTGCAGGTTAAATACCCTGCATTCTGAATCAATTTTTCCCTTGCCTAACCTTTTCGCCATTATTCCGTTTTACTTGACAGGGGTGAGTCTAGTGTTGTAGGATGTATCTGGTTCATGTGTTTAGATAGGGCACCTCATCGCGTGAACGTGAGTGAGTGAGTGCGTGCGCGCAGCCGAGGCACGCCCCCGTGTGAATGGCCCCGCGGAGCGGACGGTGTGCGTGAAGTGTGCGGGTGAGTAGAGAGAGGGGCAACCGCAGCAGGTAGCGAACTAGAATTGCTGTTGAAGGGTGGAATAGAATGTCACGTTCTATACGTGTATTAGTCTCGATCGCGTTGCCAGACTGAAAAAAAAAAATAAAAATCATAATGCGTCTCTGGTATTGTTCAGGGGGCTGGGCCAAATGTGGAGGCGGGCCGTATCTGGCCCGCGGGCCGTAGTTTGGGGACCACTGCTGAACATTGTCAAGGACCGTCCTCACTCTCTGCATAAACACTTTGAACTTCTGCCATCTGGCAAACGATTCCGGAGCATCAAAGGCAGAACCACCAGACTGATCAACAGCTTCCTTCCACAAGCTGTTAGGATGCTGAACAGTTGATCCGGAATCTCTCATACATACTACTGCACCTACAGACATTATGTATATTATTTGTATATTATAGTTCTGGTTAGTTTTCAAGTATGTCTCAGGGAAGTGTGAATGGCTGTGTTGGGGTGAGGGGTATGTGTGAGTGTGTCTTAAATCATGTTCTTTTTACTTATACAGTATGGGTGACGAGAGAAACGCAATCTCATCTTGCCTGCACTACAGTTGTATGTACAGCAATATGACAATAAAGGTTGATTTGATTTGAAATAAGATCTAAACCACTGCAATTAAGTCCAACATAGTGTTCTAATCTATCAAGTAGAATATTATGATCGATAGTATCAAAAGCTGCACTAAGGTCTAAGGACAAGTACAGAAACAAGTCCATTATCAGATGCAATAAGGACGTCATTAGTGACCTTCACTAAGGCTGTTTCAGTACTATGATGGATTCTAAACCCAGATTGAAAATCTTCAAATAAACCATTTCCCTGCAAGTGGTCAAATAATTGCGTAGCAACAACTCTTTCCATGATTTTTGAAATGAAAGGCAGATTAGAGATTGGTTGATAGTTAGCTAAAACTCCTGGATCCAGCGTTGGCTTTTTGAGTAAGGGTTTAATTACAGCAGTTTTAAAAGCCTATGGTACATGGCCTAATGTTAATGAAGAACTGACTATTTGAAGAATAAAGCTACCAATAAATGGGAAGACTTCTTTAAATAACCTGGTAGGAATAGGGTGTAAAAGACAAGTTGAAGGCTTGGATGAGGAAATTATTTTATCTAACTCTAAAAGGTCAATTGGAGTAAACTCATCCAAACAGACATCAATTGAAGGCGTTGTAGTAGTTACTGTATTTAAGATAACAGTGGGAACTTACTTTTTCTACCGGGGGGGGGGGGTGTTGTGTTGTGTAGTTATTTATTGTTCATATGTTGTATTGTGTTGGAGCTCTTATTTGTGTGGCATGGGGTGGTGGCTCCATGTTCCGGTTCCACCAACCCCATGCGTATAAGAAGGGCTGCAGGTAGGGGGCGGTCCTCTTCCCGCCTTTACCTCTGCCAACGGTTATATGTATGGTCAGGTGCACTGTGCCCTGTGTTATAATAAACGTCTGTTCAGCTCCACTATTGCACTCCTCCTTGACTCCAGTTCCAGACATAACAGTATGGTTTGGGGATGCTGGCGCTGACAAAAAGACAGGAGGTGGAGCTGGAGGTGGCAGAGTTGAAGATGCTAAGATTCTCACTGGGAGTGACTAGGAGGGACAGGATTAGAAAGGAGAATATCAGAGGGACAGCTCGGGTTGAGCAGTTTGGAGAGAAAGTAAGCGAGGCAAGGCTGAGATGGTTTGGACATGTGCAGAGGAGGAATAGTGGATATATTAGACAAAGGATGTTGAGGATGGAGCTGCCAGGCAGGAGGAAAAAAGAAGACCAGAGAGAAGATTCATGGATGTAGAGAAGGTGGACATGGAGAGGGTTGGTGTTACAGAGGAAGATGCAAGGGACAGGGTGAGATGGAGGCAGATGATTCGCTGTGACAACCCCTAAAGGGAGCAGCTGAAAGAAGAAGGATTTTAAGGTGAAAATCCTAGATAGCCTTGCTTTACAGTAAAGAGTCTGAACACAGGATTTTTTCTAAAGCATCTTAAGAGTCCCTCAGTCTGCCCTCACTTTGGTGAGGTTTTGTACAAATAATAACTTTATTCTTGTGTTTAACTCACAGAATTGTTTTTTCATTTCCACAAACTGATCCTTTTTTTGGGGGGGGGCATGAAATGTAACATACACCTCTGTCAGGAGATAGTTATGAAAACACTCCTGGGAGACAAGCACAGATGGTAAGCAGGTGGATGGCATACGGGCTGGGAACGCTGGCAAAGAGCAGTCCCATATCAGCACTTGCAAGGCAGAAGACTGAAAAGTTAGAGCGCTCAAGAATGATGACTATCAGTGGATAATGAGCATGCCTATTATCATCAATAAAATATATCAGATATTGTTTTTCACCTACAACAAGTCAGACAAGATTCATCTTGTTTTATTATTGTTAGGAGAGGTCAAAATAGAATACTCCCCTCCCCTTCATGCTAGCCTGGTCTCTGCTAATACAAGTTAAAAGGCAGAGTTAAATCTTTCAGGAAATGTGCAAATGCTATTCAGCCATGACACATTTTAAGCTAAAACTCAATTTTCCCTGAAGTCAATAGAAAAAAAAATGTACAAAACGTAGATTTAAAAAAAAAAAAAAAACCCTGCAAACTGGTCTATTGCATTTGACAGGCAAATTATTCAACCCCTTATTAGCAAATTCTTTTTCCCCCTATATGCAAACTTTCTGTTGTTTGTAAAAACCAAATCAAACAAGAAGCACTGTACTATTTAAATGCAAATATACATTTGAATACAAAAAAAAAACAACACTGTATGTTTTTCTCATGTCAGCGAGCAGAGGACCATCAACCAAGTGTCTATGTGAATGGAGAAAGACTTGGGGGCAGATTTACTAAGGCAGTGCAAATTAGCGAGTGCGCAAATTAGACAGAGCGCCTTCGGGAGTGGCAAATTTTTGCCAGTTATCTACTAGCAACACACAAAATAATGAACACAGATGCAGTCACTTCATTTCAATAATGACCACCCATCCACCAAGAGCACCACTAAATTGCACACAGGCACACCTGATGAGGAAGTGGGTCATCAACATAGGCAGAGCCAGTGTGGAGAAACATAATATAGTTTTTTTTGTTTTTTTTTTTATTTAAGTTTTTGTAAAGGGTATACAGGTCGTTACAGCAATGCATTGTTTACATTTTCATCACATGTTCCCTTATTTTCTGATATCTGACAACATTGGAAGATTAATTCTTACAACACCCCTTTTTTTTTTTTTTAAAGTGAAAGAAAAAGTGAAATTAAAGAGAAAAAAAAACAAAAAACAAATAAAAAAACAAACAAACCAGTAAAAAAACAAACAAAAAGAAAAAGTAAGTAAATAAAGATAAAAGAGCATCTGAGTAGCTATGGAACAAAGAGCGGAACCATTATTGAAATGGTATTTGTCAAGATTAGATCTAATGGAAGACACATATGCGGTCCAGGGTTGCCAAAAGTTCATGAACCCATCCATGTCCTGTCTCAGTGCGAATGTCAACTTTTCCATCGAGTAAATGTCTTGGATCACGTTAGTCCAATCTTCAGGTGTAGGACAGTCCTTCAACATCCATTTTTAGTTAGAGCTTTTTTGCTTGCCAATATTAAAACATTGAATAAGTATTTTTCTCCTCGTCTATCCAGTGAGTCCGGTAGTAAACCCAAATACAAAGTTACAAAAGAAAAGGGAACTGTAATTTTGAATATTTTCCCCAATATTGTCTGTACCTTGGTCCAATATTGGTGGATAACTGGGCATGACCAAAACACATGAAAATGATTTGCAGTCTTTTCACCACACAAGCGCCAACAGTTCAATCCCTTATGGGTAAATTTGTTTTGTGCAGGCGTTCTGAAAAATCTTGCCAAGTTTTTCCATCCAAATTCTCTCCACTGCAGGGATGAGGTACTTTTCCATTGCTGTTTATTTAGCTTTTCCCATATTTCCAGTTGTAAAGTGAAATTCCCCTCTTTTTCCCATCTCTCTTTTATATAAGATGTGTTGTCTCCTTTTAAGTCTTGAAGACCTTGGTATATTTTAGAAATGTATCTGATCCCTGGGATCCCTTTATATGCCATTAAGAAGACCTTCAGAACACCTGACTGGGCCCTTTCCAAAACCTCCTTTTTAAGTATATTGTTTATGTGGTGTCTAAGCTGGAAGAACCTGTAAAGGTCTTGATTTATTAGGCCTTGTTTTTTTCAAATCTTCAAAACTTCTTAAGATTTGCCCTTTAAAAAAATCGTAATATTTTATCAGCCCTTTCTCCTTCCACTTTTTAAATCTGGTGTCTGTTTTATTAGGAGTAAAGTCCTGATCATAGGCAATCCATTGCAGAAGTCGATAGGGCTCTTTAGTTTGATTCTCTCTGCCTATCTTAAACCAAATTTTTAGCGGGGTCTCTATCCACGGGTTAGTGTTATTCAAAAGCTTAGGTAAGGCATTGTTCCCTATTATCGCCTGTAGGGGGGATGTCACTTGTTATTTGGCATTCCATCTCCTTCCATTGTGCAGTGTAGACTGGGTTACATATCTCTACTAAAGTTTTAATTTGTGCGGCTTTAAAGTAGTCCCTGATATTTGGCAGCGCGAGCCCACCTTTGTCTTTGTTTAGCTGTAGGGTTCTATATCTGATTCTAGGTCTCTTGCCCTGCCATATGAAATCTTGAGATCCTTCTGTCCAGCTCCTGCCATGTTTTTTTGGGAGGTTCTACCGGTATTGTTTGGAAAAGGTATAGAAGACGTGGAAGTATATTCATTTTGACTGCTTCAATTCTTTGTGCAGTACCCAAGAATGGTATCATATTCCATCTTGCTAGGTCAGATTTTATTTTTGTCACCAGTGGATCATAGTTTAGTGATATAATTTTGTTGAGTTGTTTCGGGATATTGACCCCCAGATATTTCATAGATTCCGACTCCCAGTTAGTTTTGAGTTTGCTTAGTGAATAATGATTTGGGTCATAGTTGAATGTTAAAACTTGGGTTTTATGCATGTTTAATTTGTACCCCGATAAATCTCCATACTCTGAAAAAACTGAGGTTAGTTCTGGCAAAGAAGTGTTCGGCTGCCCTAGGTATATTAAAATGTCATCAGCAAAGAGTGCTATTTTATGTTCCTTCTGACCAAGTGTAATACCTTGAATTTTTTGGTTTTGTCTTATCCAATGGCTCAGAGGTTCTATGAAGATTGCAAAGAGCAGTGGAGACAGGGGGCAGCCCTGACGACATCCTCTTTCCAGTTCAAAAGATGATGATAAATTACCGTTAATCCTTATTTTAGCTGTTGGTTTTTTATATAATGCCTGTATAGTTCTAATGAAGTTGTTATGAAAATTGAAACTGGATAAGATTCTATATAGAAAAGACCAGGCAACCGAATCGAATGCTTTTTCAGCATCTAATCCCAATATGACTGCATTTAAGTTATATTTTTTTATATGATGAATTATGTGTAAAGTGCGTCGAATGTTGTCTTGTGTCTGTCTTTGTCTTATAAAACCTGTTTGGTCTAAATGAATTAGGTCTGTCAGTATATTTTCTAACCTTTTGGCAAGGATAATGGTAAAAAGCTTATAGTCCTGATTTAGTACACTGATTGGTCTGTAGTTGGAGCACTCTAGTTTATCCTTTTCAGGTTTAGGTATAACTGCAATGACCCCTTCTCTCCAGGAGGGGCGGATTTCCCCTGTGTGGAGGACATAATTAAATGTTTTCAGGAGGAGAGGAGATAGTTGCTGTTTAAAGGTTTTGTACCACTCTGCTGTATAGCCATCAGCTCCTGGGGATTTGTTAGCTTTAAGTTTCATAATTGCTTTTTCCAATTCTTTAGGATGTATTTCTGACAGTAGTGTTTTATTTTGTGACTCCGTAAGTTGGGGAAGGTTTAATGTGTTTAGGAATGCCTCGGATGCGTTTTTATGTTTTTTGTGGAGTATAAGTTCTTATAGTAATTCTCGAAGCTTTTAAGAATATCCTGAATTCTGAATTTTATTTCCTTTGATACTGGGTCTCTGATTTGTAGATTGCTCTTTCTGTTTGATGTTTCCTCAATTTATAGGCTAGCAATTTTGCCGATTTACTGCCTGCTTCATAGTATTTATTGTTTCAGAAATGTAAGTTTCTTCTGGATTTCTATTGTGTAGATCTCATTTATTTGGTTTTTAATTTCCTTAATCTTGAGCGAGTCAGTAGAATGAGTGTTGCCTTTGTGTTCTTTTTCTAGGTTCCTAAGTTCTGACTCTAATGTGGATAGTTTTTCTTGTCTTAGTTTCTTTTGGTTGCCAGTTTTGCAATAATCTTTCCTCTTATTACAGCTTTGCATGCATCCCACAGTATTAAAGGGGATACTTCTCCATTATCGTTATCTTCCAAATATCTGAGAATATCTGATTCCAATTCATCTTTCAATGGTCCTTTCAGGACATTTGAATTTAACCTCCAAGAAAATGTATTATTCGTGTATTTTTTGGATATTTAAGTCCATGTAGCTCGGACTGTGGTCGGAGAGATCCATCAGTCCTATTTTACATGTTTTTACTCTTCCAATGTCTCTATTAAACATAAAAAAATAGTCAATCCTTGAGTAAGATGAATGTGGAGTGAGTAAAATGTATAGTCTTTTACACTGGGGTTGAGTTCCCTCCACACGTCACAGATTCCCATTTCTTTTAGTAGCATCCGAGTCTTCCTGTTTGGGTGTTATTTTGATGTGGGGAATTACCAGAAGCATCCCAGTATGGATTCAGTCCTAAGATTGAAGTCCCCACCACATATCACTAAACCTTGAGCTTTAGTTATCATTAGGTCGAATACATTTTTATAAAATTTCCAGTTAGCCCCTGGGGGAGCATACACATTCAGCAGGGTGATATCTTCTCCCTCTAGCCGCCCAGTTACCAAACTGTATCTCCCTTCTTTATCTTTGTGTTCTGATTTTTTTTCAAATGTAATTTTGGTTGATATCAATGTCGCTACTCCCCTCCTCCTCCTGATTTATATGAAGATGAAGAGATCATTTTAAAACCCTTGTCTACTGAGTTTATTGTGTTCCACGTCTGTTAGGTGGGTTTCTTGTAAAAATATTATTCCTGCTTTGTCTTTTTTCATTTTGCCTAGAATCTTGGATCTTTTAACTGGATTCAGGATTCCTTTTACATTATATGAAATTATTTGGTTACACCCTGTTTCTCCATTGTGTTGTTTTGTTTAGTATAACTGTGTGGTGGCCCTCATTTGTGCTACTCAGAAACTGAAAGAACATTAAAAACAAGAAAAACATTAAGAACATAGTGTAAAAAACTTTAAAAACAAAAAGCTGTCATAAGAACTTCCTGAGCTGAGGTCTTTTTAAAGACCCTGTAAGAGCCTTGATGGAGTGAAGGCCCTGAGTGAAATTCCTCAAACTCTGTTACGTGTTGAGGGCCCTCTCTACCACTGAAAGTAGTCCGATGCTTTAACGTGAGTTTCAGACCCAATCCAAACTTGTATGATTTTTTTTTTTTTTTCCTTTTATGCCTAAACCCTGTGAAATTGTGTGCACCCTCCCACCCCCATCACATCAAACATTCACGCAAAAACAGTATTTGTTAGTATGAGGAGAACATGTGGATTATTGTCACATTTCTATTTTAACAAGTTTTTTTTTTTTTTTTTTTTTTTTTATTAAAAAGAATTATTTGTTTCAAATAATATGATTGTTCCATGAAATGTTTTACCACATGCTGAATATGCATCTCCTTTAATGTTTGTTACCTTGTATGAGGGGGGTTGGATGTGCGGATTGATTCAAGAGAAAGGAAAAAAAAAAAAAAAGGTCGCTATTCCAACCTGAAAAACGGATAGTTTATCCGAGACGCTCTGGCGCTGGGTTTCCCGCTGCTGGTCCGTGGATTTTGAGGGTCTTTGTGTTGTCCATGTTTGCGCTTTGATCTTCTCACTCGGGTCTGCTGTGGGTTTAAATACAGTTACCGGGAGCCCTCTTTTCGCCATGTCAGCTGTTGCTTCTTCCGCCGAATTATAGAGACACGTTCACATCGCCGTAGAAGACCCTTAACTTCGCAGGGAAATGGAGTCTGAAAGCGCAGTTTCTTCTCTCTTAACACCTTTTTCGCGTCATTGTATTCCCTGCGCTTTTTAAGGACCTCCGGGCGTAATCGTGTTCCACGTAGACTTTTCTCTCCTGGTGCATAAATCCTTTTTTCTGCCAGGCCAGTCTTACAACCTCTTGTTTTATTTTGAAATTGGAAAATCTTACCAACACCGAACGTGGGGGCGCTTCCGCCGCCGGCCTAGCGGCTAATGAACGATGTGCCTTTTCTATCTTCAAGTCGGTGGGGTTGTGGAATATCCAATTTCTCTCTTAGTAAGGATTCCACGCATTCTGCCATTGAGTTAAAACCATTTTCGGTTCCTTCTATCAGACCATGAATTCTTATGTTGTCTCTTCTTTGTTTTCCTTCTTGGTCGGTTAGGCTTAGCCTCTATAGCTGCTTGTCTTTTGCGTAGGTCTAGCACAGAATCTTCGAGCACTTTTATTCGATCCTCTGTTTCCAAGATTCGGTTCTCGGCCTGGTCCACTCTGCTGTTTGTCCTTTTCAATTCTTCTCTGAATTCCCGAAATTCGGCCGTAACTTCTCGGCGAAATCGTCGTAGCTCCTCAAATAGTGATTCAGGCTAACCCTTTTGTTAGCTATCACCAGTTCCTCGTCTCCTGAACGGAGATCTTCCAGTTCAGATTATCCGGCCGATACGTGTCCTGGCCTGGAGAATTTCAGTTTCTTCTGTTTTCCTTTAGACATGATGATTTGTCTTTTGATTTTCACTCCTCCAAAAATCCGTTAAGTTTGATTTCAAGGTGTTATCCTGGATTGGGTCTGAGAGCTTCAGTGTTAAGCTGCAGTCGCCATGGCGTCCAGACCGGAAGTCATAATATAGTTTTTTTTAAGGTTTTGTTTAAGCGCAAACCCCAATAAAATAGTTTATTTTTGTTCGTCATTTATCAAAGTTTTGATTTTCATTTCACATGGCAGACTCATTTCTTTAGTATGTATAAATTAATGACTATTCATGAATAAATTGATTATTGACCCATGTGTTTATTTTATTAACACAAGTACCATCAAGATGGTCTGATGGAGACTCTGGGTTTTATTGTGTGAATAACTAACAAAATCTACAGGTCTCCAGTCCATGACTTTTCATAAATACTGTATGTGCGTTTTATCTTTTCTGAAGTCTGGAACATAATATTTTGCAATATTATGCATTTTATTTATTTGACCTTTATTTTACCAGGTAAAATATTTGAGAGCAATTCTCACCAGGGATGTCTTGGTGTGTCATCGTATGTACTTATGTTGCTTTTATTCTTGTTCTTAAACCTATTTGTGTAGAGATTTTGGCCCCGAGATGTAAAGTGTGTTATGAATGAAATAAATTATTATTATTATTCATTATTATTAGGCTATATACAAACAAATGAAATTTTAAAAAAAATCCTCTGCCAGCTGATGTCCAGTTCAGCAACAAACACCGATCTCTGTGAGATTGTTCTGTTCATATTAATCTGTTCTGTCATGCCAAATCAAGGTCACACACAGGGAGAAGCTTCTGTCTCTTTGGCCATGCACCCTCGGTTCTCACTGGTGTCTCCTGGGCACCAGTGATCCCTGTCATCAGGCACAAATGAATTAAGACAAGCTTTTTTGGGGCGTTAAATCCTGGCGCATTTAGCAGGAGACTGACAATCGCAAGCCTTAGTAAATCATCTTGCGACAATCATTTAAATACTCCCCTCGCTCAAATTGTGTGCTTTGACATGACAACTCTCACAATACATATGCAATGAGGCCAGGCACAAAATTAGCATAGTCCCACGCCTTTCCACTGCTAATTTTGCCCTGCGCCCTTGAGTAAATCTCAACAGTAGTTTTTTAATGCCAAAACAGGGTTTTGCGATGGTGCAGCATGTTAGTAAATCTGCCCTTGATGTGGTTTGAACAATTTCAGTATCTTGGTGTTCTTTGACTCAAACCTTACATTTAGACAACAAATTAAAAAAAAAAATCACAACCTATTCACATACAACAGCAAGTACAGTAAGTTAAAACCCCTCAAGTCTCTCTTCAAGAAGGCACTTAAAATCCCGGATAAGAAGCCTTTTCATTTTCATTATTGTAATATCATTAGTAAGAATAATATTTTAGATTTTGACAGTTACCAAATGTTTTGTGTTTTGTGCCCTTGTTTTTAAGGTCTTGAATGGGCTGCCACCCCCACCCCCCCACCATTCAATCATTTTATTCAGAAAAAGCACAGTAACCTGAAAAAATACCAGAGAACAAACCAGAGGAGAGTGCCAGGGTGTAAATCTGAATTTGGTCAGAAGGTTGTGTCAGTTTGAGGCACGCACTCGTGGAACAAATTACCAGCTCATATCAGAGACTGTGACAACTATCTAGTCTTTAAAAGAAACTTAAGTTTTGGCTAAAGACAAATCAGTCCTGTACTCATTTGTAAAATGTCTCCACTATAGATGTCCATATCTACAGGCTTCTGGGACATCTTGACTTAACTGGATCCAATCTGATGCATTATTATTATTATTTATTTATTATTAACTATTCTGTTTGTGAATTTATTGGTGTTATCGTGTAAAATGTGTCTATTTTTGTCTTACGTTTTGTCCATGGATTGTCCTGTTAGCTGTGATATGTTGTGTATTCTGTCTCATGCATTGTTTCATTAGTTGTGACATATCTGCAAACATGTCTTATGAACTACAGTGGAGCAAAAAAGTATTTAGTCAGCCACCAATTGTGCAAGTTCTCCCACTTAAAAGATGAGAGAGGTCTCCAATTTTCATCATAGGTATACCTCAACTATAAGAGACAAAATGAGAAAAAAAAATAATCCAGAAAATCACATTGAAGGATTTTTAATGAATTAATTGGTAAATTCCTTGGTAAAATAAGTACAGTGATCCCTCGCTACTTCGCGTTTCACCTTTCGCGCCCTCAGTGCATCGCGGATTTTTCAAAAATATTCATCAAAAATTCAAAATTGAAAAAAAATGGCACGAAAGTTGCCTGGGCGCTAGCAGAAGGCAGGGAGACTACATTAGAACATCAGGTATCAACACGGAGAGCCGCACAACTCAAAATCCACCTCTCCGCCCACCTCTTCACCGCTCGGGAATCTCGCAAGCTGATTGGCCGAGACGTTTTACCTCGCAAGCTGATTGGCCGAGACGTTTTACCCAGCGAAGGAAGACCGCATTCATTGTTCTTTATCGCTCGTGTTGCTTAGTGGCACTTTTCGCTGTTCTCTTGTGCCTTTTTGTGCAAAATAGTGCTTGTGACGCCCTTGGGGGGGGGGTGACGCTACTTCGCGGTTTTTCACTTTTCGCGGTCGGTTCTGGTCCCCATTAAACGCGATAAGTGAGGGATCACTGTATTTGGTCACCTACAAACAAGCAAGATTTCTGCTCTCACAGACTTGTAACTTCTTCCTTAAGAAGGCTCCTCTGTCCTCCACTCGTTACCTGTATTAATGGCACCTGTTTGAACTCGTTATCAGTATAAAAGACACCTGTCCCACAACCTCAAACAGTCAGACCTCCAAACTCCACTATGGCCAAGGCCAAAGAGCTGTCAAAGGACACCAGAAACAAAATTGTAGACCTGCACCAGGCTGGGAAGACTGAATCTGCAATAGGTAAGCAGCTTGGTGTGAAGAAATCAACTGTGGGAGCAATTATTACAAAATGGAAGACATACAAGACCACTGATAATCTCCCTCGATCTGGGGCTCCACACAAGATCTTACCCCGTGGGGTCAAAATGATTACGAGAATGGTGAGCAAAAATCCCAGAACCACACGGGGGGACCTAGTGAATGACCTGCAGAGAGCTGGGACCAAAGTAAAGGCCCTTTTCCACTAGCACGCTTTAGAGCGACATGGGACGGCTCAGCACGCTTTGTACGCTTTTCCACAAGCCCCAACACGGTTTAACAGCCGCGATTCTCAGCCCCGCTCCAGGGCAGGGTACAGCAGTGCTGAGCTGGGCCGTGTTGTGACGTTAACAGACTGGTCGCCGCTGATTGGTCAGGTCGTAACCGGTGCTGATTGGTCAGGTTGTAACCGCCCCTCTCCTCCTCCTCTTCTGCCGAATCTTCACGACCTTCTCAATAAAGTTTTTGAAAAAAAAAAAAAAAAAAAAAAGAATCTTCACGACCGCCATTACTCAGTGCGCAACCACTGTTGGCGGTTTATTTTCAGTGTATTGCTGTGCTATTTTCATTTATTCTCTATCAAAAATGGCTTCGCGTAATAAGGGTGTTCCATGGACCAATAAGGAGTTGCAGTGTCTGCTCACTGCATTGTCAGACGAACGCATCCAGCGCGAGTTAGACGGAGCCACCCGGAATGAAAAAATATACCGGGAGGTCTCGACATCGGAGTCCTTTAACGGTGAGTTTTAATTTTTTTTTTATTGTGCGTTTTTTCGCAAATATATTCGGTAAGACACTCAGTTTATTTATGCAATAAAAAAGCTGTTCATTTGTGGATGATGATCGCTGCTTTATCGCAGCACACTGCGGACTCGCTTTTCTTTTAATTATTCATGTGAACAATACGCTGAAATAAGCTTATGTAATCTTGTTAAAAACTATTGTCTTTTCTGTATATCTTGCACTTTCGTGCTGTATTTTATTGTGTGCATTTTCCTTGTAGAATCATCCCACGCGTCCGCCGCGACAGCACGCCCGGATTCTCCAATGTGAATCTGTCCCGCCACCAGGCGCAAAATGTATTCAATGATAAATATTTGCAACATTTAAATGAGGTTGCAGAAAACGCGAGGGTATCACAGGAGCAGGCAGAGACGGCTTCATTCAACCGAGCCTTCCTGACCCAGAGCTGGCAGAGACGGCTTCATTCAACCGAGCCTTCCTGACCCAGTTTGGGAAGCTGGTGTAGAGGCACTCAGTGGTCGGCGTGTATAAAATGTCGATTAACCTTCATGTTGTGTTGCAAAGTTTTTTTTTTAATTTTAATATTTTGTATATAATAAAATGGAATTGTTTTGGAAAGTGTGGTTTGTCTGTTATAACACTGAATTATAAAACAGTATAATTACATAGAAATTCCATTGCCTAGTCTGATGAAAATGATGCTGATCATCCTGTCAGGGGTCAACCATTGTAAAGGTAATGTAATTTTTAACTAGACCAAAAAACAAATGTTTTTGTAAGCTTTCTGTTCTTTTATTGAAATATCATAAAAAATTAGCACCACATGATACAGTTCTAAACTTTGGCTAAATTTTTTATGTTAACTTATAAGAAGTTGCACAGTTGGACTTTAAAATGCAGCAGGAGAGACTGATCAAGCTTACAAGTCAACGTAGGTAAAAAAAAGTAAGAATATGTAAACTGAATGTTCTATCGGCATTCCAAATTCAGAGAATTACAATACTTTAGAAGGAGTGTAGCATCATCTAAACGGAAAATAATAATACTGTTGTTCCAAACGTTGAGCTGAAAGGTGAAAAACATGATTTTTTTTTATTCAGTACATCCAAAATGCCCTAGGATGTAAAAAATATACAATTTGGTGTTGGCCAGTGTGCCACTGTCTCATTATTTAATACGAATAAAAACAAGTTTCAGCTCATTATTTCTAGGTCATTTGGCAGTTAATTCAAAACAAAAGTGACTTGGAGTTGTTGCAAGCTTTTTTTTTTATCAGAGAGTTTCTCCAGTTTTGGAGCATATAATCATCCGTCCCTTAACTGTTAAACATTAAATAACAGCAGACAGATTGGCAAAGGATACACAATTGTGTTGCTGTTGCCCAAAACCGCTGTGACCCACTGCTTGTGGTGCTACCTTTCATGTGTGTGCTTTTTATGAATATTCACACGTTTTTGTAAGTACAAGTGGGATAGTATTAAATTGAAATATTCATTCATATTTCATCTCGCTGCCTGTACCCTTGTCTGGCGGTCCTTTTTGGCGTTTACGGTGAAAAAAGCCACAGACCGAGGAGTGGCCTTGTACAGCTATGTGTTAGGTTTTGCTTGGGTCTTTCTCAATAAAGTTTTGGAAAAAAAAAAATGTTTTGCTTGGGTCGCGTGCGTTACGTCACGGGAGTGTGGCACCGCCTCGCTGATTATAAACCCACCCCACCCCAGCACAACACCCATGCCAAACACCGTGCTAATGGAGACAGAAGCATTCCGAGCCGTACTGAAGTGAATCGAGCCGTACCGAGTGTGCTGGGCTAGTGGAAAAGAGGCTAGGCTACAATCAGTAACACACTACGCCGCCAGGGACTCAAATCCTGCAGTGCCAGACGTGTCCCCCTGCTTAAGCCAGTACATGTCCAGGCCCCATCTGAAGTTTGCTAGAGAGCATTGGATGATCCAGAAGAGGGATTGGGAGAATGTCATATGGTCAGATGAAACCAAAATAGAACTTTTTGATGAAAACTCAACTTGTCATGTTTGGAGGAGAAAGAACACCATAACCTACTGTGAAGCATGGGGGTGGAAACATCATACTTTGGGGCTGTTTTTCTGCAAAGGGACCAGGACGACTGATCCGTGTAAAGGAAAGAATGAATGGGGGCCATGTATTGTGAGATTTTGAGTGAAAACCTCCTTCCACCAGCAAGGGCATTGAAGATGAAATGTGCTGGTGGGTCTTCAGCATGACAATGATCCCAAACACACTGCCCGGGCAACCAAGGAGTGGCTTCGTAGAAGCATTTCAAGGTCCTGGAGTGGCCTAGCCAGTCTCCAGATCTCAACCGCATAGAAAATCTTTGGAGGGAGTTGAAAGTCCGTGTTTGCCCAGCGACAGCCCCCCAAAACATCACTGCTCTATGAGGAGATCTGCATGGAGGAATGGGGCCAAAATACCAAGCAACAGTGGTGTGAAAACCTTGTGAAGACTTACAGAAAACATTTGACCTCTGTCACTGCCAACAAAGGGTATATAACAAAGTATTGAGATGAACTTTTGGGATTGACCAAATACTTATTTTACAGAGGAATTTACCAGTTAATTCATTAAAAATCCTTCAATGTGATTTTCTGGATTTTTTTTTCTCATTTTGTCTTTCATAGTTGAGGTATACCTATGATGAAAATTGGAGACCTCGCTCATCTTTTAAGTGGGAGAACTTGCACAATTGGTGGCTGACTAAAGTACTTTTTTACCCCACTGTATGTTTTGCGTGTGTGTGTGAAACCTGATTTAGGACTACGGATGACATTTAGCTGTTGCGCTAATTCCGGCACGTTTACATTGAAGCATAATGCTGATATGTTGATTAATGTGCACTGTCCCTAATTCAATAAATCAAATAAATAAATAAAATAAATATTTATTATTTGATCTGCTTTTTGACAACAGCTGAAGGTTTGTAAATTTCGAAAAGAAACATGATTTGAGAGTTGAAACATTTTTGAGAACTGTAATTTACACATTTAATACCAGATTAATCCTTGGTAGATGTTTTACTAAAAATACACTGGAAAAGTTAATTGTGTTCTGGCACATAACAATAAATATCCAGAACAGCAGATATAGACACGCCAACACTTAATGCTTGGTTTGTAGCATTTTTGGCAAGGAGGACAACTTTATTAACAGTAGAACCTTAACAAATAACAGCTTTGGATATCTGAATATTCAGGAGAGATCCAGAGGCAATATCTGAATATTATGTATTCTGTCTTATACATTTGCAACTTTTTACTCAAAAATTTGTCAGCTTTTTTTGTAAATGTGTTACTTTTTAAAATGTACCATTTTTCAAATTTGTTTTAAATTTGCAGCTTTGACTGTAAATACAATAGTTTTTTTCTTGTAATTTGGGAACATTGAATGAAAATTTGAGTCTTTTGAAAAATATGTGACTTACCAGTTTGTTACTTTATTTCTTGTAAACTAGCTTCTGGAAACCTTTTTGAGTTGAGCCCCAATATTGTGAAAGAAAACACAAAAACAACCAATAAAGGCCTTGACAACAACAACTGAAACTCCAGCAGCATACTCCTCTACAGGTGGATTAGTCCGGGCCTGGTGAACAAAAATTAAAACATGTGCAGCTGTTTCTAAAGCTGAAGGTTCAGTGGTACCGGGGCAGAAAACAGCTCTTCTGCTCAGTGTTGTTTTACCCCCATAGTGGTTAAAACCCACACATGTGCTTCACACAGTCTCCCATTCCCTCCCTACACGGTCCCCACCTCCACCACCACATCTTAGCAAACCCAGAGTCACCACGCACGGAACTGAAACCCACATAACAACACGTGTAAATGGGTGGATGAAGGAGTCTGCAATTTTATATCCACAACACACACACAAAAAAAAAAAGATTTGATTTATTCTGCTGAGTCACTTTTACAGCTAATGGTGCAAAACTCGAATCTTTTCATGCATACCTGTATAAGACAAAAACTCATTATCCCGATACCTCCTTTGAGGGAGTCAGGAGGGGATTTTTGCATAGCTTAAATGTTTGGAGGCATTTATGTCAGAAAGCACAGTAAGTGGTCAAGGGTGGTCTTCTGAGACTGTTTCTAAAATGAGCTTTATTCCTAGCAAACCTCAAACAAAGGAGAGATTACTTTTTTTTTTTTGCGCTGTTCCCGGAATAAGGCTGATGATGACCTGAAAAATTTAACAGGTACAGGACATACCAATGATGATCTAAAATCCAAATTACTACTCACTAAATCAATCCACCTTATTCCTAGCCCCCATGATGCCTTGCGTGAATTATGGGCGCAACTTCCGGTACTAGTTTAGAACGTATGGTTGTCACTGAAACGGGACACTTTTCCTTGTTAAAAAGCAATGACTTTGGCATCAAAAATGGGGGAACACGGCCTTTTGTACCTCAAAAAGAGTAAAATAATCATACCACTTCCCACGACTATGGAGGGAATGAGAAGATGACCTTAAAAAGTGGCCTAGCAGACAGTAGCTCCGTTTGTTAGCGATGCTGCTAAGATGCTAACGCTGTAAACAAATAAAAGCTCAGATATATTAATGTCTCCACCGCAATAAAGTCAGATGCATTTTGTTAAAAGATGTTGGACATAATCAAATTTACCTCACAGCAGATGTACAATCTAGTCAGAGCCACAAAGAACCACAACACCGTGCTTGGGTGTTTTGGTTTTGAAATATTGTTATTTGTTAGGATTTCTGCTGTAGCATTATTGTATATTATTTGAACCCATTTTATGAAATTATTTCCAAGTCCAAACCTTTGTAGGACTTCAAAAAGAAAGGGCCATTCAACTCTATCAAAGGCCTTTTCGGCGTCCAATGATAGGAGAGCTGTATCCGGTGCTTCTTTATTAAAATAAATAATATTAAATAGTCTTCTTACATTATGGAAGCCTTGTCTACCCTTTATAAAGCCATTCTGATCTCGATTAATAATATTTGGTAAAATTTCTTGTATTCGTCTTGCTAAAATTTTACAGATTATCTTAAGGTCGGCGTTTAATAGGCTTATTGGTCTCATATTTTCACATTTATTAGAGGGCTTACCTGGTTTTGGCAGCAGTATAATTAAGGCATTATTTATGTATGATGGTAAATTATTATTTTGAAATGCTTCTAAAACCATTTCCAAAAAGGTTTTATTAATTTATTCTTAAATTTTTTATAAAGGTCAACTGGAAGACCATCTGGTCCTGCACTTTTTCCTGATTTCATATTATCAATGGCTAGCCCAACTTCTTCTTGACTAATTTTAGACTCCAATATCTCCCTGTTTTCATTTGGTATACACGGTATAGATAGTTCGTTCAAAAACCCATTTAGTTTTGTTAAATCAGGTTCATTTTTGGTATCATATAATTTTTCATAGTAATCTCTAAAGGCTCTTAATTTCTAAAGGATCTATAACTACCTGTCCGTTACTTATAATACTGGTAATTGGTGTTTTAATTTCCAATTGTTTAATCTGCCATGCTAATAATTTTCCTGATTTTTCACCTTGTTCATAAAAGATTGTTTCAATCTTAGAAGACTCGAGGCAGCTCTATTCGCTGATTTTTTGTCGTATTCAGCTCTCAAAATCAGTAATTCATTCTCCAACCTTGGGTCACTTCCTGCATACACTTTTTCCTGAAGACTTTTTATTTTATGTTCCAATTTAGCTCTCTCCTCTCGAGTCTTCTTAGATTTTGATCCTGTATAACTAATAATATGTCC
Source organism: Pholidichthys leucotaenia (assembly GCA_020510985.1). Classification (NCBI taxonomy): domain Eukaryota; kingdom Metazoa; phylum Chordata; class Actinopteri; order Cichliformes; family Pholidichthyidae; genus Pholidichthys; species Pholidichthys leucotaenia. The sequence goes on from CM035843.1 coordinate 261,560,824, forward strand.
CCTAATAAAAGCTTTGAAAGCCTCCCACTTTACACATGCTGATGTTTGTGTAGTATTGATGTCAAAGAACTCGTCTATCTGTTTTTCTATATACTTGACAAATTCCTCATCCTGAAGCCATTTATGCTGAAATTGCCATCTACCTGATTCCTTTGTCAATTTTTTATCTACATATATTAGACAACAGGGTGCATGATCAGAGATCACGATGTTATCATAAAAGCAGTTTTGAATCTTGGATCTTAATTCTGTGGAAATCAAAAAATAATCAATACGTGAGAATGTCTTGTAGGTACTGGAATAACAAGAATAGGCTTTAACTTGTGGTTTCATTTCTCTCCATATATCTAACAATTTCAATTCTTTCATAAAATGATTAATAGTCATCCTACATCCAATGTGCGTACAATCCAGTCCTGTTGATCTATCCACACCTGGATTCAATGTACAATTAAAATCCCCTGCTATTATATGTTGCCCTGTAAGTGATGATAAGATGAGAAATAAATTAGCAAAGAACTTCTGATCATCTATATTGGGACCATATAAGTTCACAAGATTTATATTTTCTAATAGCAAAGAACCTTGAATGATTACATATCTTCCAAATTTGTCTCCAATTACATTTTTCACTTGAAAAGGAACTGATTTATGTATGAGAGTCATAACTCCCCTGGCTCGGGATTAAAATGAAGAGGTGAATACACTTCCCTGCCATCTACTCCTAATTCTTTTAACATCCTCCTCTATCAGATGAGTTTCTTGTAAAAACACAATTCTTGAACCCATGTCCTTTATTTTATTCATAACTTGTTTAAGTTTTTTTAAATTTTGTAGACCTCTGCAATTCCATGAAGTTAAATTAAGATTAACACTTTGGTCCATGATCAATAGAGAGTTTGGGATTACCTTGCAGTGTAAACATGCTCATACAGAGAAGCAAAAACATGAGTGGTTGAACATTCATCCTACAAACTACACACAAACAAATTTCCCCTTCCCACACTTGTGGCAAACCCCCCAAAATCAAAAGAAAAATTCTGTCTCCCGATATAGCCATCGACCGTTCCACACCCACGGGGAACAGCCTAAGCCACTCCTTCTTCATCCTCCCAATCACCCTAACTCTACTGCTTTTAATGACGTAACATTAACTCTCCTCTGTAGTTTTCCAACTTAACTCCAAAATTTTTAACAACTTTGTACATCATAGTTTTTTTGTGTTTGTTTTGTTTTTGTTTTGTTTTTTTAATATATAATACAATCTATATTTTGTAAACTTACTATTTACTTCAAGTCAGTCAGATGCCTGTGCAAATGCTTAATTATTCTACCTTATATTTTGTTCATGCTTAGCTCCCACCAGTCTCTTCATCTTCTTTGATCTTCTTGATGAACTCCTGCGCCTCCTCTGGGGTCTTGAAGATGTGGGTTCTGCCCTCATACGTGGTCAGCAGTCTCGCAGGATAGATTACACCATGACGAATCCCAAGGTTGCGCAGCTCCTTACGTATGGGATCAAACTGCTTCCTCAATTGCTGGATTCCTGTGGCCAAATCTGGGTAGAACCGCACCTGCTGGTCCTGGTGTTTAATCTCTCCTTTAGCACGTGCAGCGTTGAAGATCTTCATCCTGTCTCTGTTGCTAAGAAACTTCATAATTAAGGTCCTCGGCGGTCCCTTATCTCTCCGTGGGCCAATACGATGTGCTTTTTCCAATACCACTGCTGATTGCAACTCCTCGCTGCCCAGCACCTCCGGAATCCACTTTTCCAGAAAGGAACATACGTCCCGACCTTCTGATTCCTCTGGAAGACCCACCAGCCTCAAATTATTCTGTCTCGACCGAGATTCCAAATCCAAAATATTATCTTCCAGAGATTTTTTTTTTTTTTCCAAAGTGCGCACCTTTAATTGAAGACGGGTGACGTCATCTTCAGCACTAGCGAGACGGAGCTCCATCTGCGCCGTTCGTTCTACACAGTCACCCAATTCCTTTCTTATTCCTTCCAACGCTGTCATAATCCCATCAAATCTAGAGGAAAAGTCCGCTCTCATTGAACTCATGGCAGCCATCAGCGCATCTGCGCCATTCCCCGCATTTATCGCACCGCTGCCAGCCTCCTCCGCCATATATGGAGTTTTGTTTGCTGTGTCACAGACCTGAAAGTCCGTTAATTTGGACTGTTTCGGCGGCTCGCTTTTTCCTTTTCCTGGTTTTCCAGCCTTAGGCTTCGCCGACATATCCTCGCCCAAATGCTGGGATACGTTCTGTCCCAAATGAGAGAGTTATTTGCCGATTTTTTTTCTCCAGGAGCAGAGCAGAGCGAGACACGTCCATCCTACGTGGCAGCCATAACCGGAAGTCCTGCTTGGGTGTTTTAATGTCGGGGTAAAACGGACAGCTACCATTGTTCATTTTACCCCAAAATTAAAATGCTCATAAGAATGTTAATACAGAAATATAAAGAAGGTCAGAAGGAGTCGCACTGTGTCTTTGTAGATCTAGAGAAAGCATATGATAGAGTGCCAAGAGAGGAAGTGTGGTACTGTATGAGAAAGTCAGGAGTGGCAGAGATGTATGTGAGGGTGGTGCAGGATATGTATGAGGACAGCGAGACGGTGGTGAAGTGTGCTGTAGGAGTGACAGATGGATTCAAGGTGGGGGTGGGATTACATCAGGGGTCAGCTCTAAGCCCCTTCTTGTTTGCCATGGTGATGGACGGGCTGACAGACGAGGTCAGGCAGGAGTCTCCATGGACTATGATGTTTGCAGACGACATTGTGATCTGTAGTGAGAGCAGGGTGCAGGTGGAAGAGAACCTGGAGAGGTGGAGGTATTCTCTCGAGAGAAGAGGAATGCAAGTCAGTAGAAGCAAGACAGAATACATAAGTGTGAATGAGAGGGAGGCAGGTGCAACGGTGAAGATGGAAGGAGTAGCGGTAGTGAAAGTAATTGAGTTTAAATACCTGGGGTCAACCATCCAAAGTAATGGAAAATGCACAAGAGAGGTGAAGAAGAGAGTACTGGCAGGGTGGAGTGGGTGGAGACAAGTGTCAGGGGTGATCTGTGACAGAAGGGTACCAGCAAGAGTAAAAGGGAAGCTCTACAAGACAGTAGTGAGACCTGCTATGATGTATGGTTTGGAGATGGTGGCACTGACAAAAAGACAGGAAATGGAGCTGGAGGGGGGCAGAGTTGAAGATGCTAAGATTTTCATTGGAAGTGACTAGGAGGGACTAGATTAGAAATGAGTATATCAGAGGGACAGCTCATGTTGAGCGGTTTGGACACTAAATAAGAGACAAGGCTGAAATGGTTTGAGCATCTGCAGAGGAGGGATAGTGGTATACTGCAATCAGTTCTTTTAAAGAGGACTTGCTGGAAGCAAGACTGGACAAAAGTCTATGTATCAGATGTAAATGGAGCCTATGACACATTTATAAACACTGTAACCACTCTTTATGAAAAAAATTGTCCATTAGTAAGAAAAAGCCTAAACATAAATTTTAAAGGATACAAAAGGCGTGTAAAAGAAAAATTTATTATATAAAGCTTTCCTAAAGAAAAGGACAAAAGAAGCAGAGCAGCGGTATAAACATACAAAAATAAGTTGACATATATAATAAGATGTAGTAAAAGAGACTATTACAGTAAAGGAACTGGAGAGAAGAAAACAGAGACAATATTAAAAATACATGGACAATACTTAACAATATTCTTGGAAATAAAAACAGAAATACAAGCTACCCAACCGATTTTGCAAAAAATAAAACGACTCAGAGTGTGAATGCAGTTTCACCTGCAGATGAATTTTAATAACTTTTTTGTTATATTGGTCCTAATTTGACTTGAGAAATACCCATTAACGGCACCTACAGGCGAAACAATAAGCAAAAACACTGCTATAAAGACTCCATTTTCATAAAGAACACAGACGACAGAGGAGGTCCATTGAAATTGTTAAATCGTTTAAAAGTAATACATCTACGGACTGTGATGGTATTGACATGCTCTTAGTCAAAAACTATTATTGAATGCTTAGTGGAAACCACTGACGTATATCTGTAACCTGTCTCTCCAAATCAGGTATACAGTAATTTCCCAATGCAATGAAAATAGCTAAAGTAATTCCCATATACAAAGACGGGTGACAGAGGGGAATTCTTAAACTATAGACCAATTTCACTACTGCCACAATTTTCCAAGATACTGAAAAAATATTCTATGAGAGAGATGACAACTTCATACTGAAGAATAATTTATTGTGTGGGCAGCATATGGGTTCAGACACAAGAGGACAAACTGCATTTGCTCTAATGGAATTTATAGAAAAAATATCAACTGCCGTTGAAAATAAAGAGTATTCAGTTGGGGTATTCCTGGATCTTAAAAAAGCATTTGATACAGTGGATCATAATTTACTATTAAAGAAACTACAAAATTGTGGTATTAGGGGGGGTAGCACTGTCCTGGTTATGTAGTTACTTAACCTCTTGCACTTCGGGATACCGCGGGCGGTCACGTCTCTGCGTCCTAGGGCGCACTGAAAAAAAAAAAGCTGCATTTCCGTTCTTCCACTACAGACACAGTCGCGAACCAGAAAGCCAAAGGAGTGCTTTGAGTGGTTTAGATTTGATTGACCTCTCATTCGACTAATAAGAGCCTTGAATTGGGTTTCTGAACCTTGAAGAACCAATGACTGAAACCTAGCAAGAAGGACCCGCCTACCAACGCTGCAAATACAGCAAGCCAATGAAGCAGAGAATTCGAAAGCGTGCGTCCCATGCGTAAAATCTGTTTTGTGTAAGCCGCTGGGTGACACACACGCGTTCGCCAGTCTTTTTTTCTTACTACTGTTCTTATTTGTTTTGAAAAATCGTTCGCCAAAACCGCAACCATGGAAGCGCAAAACCGCAATAATGGAATCATGGTTTGACCGGGTCGCGTTGACCAGAACCACAGTCGTAACAAGCGGAACCAGCGTCATGTTCGTCTGACAATGAAGAAGAGAAGTTCACCAGCGACACTGCTGCTGTGGACAGGTTAGTGTTATAAGCTAAATTATTCTTTATCCCTGAAAATGTAATCAAATGACTTTTGACCGATCGGTGTAAATTACAACTGTGCGTCATCGCCACATGACGGACCGGGTCCGTGCGCCGCGTCCGGGGACTGTGAACACCCCCCCCCCGCTACTCTTCTGTAGCGGATTGCAGATATTATAGTACAACTGTGCGTAGTAGACCGCGGCGCACCGTCCCTGCTGTCCGTCATATAGCGATGAACGATGTCCATCCTCTGTAGCGGGGGGGTGGGGGGTGGGGAATTGTTATCCTGTACATTACAGATATTTTAGTATATTTTTAGTGCACTGTAGGTTATTTTTCTTGTAAAAAAAAAAAAGCCACCATTTTTTACGTGGCATGCTTCTTTGTGTGTGGGGCTTGTTTGTTCATTCATTCATTCATGAATGATAAACAACCCCCCCACACACACACACACAGCCCTGAGTGTCACCTTTCATTAGAGCCAAGATGAAGCTTCTATATTGAATCATTCAAAAGTTACAGACGTTTTTCCAAACTGTGCCATTTGGCACAATTTGGCACAGTTCAAAAACGCCTGGGAACAACCTGACAAAAAAAGCTGTGTAATATATTCATTTTTTGTGGTATTGTTACAAAATTTTGACCTCAGCTGGATAACACTTGGTTCTACATTTCTGTTGCATTTTCCAGCCCGGATCTGACAGCTGTGTGTTATTTGCAAGCATTTGTATCCAAAAAAAACACCCAGGCGAAATTTATTTTCCTCAAGTTCAGTATGTTTAGATGACTGTTACTCAGTGGCAGGAGCACTTAGAGAGATTATGACTGTTTGGCCAAAAAATTCTAAGTGTTTTCAAAGTGTTTTCTTTTAAATGAGACCAACCCCATGAAGATGCTGCAAAGGGTTGAAGAACAGCTTTTTGATTTACTTTGGGTACGTTATTTTTAGGCGTTTTTTTAGGGAAACTGACCAGAGTGCAAGGGGTTAAAGAATAGATATCAGTATGTATGTGTTGGTAACAAAAACTCACAGTTACTGAAGGTTACTTGTGGAGTCACACAGGGTTCAGTTTTGGGGCCATTGTTATTCAACATGTATATAAATGATATATGTAAAGTTTCAGAAAAAATGGATTTAATATTGTTTGTTGACGACACTAATTTATTATGCAGTGGAAGCAATTTGGAACAACTTTTGGATACACTCGGAAAGGAATTAGGAAAGCTCAAACTGTGGTTTGATTCAAACAAATTAACGCCCAATTTAAGTAAGACAAAATTTATAGTTTTTAACAACCATCACAACAACTTAGAATCTAAACTCAGTGTAAATGGTATAGAGATTGAAAGGGTATCCGAAACTAAATTTCTTGGAGTAATAATTGATAATAAACTGTGTTGGAAGTCGCATATTAATTATATTAAACTATTTTTTTTTTTTTTGTTACTTATTTGTACCCGTAGGTAGACTTGGTTTGCAGTCTGGTGACAAGCCACTGGCCACTGGTCGCTGCGTGCGCGAGCGCCCTAAACCTACATGTTTTTGGTGTGCGGGAGGAAACCGGAGAAATCCCGGAGTAAACCCACGCAACACGGGGAACACATGCAAACTCCACACAGCTCACTGTTGGTCGGGGGCTGGGATCGAACCCACGATCTCATGATCCCCGCGATCCCCCGGCCGAGGGTAAAACTGTGCTGCCACAGTGCTAAACCACTGCGCCACCGTGCAGTGGCGCGGTGTCATTCATTAATACTCCCATACATGACATATTGTACTCAAGTATGGGGAAATACATATAAAACAAACATATATCCAGTCTTTATGCTTCAGAAGAGAGCTATTAGAATAATAAACAAAGCTGCTTACAGGGAACCAGCAAACCCACTTTTTCTTAAATTAAAGCTCTCAAGTTGAAAGATCTGGTTGACTTTAAAACTGCAGCAATAATGTTTAAAGTGAAGAATCTATCACTGCCCGCAAATATCCAAAAGCTGTTCCAAATAAGGGAGAAACAATATCATTTCAGAGGAACATGTATATTTCAAAAACCTTCAGTGAGAACTACCACCAAGCAACACTGTTTCTGTGCAAGGAGTCAGATTATGGAACGATTTTGGACCTGAATTAAAATCATGTACAACGCTTGGACAATTTAAACAAAAACTAAAGGAAGAAATACTCCAAACATATATACAAGATGACATGTAAAATCACATAAGGATTGTCATATCCAGTCTGCGTTGTGTTGTAGCTTAGTTTTTTTTGTCACATTTTGTCTTAGCTATGTTCTGAATTGTAATCGCTCTTGTTTTGTTTTTCTTTTGAATTCTTGGATGGAATATGGGTGGGAAATATAAGCTGCGGCTTATGTTGAACTGTATAATCAGAGGAGTTATTGTCTAATTTGACCTTGTTGGATTTTCTTCCCCCTTTGTTATATTATTCTGTTTCTTTTAATCTGTACTTTTATCTATTCGAAATAAATAAAGATTCATTCATGCTGAACAAAGGATGTTGAAGATGGAGCTGCCAGGAAGAAGGAAGAGGAAGACCACAGAGAAGATTCATGGATGCAGTGAAGCAGGACATGGAGAGAGTTGGTGTTGCAGAGGAAGATGCAAGGGATAGAGTGAGACGGATCTCATATTTTATACACACACACGCACACACACACACACACACAGAATCTCACAAAAGTGAGTATACCCCCCTCACATTTTTGTAAATATTTTATTATATCTTTTCATTGGACAACACAGAAGATATGACACTTTGATACAATGTAAAGTAGTCAGTGTACAGCTTGTATAACAGTGAAAATTTGCTGTCCCCTCAAAATAACTCAACACACAGCCATTAATGTCTAAACCGCTGGCAACAAAAGTGCGTACACCCCTAGTGAAAATATCCAAATTGTGCCCAATTAGCCATTTTCCCTCCCCGGTGTCATGTGACTCATTAGTGTTGCAAGGTCTCAGGTGTGAATGGGGAGCAGGTGTGTTAAATTTGGCGTTATCGCTCTCACACTCTCTCATATTGGTCACTGGAAGTTCAAAATGGCATCTCATGGCAAAGAACTCTCTGAGGATCTGAAAAAAAGAATTGTTGCTCCTCATAAAGATGGCCTAGGCTATAAGAAGACTGCCAACACCCTGAAACTGAGCTGCAGCATGGTGGCCAAGACCATACACCGGTTTAACAGGACAGGTTCCACTCAGAACAAGCCTCGCCATGGTCGACCAAAGAAGGCGAGTGCACGTGCTCATTATCATATCCAGAGGTTGTCTTTTGAAAACAGACCTATGAGTGCTGCCAGCATTGCTGCAGAGGTTGAAGGGGTGGGGGTGGAGGGGTCAGCCTGTCAGTGCTCAAACCATATGCCGCACACTGCATCAAATTGGTCTGTATGGCTGTCGTCCCAGAAGGAAGCCCCTTTTAAAGATGATGCACAAGAAAGCCTGCAAACAGTTTGGTGAAGACAAGCAGACTAAGGACATGGATTACTGGAACCATGTCCTGTGGTCTGATGAGACCAAGATAAACTTATTTGATTCAGATGGTGTCAAGCGTGTGAGGCGGCAACCAGGTGAGGAGAACAAAGACGTGTATCCTGCCTACAGTCAAGCACGGTGGTGGGAGTGTCATGGTTTGAGGCTGCATGAGTGCTGCCGGCACTGGGGAGCTAAAGTTCATTGAGGGAATCATGAATGCCAACATGTACTGTGACATACTAAAGCAGAGCATGAGCCCCTCCCTTCAGAAACTGGGCCGCAGGGCAGTATTCCAACATGATAACAACCCCAAACACACCTCCAAGATGACCACTGCCTTGCTAAAGAAACCTGGGGTAAAGGTGATGGACTGGGCAAGCATGTCTCCAGGCCTAAACCCTATTGAGCATCTGTGGGGCATCCTCAAATGGAAGGTGGAGGAATGCAAGGTCTCTAACATCCACCAGCTCCATGATGCCATCATGGAGGAGTGGAAGAGGATTCCAGTGGCAACCTGTGAAGCTCTAGTGAACTCCATGCCCAAGAGAGTTAAGGCAGTGCTGGAAAATAATGGTGGCCACACAAAATATTGACACTCTGGGCACAATTTGGACATTTTCACTAAGGGGTGTACTCACTTTTGTTGCCAGCGGTTTAGACATTAATGGCTGTGTGTTGAGTTATTTTTAGGGGACAGCAAATTTACACTGTTATATAAGCTGTACTCTGACTACTTTACATTGCATCAAAGTGTCATATCTTCAGTGCTGTCCCATGAAAAGATATAATAAAATATTTACAAAAATGTGAGGGGCGTACTCACTTTGTCAGATACTCTGTTTGTGTGTGTGTGTGTGTGTGTGTGCGCACACGTGCGTGCGTGCGCGCAGTGTCATGCACACAGTGGTATGAAAAAGTGTTTGCCCCCTTCCTGATTTCTCATTTTTTTTGTATGTTTGTCACACTTAAATGTTTCAGATATTAAAACAAATTTAAATATTAGACAAAGATAACACAAGTAAACACAAAATGCAGTTTTTAAATGAAGGTGTTTATTATTAAGAGTAACAAAAAAAAAAAACCTACACGGCCCTGTGTGAAAAAGTGATTCCCCCGCCTCCTGTTAAAACATAAATTAACTGGTTTATAACATCTTTGGAAAACCGAGTTCAATTTCTCTAGCCCCACCCAGGCCCGATTACTGCCACACCTGTTCTCAATCAAGAAATCACTTTAATAGGACCTGCCTGACAAAGTGAAGTAGCCCAAAAGATCCTCAAAAGCTAGACATCATGCTGCGATCCAAAGAAATTCAGGAACAAATGAGAAAAAGTAATTGAGATCTATCAGTCTGGAAAATGTTATAAAACCATTTCTAAAGCTTTGGGACTCCAGTGAACCACAGTGAGAGCCATTATCCACAAATGGTGAAAACATGGAACAGTGGGGAACCTTCCCAGGAGTGGCCGGACAACCAAAATTACCCCAAGAGCGCAGTGACGACTCACCCAAGGGGTCACAAAAGACACCACAATAACATCCAAAAAACTGCAGGCCTCACTTGCCTCAGTTAAGGTCAGTGTTCATGACTCCCCCATGAGAAAGAGACTGGGCAAAAATGGCCTGCATGGCAGAGTTCCAAGACAAAAACCACTGCTGAGCCAAAAGAACAAAGGCTTGTCTCAGTTTTGCCAGAAAACATCTTGATGATCCCCAAGACTTTTGGGGAAATACTCAGTGGACTGACAAGACAAAAGCTGAACTTTTTGGAAGGTGCGTGTCCCATTACATCCGGTGTGAAAGTAAAACAGCATTTCAGAAAAGCAACATCCTAACAAACAATAAAATATGGTGGTGGTAGTGTGATGTCTGGTGCTGTTTTGCTGCTTCAGGACCTGGAAGACTTGCTGTGGCAAATGGAAACATGAATTCTGCTGTCTACCAAAAAATCCTGAAGGAGAATTTCCGGCTATCTGTTCGTGACCTCAAGCTGAAGCGCACTTGGCTTCTGCGGCAGGACAATGATCCAAAACATACCAGCAAGTCCACCTCTGAGTGGCTTAAGAAAAACAAAATGAAGACTTGGGAGTGGCCTAGTCAAAGTCCTGACCATGCTGTGGCATGACCTTAAAAAGGCGGTTCATGCTTGAAAACCCTTCAATGTGGCCAAATTACAACAATTCTGCAAAGATGAGTGGGCCAAAATTCCTCCACAGCGCTGTTAAAGATTCATTGCCAGTTATCGCAAATGCTTGATTGCAGTTGTTGCTGCTAAGGGTGGCCCAACCTGTTATTAGGTTTAGGGGGCAATCACTTTTTCACACAGGGCCATGTAGGTTTTGATTTTTTTCCCCCTTAATAATAAACACCTTCATTTACAAACTGCATTTTGTGTTTATTTGTGTTATCTTTGTTTAATATTTAAATTTGTTTGTTGATCTGAAACATTTAAGTGTGACAAACATACAAAAAAATGAGAAATCAGGAAGGGGGCAAACACTTTGTCACACCACTGTATGTGCTCACCGAGTGCTTTTCTAGTTTTACACTGTTTTACTATAGTTTATCTATAAGCTTGGGCCAGGAAGACATTTCCAATAATGGTGGTTTGCTGCAGCTAGCACAGCCAGCCGCTCACTCATTCCGGCTCCTTATGTGCATAGACTCCAAAGACCGGTTCTATCCTATCATCCACTTAAACCACACACCCCTCTTCTAAGTGATGCTTTGTTTGGGCTTCTACCCTCTCACATTTTATGTTGGCTAATAACCATAGATCTCAGAAATGACAAAAGAGGGAGGAAGGGGTGAAAAGGGGATCATTAACATTAATTAAAAAAAAACATGCACTTGAAACGGGTTTCTGTGAAGAAGGGTATTTAATCTGGGTGGAAAATGGTGCTGTAGTATTTAAACCCTGAGCCTGCCAAAGACATTTCATTAAGACCTCTGGAAACTGTCAACATGTGGAAAAAGGGCATAATATGCCCCCTTTAAAATCAAACTCGTACTGCTCAAATATCATAAAACAAAGTTCCACTTACTAACTAGCCCAATCAGTTCCACAGTTTAAGAAAGTTTTACAAAGCCATTTGCACAGACTTGCTTTGAGTTTTTCACAATATCTTGGTAATGCTTGTTCTTGTTTTCCATTACTGTTATTTGATTCTATTAGGTTTCTAGTTTTAATGTTGCAATTTATGTACAGCATTTTCTAATGTGTCAAAGTTGCTGTTTACTGTGAAATCATTCAGTTCATGAACTTAAAATAATATGATGTGTACTCAAACAAACCAAACAATGTGCTTTCTAATAAAGTCTAAAAGTTTCTAATAAAGTCTAATAAAGTTAGGCAATCACCCAACATTAAAACAAGATATTTGTTCGGCTCTTGTAAAAGACCACTTTAAAGGTTTAGTTTCATTTATTGCTTGGATGGATATGGTCCAGTTAAGTTTAAAACAGGCCTTTTTACTGTATTGGAGGTTTATCGGTAAATGTACTAACCTCTGAACAAATGCTTAGGATTTATTTACAAAAAAGGTGAAAAGGTGAAATGATCAAAGCCTCACTGTTCTTTTCTGACTCTGCCAAATAGTCAGAAAGCCAAGCTGACCAGAAAGTAGTCTGACTTCTAAGAGGCTGGCTGGCACAGAGGACAGGATGAAGAACATTCCTTCACAGCCTTATGTTATCACTTCCTTTTCACTAATGGAATAAATCGTGTGGCATAACGGAAAGCAGCTGCCCCCATGCCACATTGAAAAAAGGCACTAAAAAGAGATACAACAGGTACAAATTTCTCTTCGGCTTTGCACTTCTTCTGTGGTAAATATGTCATCTGTGTAGCCAAGCTCATCTGCCCTTTTCCTCTCTACCTCATGTGAGACCGTCTCATGCCAGGTCAGTGAGTGTGTTCCACAAAAGAACAGAAAAACAAAGGGAAAAGGAAAAAAAAAACTTTCCATGATGGGGATGAAATCCTTAGCTTTAAATGTAAGTGAACCAGATGATGTTCATGTGGAAAAGTTACATCCCCAGTAAAATCTAACAAACCAAACTAATTATGCATGTTATAGTTTCTCTCACGTAATGTCTGACAGAGCAGCTCTGAATTAAATAAAGCTTCCATTTATTCCTCCTTTAATTCATCCATTATGCTAAATAATGATTGTGTTATTTGCAAAGGGATTTCCAACATACTATGGTAGCTTTTCTTTTCATTTAACAAAAAAAAAAAAAGGTAATACAACATAGGGCATTAAAAAGAAAGCCACCAAAGGGTTATCACTATTGGTAAACTTCATTGCATGTAAAAGTTTCATTAACAGTGTAGCTGTACTTGTGCAATACGGAAAAAGCTACAACACTAGTTTAGCCTGCCAACACAAACAACTGTATGTCTTATTTCATTCTAAAACGTATTGGTTAAAGAGGATTGTACTTCTGGTTCTAATGTTGAAGTGTCATGGCTGAGATTGTTTTCCCATCATGCTGCAGGCAAAAATCAACCTACACACTCGGGCTGGGCAATATGACCTAAAATCAGGATTGCAGTTGACTGAACCTTTCACATCAGTTTCAGGGTTGTTGGTTTTTTACTCCGTTCTTCTTCTCCCTTATAGTTCACTGACAAGACTCGTAATTAAGCAATATTATACTAGAGTGTAGTATCAATGAATATATCACTGCAGTAGTCGTAAATGAGCATACTATATTAAAGAATAGACCTATTGTCATTTCACATATGTAAGCAAATTGAATGCAGTGCAGAAGTTAGAAATTAAATACATACCTCTTGAGGCTTTGTGGGTCATGTGACTCATGCTAGCAGCTAGTTACCTTATTAGCTGCGTTGGGGGAGTCCTTTATGCAGCCCTGTTTATGCGATCACCACATAGGGATTATGAATTTCTGATCGGGATGGTAAATCCAACTTTAGCTTGTCCAGTTTGTCATACATTCCCACTGTAAAATAGTGGAACTGACGCAGGTAGTAGTTGGAGGCTAACAGTGATTTAGCTTTGGTGCATTTCCATATTAGTTTCCATGCATTTCACTTTTTTCTTGGCATTTTCAGATGAAGTAAATAATCAGTCATCAGATACTACGCGGACACATACCAGATTTCTTTCCAATAGAAGGCACTTTAATTTTTCCACTGTGTTGTTCTGCTTCCGAGCAGCACTATGTAATATGACTGTGCTGCTTCTGGATTGGAGGGTCACCTGACTGCACACACAGGAGACATTTTAAAGGGGCAACACATGAAAGCTCTCATACAAGTGTCACACAGCCGAAAGTTTCTTTGTGTGTGTGGTTAATTGTGTTCATTGTGTTTTATTTCAATGTGTGAAGCACTTTGTGCTACAAATTTTTGTATGATAAGTGCTATATAAATAAAGTTTTGATTGATATATACACGCACACACACAGGGAGAGGAGGGAAAAAAATGAAAAAAGAAATGACATGAGCAAGATTAAGTCGGTTATACGTTCCATTTTGTTGTCGTCGTTAATCGCCCACCTCATTACACACTTTGTAGAAGTCATGGCTAGTATCGTGGTGGCTAACTATTAAAAAAATGGGAATTGGTCAGCCAATTATAATTTGATGACCCCCCCCAGGCAGTGCGGTGGCGGAGTGGTTAGCACTGCAGCAGCACAGCAACTCACCCTTGGCCGGGGGATCCTGGGTTCGATCCCAGCCTCCGACCAACAGTGATCTGTGTGGAGTTTGCATGTTCTCTCCATGCCTGTGTGGGTTTACTCCAGGATTTCTCCGGTTTCCTCCCACATGCCAAAAATATGCAAGTTAGGTTAAATGGTATCAAACTGGGGATTCTAAATTGTCCTTAGGTATGACTGTGAGAGTGAATGGTTGTCTGTCTCTCTGTGTTGGCCCGATGGACTGGCGATCTGTCCAGGGTGTACCCTGCCTCTCGCCCAAAGATGCTGGGATAGGCTCCAGCCCCCTCGCGATCCAAAAAGGATTAAGCGGAAGAAGATGGATGGATGGATCCCCCCACACCTGGCAGAACACCATCCTGTCCGGTAGGGGTGGGGATCAGCAGAGGCTTTAAGATAACAATATTATTCTCATACTTGGGCCATGGTCTGATACCGTTAACATCTTGTGATATGCCGAGTACTGAAATATCATATACAGTGATCCCTCACTTATCGTGGTTAATGGGTTCCAGAACCGACCGCGAAAAGTGAAAAACCGCGAAGTAGCGTCACCCCTAATGACGTCACCCATAAATAATACGTACGTTCATTCTCTCACTCTCTCTCTCATGTGATACGTGTGTGTGTGTGTGTGTGTGTGTGTGTAAGTGTACATACATACGTAGATGTAAATAAAGTGTACATAAATATGTTTTTAGAACTCTTTTATTCTTATAACAAGATACGTAACTCAAGATGAAGATGATTTACTGCACAGGTTAATGAGAGCTTTACTGCTCCTCAGGTGACGCCTCATCGTCAGGTGCTAGAAGCGCAGGATCGTCGAGGGCAGCTTCCGATAGAGCTGGAGAAGCTGCAGGAGGCGGCGTAGTGGCTCGACGGGAAGACTATTTCGCACAAAATGGCACAAGAGAACAGCAAAAAGTTCCACGCAGCGAGACTAAGCAACACGAGCGATAAAGTGCAATGAATGCGGTCTTCCTTCGCTGCATTGGCGCTCGGCAGGGACAGAAGCTGGGTGAAACGTCTCGGCCAATCAGCTTGCGGGGTGAAACGTCTCGGCCAATCAGCTTGCGAGATTCCCGAGCCGAGCCAACACGAGAACAGCGAACAGAGAGGTGGATTTTGAGTTGTGCGGGCTCTCAGTGTTGATACCTGAAGGTCTAATGTTGTCTCCCTGCCTTCTGCTAGCGCCCGCCCATTATTTCTCAATTTTGAATTTTTGATGAATATTTTTGAAAAATCCGCGATGCACTGAGGGCGCGAAAGGTGAAGCGCGAAGTAGCGAGGGATCACTGTATTGCAATTTCCCATTGTCTTGTTCAACTCCTAGCTAGCTCTCATGACTTGCTCCTTTGCTGCACTGACCTAACCAGACAGTGAGAATTTAGCACCATCCAGTGGATTGAAAAGGCAACTGGTTTTTATTACTCTGGTACCCAAAAAACTGAATTTGTATTTACAATATTTATTAATACTTTTATTTAAGTATCGCAATCACTGATGGGCAGTAACGCGTTAGAAGTAGCGCGTTACTGTAATCCGATTACTTTTTCAAGTAACGAGTAAAGTAAGGGATTATAATTGCAAAAACAGTAGTTAGATTACTGTCACTTTCCCGCAAGCAGGCTGCGTTACTGCATTACTAAACCGTGATGTTGTTTTGTGAGACTGTCTCGTGACAATGACGTATGAGCGGCGCAACGTCAATGGTGAACAACAGACACGTGTAGTGATCAACAAGAGACAACATGGAGCGCGGGGGAGAGCAGGGCCATGCCGCGTTTAACGCTTGGAAGTACCGGCATTACTTTGAGTTTGACTCGGTAAAAGGTGACAAAAACATTAGCGTCTGCTGTATACTCTGCGTGGGAAAAAAACTTATCTACAGCGAAAAATTCCACCTCAAATCTGAGCAAGCACCTAGCAAGCCGGCACAGGAATGTGAAACTCACTGAGAAACCCCCGGATCCCCCCACTGACATGCCCGCTGCAGCTACCACATCCAATTCCACCGGGCGAACCTCCGAGGGCCCCTCTCCTGCTAAACAGGTGAAAATAGACTTAAAAACGACAGGACTTAGTGACGCTGAACTGAAGAAGCTCGTCGCTGGCTATATTGTCAAGGAGATGTTGCCCATTTCCACTGTAGCCAGCCTCCCAGATGTCATTGTAAAGGTAAGATTATTATTTGATAATTGATTTGGGTGGATTTGTTGAATTTATTATACCATTCATGGTGGGCAGATGTTACACTTTGTTTGTTTTAAGCAGTGAGTACAATTATTAAAATGATAGAATATAATAAAAGATCAATTATTCATCCCCTGTTCAATATCAGGGATATTGATCATCATTAATCATGAATATTAATCTAACATCAACAGAAGATTGCAATAAAGAGGTCAAAACAGCCTCAACCAAAATTAAATCTCATACAGTATTGATAGCACATGAGATGGTTTAGGTCAGTAAAGCCCACAAAATAATTAAAATAGCTGATTATATAGCAAAATAAATATATTCTTAATTATATCATATTGTATTTTACAGGCCATCAAAATTCATTTTGATGCTGTACTGGATAGCCAAGAAGGACTTCTTGCAGCAGCCACTTGTCCCAAGTTCAAACTTGGATGGCTGACAGATGAGCGTAGGAGAGAGCATGTGAAGGAGCTTCTGACAACGGAGTGTCGTGAAGCTGCTCCTGCAGCTGACAATGCTAATGTGGTCCAACTGGTAGCCAGCCCAGCTGAAATGGACTTTTTTGATTCTGAGAACCAGCCCACAGAAAGCTTCTCAGCAGAAAAAGAAGTAACTGACTATTTAAGGTCTGGGTATGAGCTTGAGGTTCTGAATCAGTTCCCATACCTCAAAAAGATGTACATGAAATACAACACTCCAACTCCATCCAGTGCACCAGTGGAACGGCTGTTCAGTTTAGGTGGCTTGGTGCTTTCCCCGAAAAGGAACAGACTGTCTGATAGGAGGTTTGAGAAGCTTCTGCTGATGCGATATAACCACTGTTTCACTCCGAAAGAAAACAAAAAAAACATAGGGCCTTGTCAGGGTAGCCATAAAATGAGACTGGACTAACAGCCTAAATGTGGCATGCAACAGCATTTTCTGTTTTGGTAAACTCATTATTACTCCTCTGTACTTTACCAACTGTTAAAAGATATAAATGTTAATAATTTGGAATACAGTCAGGAGAGACTTTGATTTTAATTATTTTATTGCTGTATTTTATTTACATCTATTTGAATGAAGGAGTATACACACAATAAAGATTTTTATTTTATATGCAGAAGTATAAGTTAACAGACTTGCTTTATTTTATTAATATATGGTGGAATGTGCAGAAAATAGGTTTAAATGTTCAACAATTTTCTTCAACTCAGACTGTTGCATTTAATTTAATTTTTGCTTGATGCTTGCTAGAAGTTAAAAGATTGAAACTATTAAAACAAGTTTTAAAAAAGACACTTTCACTTGATTCAATTTTATATGATGGAATATGCAGAAAGAATAGAATTAGGCTGAAAGGTCTATTGCTTTATAGCGTATTCAGGTTGTGCATAATGTTTTTGAAAAGTAAAGTAATAAAGTACCTAATTACTTTTGAAAATAAGTAATCAGTAAAGTAACTGGATTACTTTCTTGGAGAAGTAATCAGCTGTCAGTAACTAATTACTATTTCCAAGTAACTTGACCAACACTGATCGCAATACTGGTTTCTCTGAATCAATACAATATCATCGATTTTCTCCACACCCCTACAGTCCGTACATTCCCACAGCTGCTAGTGAACTAGCTAGCTCAGCTATGGAGAGTACGACTGTACACCTCAGTTTGTGGGTTTCCAGGTTGGATGGCTATTATGTGTAAACTGTGTGTGTTCAAGTTTTACACATTCATTTGAAGTTTCAGCCTTCATCTAATTAACCGATTATTATCATCATTATGACTCTGACTCTTCAAACGTATCCAGGACACAGGCTTTATTATATCCAGGAAAAAAAGAACTAGTTACCCTATATAATGGTATAGAATAAACTGACTAATTGTAAAACAAATAAATAAACAAACAAACAAACAACAACAAGCAACACCTAGCTTCTTTCGTAATTATGAAGGAATCCAGACATGGGCATGCACACACACCATCCACACACACAAAGCCAAAACTTAATTCAGGTGATCTCATTGCCAAGCTTACCACACAGATCGTGGATGACCTCCAGGGACGAGGACCATGAGTAGCGCTCCATTCCAGTGTGAGCCAGAGAAGGTGGCAAAGCTTCCAGCTCATACGCACCGCGCTTCTTCCAGTAAAGAAACATTCTCCCTTCTTCAAGTCAGCTAGCACTTCATCATCATTACCCTAAAGCTGATCTCACCCTGTAGTGTTTGTTACTTTTAGGACTGAGTTTAAAACAGCCCCTGAAACAAAGGACAAGAACTTAAAACTTTTTCAGACCTCTAAATTACCCTTCTCATCAGCCATCTTTAAAAAAATACAACTTGCCAGCCAACTCCATCAGCATTAACCTTTGCCAACATGCTCATTCAAAGTCTCCACCTGCACAATTACCTCATCCAACAAAAAACGTCTAAATCTGATTCCAATTCACGGCCAAAGTGAGCAAACAGACCCTCAAGTACCATCCATTATGTCTACAGGATGGTTTAAAATCTGCACCTGAATTAAAAGTTAAACAACTATGTTCTCTTTGGTCCTGTAAACGTCTCCAGCGATCATCCACTTTAAAGCCACCCACCAAGCACCAAATGCTCTCCTCTTCTAATCCATTTAACCAAGCTATTTCTGACTAAATTACACATGCCTAACAGCTAAAAAGGCAATGCAATATCATCTCCAGCAGCAACACTTCTCTATCCATTGCCTTCCCTGAGCCTTAACTTCATCCATGGCAAAGTTCCTCAAACTGTGAAAAATCTGTGTGTGTGGCAAGCTGCTCATGTTAAAACCCTGTGTAGGATCTCCTGGCAGTAGGGGGGCTTTTCTGCCCACTCCGTCGGACAAGTGTTGTATTCATGCAGAGGTGAGTTGCATGCTGGGATGGGCAATCTGGGCCAGTGGCTTTTGGACTGGGTGACAAAGATCTCTTTTAAGCCTCCTCCTACTTCCAGATTGGACTTTCTTTATGTTTTGCTCCAACTGTAAAAGGCTGACATTTTTCTGCATCGATTAGTACCCGCACCCTTTATGTCGCCTGGGAGATTTATTCCTTTTCATGGACGCCCGAGTTCTGTGGTGTGGTAGCTCAGTTATTTCTGTGGTGGTACAATGGCACACATTGGCCTTTTGGATGTAAGAAAATGGAGGAGTCTTGTTGCAGAACTCTTAACTGAGACAATCCAGTTCACTAATATCACCAGAAAATAGCTGCAGGGTTAAAGCAACACGGAGATAGCACGTCAACTCTGGGCGTAATATTTTCTTTGGTTGTTAAAAGGAAGATTCACTGCTATTACATGTCTAAAACGGGAGAAGAAATACTGTGAGAATGTGCTTCGTCGGCCGGGGGAAGGGAGGGACATTGTCACACATAGCGACCCACATGTCCAATTTTGGGATAAGAAATTAGAGGGTAGGATGGAAGCCGGTTTGCTGCTCAGCAGACATATGGTAATAATCTGGAGCAGCTTTGAGCGTGCAGCTTCCCTTTTAATGAAGAGAGCAGTCGTGCAGCATGAGAACTGCGCTGGAAACACGAGAGCCAATTTCCACCGACTGCAGAGACAAAGCGGGAAGCAGATGAGGCATTAGTCTCACTTCCATCATCATCCGTCAGTTCAGCTTTTAATAAAGACACTTTTACCCATATCAAGACCAGAAATTACTACTTGAAGAATGAAGATTCATATACTTATACGGGACTTCTAACATTGTTCAAAAGACAAATGCTTTTTCAGTGGAGTTGCAATCCAATAATAGCAAAAATATTCCTACCCTTTCAAAGATCCCGCTACATGTAGAGTTCACTGAACATGTCAGGTTTTAAAGGGCCCATATTGTGCAAAATGGTGTTTTTGTGGGTTTTAATCAGTGTTGGGGGTAACGCGTAACACCACTGCTTTTGCAGTAATGTGCTGTGTAACAAAATAACTTTAAAAATTCAGTAATGCATTAGTTACTGAAATTTGATCAGATGCCCTACTCGTTACTCATTTCATTAATATGGATAGATATTTTTAGTGTACATAAATTAATATATAAACTGACCCTACCATAGCTGAGATGAGCCATCAGTCTACATGACTTGTTGCAAAGAGCCTGAGTTCTCACTACTGAGCAGAGGAAAAGATGAAGCTACTTTGCTTTTGTGGAAACAGATTATTTTTCCTTTGTCGTGGTTAAAGACAAAAGCATATTAGTGGGTTGCAAACTAAGTGCTGGTTGAGTCCTACTGCAGTCTTCAAAAGCGTCTGAAAAAGCTAATGCTAAGTAATGGCTAGCTATGTTAACAACTAACACCGTGTTAGTGGATCTACTGTATTCTGAACAGCCACGGCTGGATGTAAAGTGGAAATACTCTCGTCTCAACAGCCACAGCTTGATTTCAAGCACAGGTATGCATCTGGACAGTCTGTGACCCAGCAAAAATTAAACCGACTGATTGCCAGATACATCGTTACAGACTGAAGATGTGATATAAACAATGACTTTCTATCAGACAGCTGAGACTGTGCTCCACTGAAGTTAACACATTTACTTGCCACCTGGATAAAGATTTTTCAAAAATGGATTTCATCTCCAAAAGGAATTTGAGGGACTGGATCATATCTCTGTCACAGTAGATGTTTGGACTGTGGATAATGGATATTTTTTGGGGGGGAATCACTGCACATTGGATTAAATCCATATCATAAAGGTAAGATAAACATGGACAGTGTAGGGAGCTTGAAATGAGGAAGAGAAGTGATTTTATAAATCAAGTTTTATTATCAGCTTCCAGTCCCTAACATGTCTCATCTCGATGCAGAAGCAGAATGAGAGGCTGAGCGCAGTCAGACCTTCATACTTATACCCACACTCAACAAAAGACATTGCATATCAAAGCTGACATCCTGCATTAGCGTAATCCCTCTCCATTGTCCTCTCTCTCCTCCACCTGACCCTGGGGGGGTCAGGAAGTTCGATCAGGTCTCCACCGCTGCGACTCCGTCTGCTCCTTGATCTTCACCGGTGGTCGAGACCTCTTGTCCTGCTCTGAGACGTGAGGTCATTCCACATATGCAATCTCTAAACATTCCACTTATGTCTATACATATGTAGGTATGAATATATGAATAATATAAGCCACAGCCCCCCCAAAACGTCTAAGAAAAGGACAATCAAATTAAGTTTACAGCTTAAGATAACATCCATGACATATTATACCATTATGCATCTCAACAGGAAAAAGGAAAAATATCTTCAGCAGTCATGTTAACCTTCAAGTTATGCAGCATGATCCTGTTAAAGATTCAGTGGTAACAACAGCAGTATAGTTAATGTCACAAGTCAGCCTTAAAACTGCAACGGCACAATCCGACAACATAGTTAACAACTCCTTGTCAATTTTACATCAGTCTAGGTGTCGTCTGGGTTTAAATCTTCTCCCGAATCTGCTGTAGGCCCGCTTTGGCGTCCTGGCGGGACCGTCCTGTAAGGGATCTGCAGCTTGGGGAGGAGAGTGGTTATTTGTTCCCTGCGGGGGGGCTGAGTTTTTTCTCTTGGGGGGTCTACCCCGCCGAGGTGCTCTCGCCACCCGTGAAGGTTCGTCGCTCAACAGGAAAGCAGGTTTAAGTCTGTCAATGCTGACTGTTTCTTTTCTGTCCCCTAAATCAAGCACAAAATGCTTATCACCAGGTTCCAGCACTCTGTATGGTCCATCGTATGGAGGGCGGAGGGTTGGTTTTAAAGCTTCATGTCTAACAAAAACGAACTCGGCGTTTTTCAAAGCTTGGGGGACAAAAACCCGCAGAAAAGAGTGATGTATGGGTCTGGGGAGCGTGTCTGGTCCCGTGCTGCTTAGGGGCCTCAGGGCTGGTAGGTGCCCGGGCTCTGGATGCTCTGGTAAGAACTCACCTGGGAGCCTGAGAGGTTGTGCAAAAACTAATTCTGCCGGGGAGGCGTCTAGATCCTCCTTAGGCGCAGAACGCAACCCTAATAAAACCCAGGGAAGTTTATTCACCCAACCTGTATCTGTTAGCGCTATATAAGTGCAGGTTAGTTAGTTAGTTAGTTAGTTAGTTAGTTAGTTAGTTAGTGAGGCCCTGAGGGCGGCCTTTAAAGACCTATGAAAACGCTCGCATAACCCGTTAGCCTGAGGGTGATACGCGGTGGTGCGATGAATTGTCGCCCCTAAGCTGCTGGCCATGGCTGACCACAGCTCTGAGACAAATTGAGGCCCCCTATCGGACGTGATGTCCGATGGGACGCCGAAACGCGCCACCCAGTTTGTTAAAAAAACGCGAGCGACTTCCGCGGCTGTGGTTGACGCCAGCGGGACCGCCTCCGGCCAGCGCGTGGTACGGTCTACCATTGTTAACAGGTGTGTGAACCCTTGCGATGATGGTAGCGGGCCCACGAGGTTGACGTGTACGTGGTCAAACCTCCTGGCTGGAATTCGGAAAGGTTCTAGAGGAGCTTTTGTGTGTTTGTGTATTTTGGCGCGTTGGCAAGACATGCAAGTCTTTGCCCATTCCTTTACATTTTTACGCAGGCCTGGCCAAACAAACTTCTCTGCGACCATTTTAACCGAGGCGCGCACCCCTGGGTGCGCGAGGGAGTGAACAAGTCAAAAATGCGGCGATGCCACGCGGCTGGAACTACCGGGCGAGGTCGGCCGGTTGACACGTCGCAGATTAGGGGGGAAACACCGTCACGCAAACCCCTTTCCTCCAGTCTTAACCCTGTTGGTCCAGACTGGAGCGCGCGCACGTCCGCGTCACTGCTTTGTTCCGCTGCCATGGCCGCGTAATCTATCCCTACGTGGATTGGGGCCGCGTACGCGTCCGCGTTGGCTATGAGCTCTGCGGCTGCGATAGTATAATCTGCTTCCTCGCGCTCTGACGATGTCACAGCGCGGGAGAGGCAGTTTGCTACCACATTAAGCTTGCCTGCCACATGTCGAATATCTGTGGTGAACTCTGAAATTGCAGCTAGTTGTCTTTGTTGCCTGCCTGACCATGGTTCTGAAATTTTAGCCATCGCAAAAGTGAGTGGTTTGTGGTCTACGAAAGCCGTGAAACGCCACCCTTCCAGCCAGAACTGGAAGTGGCGGATGGATAAATGAAGTGCTAGCAGCTCCCTGTCAAAAGTGCTGTATTTGCGCCCGGTTTGGTTTAAGGATTTGCTAAAAAATGGTAACGGTTGCCAGGTTCCGCCAACATGTTGTTCCACGACTGCCCCGATGGCCAGGTCTGAAGCGTCTGTGGTTAGCGCTATGCGGGCCAAGAGATCGGGGTGAACCAACAATGCGGCATTCGCTAGTGCACTTTTTACTTCCGCGAAGGCGCGTTCCCGCTCCGGGGTCCGTTCGACCGCGTTAGAGGGCTTTTGTTTTCTGAGCGCGGCATACAGGGGCTGCATGAGTTGAGCTGCGCGGGGGAGGAAACGGTTGTAAAAATTCACCATTCCTAAAAATTCTTGTAGCGATCTGACCGTTTGTGGCCGTGGGAAATTTGCTACCGCGCGCACTTTGTCCGGCAATGGAACTGCCCCCTCTGGTGAAACTCTGTGTCCCAAAAAATCAATTTGTGACACGCCGAATTGGCATTTGGCTGGGTTGATTATTAACCCGTGCTCTTCCAGTCTCTGAAAAACCGTAGTGAGGTGTTGTTCGTGTTCTTCCTCCGACGAGCTGGCTACCAGAATATCGTCGAGGTAGACGAACACGAAGGGGAGGTCGCGTAATACCGCGTCCATCATACGCTGAAACGTTTGAGCAGCGCCTTTGAGGCCAAACGACATTCGCAAAAATTCGAAAAGACCAAAAGGGGTTATTACAGCCGTTTTAGGAACGTCTTCGGGTCGAACCGGAACTTGGTGGTAGACCAGGTCTATTTTAGAAAAAATGCGCGCACCCGCCAGATGTAGTGAAAAATCTTGGATGTGAGGGACTGGGTAGCGGTCATGCGCTGTCGCATTGTTTAATCTGCGGTAATCACCGCAAGGTCTCCAAGAACTGTCGGTTTTCGGGACCATATGTAGTGGCGATGCCCAAGGGCTTTTCGAGCGCCGAATAATGCCCAATTTTTCCAGGCTGGCAAACTCGTCGCGTGCTATGGCGAGCTTGGTCGCGTCTAAGCGCCGAGCTTTGGCAAAAACAGGTGGGCCTGTAGTGGGATGAAGTGTTCAACCCTGTGTTTCGCTACTGTTGCTGAAAATTTAGGAACTGTGAGTGCTGGAAATTGGGTGAGGAGTTGGTCAAACTTACCTCCTGCTGTGGTGACGCTGGCCTGCACGGGTGGTGGAGAGACTCAAGCTGAGCAGGGTATAGAAGAAAATGATAGTGCATTAACCAAGCGTCTGTTTGCAAGATCACCTAACAACCCATGTGCACATAAGAAATCAGCGCCCAACAAGTTAAAACTCACCGCCGCTATAATAAATGTCCACCTATAATTGCGGCCGTGAATAGACAGAGGCAGGTTTCTTTCACCGAAAGTGTCGATGATCGAGCCGTTAGTTACCATCACTCCGTTTCCCCGGGGTCCTGTTGCCCGGTCTGCGTTGGACGGGGTGATGAAGCTCACCTGGGCTCTGGTGTCGATGAGGAACTGTCTCCCGGAGCGTCCGTCAGTCACGTAGAGTAGCTTGTTAGTCTCGCCGAGCGCCGCAGCTGTTAACGGTTTCCGGCTCTTGAAACTGCAGGGGGGCACGCATTTGTACGCCCTCTCGGCGAAACGTTGATGATAGTAGCAGAGGTCGTTCCGCTTGCTGCGCCTTGGTCGCATCGCTGCCATGGTGGGCGGGTTCTGCTCCATCGTCTGTGGCTCTCCGCTGCTCTGGGCTTCCGCGCCGAGATCTGCAGATGCTGCTGTGGCCATCTGTTTGCCGCAGGAGTTGATGAGCCGCTGCGCTTCTCGGGCCAGCGCGTGGAAGTCCTGCTGGGTGCTGCACTGCATGTTGGCCAGGGTCCCTCTCATGTGCGACGGCAGAGTGCTGAGGAAGATATGTTGGAAGAGGAAGTTGTCATCGTCTGCCTCCCTCAGCTGCAGCATGTCCTCCATGAGGGCCATCGGTCTGTGTCCTCTGTGGCCGTAAATCGCCAGAATCCTCCCTGCCCTTTCCTCGGCCGAGGGGACGAAGCTCTCGATGAGGATCGCCTTCAGTTCTTTGTATTTGTCGTGGGCGGGCGGTTGTTGAATCACGCTCCGCGCGCATCTTGATGTGGCGGCATCGAGTCTGGCGACGATGTGGTAAAATTTTGTTTCATCCGCCGTTATCCCCGCCAGTGCAAACTGAGCCTCAGCTTGCTGGAACCACGAGCTCGGGTCGTTTTGCCAGAACTCTGGGAGTTTGATGGTGACGGCGCTTGCCTGGGCCGTCTCTGATGTGTCTGCAGGGCGAGAACGCCTTTCTTCCGTTCTCGCGGCGGAGCTGAGGACGGTGCTCGGTTGAGCCCTCTGACGATTCTGCTGTGGGGGAACGTCTTCCATCCGTTCCCCTGTCTGCGTTGGCGACGGTGTTTGCCTGGGTCGCCTCTGATGAGCTTGTAGCGGGAGAACGTCTTTGGTCCATCCTCACGTCTGGTCACCAATGTAGGGAGCTTGAAATGAGGAAGCGAAGTGATTCTATAAATCAAGTTTTATTATCAGCTTCCAGTCCCTAACATGTCTCATCTCGATGCAGAAGCAGAATGAGAGGCTGAGCGCAGTCAGACCTTCATACTTATACCCACACTCAACAAAAGACATTGCATATCAAAGCTGACATCCTGCATTAGCGTAATCCCTCTCCATTGTCCTCTCTCTCCTCCACCTGACCCTGGGGGGTCAGGAAGTTCGATCAGGTCTCCACCGCTGCGACTCAGTCTGCTCCTTGATCTTCACCGGTGGTCGAGACCTCTTGTCCTGCTCTGAGACGTGAGGTCATTCCACATATGCAATCTCTAAACATTCCACTTATGTCTATACATATGTAGGTATGGATATATGAATAATATAAGCCACAGACAGCTTTATGCAGTGTTGCCAACTCTCACGCTTTTGGAGTGAGCCTCACTCTTTTTCCCTCTCTCTCACTCCACAAACCCCATTTCTCACTCCAAAATGAGGAAATTACTGGCAATATCGTGTTGATTTTCTTCAGATTTTTCACACAATAAGAGCTCTCAAGGCAGGATAAAGCAGACTGAACATGTTCTAAAAGCTCTGTCTGAAATAGTCTGTTTTCAAGCCTGACATTAATAAGCTCATAATGAAATCTATTAGTTAAATTATCTTGCTATGTGTGCAAGATGATTTAAGTATGCATTTAAAAGTAACGTGAAAGTTACTTTTCCAAGTAACCGATTTCTTTAATCATGCAGTAATTGCTAAAGTAACTAGTAACTGTAATTAGTTACTATTTTTTAGTAACTTGACCAAAATACAGCCATACGGTTAGAATATTAAAGGACTCACTTCCCAAAGAAATGCACACTGCATTAATTTTGTTAAAGAAAAAAAAGAGGATTTCAGCTTCTGGGTAATATGTTGTTAAATGCCAACAAGCCCTGTCCTCAGTTCTCCAAGTTGAACAGTTCCCGACCTCATCCTTACTTATGATAGGCCCACTCAGAAATCCAGAACGGGGGTCATTAATATTAATGAGCAGTCTGAAAACCAACTGTTTCAGACAGAGCATTATGGAGAGCTTTTTATGAAAACAATACAAATGTTTTTTGGTCTTCAAAACTACCTATAAATGGCTTTGACAATGTTAAAACTTAAAATTGATCAATAATGGTTATTCTGTGGCTCAAAGCCTTATAAAAGATACATCCATCAGCCATAACATTATGACCACCTGCTTAACATTGTGTTGGTCCCCCTTTTGCTGTCAAAACAGCCCTGACCCGTCAAGACATGGACTCCACTAGAGTCCTGAAGGTGTGCTGTAATATCTGGCACCATGATGTTGGCAGCAGATCTTTTAAGCCCTGCAACTTGTGAGGTGGGGCCTCCATGGACTTGTTTGTCTAGCACATCCCACAGATGCTCTGAGGAATTATGAGGCTAAGTCAACACCTCAGACTTGCTGTTGTGCTCTTCAAACCATTCCTGAATCATTTTGGCTCTGTGGCACGGCACATTATTCTGCTGAAAGAGGCTACAGCCATCAGGGAATACTGTTTCCATGAAAGGGTGTACAGTACACCCCTGCTAATATCTTGGTGCCAGATACCACAGTACACCTTCAGGGGTCTAGTGATGTTCATGCCTGGATGGGTCAGTGCTGTTTTGGCAGCAAAAGGGGGACCAACACAATATTAGGCAGGTGGTCATAATGTTATGCCTGATCACTGTACATCTTTATGAAAAGAAGTGAAGTACTGAGAGAGAAAACCTCACATTATCCACAACACATCTTAGCCTTGACTCACAGAGCCACTTAAAAAGCATCAGCCCAAGGTTTCTCCTAAAGCAGGGGTGTCCAGACATGTGCCATGGAGGACCAGGCCCCTCAGGTTTCTTCACAGCCAGTCACGAAAGCAAGTGTTTTACTGATCAGCAACCAGTGGGAAGGAATTTAGTGATACATATACCACCAGTGTATGATATACCATCAGTGTATGATAACATGAAATATATATATTTTGTGATATCATACATCACCTGAAATCCACTACTTGCTGCCTTGATACTCTTCCAACAGGGTTTTTAAAAAGTTTCATATTGTATGGCCTCAGATCTACTACAGATCATAAATATGTCACTGCATTCAGGTGTCTTCCCTCTGTGCTTAAAAACAGCTGTTATCAAGCCACTTCTAAAAAAGGGCAATCTAGACACCTCACTCATGAACAGCTATAGGCCCATATCAAACCTCCCCTTTCTTAGTAAAAGAATAGAAAAAGTTGTTTTTCAACAATTGTACAACTTCCTGACAGTAAAGAACTGCTTTGATGTCTTCCAGTCAGGTTTTTGGCCAAACCACAGCACTGAGACAGCTCTAGTTAAGGTCCTTAATGACATCCACTCCAGTACAGATAATGGTAACATTTCAGTCTTGGTCCTACTGGACCTCAGTGCAGCATTTGACACGGTTGACCATAACATCTTACTAGACCGGCTAAAAAACTGGGTGGGCCTTTCTGGTACAGCACTTAGCCGGTTTGAGTCCTATTTAAAAGACAGGGACTATTTTGTGTCAATAGGTAACTACAAATCCAAGCAAACAAAAATAACCTGTGGAGTTCCATGAGGTTCCATTTTGGGACCTCTGCTTTTCAACATCTATATGCTCCCACTAGCTCAAATCATACAAAATAACAAAATATATTACCATAATTATGTAGATGATACACAAATGTACATAACCGCCTCACCAGGAGACTATGGTCCAATCAAAACTCTGATCAAACGCATTGGTTAAATTAAAGAGTGGATGTGCCAGAACTTTTTTCAGTTAAACGAAGACAAAACCGAAATAATAGTTTTTAGAGCCAAAGAAGAAAGACTCAAAGTTAGTACTCAGCTTAAATCAATGATGCTAAAAACCAACAGCCAAGCTAGAAATCTGGGTGTGGTTCTTCTTCTTCTTCTTCTTTTAGATTTGATTGGCGGTTGGCAACCAACTTACAAGTGCATTACCACCACTGACTTGATTATCATCATTCTATAGGGTGTGGTTCTGGACTCAGACTTGAATTTTAACAGCCACATTAAGACAGTGAAATCAGCCTATTATAACTTAAAGAACATGGCAAGGATTAGAGGTCTGACGTCTCAGCAGGATCTAGAAAAACTTGTCCATGCATTTATCTTCAGTAAACTGGACTACTGTAATGCTGTCC
Organism: Pholidichthys leucotaenia; assembly: GCA_020510985.1. NCBI lineage: Eukaryota > Metazoa > Chordata > Actinopteri > Cichliformes > Pholidichthyidae > Pholidichthys > Pholidichthys leucotaenia. The sequence goes on from CM035843.1 coordinate 261,590,078, forward strand.
TCACAGGTCTCCCTAAAAAGTCCATCAGACAGCTGCAGTTGGTTCAGAACGCTGCAGCTCGAGTCCTCATTAAGACCAATAAAGTAGAACATATAACTCCAGTTCTCAAATCTTTACACTGGCTTCCTGTCTGTCAAAGAATAGATTTCAAAACACTGCTGTTGGTTTATAAAGCTCTGAATGGTTTACGGCCAAAATACATTTTAGATCTGCTAGTCCATTATGAACCACCCAGAGCCGTCAGATCATCAGGGTCAGGCCTTCTATCTGTGCCCAGAGTTAGAACCAAACATGGTGAGGCAGCGCTTAGTTTTTATGCCCCTCACATACAGTACGGAACAAACTCCCAGAAAGCATCAGGGGTGCTGAAACTCTCAGCCACTTTAAATCCAGGTTAAAAACTCTCCTATTTGCCATGGCCTTTCAGTAGAACAATTGTTAATCTCCTACAATGCACTGTAAATTTTTATTTCTGTCGTATTCTATTTTAGCCTGCTTTTGGGCTGCACGGTGGCGCAGTGGTTAGCACTGCGGCAGCACAGTTTACCCTTGGCCGGGGGATTGTGGGGATCGTGGGTTCGATCCCAGCCCCCGGCCAACAGTGATCTGTGTGGAGTTTGCATGTTCTCCCCGTGTTGCGTGGGTTTACTCTGGGATTTCTCCGGTTTCCTCCCACATGCCAAAAACATGCATGTTAGGTTAATTGGCTGTTCTAAATTGTCCCTAGATATCTGTTTCCTATAGGCCCTTAGAATAGAGGGTTAGTATTAATGAAAGCGCTTTGAGTGGTCTTTGTGACTAGAAAAGCGCTATATAAGTGCAGGTTAGTTAGTTAGTAGTTAGTTTTGTTTCCCTTTAATTTACTTTTGAGTTTGCTTTTAAATTCTAATGTATTCCTTTTGCAACTTGCTCGAATGCGTTGTTTTTATGTAAAGCACTTTGAATTGTCTTGTACACAAAATGTGCTATGCAAATAAACTTGCCTTGAAATCACCTGTTGCTTGTTGGAAAGAAAACCAGAATGGTCTTGGCCCTCTATAGCACATGATTGGCACCCTTCCCAAAAGCAACTAATCACAAGTACAGGCTAAAATAATCATGTAAATGCTTTAACCCCTTGCATTCTGGTCAATTTCCCTAAAAACGCCTAAAAATAACATACCCAAAGTAAATCAAAAGCTGTTCTTCAACCCTTTGCAGCATCTTCATGGGGTTGGTCTCATTTAAAAGAAAACACTTTGAATTTTTTGGCAAAATAGTCATAATCTCTCTAAGTGCTCCTGCCACTGAGTAACAGTCATCTAAACATACTGAATCTGAAGAAAATAAAGTTCGCCTGGGTGTTTTTTTAGATACAAATGCTTGCAAATAACACACAGCTGTCAGATACTGGCTAGAAAATGCAACAGAAATGTAGAACCAAGTGTTATCAAGCTGAAGTCAAAATTTTGTAACAATACCACAAAAAATGAATATATTACACAGTTTTTTTCTCAGGTTGTTCCCAAACGTTTTTGAACTGTGCCAAATTGTGCCAAATGGCACAGTTTGGAAAAGCGTCTAACTTTTGAATGCTTCAACATAGAAGCTTCATCTTGGGCTCTAATGAAAGGTGACACTCAGGGCTGTGTGTGTGTGGGGGGGGTTGTTTGTTCATTCATGAATGAATGAATGAACAAACAAGCCTCCCACACACAAAGAAGCATGCCACGTAAAAAATGTGTGGCCTTTTTTTTTTACAAGAAAAAATAACCTACAGTGCAATAAAAATTATACTAAAATATCTGCAATGTAGAGGATAACACCTCCCCCCACCCCCCTGCTACAGAGGAGCTCAGCGCACAAAAAAACGGTCCGTCAACGGTCCGTCATGTGGCCATGACGCACTGTTGTAATTACCGATCGGTCAAAAGTCATTTTTATTACTATTTTCATTGATAAAGAATAATTTAGCTTATAACACTTACCTGTCCACCACAGCAGTGTCGTTGGCGAACATCTGTTCCTCATTGTCAGACGAACATGAAGCTGGTCTGCTTGTTACGGACTTGTGGTTCTGGTCACCCGACCCAGTCAAACCATGATTCCATTATTGCGGTTTTGCGCTTCCATGATTGCGGTTTTGGCGAACGATTTTTCAAAACAAATAAGAACAGTAGTAATAAAAAAAGACTGGCTAGCGCTACCGTTACACACAGGTCTCAATGTGCGTCACCCAGCGGCTTATACAAAACAGATTTTACGCACGGGACGCACGCGTTTCAATCGTCGAACTACTCTGCTTCAATTGGCTCGTTGTATTCGCGGTCGTTGGTAGGCAGGTCCTTCTTGATAGGTTTTCAGTCATTGGTTCTTCAAGGTTTCAGAAACCCAATTCAAGGCTCTTATTAGTCGAATGAGAGGTCAATCAAATCTAAACCAATCAAAACACTCCTTTGGCTTTCTGTTCGCGGCTGTGTCTGTTCTGGAAGAACGGAAATGCAGCTTTTTTTTTTTTTTTCAGTGCGCACTGAGACACACTAGGACGCAGAGACGTGACCGCCTGCGGTATCCCGGAGTGCAACAGGTTAAAAAAATCATCATGATAATGAGGCTCTCCCAGAGACATTACATAACAGCTTTTAAAAGTGGGGTTTCTGTGACTTGTAATAAAGAGCTTCATATGCAAGGTTATCACTGCAGCTACGTATGTGTTCAATCTTCCTGATTCTATCTCAAAGTTCAAAATCTTACAAAATATGGCTGAAGCTCAACATATTGAACAATTCTGTTTGACTTGGAGAGTTGGATCTGATGACATGACATCCGACACCATATGTGTATAATGGATCCTGAATATCAGTCCTAAACCAATACTGAAGTACTCTGGTACTTTAAAGATAATGTCATTATGTGACAGATATTCATTTTATTATCAGGGACATTTTGGGGGGGGGGGGAGGTAGATTCTGATTTACACTGTAATGGAGGTGAGAAGTGTGATATCCCTGTCATAGCCGTTGACTAAGTATGAAGCTACAGCAGGAGGTGCTAAGCATAGCAGAAAGGAAAATCACCAGCACCTCTGATTAAAACACAGTAGATGCGTTTTAATCAGTGAAGTAGATGTACTGGCTGGTGATCATTAAACCAACATTACTACTTATTTTCAGACAGATTTGCTTATCTTTGAGCATGCTAACTGATTACAGTCTGTGCTAATCTAATGTATTCCAGCTTCAGTTTAACTAATATTGCAATAGTTACAATAATACTTATCTGTTAAAATAAACAACATAAGTCAAGTTTGGACAATATCTTTTTCAAGAGATACTGGTCATCATCTTTGGGATCATTGGAAGCACTTGTGATCACTCTGCCTTAATGGCTTATTGTGACCACTTGCACATCGGTGATTTCACCATAGCAAGTCTCATAACTGCAGATAAGAGCTTATTCTCCAGCTGAACCAAGACATCAAAGATAAACCAATAGATAAACCAGACTGAGGTGGTTCATGACTGCAGTGTAACCATTCTCAGTTTAGCAATATTCAAAGGGTTAGGCAGCACTGTGAATTTGTAAATTATCAACAAATGAAAGAGCAGCTGCATTCAAAATTATTCAGCCCAATATGTTTATTTCCAATTTTACAAACTTTCAGTTGCATGAAAAAAAAAATCTAATATGAAACATCTAAACAGTACAACGGTTGAACTATTTGATAAATATTTCTTGTATAGTTTGTTTTTCAAGTTTTTCCAAGTGCAACCATATATCTTAATGTCCCGAGGCAGCTGAAGAGAACACTCAAGATATGACAAGACAAGTAGACAGTTAGACTTTCACGTAATATAAAAACAGTAGTATGAGGGCTGTTCATTAAAGACAGCCCCCCCCACACTCATTTCCCATGGATTGCGAAGAACAAAACTTGGCACAATTATTAGTCTTTCTCAACACAGGTACCACCAGAGGTCACACACTTCTCCCATCGCTTTATGCAGCTGTGGAGACCTCACCTGTAGAAGTCTGCAGGTTGCATCAGGAGCCACAACTTGACCTTGGAAATCAGTGTTTCATTATCTTGGAAGTGCTTGCCCTTCAAAAATGATTTCATCGTTGAAAAGAGGTGGAAGTCAGATGGTGCGAGGTCAGGGGATTAAGGCGGGTGAGGAAGAATTCCACAGCTGCAGGACCATGCTTCCCTCTGGGCAACATGCGAGTTGTGAACCGAGGCATTGTCTTGCAGGAGATGAACACCTTTGGTCAGCCATCAAAACCATCTCTCAGTTTTGATGGCTTTCCTCAATTTCTGCAGCAATAAAGTGTAGTACATCCCCGTAATTGTGGTACCCTTTGCCAGGAAATTCATCATCAATACTCCATGCTGGTCCTAAAAGACCGTGAGCATGACCTTGCCTGCTGAGGGTTGGAAACATGCCTTCTTCAGAGGTGGTGAACCATAATGCTTCCATTGCTTTGACTGGACTTTAGTCTCTGGATCGTAGTAATACAGCCATGTTTTGGCCAACGTGATCAGTCTGTCAAAGAAGTTCTCCTGGCTTTCTTGGCACATGACCAAGAGTGTTGATGACTTGTTCTTGCTTCTGGAAAGGTGTAAGCAACCAGGGAATCCACTGTGCAGACAATCTCCATATGCAGTCATGGACGACCGCCCCCCCAACTGATCTTGACATCCCGGGTTAGTTGTCAAATGGATATGTACTGATCCTCCAAAATGGTGGCCTCCACTTGCCAGATGGTGCCTTCATCACTGGCGCACTGTGGTTGCCTGGTAATGGGTACCATTTCCACTGATGTCCAACCACACTTGAACTGTCAAGGCCAGTGCTCAACTATGTCATACAATGGGACATCCTCTCCATAAGTCTCCATCTCATCAAACGTCTCCCATGGTGTCTCAAGAACAGGAACCTGATCTGCTTTCAATTGGCTCCATCATCACACCTTACTCCACCTTAGCACCTTTAAAAAAAGAACCTCTTAGGAGTTCAGAGTTGCAAATTATCTTGTGACCTATAGCGATATGTATTCATGGTTTCCTCTGGCAACATTTCTCGGTGGCGGCCCGCCTCACCAGATATTGTACCGCCACCCCAAGGCGATGAATTTATTAAGAAAAATATATGAAGCAATGACTTTCTGCAAGCGCGCACACGAACAACACACGTGGCCATCATCCGCGCGGAGTTTAGAAGCGCCCCGCTCACACGAGTTTTCCAGTCAGTCAGCAAACAGTGTCTCGCGAAGCGTGACTGTCCAACAGAAAGTACTTTGTTAAAATACTTTAAATGCGGAAAAAAAAAAATCACAAGAGGTATGCAAGCACTGGCGTTTATCATGGTTTTAACCCACTGGAAACGGGGGCAATGGAAGAGTCACTTAGCTAAGAGATGTGGTTAGAATTCATATGCAGCCAGCTTCATATGAAGGGAAAGGCAGTGGGGACTGATGAATTGCTGAGGATATATTTCATCAGCCACTACAATATTAAGTTATGTTCTGTAGGAACTGCAGGAATGAAGACACTGGCAATTTCTCTCTTTTCTCGCAGAAGCAGGCGTGCCATTTTTATTCTCCAGCGGCAAAAAGCAACAGCTAAAAATGCTAGCTCTAAACTGAGGTCCTTCAGCGGCTGCCTAAAGAGGTGCCTGATGAGAAAGCCTGAGCGCACAACTATAACTGCCTAAACAGATCACTCTGTATGTGGACACATATTGTGGTGAATTATGTCTTTAGAGTCCGCTACAGTTCCCTATTATGTACCTGGCAGGTTAAGACAACCGAAATTCACAAAGTCAATGACTCTAATCCGTCAGCAGCCTTCAGACAAACTAAACGTGCCAACATCTGATTTCAAAATAAGGGAGGTTTTTCCTACTGTCTGGGTGGTGAGATTTCTAAAAAAAAAAAAAAAAAAAAAACAATAAAGAAATATAACAGAAATAACGGCATCCTTGGTCATTTAAGTTAATTTATTTCATTAAATACAATTTTAATATTTTTTCTTTTTAATCAGAGTTAAATTATTGTTCTGTTCTGACTGCAAAGTTATGGTCAAAAATGTAAATTGTTATAAGGAAAAAGTAAAAAAAAATTACCACAGTCTGTTTCAAATTTATCTTAAAAAAAAAAAAAAAAAAAAAACTAATTTTATTTAAAAAAAAAAAAACAGACAAAAATTATTCATTCATTCATCTTCTTCCGCTTAATACTTTTCGGGTCGTGGGGGGCTTGAGCCTATCCCAGCATCTTTGGGCGAGAGGCAGGGTACACCCTGGACAGATCGCCAGTCCATCACAGGGCCAACACAGAGAGACAGACAACCATTCACTCTCACAGTCATACCTAAGGCCAATTTAGAATCCCCAGTTTTGATGCCAATTAACCTAACTTGCATGTTTTTGGCATGTGGGAGGAAACTGGAGAAATCCTGGAGTAAACCCACGCAGACACGGGGAGAACATGCAAACTCCACACAGATCACTGTTGGTTGGAGGCTGGGATCGAACCCAGGATTCCCCGGCCAAGGGTGAGTTACTTTGCTGCCGCAGCGCTAACCACTCCGCCACCACACCGCCCCAGACAAAAATTAGTCATAAAATAATCCACAAATTTATAATAAAGTTTCAAATGTACAAGAAAAGTCAATTTTACAAGAGGAAATTACAAGTTTGAGGAACATGGTTTGAACTTTAGATAGATTTACAGAGAAAAGTAGAAAACTATAAGAAAATTGTTTAAAAAATTTTGAGAAAAACCTCAAACTTTCAAGACTGAAGTCATTGCTCAAGTTTTTAAGTGGGTGTGCTTTGTACCCTTAACTCAATTAGAAATTTTTGGTTGTCTGCTTTTAATTATTAATTTCAAAGCACTGCTTTTACATGAGTAGAATTTCTGGTTACTATACCCACCTGTTCATATAATTTAAGTATGCATGAGTACTTTACTATTGTGAATGTTTCTTTCCCTTCCCTACTCTCTCAATGGAAAAAAAGAAACACTAGAATAAAAATACAAAAAAAATACACATATTTTTGTCATTTATGTAAACCATGACAAAAAAATCCTGCAGGACAAAATGTGACACTTGATATTTTCTAACCTGTTTGTATACCACCATAGACAGAGAGAGAACCTGAATTAGACAGAGCTCAGAGAGGGCAAGATGAGACAGAAGAGAGGAGCCAAGGAGAGGAAAGTGTCCAGGCAGAGGAAGGAGAGAAGGATAACACCACTAAAAAGTCTAAACACAGGATGTCTGGGTGGGACCCCAACTGGCCCAATATTCAAGCCTTGGTTGTACAATACTTCAAATGGTAAGTTCCATATTGGGGGGGGGGGAGGTATGTTGCCACTGCGCCAAGGTCTTTAAGCCAGAGGAAACACTGGTATTATTACACATGTGCAATTTCAGCCTCCTACAATAACCGAAAGTAGATCAGGGGAAATCTTTAATGAGCATCCTTTGTAGTTCAGGAAGCATTCAGACAGATGTACAATGGGGCAACCTTGAATGAGAGATGGGCCAAATTTAAATCCAGCAAAGCAAGTCATAAAACTTTACAAATGCCCCAATATATGCAATGCTGCATGATATGATAATAAACACAACACTATTCTTTAAATAACACACATTGTCATTGTTAATTATTACTATTAGGACTAATAACTCACCAGATCCTGATTTACTAGTGTCAGACAGAAATAGCTGCAGGTTGTCCTTGTGCTGAGCCTGAATCGAATGAACTGGCTTCTCAACAGCCTCGCACTCACTAAAGTATTAATGGTGGGCATGTGTGTGAGTGCTTGCAGTACAACAAGACTGTAAATGAGCCCGTTACTGTGCATGCTGTGGGGGAAGGGGGGGGGGGGGGGAGAGTGTATGAGCCCGAGTGTTGACAGAGGGAGTGCAGTTGAAGGCATGTGTGTGCCCATGTGGAGGAGGCTGGGGTTATATTTAGCGAGGTAACCCATCAAACAGGCCAAGTTTAACCCTTCATCAACGAATGGAGAAACTGAGAAGAGGTTAAGTAACACTGTGTGAATGCTACAACAGGAAGGATAGGGAAATCATCTAAAACCATATCTGTTCCTGCAAAATTGTCTTTGAACCAAACTTTCACTCCAACACAAGTACAGCTTTTTTGCATTACAGACTAAAGGCCAGCCCACCTATAAAATTCTTCTAAAAGGGTTTTTGGAACTGAGTCACTGATGTTATGCATTATCATCTACTATCACTCTCGAGGAGACAATTTTGCAAATCTCTCTCCTTTCTCAGGCTGTAGTTTGATAGATATGCTTTCTCCAACCGAGTTTTCATTTGTCTGCAACTGCCAGAGTTCTTTTCATGAGGAAAAAAAGCTTTATATCAGAGTTTCAGGACTGATCCCTAATTTCAGACAATTGGAGGGAATAAAAACAGTCTGCAAGAAACATTCCTGGACTTCACAACTGTGAATTTATCCAAAAGTTGACATCTCCCCCACCCCCCCAATTTAAAGTGCATTTCAGAATTTTTGATTAAAATAAATACGAAATTATGCAAAGTATCTAGGAGGGGTACCATGTCAAATATTAGATTTTGTTGTGTTCTATGCAAGCAAATTCTGACAGCAAAATACAAGATGAAAGTGTAAATGGAACCTTTGGCGGTATCCCTTGCATCTTCCTCCGTAACACCAACCCTCTCCATGTCCTCCTTCACTATAACCATGAATCTTCTCTGTGGTCTCCCTCTTTTCTTCCTGCCTAGCAGCTCCATCTTCAACGTCCTTTGTCCAATACAGTATATCCACCATCCTTCCTCTACATATGTCCAAACCATCTCAGCCTTTTTTTTTTTTTTTTTTTTTTTTGTTACTTATTTGTACCTGTAGGTAGACTTGGTTTGCAGTCTGGTGACAAGCCACTGGCTGCTGGTCGCTGCGTGTGCGAGCGCCCTAAACCTACATGTTTTTGGTGTGCGGGAGGAAACCGGAGAAATCCCGGAGTAAACCCGCGCAACACGGGGAGAACATGCAAACTCCACACAGCTCACTGTTGGTCGGGGGCTGGGATCGAACCCACGATCTCATGATCCCCGCGATCCCCCGGCCGAGGGTAAAACTGTGCTGCCACAGTGCTAAACCACTGCGCCACCGTGCAGCCCCTTGCCTCTCTTTGTCTCCAAACCGCTCAACCTGAGCTGTCCCTCTGATATACTCATTTCGAATCCTGTCCCTCCTAGTCACTCCCAATGAAACTCTTAGCATCTTCAACTCCATCAGCTCCATCCATCCATCTTCTACCGCTTAATCCTTTTTGGCTCATGTGTGTGTGTGTGTGTGTGGGGGGGGGGAGGCTGGAGCCTATCCCAGCATCTTTGGGCAAGAGGCAGGGTCCACTCTAGACAGATCGCCAGTCCATTGCAGGCCCAACACTGAGAGACAGACAACCATTCACTCTCGCATTCATACCCAAGGACAATTTAGAACCTCCAACTCCATTTCCTGTCTTTTTGTCTGCGCCATCTCCAAACCATACAACATAACAGGTCTCACTACCGTCTTGTAAATCTTCCCTTTCACTCTAGCTGCTGTCTTTCTGTCACAAATCACCCCTGGCACTCGTCTCCACCCAGCCTGCACTCTCTTCTTTACCTCTCTTGTGCTTTTTCCATTGCTTTGGATGGTTGACCCCAGGTATTTATACTCCTTTACTTTCACTACCTCTACTCCTTGTATCTTCACCATTACACCTGCCTCCCTCTCATTCACACTCATGTATTCTGTCTTGCTTCTACTGACTTTCATTCCTCTTCTCTCCAGAGCATACCTCTACCTCTCCAGGTTCTCTTCCACCTACTTCCTACTCTCCTTACAGATCACAGTGTTGTCTGCAAACATCATGGTCCATGGAGACTCCTGCCTGACCTCATCTGTCAGCCTGTCCTTCACCATGGCCAACAAGAAAAGCCTCAGAGCCAATCCCTAATGTAATCCCACTTTGAATCCATCTGTCATTCCTACAGCACACCTCACCACTGTCTCGCTGTCCTCATACATGTCCTGCACCACCCTTACATACTTCTCTGCCTCTCCTGACTCTCTCATACAGTACCATACTTCCTCTCTTGGAACCCTATCTTATGCCTTCTCTAGATCCACAAAGACACAGCGTAACTCCTTCTGACCTTCTCTATACTTCTCCATCAGCACTCTTAGAGCAAACATTGCCTCTGTAGTACTCTTTCTTGGCATGAAACCGTACTGCTGCTCACTGTCACCTCTCCTCTTAACCAGGCTTCAACAACTCTTTCCCATATCTTCATAGTGTGACTGATCAACTTTATGCCTCTGTAGTTACTACAGCTCTAAGCACCACCTTTGTTCTTGAAAAGTGATACCAAAACACTTCTCCACTCCCTAGGAATCCTCTCACTCTCCAAGATTGTGTTAAACAATCTGATTACAAAGTCTACTGCCAGCTCTCCTAAACATCTCCATACCTCTACAGGTATGTCATCCGGACCAACCGCATTTCCATTCTTCATCCTCTTCAAAGCTGCCCTCACTTCCACCTTGCTAATCTTTTCATATATATTTACGCACACTATAGCCCTACAGCATTTCGATTTTCCTGTATGCCCTGTACATATAGAAGTATTGACAAATAACATTTTTGAATCCTGAATCTAATCCTCAGGACTTCCTTGTTCACCATCTTTCCTTCATCCATCCTCCCCTCTCTCTCATTTTCTTTATTCATCAGCTCTTCAAAGTACTCCTTCCATCTTCTCAACACAATCTTGTCACTTGTTAGTACATTACCATCTCTGTTCTTAATCATTTTTAGTCAAGTCAAATGACATCAGACATATACCTGATCTAGAACCAAATACATAAGGATCAGATCAGAGATCAGACAGGGGAAAAAACAAAATCAGATCTGTGCCACATTAGAGTTAAAAAAAGGGATTTGAGTCATTTCAGGCTGGTAATGTGAGCATAGCCTATACCACAGCTTCCCACTGCAGCTACACCAATAAACTGGATGTGAACCATCTTTTCTTACTGTAGTAGTAGAATTAATCATTTTAAAATTAAACAGTAACCATATTGACATTAAAACGATTTAATCCACTGCCAAGACTTCCTTTCCATTTTTTTTTTTTTTTGTTACTTATTTGTACCCGTAGGTAGATTTGGTTTGCAGTCTGGTGACAAGCCACCAGCTGCTGGTCGCTGCGTGCGCGAGCGCCCTAAACCTACATGTTTTGGTATGCGGGAGGAAACCGGAGAAATCCCGGAGTAAACCCACGCAACACGGGGAGAACATGCAAACTCCACACAGCTCACTGTTGGTCGGGGGCTGGGATCAAACCCACGATCTCACGATCCCCGCGATCCCCCGGCCGAGGGTAAACTGTGCTGCCACAGTGCTAAACCACTGGCCACCGTGCAGCCCACCGTGCAGCCTCGGCCTCAGGCTCCTAAAGGTCAGGATGACAAAGCCCTTTGTCAAAGACTGTCCCAACACTATGCCCGTTTTGACACCTCGTCATCTGTGTCCAACTCCCCCCCTCTCTCCAGCTCCACAGCCTCCACGATCCCTACTTCATCAAAGGCGCCCCCCCTCCTCCCCCCCTGCCCTTGTCATCAGTGAGCAGGACGTGCTCAAACAGTTCTCCAGACTGAACCCGCGCAAGGCCCCCGGTCCGGACGGCGTGTCTCCCTCCACCCTGAGACACTGTGCGAAAGAGCTGGCTCCTGTCTTCACAGACATTTTTAACACCTCCCTTAAGCTATGCCACGTGCCGTCCTGCCTCAAATCCTCCACCATCATCCCTGTCCCCAAGAAGCCACGGATCACTGGACTTAATGACTACAGACCTGTAGCGCTCACCTCTGTAGTCATGAAGTCCTTTGAGCGCCTGGTCCTGCCCCACCTCAAGTCCATCACCACCCCTCTCCTGGACCCGCTGCAGTTTGCCTACCGAGCCAACAGGTCTGTAGACGACGCAGTCAACCTGGCCCTCCACTCCATCCTGCAGCACCTGGACTCCCCGGGAACCTACGCCAGGATCCTGTTTGTGGACTTCAGCTCCGCATTCAACACCATCCGCCCTGCTCTGCTCCGGGACAAGCTGTCCCTGCTCAACGTGCCTGACTCCCTCTGCAGGTGGATCACCGACTTCCTGACGGACCGGAGGCAGCATGTGTGGCTGGGAAAGACTGTCTCAGACTCTGCTAGCATCAGCACCGGATCACCCCAGGGCTGTGTACTTTCCCCCCTACTCTTCTCCCTTTATACCAACTCCTGCACCTCCAGCCACCAGTCTGTCAAGTTGATCAAGTTTGCGGACGACACCACCCTCATCGGGCTCATCTCCAACAGCGACGAGTCCGCCTACAGGAGAGAGGTGGCCCAGCTGGCGTCCTGGTGCAACAACAACAACCTGCAGCTGAACGCTCTGAAGACAGTGGAGATGATTGTGGACTTCAGGAAAGTCACAACCCCTCTGCCCCCCCTCACCCTCACAGGCTCTCCCATCACCACTGCTGATTCCTTCTGCTTCCTAGGCACCACCATCACCAGGGACCTCAAGTGGGAGCCGACCATCAGCTCCCTCATCAAAAAGGCCCAGCAGAGGATGTTCTTCCTGCGGCAGCTGAGGAAGCTCAAGCTACCCACCAAGATGTTAGTGCAGTTCTACACAGCCATCATCGAGTCCATCCTCACCACCTCCATAACCGTGTGGTACGCAGGAGCAACTGCCAGGGACAGACTAAGGCTGCAGCGCGTCATGCGCACTGCTGAGAAGGTGATCGGCTGCAAGCTCCCATCTCTCCAGGATCTGTACATCTCCAGGACCCGGAGGCGTGCTGGCCGGATCATAGCCGATCCCTCACACCCTGGTCACGTACTGTTTGCCCCCCTCCCCTCAGGTAGAAGACTTCGGTCCATCCAGACTAAAACCTCCCGTCACATGAACAGCTTCTTCCCCTCTGCCATCAGACTGCTGAACACTAAGTGACTTATTGACTCTCGTGCACTATGTACAGCAGCTCAACCAGACTCATGTCAATCATCACTGTTTTCTTCCTGCATTACCGACTGCACTATATGGTTCTCCACATTATCTGCTGCTCGCTAATATATTTAAACTGCTGACTAGTATTACTCACTCTTATTCTACACTTTATTGCATGTATAGTTTATTTCTTTTATTTTATCATGTTTAATGTTGCAGCATTGCACCGAGACAAATTCCTAGTTTGTGTACTACATGAACAATGGCAATAAATCTGATTCTGATTCTGATTATATATTTATTGCTCCTGTATAGGTTTAAGAGGCTAATAGGTAGCGTTGCACTCTGTAGCACATCAGCTGATTGATTGAAGACCTCCAGACATCGATCAAAACAGTACCTTTCGACCAAACGGTCAATCAAGGTTTCCAATGCTTGGTTCATCAAGAATATCTGATAAACAAACTGAGGACAAGGATAATGGATGGAGTTTGAAGTCATTCTGAGGTATGTTGAAGCTGTCGGGTCATTTTAGTTTTTCTTTTTTTTTTTTTTTTTTTTTTTTTAAACCTGACAAACTTCCAGTGAAGTCACTCTTCCAGCACCATGGCTTTATGATACACACTGTTAAACCGAGAGGTGAAATAATACCCAGATTTAAAATCCAAAAAGCAAACCACTAACAATATTTTTTGCAGCTCTCAGAATCTAGAGGGACTGTCCCTAGAGCAATGTCTTTGAGACATCATGTCATTTACCGGTCCATCTTTAAACCAGCAGCTCAAAGGGACAAACAACCACTCTTCAACTTGTTGATAGAAATAATCCCATAATTGAAACAATCTGGTTGAAATTGCAGAGGGGGGTTATGGTTGAGAAGCCAATAACAGAGTCAGCGGGAATCAAAAACACTTATTCTCTGAAAGTATAGTTATCATCATGTGAAAGGCTGCAATATACATAAACAGTCATTTGAGCAGGGTGGAGGTTATACGTGTGGAAGGACACATTTAGAGATAAACATTTGCAGCAATGTTTCTGGTTAAAGGAGGTGTGTGTGTGGATGTGACCTTAACACAGCCCCTTTAATTATCTATACTGCACAGTTTGAAGACAGGCAGCTCCCCGTTGGTCTACTTACAACATGATGGGACCCTGACAGCACAGAGCAGTTTTGATCAAATTAGCCATGGTTTGAAGTTACTGCAGCTAATTGATGTGGTACAATGCAAGTCAAGCCCTGACCAGTGACCAAATATACAACCCTCCAGTTGGTTAAACTTACTCTTATGCAAACTGAATGAAGATGAAAAGCAAGGTGCAACAGCCTCTCCCAGTAGGAGACAATATCCTTCGGGATGCCAGTTGAAATGCGAAACTGAGAAATATGATGCTGCGGCTGTGTAGCAATTTGCCATAAAATAATATCAATAAGACTCAATCAATAACATCCAGAAAAGGCGCAGTCGAAAATTTCAACAGTATGGGCTTCAGTTTTCTATCAGATACTGTAATACTTTCCAATAGTGAAAATCATGCATAAAAGCAAGAAAAAAACTACAACAGGGAAAATAAGTATTGAACATGTCAACATTTTTCTCATTAAACATATTTCTGATGGAGCCATTGACCTGAGATTTTCACCAGATATCAGTAGCAACCCAAGTAATCCATACATACAAAGAAATCAAGGCAACTGTGTTCACAAAACAAGTCATATTCAATAAAGTGGAACGACACAGGGAATAAGAGCAGCACGGTGGAAGAGTGGTTAGCACTGCAGCAGCACAGCAACTCACCCTTGGCCGGGGGATCCTGGGTTCGATCCCAGCCCCCTACCAACAGTGATCTGTGTGGAGTTTGCATGTTCTCCCCGTGTCTGTGTGGATTTACTCTGGGATTTCTCCAGTTTGCTCCCACATGCCAAAAACATGCAAGTTAGGTCAACTGACATCAAAACTGGGGATTCTAAATTGTCCTTAGGTATGACTGTGAGAGTGAATGGTTGTCTGTCTCTCTATGTTGGCCCTGCGATGGACTGGCAATCTGTCCAGGGTGTACCCTGCCTCTTGCCCAAAGATGCTGGGATAGGCTCCAGCCCCCCGCGACCTGAAAAGGATTAAGCGAAAGAAGATGGATGAAAGATAGATGAATTGCACATTTACAAAAAGTCAAGTTTACTAGAAAAAAAAGTTGCAAATTTAATGCTTCTACCAATCGTGAGTTCTTTGTGGTGTGACAATCTGATATTCACAGACCTTTTTAAAAGCTATCAGTCAAGATTTAACCAGCTGAAATGAATTTGCACTGATGGGGGATGGGATGGCTTCCTAAATTCTGATGGATTTCAGCTGGTTTCTTGGCTCTCTTTTTTTTGCACCTCTTTTTCTTCATGTGTTCAATACTTATTCCCTGTGTTATTCCACTTTATTAAATATAACTATTTTGTGAACACAGTTGCCTTGATTTCTTTGTATGTATTGATTACTTGGGTTGTTATCGATATCTGGTGAAAATCTCAGGTCAGCGGCTCCATCAGAAATTTGCTTCATGAGAAAAATGTGGACGTGTTCAATACTTATTTTCCCTGCTGTATGCAGCACCTATGAGCCCAATGATGACTGTATCTTTTACTATGAAACACCAGAGTTGAGACAGCAGCCATGTGTGGACAGCCATAACACCTGTTATATATGTGTAACATGACAACTGTATGTGCTGGCACAATCAGCAAAAGGCAGATTACTACCACTTATATGCACTCCTACAATCATTTTTTCTTTAGCAATAATTCACTTAACTCTCATCAAGTCAAATCCCTTAAAGGGGTCATTGACTGCAGTTGTCCCACATGTTGACAGCTCCCACAGGTCTTAAATGTTTGACATATTTTGGTCAGACTTTCTTTAAATTATTACAGCATCATTGTGAATTGTCTTTTGCAGCCTTCCTCAGAACGGCTCACTTCAGTGCATGTCTCTTTAAAGGCCTCACAGCCGCATTCAACTCCACCCTCCCTCTAACGTCACTATTGCTAATCTTAGTTGGCCAGTGTTGCCAACTTGGCGACTTTGTTGCTAAATCTGGCGACTTTTCAAATTCTCTTGGTGACTTTTTTCTCAAAAGCGACTAGCGACAAATCTAGCAACTTTTTCTGGTGTTATTGGAGACTTTTCTGGTGTTTTAGAGACTCTGACATGAAAGCACAATTGCAATCTGTCCTCAACAAGCAGCGGGTGCTACTGTGAGCCTCTCCCCATCTCGTGGTGCGTTCAAGGAATGTGGGGACTCAGCTTCGTTTTACTGCTAAAGGTACTTATCCATGTATGAATGATAAAATAACCAGTGTTGCCAATTTAGCGACTTTGTTGCTATATTTAGTGAGTATTCAGACCTCGCCAGCAACTTTTTTTCCCAAAAAGTGACCAGAGACAAATCTAGCAACTTTTTCTGGTGTAAATGGAGACTTTTGGAGACTCTGATGTGAAAGTACATATCGTTCTTACTCTTCGTAACGAGTAGCAAGTGCTGCTGTAGGCCCCTCCCCTGTCCCAAAGCACTCATGGGTGTCAGCTGCAGTCAGAGCAGGAGGCATTCACCCATCTGCATTCAGACTGCAAATCAATGGCACATGTGCAAAGCCGCCACTGGCTGATCATGAATATTGTAAAATTTTCTTTAAAAAAACCTACGTAACTCCACCAGAGAACCTCTTTTTGGTCACTTTTGCCAGTCTCAAGAATGGATAAAGGAGGAGGGTTGGAATCGTGACATTAAGAAAAAAAATAACAATCACCAGAAGTTCATTTGTAGTTCTAAAACATATTTAGAGCGTTTTTACTCACTTTTTGTCTTTCCCACAATGTTATTCCTTTCTCCTACAGCATCCATTACAATTACATACACAGGGCCAATTATGCAAATTAGGCGATGATGTCATTTAGCAACTTCTAGCAACTTTTAAGACAGCCAATAGCTACTTTCTTTATTGAGGAGCTGGCAACACTGTAGTTGGCTAGCTCCTAGCTGGGATAGCAAGTAAATTTATCTCAAAGAATTAATGAAATAATTGCATCACTGATGGACAGGAGTGTGTGGTTTCAGTGGTCAATACAATATGGCCAGTCTCTGGAGTACAATAAGCACAGAAACATTTGTCAACGAGTGGCTGAACTGCTAGCTTCAGGCAGCCGCCTTAGGTCTCAAGGAAAATGACTAAGCTAAAATAACTTCCAAGAACAATGAGTATGGTCAAGTGTTGATAGATGAACAAGGATTCCAGTGGGGGGTGAATAGAATTTATAGAAAATAGAAATCAAAACCGGCAACCCATCGACAGTCAAGCTAATGGCAGGTGGCTTGCCTGTCAGCCTCTCCCTGCTGAGGTGAGCTCTAAAGAGGTTGGACTGACTGACTCTGACCACCTAGCCAAGCTAATGCTAACAGTCCGATGTAGCATCACGGTGAAAATATAACAAAATAAGCCAGAATGATTCGAGATATATAATCAACTGTGGATTAGTGAACCAAGTGGAAATAGGGATGTCTATTAGCGTGACTGAAATCTAAAGAAAATAACAATATAAACCACGCTTGGCAAGCTAACTCTCTAGTAGCACTGTTAGCCCTGAAGCTAACACCTTTGGCTCCCTGCTCATCTAAATGACAGACAGCCAGGCTGGCCAATAATAGCGCAGCGGGTGGGTATCAAGGCTGGACTTACCTTTTCTTGGCATACAGAAACAAACCCAGAAAAGTTAAAACAGCTCCTCAGACACAGAAATTATATAAAGGATATATGTTTTTTTTAAGAGGAGTGTTTTGATATTTTTTTCGATAATCACATGACCAACAGGCACATTTCCAAAGGTGAAAACCTACAAAAACACACGGGGTCAGTGACCCCTTTAATAGATTTGCAACATCTTTTGATTCACACTCACAAACCTTTAACTTGCATTAAACTACTGATCCAGGTCAATCACAAGTTTGAGCAACAAACTGTCCATTAGACTATATATTAAAACAAAAAATGTTCATATGCTTTAACTTTTTCATGAGGTAAAAACTTACATAGCTTCAGTATTTGCTAAAATAACATGTCGCATTTGAATGGAGTCACATTTTTAACATCATAATGAAAATACACTGATGACTAAAAGCTAGTGGAGCAGAAGCTAACAGGAATAAGATGGGATATGAGCCCTCTATTAGCAGAGGAAGAACAAAGGGCTGAATTTTCAAAGGGGAATCCCCAGGCCAAGGAAATGGGACACTGGAACAGTACTGATCAAATGTGCTGCAAATTTGATGGCTGCATGCAAAATCAAAACAGCCTTCACTAATGCAGGAAGCCAGTGTGGAAATTATGGCAGTCAATGAAGGACATGTGTTTTATGCAAAAGATCCTTGTCATATCCCATTTGCTTTTGATTACATATCACACTAAACTAAACTAGAGACAAGAAACTGGATGCTACTAGGTTAATCAGTTGCTACTGTGAAACAATTAAAAACAATGATGCATATTTTAAAATAAAACCAGACAGACATTCAGTGACCATTCACATTAAAGCCATGAAAACTTCCATGTCCACCATCAAATGCTGGGCCTCTGTAAGGCAATTAAATGCTACGCAAAAAAGGGACTGAGATGTATCATAATCAGGGCTAGACAACTGAGAGAAAGACAAAAAGCTAGATCTGAAATGGCATCAGGAAGAAGGCAGACAGACAAAAAGGAGGAGAGAGAAAGGAACAATGGAAAGAAAGTCTGAAGGAGGAAGTTTAAACTGCAAAAAGCCACAACCAGCCCCAAATCACCAACAGACACAAACATACTGTACACAAGTGCAGTAACATGAGCACAAAAGTTTCACCAGTCTGGTTGTATTCCATCGTTGCAGCTGATAAAGTGAAGACTGCAGACCTTTCTTCGGAGCACGACTTTGGACACATGTTCTTTATCTTCACACAGCTGCTCTTACTTCCTATTCTGTCTATACACGTCACAAATAGCCTCCATTTCATCCGACTTGTCATCATTTATAATAATGATGATTATTATAAGTTGAAGACACATTTGACAGCTAATTACAGAGCATCTATACCAGGCATGACATCTGCTATTGTCAGCACTACATTGTGATCCCCCCCACTCCCACCCCATCCAACAACCCACTGGCTCCACTATAACTCATTTCCATCTGATGGTGTGTTCCTTTTATTTCTGGGGTTGAAAACCAACTGATGAAATGACATCACGGGTGAATTAGCTGAGCTCCTTAACAACAGCAACTTGGAAAACCAAGATTCGTTACTAGTGTTTTCAGACAAATTTATCCAAAATACTGTACATCACCATTTGGCTAGCTAACCCACAGTAAAAACTTTAACTCTTCCACTTTCAAATTACAATTTACACTTCAAATAAGTTAGTTTTTCCTTTTGTTTTATTGTACAATGTGGCAGAATCGGGCTGTTATAGCCAGACAGCTATTAGCCACTGTTAGTAATGTCCACTGAAAACAACAGAGTATGCAGTAATTTGAGTATAAAAACCATAGTGACATGTACCATCAACTAGAAAACATATACAGTTTAAAAGAACTGCTAATAAATAGTACATTTTGCAGTGTATGGGTACAGCTTGGGATGAGAATCACCAGAGGCACCATGATACAATAATATTGTGATACTTGGGCTGTGATACAATATTATCACAATCTTGTCATAAGCCGAGTATTGTGATAAGATAAGATAAGATAAGATAAGATAAGCCTTTATTAGTCCCACAACGGGGAAATTCCAGGATTGCAACAGCACAGGGATAGCAACACTCAGAGCAACAATCAGAAGGCAAGAAAAAAAACAAGCAAGCAAGAGCAGCTAATAAACATATGTACGTATTACTATAAAATATATATATATACACACACACACAGACACACAGTGCAGAGCATTGTAGCTGGATGGAATAAATATATGAATATATGAACACACAGTGCAGAGCATTGTAGCTAGATGGAATAAATATGTAAATATATAAACACCCACAGTACGGAGCATTGCAGCTAGGTGGAATAAATATGCAAGTATATAAACACACACAGTGCGGAGCAATGTAGCTAGATGGAATAATATGTAGATATATAAAAACACAGTGCGGAGCATTGTAGCTAGATGGAATAAATATATAGATATATAAATATAAACACACCCAGTGCTGAGCATTGTAGCTAGATGGAATAAATATGCAAATATATAAACACACACAGTGCAGAGCATTGTTGCTAGATGGAATAAATATGTAAATATATAAACACACACAGTGCAGAGCATTGTTGCTAGATGGAATGAAACAGCATAACCGTCTACTTAGTTATCCTACATGGTATGATTATGTGCCCATACATATTCTCACCCTCCATAGCGACCGGTATGTTCCTAGTTGTATGCCGGAGGGGACCATTGTGTAAGTCTATTGCATCTTTTGCATTCAAAAAACTATTAGTTTGTTACGTCTTTTTGCTATCTCTGCGAGCAGCCCTGCTTAGGTTGTACAGTCTGACAGCCGTTGGTAGGAAGGACCTACGAAACCTCTCGGTTGTGCACCTGGGATGATGTAGTCTGCTGCTAAATGAGCTCCTCAGTGCATTCAGTATGTCCTGCATAGGGTGGAACTCGGACTCCAGCAGAGATGACAGTTTAGCCACCGTCCTTCTCTCTCCTATCTCCTCCATCGGATCAAGGCGCTGCCCCAGGACAGAGCTAGCTTTCTTAATCAGTTTGTTCAGTCTCTTCCTATCGGCTGCAGTAATGCCACTGCCCCAGCAGACCACTCCAAAAGTGATGGCTGATGCCACCACCGTGTCATAGAATGACTTCAGCAGCGCCCCTTGTACACCAAAAGACCTGAGTCTCCTCAGCAGGAACAGCCTGCGCTGTCCCTTCTTGTAGAGTGCATCAGTATTGTGTGACCAGTCTAGTTTATTGTTCAGATGAATACCCAGGTACTTATAGGATGTCACCATCTCGATGTCTGTTCCCTGTATATTTACTGGTACTGTGAGGGGCTGCCCATGCCTGCGGCAGTCCACCACCAGCTCCTTAGTTTTCCTCGCGTAGATCTGGAGGCAGTTCCGATGGCACCAGTCCACGAAGTCCTGGATAAGCCCTCTGTACTCAGCTTCATCTCCATTGGAGATGAGGCCAACGATCGCAGAGTCATCAGAGAACTTCTGTAGATGGCAGTGTGTTGTGTTGTGTGAGAAGTTCGCAGTATAAAGAGTGAACAGGAAGGGAGCCAGCACCGTTCCCTGGGGGGCCCCCGTGCTACTGATGATCGTGTCGGACACACAGTCCCGGGTTCTCACAAACTGAGGCCGGTTCGTGAGGTAGTCCAGGATCCATGATGACAGGTGCTGGTCCACCCCTGCGCGCAGCAGCTTGTCCTTCAGGATCATCGGTTGGATGGTGTTGAAAGCACTGGAGAAGTCAAAGAACATGATCCTCACCATATTCCCGGGCTTCTCCAGGTGGGACAGAGAACGGTGAAGGAGGAAGATCACCGCATCCTCCACCCCAATGCCATGCTGGTAGGCGAACTGGAGTGGATCCATCGCTGGTTCCACCAGGGGGCGGAGGTGAGCAAGGAGCAGTCTCTCCAGGGTCTTCATCAAGTGGGACGTCAAGGCCACCGGTCTGTAGCTGTTCAGGTCTTTGGGGTGGGAAGTTTTTGGTACAGGTACCACACAAGATGTTTTCCACAGCTGTGGTACCCTCCCCAGTTTCAGGCTCATGTTGAAGATATACGTCACAATCCCACACAGCTGGTCTGCACAGGACTTGAGGAGCTTTGCGCTGATGCCGTCCGGTCCCGGCGCCTTCCTCGCCTTGATCTTCCTCAGCTCCGTCCTCACCTGGGTCCTGGTCAGGGTCAGGATGGGGGGCTGTGTGTTGGGAGTGGGGGGGTGTTGGTGGAGTGGGGAGTGGGCAGCAGGACTTGATTTCTTTAGAGGCAGCAGTGGTTGTTGTGCAGTCAGGGGGGAGGGCGGTTGGTCAAATCTATTGAAAAACAGATTCAGGTTGTTCGCCCACTCCCTGCCCCCTGTGGCCTGGGGGGAGGTATTCTGGAGCCCCGAGATGGTTTTGAGGTTTCTCCAGACCCCGCTGATGTCGCTCTGTTGCAGCTTGTCCTCCATCTTCTTCCTGAAGCTGTCCTTGCCTTCTCTGATCTTTCTCCTCAGCTCCCTCTGTACGGACTTCAGCATCTCCCTGTTCCCTGACCTGAAGATCCTCTTCTTCTCTCTCAGAAGTGTTTTTATCTCAGGGTTGATCCAGGGTTTGTTGTTTGAGTGACGCCGTATGGTCTTGGTGGGAACGGATTTGTCCACACAGAAGCTGAGGTAGCCCGTGAAGGTGTGAATGAGGCCATCGATGTCCTCACCATGTGGATCGCAGAGCTGCTTCCAGGCGGTGGCTTCAAAACAGCCCTTTAGGGTGTCCATTGTCTCCTCAGACCATAACTCCACAGTGTGCATGGCCGGAGGTTGTCTGTGCACTAGGGGTTTGTACACCGGCCGGAGATGAACCAAGTTGTGATCCGATCTCCCGAGTGGGGGGAGTTGTGATGAGGTGTACGCCTCCTTAGTGTTTGCGTAGAATAAATCCAGTGTTTTATTGTCTCTAGTGTGGCATGTGACATACTGGGTGAACGTGGGTAGAATGGGAGACAGTGAAACATGGTTGAAATCGCCTGAGATGAGGAGAAGAGCATCTGGGTGTTCTGTCTGCAGCCTGCTGGTTACTGAATGGATGACGTCACGTGCTGTCCCAGCGTTCGCCGTCGGATTTGCATAAACAACAATGCAGATCACGTGTGAGTGTTCTCTCGGGAGATATGTAGGCCTCATGCTAACAGCTAGCAACTCAATGTCTTTGCTGCAGTGTCGTTGTTTAACAGTGATATGTCCCGGTCTGCACCAGTTGTTGTTAACATACATTATCACTCCACCGCCCCTAGCCTTGCCACTGTCTGGTGTTCGGTCAGCTCGTATCATGCGAAAACCCTCCAGCTCAATGTTAGCATCTGCTGCTAGTTCAGTTAGCCACGTCTCAGTAAACAAAAGGAGAGAGCACTCCCGGTATGTGCTATCATAACGGGAGATAGCCGCTAGCTCATCTAACTTTCCCAGTATCGACCGTACATTTCCCATGACAACAGATGGAAGGGAGGGTCTGTACCTTATATTTTTTGTCCTCCGCCTTACTCCAGCCCGGCAGCCGCGGCGTTTTCGCCTCAGTTCTCTCGGTATGTCGAGTTTTTCCAATGGGACCGGGTGGCGGTTGAATGCTAGCAGCTGTTCTCTGCTGTATCGTATCCTGCTATAGACAGTGGCTCCGTCCACCGGCTCAGGAGACATTTAGGACGATCTGTGTGTCCGTGATATAAGTGGGGTGAAAAAAAAAGACGGATCAAAAGAGAGAGGAAGGGAAAAAGACTCGGAATCGAGCCGCTGTTGCAAAAGGCAGCCGACTCGTGTGGCGCCGAGAGAAAAAAAAAAAAAAAAAATGATGATGTGATATATATTGCAGTTTCCCATCCTCATCCCTGTCTTGTTCAACTCCTGTCTAGATCTGAAGAGTCACTCCTTTGCTATGATAACCTAACCAGACAGTGAATGTTTAGCACCATCTAATGGATTGAAGTCAATTGTTTTTTTTATTATTTCGGTACCCAAAACACTGTATTTGTATTTGTAACATTTATTAATACTTTTAACTAAGTACTGCAATACTGGTTTCTCTGAATCGATACAGTATTGTGGACACAAAGTATCATGACACTACTACACTATCGATTTTTTGCCCTGCCCCGAGGTGCAGCCATATCCTTTCTCAACTCCATCATGTAAAGGCTCGCTCAGCTGCAGGAGCAGAAAAACAGACTTCACAACCCAAATTACTGTAAGACATGACAGAATTGCTGTGAGAAAATGAATGCACTAAAATTTTGGGATACTTGCTGCAGTAACCCAAGTTAAATTTAAAGGGACCAATGGCCTCTTGCTTTCTATCTTGTTGACCAGCTGCATAGTGCAATATTCATGCATAGTTGTCACCAAGAACAATGGCATACTAGGAGTTGTATCTAGACACACTGTTGTGTTTATCAAATCATTTGTGAACCACTGAACTTCAATAGCATGCAAACTCAATCTCTGAATGCAAATGATATAACACAGTCAAACACAGTCAAAGCACGTCATCTTTTCCCACCCACTGCTTCCAAGTTACAGAACAAACCTTTACTGTTAGGCGAGACAAAAGATTAGTATGGCAGTTCATCACAGCGAATTGCACCATAGCCAAATGTTGGTATCATTTTACATTAGCTGATGATCTATGCTCATCTCTGGTTGAGGAAAACACAGACAATTTACCAGCGTATTGAAACACACACAGAGGCTACGTTCACACAATAAGCCACACTGTCCAATTCAGATTTTTTAGTAAGATCAGATTTGCATGCCATGACATTAACCCTCATATGAATGCATGTGTCCTCACAAAAAGCATGCATGTGCACAGCAATACAAAACAGAACCTATAGGGGGATGCATTGGAACAGAATTCTCGGCAATTATAGGACAGTTACCATAGAAACACAGCACTGAGTGGCAATCACATGTGACAGCTTTATTTTGTATGCAGCAAAACATAAAAATCACACAAAATATTTAGTCACAGCAGTGCACAATACTTTTTTTTTTTTACTTTAGATGTTAATACCACACCATTTACTTGACTGTAGTGATGTGTGGATAAAGACCAAGGAACATATGGTAAGTGAAGAACTGATTCAGAGTCTTTATTTATTAATTATTTGCCAATTAATCAAGATAGAATGATAAGATTAGCTCTCCACAACACAAGCAGGTACTCTATGTACTGCTGTGACTGAATACTGTGTGTATTTTTTTGTGTTTTACTGCATACACCCTAATGCTGCCACTCATTTTTGACAATGTTTTTTAACTGACATGAGCGCCGTTCGGTGACATCATCCGCATAGCCTCTATAGCACATCAATACATCACTCAGCAAAAAGACATCACATTTGTACAACCACTCCTTTGCTGTGAACAAAGAATACACACATTTTTTAACAAAGATATGCTTGGGATTTTGCTCTGGAGGATGGCAAGCCGTTAACAAGCTACAGTATACAGTACATGATTATATCCAGGGCAGAAGGAAGGAAGTCAGATGTTGGTGTGGCAATCAAGCTCTTTTAGCAGCAACTGCTACATTGGGGGTGGGAATCACCAGAGGCAGCACAATACGATATTACCATGATACTTGGGCCACAATGCAATATTATCATGATCTTGCGATACACTGAGTATTGCATTATCATATACTGAGATTTCCCATTTCAATCTTTGTCTTGTTCAACTCCCAGCTAGATCTCACAAGTTACTCCTTTGCTGTGCTGACCTAACCAGACAGTGAGCATTTACCACCAACTAGTGGATTGAAAAGTCAGTTGATTTGTTTTCCTCTGGTACCTAAATTGGTAAGTTTGTATTTGTGACATTTATTAATAATATTCAATAGAGTACCACAATACTGGTGTCTCTGAACTGATGCATCATTGCCACAACAAAGTATTGCGATATTACACTGTATCTATTTTTCCCCACCCCTAGCTAGCATAATGCTAAAAAAGGTGCCAAGTGATGACATGACTGCCCTATACATGGACAGGACAAATAGATGTCAGCTCTGACTGTTCTCAATCATGTTTCATCACTGCGTATCAGATACGTATATAGCTGATCTAGGCCACATATGAATGTGACTCAGATTTGATCTGAAAGATCTGGTAGATTTAATCTAACCAAGGGGGATGATGCCCAGCTGGTGATGTCCAACCAGGGGTTTGAACTCACAACCTCCTGCACCAGAGTCCAGCACTCCTGACATCAACAGAGTCAATAAAAAGCATTCCTTTTTTGCTTTCCATGCAGATTGACCCTCTTGGTGACAGGAGTAGAGTGCTGGACTCTGGTGGGAGAGGTTGCAATTTCAAACGTGACCATCTCCCATCCTCCTTGGTTGCATTTAAAAAAAAAAAAAAAAAACTTAGTCCAGTAATGTGAACTTAGCCAGGCAGATACAAGGACAGTGTAATCACAATATTTTGCCTTTACCTCAGGAGGTGAGGTAATAATGGAAAAAAACCTGAAGGTTTCAACATCCACCATCCTTTGTTCATACTTTATGAATCACTACTAAGACCCGAGGAGCGATTTGTAGTCTGCATTTTTGTTTTTTGATGGCGGGAAGAGAGCAGACAGACGAGACATCTGGTCCCAGATTATACCAGTATGTTTAAGACAGACTTAAGACTCTGCTGGCCTGGAACACTGAAGGCTTCCAGACTCAACCAATTAAGGATGCTAAACTTTAACTCCATGCTTACTTTTCTTACTGCATGAACCCATGAACTGGCAGCAGCGTGTGGATCACAAATGGACTAAAGTCTATCTTAGAAATCTAAACACTGAGAAGAGATTAGTCTGATTAGTCTACTTGTTTAGGTGAAGTTTATCGCCAAAGAAATGGGTGAAAGGGATTTTATTTTGTCAACCATGAAGTGAAATGCAGATAAACTAAATATTAAAGACTAGATGCAGTTTTAGTGCTATAAAATGTCTTGACATGATTGAATTATGAGTAGGAGAAAGAGTGGAGTGCAGAAAACCTACAGTAAATACTGTTAGCTGGAGATTTACAAGAAGCAATATCCATCATCTGAGTGTATATGGATCTGTCTCAGGATCCCCTCCTCAAGCAGACAACATCAAACCAGAGTGTACCGTCCTGCCTGACTAAAATACCACTGCCTCCACATGGAATAATTGCTCAGGTTTCTTGCCAAATCCAGCCAATAACTTTGATGCCTGGAGGAGAAAAAAATAAAAAACCATGACAAAAAAGAGCTGATGCCTTGAGGATCAAAGCCACGGGTGCTCATCTGCTCCCATTCCAGACTGAATTACACATAAAATAAACATTCAGATGACTTCAAGATGCTGGGGTTAAAAAAAGAGAGACGGAGAGAGGCAGTAGCACTGGCACGGAGATGGCGATCAGTAGCTGTGTTCATGAATTTTTACTTACTGAGCCGTAATCTGAGCCCAAGCCAGCTCCTCGGTGGCGATTTGTGCAGGACTGAATTCATGGTCCACTAGTTTGGCACCACAAGCGCATGCACACCTTTTTCTTGATTCCTCTGCGCCAACACCGGCTTCCCTCAGCTCTGCCCGTCGATGCTCGGCGTGAATTCTTTGATAGCACTCCCCCACTATGTCATTTTTTTTAAATATTCCCCTCACTCCCACGGTAGCACTCTGCTCTAAAAACGCAGTGCACCCAGACTTGAGGGGAGCACAATGCAGCGGATCATATCACGGCGATTAAAATAAGAACAAAACAAAATGAAAACACGGCCACAGACGAAGCATCCCCTGGGTGCAGACGCGTAAAGTTAACGCTGGTCTAATGAGCACTGGTGCACAGCTGCAGGCTGGACTAAGCTGATAATAACCTGTTGCAGGCTACACACTAAAATCCCCTCGACGTCCACTGAGAAGCCGTCTGTCGGGTGAAGCTCGGTCGAGGTTGGAATTGGATTACTAGAAAAAAAAATAAAAAATCTTCCTTTGGCTGTTTTAAAGCTGCAGGTTTGCGGTTTTCATTCCCTTCTGGCAACTTGTGTGCAGCCCGAAAGTTGAACACGCCGCTTTTCCTGATCGGCCATGAGCTCCTCTTCATTCATTCAGACAGCCTGGACCCACAAAGACTCACAGCAGCCGCAGATCTTCTTTCTCTGCAAAGTGGCGCAGTGGCGCTGCTAGAGGCGCTAGAAACTCACAGCACAGACATGACAGGTTCCACTTATTCTGTCTACAAGCGAGCCAGGCATTGTACTCAAGTTAAAAAAAAAAAAAAAATGCATTACCTTATATTACTCAAATGTAAACATAATTTTAAATATGCACTCTGGTGGAAATCCCCTATCAAAAATGGAATCTCAAGCCATTTTTTTTCCTACAAAAAACCCTTTCATTGTGTTTCAGTTTTGCATCAAAATCTTTTTCATTTTTCTGCCTCCTTCAAACAGGTTCTGTGAATACTCCCACCCATGACAAGGCTAATAGTGGCCAGCGCTACATTAAACAGAATAAATCCTGTGATAAGACTTACTGGTTGAAGGGCATGCCCAGTTGTACGCACAGCAGCCGAAGGCAAGTTTATTACCTCCGCCAAGGAGGTAATGTTTTTACCGGGGTTTGTCTGTCTGTCTGTCTGTTACCAACATAACTCAAAAAGTTATGAACGGATTTTGATGAAATTTTCAGGAAAGGTGTGTAATGGCACAGGGAACAGATGATTAGATTTTGGTGATGATCTGAGAGTGCATACTTCCACCAAGGGCTTTGTTTGTATTTGTGCAGCAGGATTACACAAAAACTGGATGGATTCGGATGAAATTTTCACCAGAGGTGGTTCTTGGGCTAGAGAGGAGCCCATTATATTTTGGTGATGATCTGAGAATGCATACCTCAGCCAAGGCTCTTATCTTCTCACAGTGTGTTAGCAACAAAACTCCAAAACTGATGGACAGACTTTGATGCCATTTTCACCACAAGTGGCTATAGGCCTACACACAAACCCATTACATTTTGGAGTTGATCCATGACAAATGGAAGGAGACTTGGCGGAGGTATGTACTCTACGAGTGCTTTTCTAGTTTGTATTGCACATTTCATGAACAAAACAATTCAAAGTGCTTTACATAAAACATTAAAACTTTGCAGCAAGTTGCAAAAGAAATATAAAAGCACATCAAAAATTAATAGTAATAATAATTTAAAAGTAAACTACCCCTCTATGGATCACCACCTTATCATGATGGAGGGGTTTGAGTGCCTGAATGATCCCAGGAGCTGTGTTGTCAGGGGCAACTTCCCCTGGTAGGGTCTCAAAAGGAAAACTGGTCCTGGATGAAGGGCCAGACCAAGAATGGTCCAGTGGATTGTTATGTCGTAACTTACAGACAAGGACTACACCAGGAGTGGAGCTGAACACTTGTTTATTATAGCTGAGCTCTGTCCAACCAACCGTGCATGCAGCCGCTGGCAGAGGTGAGGCGGAAGAAGCCGCCTCTCAACCTGCAGCCCCTTTTATACCCAGGGGTTGGCGGAACCAGAAGGCAGAGCCACCACCGCGCTACACAAATAAGAGCTCCAACAGTAGAACAATATATATGAGCAATAACTACATAATATCTCCCCCCTCCACACCCGTAGAAAAAATTCAAAACACACACTGTGGCAGAGACAGCTGGCCATGATCTCTGAGTTTACGGCCAACATTCAGCATGTGGCCAGTAAACTCAATGTGGTGGCGGACTGCCTCTCATGTGCATTAGTGGCCCCAGTATACGTGGGGATAGATTACACGGCCATAGCCGCTGCGCAGAGCGGCGATGTGGACGTGTGCGCGCTCCAGTCTGGACCAACAGGGTGAAAGCTGGAGAGCAAAGTACTGCAAGACGCCCCCCCCCCCACCCCCGATCTGTGACGTCTCCATGGGCCACCCGTGCCCGGTGGTCCCACACACTTTGCGCCGCCACGTTTTTAAGTCGGTTCACTCCCTGGCGCACCCAGGAGTGCGCACGTCAGTCAAAATGGTGGGAGCGAAGTTCGTCTGGCTGAGCCTTCACAAACAGGTGAAAGAGTAGGCTGCAGCCTGCGTAACATGCCAACGAGCCAAAGTGCACAGGCACACAAAGGCCCCTTTGGAGCCGTTCCATATCCCAGGGGTTTACGCACCTCCTGACAGTGGTGGACCGCACCACACAATGGCCAGAAGCCATCCCGCTAGCTTCCACCGTGTCCGCAGACGTGGCACGCGCTTTTTTGACAACATGGGTCACATGTTTTGGCACCCCTTCGGACATCACGTCCGATCGGGGCCCTCAGTTTGTTTCCGACCTCTGGTCCACGATGGCCCGGAGCCTGGGTGTCTCAATTCATCGCATGACCGCGTACAACCCACAGGCCAATGGGTTATGCGAGCATTTCCATAGGTCACTGAAAGCAGCGCTCAGTGCTTCGCTTACGGATGCAAATTGGGTGGACCGGTTGCCGTGGGTTCTATTAGGGTTGTGTTCTACACCAATAGAGGATTTGGCGGCTTCCCCAGCAGAGCTGGTTTTTTCTCAGCCGCTGCGGTTCCCCGGGGAATTTTTACCAGATAACCCTGCACCGAACACCCATCCGTCCCCGCGTTCACGGCATAGTGCAGACGCAGGGACGCTACCTGGCCCGGCCCACCACTGTTTTCCCCTCGCTTTTGTGCCGAAAACCTTGAAGGATGCGGCGTTCGTGTTTGTCAGGCACAATGCCCACCGGCCCCCATTGTGCCCACCCTACAATGGCCCGTTTAGAGTGCTGGAACCCGGGGACAAACATTTTGTGTTAGACTTGGGGGGTCGCCGGGAGAGAATCTGTATAGACAGGCTTAAGCCCGCCTTTGTGGTGGCAGACGAGCAGCTGGTGTTGGCCCAAGCTCCTCGGCGCGGAAGACCCCCCCTGAGAACTCCCCAGGTAAACGATTCATCAGAGCAGTCACACAAGCATGCTGAATGCCCCCCCCCATTGTCCACCCACAGACGGACACACCCCCAGGAACCCCCCACCGGAACAGCAGCACCGCGGAGCCGAAGACCCCTCGTTACAGCAGCTATGGGCGGAGGCTGAAGCCGAGAGGACGTGAGGGTTAACACTCAGTCTGAGATTCTGAGGGGGCGGTATGGGGGACCCATGCTGTGGGATTCATCTCAGACTGAAAGACATGGAGATGCAGTAATTTCCTCTGACGGAAGAGCATGGGGATTAAAGGGTTGGGGGACAAAAGGAATTGTCATGCGGGAATGAATTGTAATGCAGGACCTCGGGTAGCAGGGACGTGTGAGTGTTGTGATATAAAAGAGAGTCCCTGCTACATGAGGTTAATGTTTTCTGATTCTGGAAGATGTGAGAGAGTGAATAAAGTTCATCTGCTCTGAACGCTCGGCCTGGTTATTCCTCTCTCCACAACGTCAACATTTTTCTCATTAAACATATTTCTGATGAAGCTATTGACTTGAGATTTTCACCAGATATCAGTAACAACCCAAGTAATCTATACAAAGAAATCAAGGCAGCTGTGTTCACAAAACAAGTTATATTTAATAAAGTGGAATTACACAGGGAATAAGTATTGAGCCAACTTGGTGAAATTCATTTAATATTTAGTAGAAAGGCCTTTGTTGTAAATAACACCTTCCAGGCACCTCCTGTATGAAGAAACTAGGCGCAGGCATGGCTCAGGAGTGATTTAAGCCCATTCTTCAACACAAACTGTTTTCAAATCTTGAAGGTTCCGTGGGTGTCTTCTATAAGCTCTGATCTTCAGTTTGTTCCATGGATTTTCAATTGGATTCAGGTCAGGTGAGTGACTGGGCCATTCTAGCAGCTTTGTTTTGCTTCTCTGGAGCTAGTTGAGAGTTTCCTTGGCTGTGTGTTTGGGATTATTGTCTTGCTGAAATGTCCACCCTCATTTCATCTTCAGCATCTTGGCAGATGGCAAAAGGTTCTTATCAAGGATGTCTGTACATTTATCCATTTATCTTTCCTTCAGTTATATGAAGTCTACCTGTACCATGTGCTGAAAAACACCCCCACACCATGATGGGATGTGCAGTTCCATTTCTCCTCCAAACATGCTGTGTGTTGTGACATCCAAAAAGTTCAATTTTGGTCTCATCTGGCCAGACTATATTCTCCCAGTATTTTACTGGCTTGCCCAAATGCTGTATGGCAAACTTTAAACGAGCTTCAGCATGCTTTTTCTTCAGCAATGGAGTCGTGCGAGGTGAGCGGGCATAGAGCCCATGTTGGTTGAGTGCATTACTTATTGTTTTCTTTGAAACAGCAGTACCTGCTAACTCCAGGGCTTTCTGGAGCTCTCCATGAGTGATCTTTGACTGTTGGATAACTCTTCTGATAATTCTTTTGTCTCTTCTGTCAGAAATCTTGCGAGGAGCTCCTGGTCATGGCTGGTTTATGGTAAAATGATGTTCTTTCCACATCCGAATGATGGCTCCAACAGTGCTCACTGGAACATTCAACAGTTTAGAAATGCGCCTGTAACCAGTGCCATCATTATGTTTTGCAACAATAAGGTTGCAAAGGTCTAGAGAGAGCTCTTTGCTTCTAACCATCATGAGTTCTTTGTGGTGTGGCAATCTGATATTTACAGACCTTTTTAAAGGCTATCAATCATGACTTAACCAGGTGAAATTTTATTTGCACTGATGGGGGATGGGATGGCTTCCTAAATTCTGATGGATTTCAGCTGGTTACTTGGCTTTCTATGCCTTTTCACACTTCTTTCTCTTCATGCGTTCAATACAAATTCTCTGTGTCATTCCACTTTACTAAATATAACTTGTTTTGTGAACATAGTTGCCTTGATTTCTTTGTATGTATGGATTACTTGGGTTGCTACTGATATCTGGTGAAAATCTCAGGTCAATGGCTCCATCAGAAATATGTTTAAAGAGAAAAATGTTGACATGTTCAATACTTATTTTCTCCACTGTAAAGTGCAAGAAATAAAAGTTACAGTGCATTGTGAGAAATAAATAATTGCTCTACTGAAAGGCAGCGGTAAATAGGAAAGTTTTAAACCTTGATTTAAAGCAGCTGAGCATTTCAGCACCCCTGATACTTTCTGGGAGTTTGTTCCACATGAAAGGAGCATAAAAACTGAATGCTGCCTCACCATGTTTGGTTCTAACTCTGGGCACAGATAATGACTGAAACCGCATTGGTCCTTAAAGTGACACTATGGCAAAAATCAAGTTTTTTTTTCTGTTGTTAACATGTCTATAACATGTTTTTGTGACTTACAATACATATCCAGAACAAAATCTCACAGCAGTCCCAAATCTGTGTTTTTCTGCTGTGAATTTCCAGTTAGCACCCCCCCACCCCCGCCAAATGGGCGAGTTTGGACAGACCGTTTGTAGCTATGTAAGCATTCCTGTTAAGCCTGATTGGTTATAAACAGGGCTTGACATTAACACTTGCTCACCCGCCCCTGGCGGGTGGATGTCACCGGTGGCAGGTAAGACATCCAGTTTCACTTGCCATTTTGGCGGGCTATAGTTTTCTCAAGCAACATCTAAATAATAGGCCTATCACAGTGTGAGACTACAAAACTACAACTCCCATTAGCACTATCTGCACACACAGTGTATTGTCATTGATCCAGTGTCGCCATGGGCGTGGTCTGGCTCAACTCCCAGCACAGTACACAGGACTGCTCCAGGCTGGAGTACAGAAGAAACTGTGGATGCTGTGCTCTGCAGGTTGGTTCATTTTGTGGCCAGAAACGGTGCTGAACTGACAGCAGGTCAGCCCGCAGAACACACTTATCCCCGTTCTCAGCGATCAGATCACCAGGGGAATTCCACCTGATAATCCGTTGTCACAGTGTGAGTAGTTAAAAAAAGTAGAGGATATCAAGAGAGTGCATGAGCCCAGAGCATGCATCTCATACAGGAACATTGCAATTTTTTGGGTTTCCTCATGGTTTGTAAAAGGGTTGCACTACGGTTGCTACGGTCACAGTTTCAAAATTTCTTTGTGACAAGAAAAACCTTTTTCAAGCATAAAAACCATTTTTTATGAAGCCTGGCGAAACTCAGAAATCGCAACATTCGTAAGCATTCACCATTACATGAGATACAGTGGTGTGAAAAAGTGTTTGCCCCCTTCCTGATTTCTCATTTTTTTGTATGTTTGTCACACTTAAATGTTACAGATCATAAAACAAATTTAAATATTAGACAAAGATAACACAAGTAAACACAAAATGCAGTTTTTAAATGAAGGTATTTATTATTAAGGGTAAAAAAAAATCTAAACCTACATGGTCCTGTGTGGAAAAAATGATTCCCCCCTTGTTAATGGGGTTTATCACATCTTTGGAAAGCTGAGTTCAATTTCTCTAGCCACACCCAGGCCTGATTACTGCCACACCTGTTCTCAGTCACAAAATTACTTAAATAGGATCTGCCTGACAAAGTGAAGTAGACCAAAAGCTCATCAAAAGATAGACATCATCCAAAGAAATTAAGAAACAAATGAGAAACAAAGTAATTGAGATCTATCAGTCTGGAAAATGTTATAAAGCCATTTCTAAAGTTTTGGGACTCCAATGAACCACAGTGAGAGCCATTATCCACAAATGGCAAAAACATGGAACAGTAGTGAACCTTCTTAGGAGTGGCCAGCCGACCAAAATTACCCCAAGAGCGCAGTGACGACTCACCCAAGAGGCCACAAAAGACCCCACAACAACATCCAAAGAACTGCAGGCCTCACTTGCCTCAGTTAAGGTCAGTGTTCATGACTCCACCATAAGAAAGAAAATGGGCAAAAATGGCCTGCATGGCAGAGTTCCAAGACGAAAACCACTGCTGAGCCAAAATAACATAAAGGCTTGTCTCAGTTTAGCCAGAAAACATCTTGATGATCCCCAAGACTTTTGGGAAAATACTCTGTGGACTGACGAAACAAAAGTTGAACTTTTTGGAAGGTGTGTGTCCCATTACATCCGGCGTAAAAGTAACACAGCATTTCAGAAAAGGAACATCATACCAACAGTAAAATATGGTGGTGGTAGTGTGATGGTCTGAGGTTGTTTTGATGCTTCAGCACCTGGAAGACTTGCTGTGGTAAATTGAACCATGAATTCTGCTGTCTACCAGAAAATCCTGAAGGAGAATGTCGGGCCATCTGTTCGTGACCTCAAACTAAGCGCACTTGGATTCTGCAGCAAGACAATTATCCAAAACACATCAGCAAGTCCACCTCTGAATGGCTTAAGAAAAACAAAATGAAGACTTGGGAGTGGCCTAGTCAAAGTCCTGACCATGCTGTGGCATGACCTTAAAAAGGCG
The DNA here is from genome assembly GCA_020510985.1 of Pholidichthys leucotaenia. Taxonomy (NCBI): domain Eukaryota; kingdom Metazoa; phylum Chordata; class Actinopteri; order Cichliformes; family Pholidichthyidae; genus Pholidichthys; species Pholidichthys leucotaenia. The sequence goes on from CM035843.1 coordinate 261,625,189, forward strand.
GTTTATGCTCGAAAACCTTCCAATGTGGCTGAATTACAACAATTCTGCAAAGATGAGTGGACCAAAACTCCTCCACAGCACTGCAAAAGACTCATTGCCAATTATCGCAAACATTTGATTGCGGTTGTTGCTGCTAAAGGTGGCCCCACCAGTTATTAGGTTTAGGGGGCAATCATTTTTTCACACAGGGCCATGTAGGTTTGGATTTATTTTTTTTTTACCCTTAATAATAAACACCTTCATTTAAAAACTCCATTTTGTGTTTACTTGTGTTATCTTTGTCTAATATTTAAATTTGTTTGATGATCTGAAACATTTAAAAGTGACAAACATACAAAAAAAATGAGAAATCAGGAAGGAGGGAAACACTTTTTCACACCACTGTACATGTTCAAAGTTGTTTATTCACTGAGAACATTTTCTCAGTCGCACTATCGCAAGGACCAGCAGATTTCATCAGGGTTAATAAAAAGTTGCACAACAGTTTGCTACAACAGTTTGCAACCAGTTTTATTTGTCAAAAGATGTTCATTGCCGCTTCATGATATAATACTGTCAAGCAGAAATATTGACAACACCAAGGGCCTGCTCACATTGCAGTGCCCTTTTGGTATTGACCCAGGTTTGACCCCCAAAGTCTGGAATGTTTGACAAGTGTGATAGCTCCCTACTGTTCTGCAGAATGGAACATTTCCCCAGCTTTGGAACGGTTGGTAAAGGAAGTCTGAGGTACAGAACAAATGTAAATGTTCACTCACAGTATCGGGATAAGGTAACAAAGTTGCATTTAAAGTCTGGGAACCACGCTAAACAACAAACAAGCAGAGGAGGAGAGTGCCATTTCACTTGGCATGGAACAAATCACCTGGCACTGAGTGTGCCCTGAATGTACTATTGTAGTCTGGGCTGTTCCTAGATTTTTGGGACCGTCTTCAAGATTATGCTTGGGGGCCTATGAGGAAAAGTTCAAATCCTTTAAAATGAAAAAAGAAAAAAAAACAAAAACAAAAACATAAAAATCTCTCCCCTCCCAAAATTAAAACATATATAGTACTTGGGTCGGCATGTAGATGAACAGGAAAAATAAATAAATAAGTACATTAAAAAAAAAATCAAACATTACAACAACTCTTGTCTAATTTTTTTATGTTAGTCAGTGAAATGTAAACCCAGCAACAAGGGGTGCACAAGCCAGTTACTCCTAGTGCCGGTCCCAAGCCCGGGTAAATGGGGAAGGTTGGTTCAGGAAGGGCATCTGACATAAACCCTTTGCCAAATCAAACATGCGGATCATGACGAATTAGACTTTCATACCACATCGTCGAGGCCCGGGTTAACAACGACTGCCACCGGTGCTGTTAACTGACAGGGTGCCGGTGGAAATTGGGCTACTGTTGGTCGAATATTGAGGAGGCGGAGAGGAGGAAGGTGTGTTAGGAGGGAGAGAGAGAAAAGGAAAGGTAGAAGTGTGGAAGTGAGAGTAGGGACTTTAAATGTAGGGACTATGACTGGTAAAGGCAGAGAGTTGGCCGATATGATGGAGCGAAGAAAGGTAGATATACTGTGTGTTCAAGAAACCAGATGGAAGGGAAGCAAGCCTAGGAGTGTTGGAGGAGGATTTAAACTGTTCTACCATGGTGTAAATAGGAAGAGAAATGGAGTAGGAGTAATCTTGAAGGAAGAGTATGTGAAGAGTGTTCAGGAAGTAAAGAGGGAGTCAGACAGAATCATGAGTTTGAAGCTAGAAGTCAAAGGTGTGATGTTGAATGTTGTCAGTGCGTATGGCCTACAAGTTGGATGTCAGGTAGAAGAGAAAGAGAAATTCTGGAATAAGTTGGATGAAGTGGTAGAGAGTGTTCCCAGGGGGAGAGAGTGGTGATTGGAGTGGACTTTAATGGACATATAGGTGAAGGGAACAGAGGTGATGAGGACGTCCTGGGTAGGTATGGTCTTAAGGAGAGAAATATGGAAGGACAGATGGTTGTGGATTTTGCTTAAAAGGATGGAAATGGCTGTGTTGAACACATACTTCAAGAAGAGAGAGGAACATAGGGTAACTTACAAGAGTGGAGGAAGGTGAACATAGGTGGACTACATGTTATGCAGAAGGAGAAATCTGAAAGAGATAGGAAACTGCAAGGTGATGGCAGGGGAGAATGTAGCTAGACAGCATCAAATGGCAGTCTGTAGGATGACTTTGCAAAGCAAGAAGAAGAAAACAGTGAAGGCAGAGCCAAAGATTAAGTGAGAGAAGTTTCAGAAGGAAGAAGGTGGCACAGAGTTCAGGAAGGAGTTGATACAGGCTCTGGGTGGTAGGGAAGAATTACTCAATGACTGGGAAAGAACAGCAAAAGTATTGAGGGAAATGTGTAGAAAGGTTTGTGGTGTAGCCAGTGGACAGAGGAAGGATGACAAGGAGACTTGGTGGTGGAACGAGGAGGTCATCATCATCATCATCATGGCAGTCTGTCAGGGGCGACAATGACTGTTTCATTTAGGTCTGATCAGATTCCTCCACGCAGCTCTGTCCTTCATCTTCCACTGCCAGGAACTCCTGACCTTTTTTTTTGTAACTTTGATTTTTATTCATTTTTCATCATACATATTACATTCAGATCACAGTCTCTATATTTAAAAAAGGAGCTAACCATACAGCCAAAAAGAAAGAGAAGAAGAAAAAAAAAGAGAAAAAAGGGGGGGGGGGGACAAATGTTAGAGCATCAAGTTTTTAGTTTCCATCTCTAAATTCTTCTGGTTTTTCCAGTGTCTTTGGTTATTCTTTCAATTTCTGTCTCGTTGTTGCACTTTGTAGTGTGTCCATTTCCACCATTTTTTTTCATATTGTCCTTCTTGCATTCTTTGTCGATATGTTAGTTTTTCCATTAAACGTATATCCTCAACAATGTCTGTCCATTGCTCTTGGTCAGGAAGGACTTCTGATTGCCATTTTCTTGTGATTGTTTTTTTTACATGCAATCAGCATGATTTTAACTAAATATCTGTCTTCAGCCTGTATTACATCTGTCTCTTTTAAGATCACATAAATACATCAAGTTACAGTTCATTGGTATATTATATCCTAATATCCTCTGTATTGTCACATGTATAGATTTCCAGAATGATGAGATTTTGCAGCATTTCCAAAACATATGCGAGTGGTCTGCATTTTGAGCCCCACAGCCCCTCCAGCATATAGATTTGGTATTTGTATATTTTCTTTGGATCTGTGGTGTAATGAAATAGTGAATCAGGTTTTTCCATCCAAATTCCCTCCATGTCCTTGAACTTGTTGATGTGTGTTGTGTTTTCCATATTTCTTGACAGTTTTCTTCTGTTATGTTTAAATTTAGCACTTTCTCCCATTTCTCCTTTATATAGTTACTCGAATGTCTGTTTGCCGTAAGTTTCTGATATAGCTTTGAAATAATTCTTATTTTATTTCCTGCAGACGAGCTTAAAATGAATTGTATAATCTCACTCACATCTGTGTGGAGGTTATGCCTAATCTTTCTCATATAATAATCTCTCATCTGCAGATATCTGAAGAATTCAGATTTTTCTAGTTTAAATTTTCTTCTCATGTTTACAAAACTCCCGAACTCTTTTTTTCCCATATTGCCCCATGCTGTGATTCCCTTGTTCACCAGATTTTTGTATCCCCTATCTTGCTTTGCTGGTTCAAACTGACTGTCAAATGCTACCCATTTCAATAGTTTTATGTCCTCCTTTATATTATACTTTTGTACTATTTTATACCACAGTTCCAAAGTAAATTTAGTGATTGGGTCTATTTGTTTGATTTGCTTATATGCATCCTTATCTCCTATTATGCTTTGCACTGGGAGTTCCTAAATTTCCTTTTCCATTTCTTTCCATTTTGCCTCGTATCCTCTGTCGCACCAACATATGATATATCTTATTTGTGCTGAGTAGTAATATTCCTTTAGACTCGGTAGACCCATGCCGCCTTTCTCTTTTGGTAGTTGGAGAGTTTTATATTTCACTCTTGGCTTTTTACCTCCCCAAACAAATCTCGATATCATCCTGTCCCACTTTGAGAACTGGGCACCAGGAATCTCTGTTGGTAGAGCCTGGAAGAGGTAAAGTAATCTAGGTTGTATGCTGATTTTGACTGTCTTAATTTTTGAATTCAGATCCATATTTAAGATTGACCATCTATCAATATTTTTTTTTTATTTCTTGTTCTAACCTATCATAGTTTGCTTTATAGATTTTGCTTAAATCTTTAGGTATGTTCACTCCAAGGTATTTTATTTCTTTTTGTTTCCAGTTTAGTTTGATCTTATCAGTTATCTGGTTTAAAGGGTTATAGTGGAATGTCAGTATTTGTGTTTTTGGTATGTTTATCTTGTATCCTGATAATTTTCCAAAATTTTCTATCAAGTCCATCATTTCCATTATTGATTCATCTGGTTGTTCAAGGTAAACTATAATATCGTCTGCAAACAGCCCAATCTTGTTGACCGCTCCCTTTATTGTTACACCTTTTAATTTCTTATTTTGTCGCATCGCTTGAGCCAGTGGCTCTATGAACAGAGCAAACAAGGTGGGCGATAGGCAGCATCCCTGCCTAGTTGATCTTTGTATATTTACTTTGTCTGTTAAGCTACCGTTTATCTTGATTCTTGCCACAGGTTTTTGATACAGTGTCTTTATGCATTGCACTGACTTTTCATTAAATCCAAAGCGTTCCAGCACATTATATAGAAACATCCAATTAACCCTATCAAATGCTTTTTCTGCGTCTAAACTCATTATTACTGCACTTTTCTTTTCTTTATGTATTTGATTAATTATGTGTATTGTTCTCCTGATATTATCATGTGTTTGGCGTCCCTCTATGAAACCAGTTTGATCATCCTCTATCAATTCCGTCAAGAATGTCTTTATTCGTTTACAGATAATTGTTGTATATATTTTATAATCCACATTTAATAAAGAGATTGGCCTATAGTTTCCGCATTGTTCCCTATCTTTCCCTGGCTTTAAAATAACTGAAATAATGGCTTCGTTCCATGATGGAGGTATTTTGTTGTTGTTTAATATCCAATTAAATGACTTTAGGAGCTGTGGCGTGAGTTCTTCTATAAACAGTTTATAAAACTCAGATGGGTATCCATCACTACCTGGTGATTTGCCATTTTTTAGTGACTTAATCACATCTTTAATCTCTTGTGTTGTTATTTCTGCTGTTAGCTTTTCATTTTGTTGGTTTCCTATTGATGGCAAGTCCAAAGTGCATAGAAATTTTTTAATATCCTTAACATTTGTCTCTTCAGGTTGTGAGTATAGTTCTTGATAGAATTTATGGAATATTTCTTCGATGTTTTCTGGGGTAACTGTGGATTTATTTGTGATAGGGTCCTTAATCTTATATACATTATTCACTGTTTGTTGTTTTCTTAACCATTTTGCCAACAGTTTTGTGGCTTTTGGCCCCGTTTCATAATATTTTTGTTTTAAATATCTATTTTTCCTTTCAATTTCATCTATTTGTATTTCTTTTATCTTTATTTTTCTTCCTTAATTTCTTGATATATTTTTGGGTCATTTGTGTTTTGATGTTTATGTTCTAATTCCCTCAGTCTCTCACATCTTTGTTCATATGATTCCAGTTTAGACTTTTTTGCTTTTCCTGAACAATTAATTTACCTCTTAACACAGCTTTTAGTGCGTCCCATAGTATTGTTGGGTCCACTTCTCCATTATCATTCTCAATATACTCATTTATGTTTAACTTTATTCTTTCTTTCATTTTCTCATCATTTAATAGTCCTACATTAAGTTTCCATGTTGTTTGTCGTTTTCTATTGTTTAACCCTCAAGCGACCAAGCTATTTTATGGACTGAAATGACCAAGTGAGGTCATTCATGACCCCACTGTGCTCTGTACAGGGATCCTTATTATAAATGGCTGGTTGGAGGTTTATCATACCAAAACTACTCCCTGTATTTAAGACAGGTATTTTATAATGATCTAATGTAAAATGTGTTTGCTAATAATACTTTTATTGCAAGAAATAACCAAAACGCAGACTGTAGGAACAACATTACATTTATTAAGACAGTCCTTGTCAGTTCACTCTTGGAACATCATCATCATCATCATAGTTATTATCATCATAGTTACAATAATAGGTATCATCATCATCATCATCATCATCATAGTTACAACAATAGGTATCATCATCATCGTAGTAACAATAATAGGCATCATCATCATCATCATCATCATCATCATCATAGTCATCATATCATCATCACGATGATGATGATACCTATTATTGTAGTTACGATGATGATCATGATACCTATTATGGCATTTTGCGTAATGGCGGTTTTCTTGTGGACAGTGATCCGGATCACCACCAAAATCTAATCATCTGTAGGATACCCCATTTCTGACAATCTGTGAAAATTTCATGAAAATCCGTCCATAACTTTTTGAGTTATCTTGCTAACAAACAGACAAACAAACAGACAAACAGACAAACAGACAAATCCAGACAAACAGACAAATGTAAATCTTGCATTTACATTGCAGTGAACCATGGCTAACAGACCTAGGTCTGTTAGCCATGGTTCACTGCAATACAATATAAAGTACTGATTAGAAGTGGAACATTTGAATAAAATTTATAAAACCAATGTTTAAAAACCAGTGCTTCTCTTCGGGGTCATAAATGACCCCACAAGAGTTTGCGATGTCTACGCCACACCAATTGGTTGATCCCTGCAAAAAACTATGAAAGTGCGTAGGATTAGTAGACTGACAAATTCATGCTAGGAAAGAAAATTTGGATAAAAAATAAAGAGACGGCACATTAAATTATATGGCTGGGGTCGTAAATGACCCCACTCGGTCGCTTGAGGGTATATTAAATATATACATGGTATATATTTCCATGTATATAGGATTATGATCTGATATTTCTGCCCCTCCAATCCGACAATTTCTCACCCTGTGTCTGTCACCTTCATTCATAAGGAAGTAATCTATTCTAGAGTGTACTTTATGGACTGCTGAATAATGTGTATAGTCTTTTTCGAGTGGGTGCAGGTCCCTCCATATGTCTACCATACCCCTTTCTGCCAGTGAGGTTCTTATGAACTTTGTTACATGTTTTTTTGTCTTCTTAACACTTGTTGTGTCAACTTCATGATCCATGACGGCATTTAAGTCTCCTCCACAAATTAGGACTCCTTCACTGTGTGTTGCTATGAGATCAAACAGATGTTGAAAAAGCCCTTGTCACTTTCTGGTGGAGCATAGATGTTCACTAATGTGATCTGCATACCATCTATTCTTCCCTTTACTATTACATATCTGCCTTCTTTATCCTGGATTTCTTGTTCCCATTCAAATTGTATTTTATTTGAAATTAGTATCATAACCCCCCTTTTAGTTCCTCCCTTAAATGAACTGTATTAGGAGTTCTTATAGCCAAATCTCTTTAGTTTCTCATGTTCTGTCTTGTTCAAATGTGTCTCTTGCATAAATATAATTTCGGCTTTTTCCTTCTTGAATTTTCTTATTATTCTTTCCCTTTTAACAGGTGAGTTCAGACCATTCACGTTTAATGTTATTATCTTAAGATTTTTAACCATATTCATGTTTTTCCATTTTTTTAACTTGTGCTCCTAGCCCCTTTAACAACAAAACTAACACATATATGTACAAAAACACATTAACGAACCTTGACCTCCGCACTTTGGGCCTTTCTTCTGCCCATTGGTCCCTGTTGGAGGGTGGAGGGAATGTCCTCACCGAGTGAGGGGCCCTCCCTAGACCTGTAGTTACTATCCAAGTAACAGTCATTAGTCTAGAAATGTTCAACAAAAATCACTTTAACCTCTCCTAGCCGTTTGTTTCTCTTTTACCTTGTCTTCTTGGCCTTCATTTCTTCTATGCCCTTCTTAATCTTTGTTATAATCTAAGCTTTCCGTTGAAAGCCTTGCAGTGTTTCTTGGGCTCGGTGCGCCACGTCCGTCTTCCGCCTTCTGCCGCTCACTCGCCTCCACTCCGGCTGTCTCGATGCGCTCCGTGCCGCCGCTGCTCCAGCTGCTTCCTCGGGTATGCTCACCGCAAAGCCTCGCTCCTTCATGTCCCGCGTTGCCTCTCTGGCCGTGTTGTAGGTTTTCACACCGTCATCCCAATGAATTCTCATCTTTGTTTGCAGCGTTTGGAATCTAATTTTTTTTCTCTTTCAGCATTTTTTTAATGTTGGCATATTTCTTTCGCTGCTGCACAATTTCTGTCGGGTAGTCATGGTCAAAGAATATCTGTTTGTCACCAGCTCGCATCTTTTTTTTCCAGGCTTGTGTCAGGATTCTTTCCTTTACGTCGTATTTTAAAAAGTTTACCACTGACCTGGGTGCAGAGTTTGAGTTTGGGTTCTGTGCCAAGGCTCTGTGCACACGTTGGATCTGCAAGTCTGTTTCATTGGGCAGCTCAAGCTCTTTTTTTAAGAATTGATCTATGAATTTCATCATCGAGTTGCCTTCAGTGCCCTCCGGAATCCCGAAGATGCGTATATTGCTCCGTCTGGACCTGCTCTCCAGGTCGGTTATTTTTTCCTGCATCCTCTGTGTTTGTGCTGTGAGGGTCTGTAGCAGCTCACTTGCCTCGGTCTTCCAGTCTTCCAACTCTGATATTCGAGCCTGTGCTTCTGCCATACACGCCCGTTGAGTGCGCATCTCCTCCATGTTTTCTGCTAGCTTGCGGTCCATTTCTTTTCGGAGACCCATAATTTCCTCCTTCATCTCTTTTTTCAGTTCTTCCTTAAGAGCCGTTAAATCCTGTTGGAGTTGTCGCTTGAGGTCTTTTATGTCCTTACTTCTATTGGCGAAGCCAGTGTTCATAACATCAAGGTTGGCATCCTCCATTTTCTCTGAAGTCTCCTCGTTTTTGTTGGCCTCGTGTTCAGCGATTTCTCCAGTGATGTTGAAGAGGGATTCTTTAGTTTTACCCTGCTTTTTTCCGTGTGCCCGGGTTCTTCGTGTTTTCATCCCTTGGTTTATTGACCTATTTATGTCAAGTTGGCCATTTACCAAAGATTTTTAATCCGACTAGGGAGAGCTCTCTGTTTAAGTGTTATGCCTCTCCGCCATCTTCCCGGAAGTCAGGAACTCCTGACCTTATTAACTCCGCCGATGTGCGAGACGGTATGAGTTGCTTTCTGACTGACCATTTCATGAAACTGCTTGCAAAGTATTTGAGTACTGCTAGCTTTTGCTGGACTAGCGGCACATTCTTGGCAGATAGAGGTGTTATCAGTGGCAAGGACAGGCCAAGCCAAACTGACTCCAGTACCTGTTGCAGTGACTGACCAGATGATAGGTTTGTTTATCTCTGCTCTTTGTGTAGTGCATGTCACGATGCACCGACTGGCAAAAGTCCACCACAGACCTTGCGACAGATGTGCTTATCTGCCAGGATGTCCAGTCTCACCCCATGTAACTGGGAGTGGTCCAACACGGGCCTGTGACAGATATTGTTTTTAGTTCTGCCAGGATGCCCAGTTTCACTCTCCACGCCCTCGGGGGGAACGAGGAGGTACAGGAAAGTATCCAAAGGAAGAGGTTAGCAAAGAAAAAGTGGGATAGTCAGGGAGATGAAGAAAGTAGACAGGAGTATTTGGAATCTAGGCGCATGGCAAAGAGAGAGGTGGCAAAGGCAAAGGATAATGCATATAGTGAACTGTATGACAGACTGGACACTAAGGAAGGAGAAAAGGAGTTGTATCAACAGGCTAGACAGAAATCGAGCTGGAAAGGATGTACAGCAGGTTAGGCTGATTAAGGACAGAAATGGTAATGTACTAACAAATGACGAGAGTGTGCTGAGAAAGTGGAGGGAGTACTTTGAAGAGCTGATAAATAAATAAAATGAGAGAGAGAGGAGGGTGGATGAAGGAAAGATAGTGAACAAGCCAGGGCCTGGTGACAAGCCAGGGCCCGGTATGGAAGTAGTTTCCTTCACCCTTTGAGTGTGAGAATTTGCGTGCCCCGAGTGGCAGAGCGCGGCACTGCGCCTGCCTTCTCACTCTGGCTTTGTCAAAAGTGAGAAATTAGTTTTTTTTTTTTAATGTACTGATTTCTTGTTCATATACTTTGAAGATAAGATGATGAGGTACCTCTATACAAAAATAGTGTCAAAAGACTGAACCATTTTTTGTGTAAATACGTCCAAAGTCCAGTTTTGACTGAGTTATGGAATTTAAAGAGGTGCTGTGACATTATGCAAATGAGATGCATAAATTTATTCCTATCTGAATCTTTGGATCATATTTTACATCTTTCTGCGGCTATCTCCCGTTATGATAGCACTTACCGGGAGTGCTCTCTCCTTTTGTTTACTGAGACGTGGCTAACTGAACTAGCAGCAGATGCTAACATTGAGCTGGAGGGTTTTCACATGATACGAGCTGACCGAACACCAGAGAGTGGCAAAACTAGGGGCGGTGGAGTGATAATGTATGTTAACAACAACTGGTGTAGACCGGGACATATCACTGTTAAACAACGACACTGCAGCAAAGACATTGAGTTGCTAGCTGTTAGCATGAGGCCTACATATCTCCCGAGAGAACACTCACACGTGATCTGCATTGTTGTTTATGCAAATCCGACGGTGAACGCTGGGACAGCGCGTGACGTCATCCATTCAGTAACCAGCAGGCTGCAGACAGAACACCCAGATGCTCTTCTCCTCATCTCAGGCGATTTCAACCACGTTTCACTGTCTCCCATTCTGCCCACTTTCACCCAGTATGTCACATGCCACACTAGAGACAATAAAACACTGGATTTGTTCTACGCAAACACTAAGGAGGCGTACACCTCATCACAACTCCCCCCACTTGGGAGATCGGATCACAACTTGGTTCATCTCCGACCGGTGTACAAACCCCTAGTGCACAGACAACCTCCGGCCATGCACACTGTGGAGTTATGGTCTGAGGAGACAATGGACACTCTAAAGGACTGTTTTGAAGCCACTGCCTGGAAGCAGCTCTGCGATCCACATGGTGAGGACATCGATGGCCTCATTCACACCTTCACGGGCTACCTCAGCTTCTGTGTGGACAAATCCGTTCCCACCAAGACCATACGGCGTCACTCAAACAACAAACCCTGGATCAACCCTGAGATAAAAACACTTCTGAGAGAGAAGAAGAGGATCTTCAGGTCGGGGAACAGGGAGATGCTGAAGTCCGTACAGAGGGAGCTGAGGAGAAAGATCAGAGAAGGCAAGGACAGCTTCAGGAAGAAGATGGAGGACAAGCTGCAACAGAGCGACATCAGCGGGGTCTGGAGAAACCTCAAAACCATCTCGGGGCTCCAGAATACCTCCCCCCAGGCCACGGGGGGCAGGGAGTGGGCGAACAACCTGAATCTGTTTTTCAATAGATTTGACCAACCGCCCTCCCCCCTGTCTGCACAACAACCACTGCTGCCACTAAGAAATCAAGTCCTGCTGCCCACTCCCCACTCCACCGACACCCCCCCCACTCCCAACACACAGCCCCCCATCCTGACCCTGACCAAGACCCAGGTGAGGACGGAGCTGAGGAAGATCAAGGCGAGGAAGGCGTCGGGACCGGACGGCATCAGCGCAAAGCTCCTCAAGTCCTGTGCAGACCAGCTGTGTGGGATTGTGACGTATATCTTCAACATGAGCCTGAAACTGGGGAGGGTACCACAGCTGTGGAAAACATCTTGTGTGGTACCTGTACCAAAAACTTCCCACCCCAAAGACCTGAACAGCTTCAGACCGGTGGCCTTGACGTCCCACTTGATGAAGACCCTGGAGAGACTGCTCCTTGCTCATCTCCGCCCCCTGGTGGAACCAGCGATGGATCCACTCCAGTTCGCCTACCAGCATGGCATTGGGGTGGAGGATGCGGTGATCTTCCTCCTTCACCGTTCTCTGTCCCACCTGGAGAAGCCCGGGAATATGGTGAGGATCATGTTCTTTGACTTCTCCAGTGCTTTCAACACCATCCAACCGATGATCCTGAAGGACAAGCTGCTGCGCGCAGGGGTGGACCAGCACCTGTCATCATGGATCCTGGACTACCTCACGAACCGGCCTCAGTTTGTGAGAACCCGGGACTGTGTTTCCGACACGATCATCAGTAGCACGGGGGCCCCCCCAGGGAACGGTGCTGGCTCCCTTCCTGTTCACTCTTTATACCGCGGACTTCTCACACAACACAACACATTGCCATCTACAGAAGTTCTCTGATGACTCTGCGATCGTTGGTCTCATCTCCAGCGGAGATGAAGCTGAGTACAGAGGGCTTATCCAGGACTTTGTGGACTGGTGCCATCGGAACTGCCTCCAGATCAACGCGAGGAAAACTAAGGAGCTGGTGGTGGACTGCCGCAGGCATGGGCAGCCCCTCACAGCACCAGTAAATATACAGGGAACAGACATCGAGATGGTGACATCCTACAAGTACCTGGGTATTCATCTGAACAATAAACTAGACTGGTCACACAATACTGACGCACTCTACAAGAAGGGACAGCGCAGGCTGTTCCTGCTGAGGAGACTCAGGTCTTTTGGTGTACAAGGGGCGCTGCTGAAGTCATTCTATGACACGGTGGTGGCATCAGCCATCACTTTTGGAGTGGTCTGCTGGGGCAGTGGCATTACTGCAGCCGATAGGAAGAGACTGAACAAACTGATTAAGAAAGCTAGCTCTGTCCTGGGGCAACGCCTTGATCCGATGGAGGAGATAGGAGAGAGAAGGACGGTGGCTAAACTGTCATCTCTGCTGGAGTCCGAGTTCCACCCTATGCAGGACATACTGGATGCACTGAGGAGCTCATTTAGCAGCAGACTACATCATCCCAGGTGCACAACCGAGAGGTTTCGTAGGTCCTTCCTACCAACGGCTGTCAGACTGTACAACCTAAGCAGGGCTGCTCGCAGAGATAGCAAAAAGACGTAACAAACTAATAGTTTTTTTTGAATGCAAAAGATGCAATAGACTTACACAATGGTCCTCTCCGGCATACAACTAGGAGCATACCGGTCGCTATGGAGGGTGAGAATATGTATGGGCACATAATCATACCATGTAGGATAACTAAATAGACGGTTATGCTGTTTCATCCCACCTAGCAACAATGCTCTGCACTGTGTGTGTTTATATATTTACATATTTATTCCATCTAGCTACAATGCTCTGCACTGGGTGTGTTTATATTTATATATCTATATATTTATTCCATCTAGCTACAATGCTCAGCACTGGGTGTGTTTATATTTATATATCTATATATTTATTCCATCTAGCTACAATGCTCCGCACTGTGTTTTTATATATCTACATATTATTCCATCTAGCTACATTGCTCCGCACTGTGTGTGTTTATATACTTGCATATTTATTCCACCTAGCTGCAATGCTCCGTACTGTGGGTGTTTATATATTTACATATTTATTCCATCTAGCTACAATGCTCTGCACTGTGTGTTCATATATTCATATATTTATTCCATCCAGCTACAATGCTCTGCACTGTGTGTCTGTGTGTGTGTGTGTGTATATATATATTTTATAGTAATATGTACATATGTATATTAGCTGCTCTTGCTTGCTTGTTTGTTTGTTTTTTTTTTCTTGCCTTCTGATTGTTGCTCTGAGTGTTGCTATCCCTGTGCTGTTGCAATCCTGGAATTTCCCCATTGTGGGACTAATAAAGGCTTATCTTATCTTATCTTAATTGACAGTAAGCCATTATCTCTTACCACTTTAAAGTTATAGCCTTGGAAATCTGAACTATTTTATTGACAAAAAATATTTACCACTCTTGACCACTAGGGGGGAATGGCGCAGTTCTGCACCATACACACTCAAAGGGTTAATTAGTTGGTAAATTTACAGAGAAACAAAATCCATCCTACACATCCTGTAAATTTATCAAATCTAGTGTTCATTTCTCACCAGTCACAGCTTAAACAAAATAAAAATCTGGCAAATGATGTTCTCAACACACTGAAACTAGCTTTATTAAATATTAGGTCTTTGGCAGGATAAACATTTTAAATTAATGACCTCATTTTTAAACAAAAACTGGATTTTATGTTTTTAACAGAGACTTGGTTACATGATAACGGTGGATCTCTTCTTATCGAAGCAGCTCCTCCCAACTACAGCTTTATAAGTGAACCCAGGCTGCATCAGAAAGGAAGAGGGATAGCTGCTTTGTTTAATGATTCCCTCCAGTGTAAGAAGATGTCTTATGATAAGTTTACTTAATTTGAATATGTGGCTCTTCAGCTGAATTTCTCCTCCTGTGTGTTGTTTCTCAATGTTTACAGACCACCTAAATACCATGGTTTAGCCACCCATGGGGAAAACATAATGTCTAGCATCTTAGATAAGAACAAAGAGCAGAGTTTCCTTGGAGATAACAGGAAGTTGTGAAAGTGTGATCTTTTGTGTGTCGGAGACTGCTAGGAGGATCCTTTGTGTGTCAGAGACTGCGAGGGGGATGTTAAAGGATTAAGGAAGTGAATGCATTGTGACCTTTGATGTGAATGCAATGTGACTTTTGAGCTGTAGGAAGACCTGAGTATTTAAGGGATGAGTTTTGTCTGAGATGTCCTCTTTCTACTATGCTCATGTGTGAGATGTGTAATAAACTGCCTGAGACAAATCTGCCTCGTCATTTACACACTCCACACTGGTGACCCAAGACGAAGCATGCAACACGAAGTGAGTTTCCCGGAGCCAGCCTCGTTGGGAGCCCCCAGCCAATTTTTGGCAGCACAATCCGCGCTCCTGGTTCCACCTGGTTGAGGCGCAGTTCGTCCTCCGGGGGATTTCGGTGGATGACACGAAATTCTACCATGTGGTTGCAAAGCTCGACACCCACACGGCTCAGCATGTGGAGAGCCTGCTGGATCAGCCACCAACCAGCGACAAATATGGCGCGTTGAAGGCCGCACTCATCCAGCACTACACACTCTCGGTTGAAGACAGAGCAGAGAGACTCCTGATGCGGACCGGGTTAGGAGATTGCACGGCTATTGACCTGATGGAGAAGATGCTGAGATTGAAGGGCTCAGACGACGACCACTTCATTTTTACCCACCTCTTCCTCTGGAACCTTCCGTCAGCGACGAGAGCGGCCCTGGCCAATTCGCCGTTGCTGGACAAGCGGGACTACCCCACGCTGGCCCGGGAAGCACACCGGATCATCATGGCCAGCAGAGAGCTCACGACCACGGCGGCAGCAGCGGAGCTCGGCGTGACGGCCGGAGAGGGCGAGGAGCCATTGATGGCGGTAGCAGAACCACCGACGACAGCGGTGGCGGGGGCCAAGGAACGCGGAGGAGACATCCTTTGTTTCTACCACCACCGCTTTGCAGAGAAGGCACGCAAATGTATACCACCGTGCCAGTTCAAGCGCTCGGGAAATGCCAAGACCGGGGGTCGGTAGCAGCTGCGACCCTCGGGGAGGAGAACAAGCTGCTCTACTTGACGGACGCATGCTCCGGGAGGCATTTCCTCGTGGACACCGGTGCCCAGCTGAGTTTCATCATGCCGTCCTACGCCGACCGGCTGGCAGGTTCCAGTGGCCCCCAGATGGCAGCAGCAAACGGCTTGGAGATTAAGACCTTTGGTGAGAGGACTCTACTTGTGTCGCTACACGGCCGTGCATTTGAGTGGACTTTTGTCATAGCAGCATTGAATTTCAATATATTGGGGGCTGATTTTTTGTGCTCACATGGTTTGTTGGTTGATGTTGCTAACAGGCTTTTGATTCTATCCCCTGTACAGCTCGAGCGTCCCGGCCAACAGCACAAGCCAACGTCACAGCTGCAGGCGGTAAGTTCCACACACTGCTCACTCAGTTCCCAGCACTCACGGTCCCGACATTTTCAGCAGCCGTCGCTAAACACGGGGTGGAACATTTTATTACCACCACTGGGCCGCCCGTTTTTGCAAAACCTCGGCGCTTGGACGCAGCTAAACTGGCCATAGCGCGCGAGGAGTTCGCCAACCTGGAGAGGTTGGGCATCATCAGGCATTCAAACAGCCCATGGGCTTCTCCGCTACGCATGGTCCCTAAAGCTGACGGTTCATGGTGACCTTGTGGGGATTTCCGCAGGTTGAACAACGCCACAGCGCACGACCGCTACCCAATTCCTCACATCTAGGATTTTTCCGTTCACTTGGCAGGAGCGCGCGTTTTTTCTAAAATAGACTTGGTCCGCAGTTACCACCAAGTCCCAGTGCGCGCTGAGGACATACCCAAAACAGCGGTGATAACTCTGTTTGGTCTATTTGAGTTTTTGCGCATGCCATTCGGGCTTAAAGGGGCTGCACAGACATTCCAACGCATGATGGATGCGGTGCTGCGCGATCTCCCTTTCGTATTCGTCTACCTGGACGATATCTTGGTAGCCAGTGCGTCCGAAGATGAACACGAAACCCACCTCACGGCGGTTTTCCGGAGGTTGGGAGAGCACGGTTTAATAATCAACCCAGCCAAGTGTCAGTTCGGAGTGACGCAGATTGATTTTTTGGGGCACCGCGTCTCTCCCGAAGGAGCTGTTCCGCTGCCCGACAAAGTGCGCGTGGTAGCAGATTTTCCCTGACCGCAAACGTTCAGGGCATTACAGGAGTTTTTGGGAATGGTGAATTTTTATAACCGTTTCCTCCCCCGCGCAGCGCAGCTCATGCAACCACTGTACGCCGCGCTCAAAAAACAGAAACCCGCGAATAAGATCGAATGGTCCCCGGAGCGAGAGCGGGCGTTCTCGGAAGTCAAGGCAGCCCTGGCAAACGCTGCGTTGTTGGCACATCCAGACCCAGCGGCCCGCATAGCGCTCACTACCGACGTGTCAGATGTGGCCATAGGGGCGGTCATGGAGCAGCGTGTAGCCGGGGCTTGGCAGCCGCTCGCCTTTTTCAGCAGGACTTTGCGCGATAGTGAACATAAATACAGCACATTCGACAGGGAGTTGCTGGCTCTCCACTTGGCCATTCGCCACTTCCAGTTCTGGCTGGAAGGGCGCTGTTTCACCGCGTTCGTGGACCACAAGCCACTAACATTCACGATGGCCAAGGTTTCAGAACCATGGTCGGGCCAGCAGCAGAGGCAGCTGGCCGCGATATCAGAGTTTACTACCGATATTCAGCATGTGTCGGGTAAACTGAATGTGGTGGCAGACTGCCTCTCGCGCGCCGTGGCTGCCCCGGTCCGCGTGGGGATAGATTACTCAGCCATGGCCGCGGAACAGGTTAGTGACGCGGACGTGCGTGCGCTCCAGTCTGGACCAACAGGGTTAAGGCTGGAGAGCAGGGTGCTGCAAGACGGTATGCCCCCCCTAATTTGTGATGTCTCCACGGGGCGACCGCGTCCCGTGGTACCGGCCGTGCGGCGCTGCTGCGTTTTTGACTCGATTCATTCTTTGGCGCACCCGGGAGTGCGCACGTCGGTCAAAATGGTAGGAGAGAAATTTGTGTGGCCGAGCCTTCTCAAACAAGTGAAAGAGTGGGCAGCCGCCTGCATGGCGTGCCAACGAG
This sequence comes from Pholidichthys leucotaenia, assembly GCA_020510985.1. NCBI lineage: Eukaryota > Metazoa > Chordata > Actinopteri > Cichliformes > Pholidichthyidae > Pholidichthys > Pholidichthys leucotaenia. The sequence continues at coordinate 261,642,765 of CM035843.1, forward strand.
CCAAAGTACACAGACACATGAAAGCTCCCTTGGAGACGTTTCACATCCCCGCTAAGAGGTTCGACCATGTTCACGTGGACCTCGTGGGCCCCCTCCCGCCATCACAGGGGTGCACGCACCTTCTGACAATGGTGGACAGCACCACGCACTGGCCTGAGGTGGTTCCACTGGCGTCAACCACAGCCGAGGAGGTGGCGCGAGCATTTTTAACAGCATGGGTGGCGCGTTTTGGAGTCCTGTCGGACATAACGTCCGACAGAGCCCCTCAATTTGTTTCCGAACTTTGGTCAACAATGGCCCGCAGCCTGGGTGTCACAATTCACTGCACAACCGCGTACAATCCACAGGCTAATGGGTTATGCGAACGTTTTCATAGGTCATTGAAAGCGGCTCTCAGGGTGTCACTGACGGATGCAAATTGGGTAGACAAGCTGCCGTGGGTTTTATTGGGGTTACGTTCTGCGCCTAAAGAGGACTTGGAAGCTTCCCCGGCTGAACTCGTTTTTGCGCAGCCACTTCGGCTGCCCGGGGAGTTTCTCCCAGATAATCCTGCGCCGGGCAGCTCCCCGTCTCAGCTGTTGCAGCGTAGCATTGACACAGGCACGCTGCCGGGTCCTGTTCACCACCATTTCCCGCGCGTTTTTGTGCCTAAAACTTTGAAAAACGCGGAGTTTGTTTTTGTCAGACACGACACACATCGCCCCCCACTGCGCCCACCTTACGATGGACCGTTCAGAGTGTTGGAAACAGGGGACAAGCATTTTTTGCTAGATTTGGGGGGTAGGAGGGAAAAGGTTGGCATAAACAGACTCAAACCTGCTTTTGTGGTGGCGGACGAGCAAGTGCTGTTGGCGAGGGCTCCTTGGCGTGGAAGACCCCCACGGGGAGCTTCCCAGAGTAAAATTTCCCCAGAACACCCGCAGGGACAGACAAAAGGTTTTCACCCCCAAGCAGCAGCTCCCCAGCATGACGGCGCCGCGGAGGTGGTGAATCCTGGTTACAGCAGACACGGGAGAAGAGGGAAGCCCAAGCAGCATGTGGATTGATGTTTAATGTTCTGTCACAGCATACGGACTGTTATTCTTTTGTTCGATCCAATATGCTCGGGGGGGGGGGGGTGGTTTAGCCACACATGGGGAAAACATAATGTCTAGCATCTTAGATAAGAAAGAGCAGAGTTTCCTTGGAGATAACAGGAAGTTGTGAAAGTGTGATCTTTTGTGTGTCGGAGACTGCTAGGAGGATCCTTTGTGTGTCAGAGACTGCGAGGGGGATGTTAAAGGATTAAGGAAGTGAATGCATTGTGACCTTTGATGTGAATGCAATGTGACTTTTGAGGTGTAGGAAGACCTGAGTATTTAAGGGATGAGTTTTGTCTGAGATGTCCTCTTTCTACTATGCTCATGTGTGAGATGTGTAATAAACTGCCTGAATTCAATTCAATTCAACTTTATTTATATAGCGCCATTTCACAACAACAGTCATCTCATAGCACTATCAACTGTAGGGGGAAAACCCCACAATTGCAGAAAGACCCCAGCAATCAGGCGATCCCCTGTGAGCAAGCACTTGGCGATGGTGGAGAGGAAAAACTCCCTTTTAACAGGAAGAAACCTCCAGCAGAACCAGGCTCAGGGAGGGGCAGTCATCTGCTGCGACTGGCTGGGGGGTGAGGGGATAGAGAAGAAGAAAAGAACAGACATGTAGAGAGCAAACAGCACGATGGGGACTCAATCTATGGGAGAGAACAAACAAATGTTAATGACCAGCAAAAAAAAATATTTCATAGAGAGTGAGGAAAGGAGTGAGGCCCAGTGCATTACTGGAGGTCCCCCGGCTGACTAAACCTATTAGCAGCATAACTAAGGGAGAGTTCAGAAACACATGATCCCTCCCTAATTGTAGGCTATATCAAAAAGGTAGGTTTTAGCCCTATTCTTAAAAACAGAGATCGAGTCTGACTCCCGAATCCAGATTGGCAGCTGATTCCACAGGAGAGGAGCTTGATAACTGAAGGCTCTGCCTCCCATTGTACTTTTGGAGATTCTAGGTATTACAAGTAATCCTGCATTTTGGGAGCGTAGTGCTCTGTTAGGATAATACGGTAGTATCAGATCTTTTAAATAAAAAGGAGCCTGATTGTTTAGAGCTTTGTAAGTAAGAAGAAGGATTTTAAACTTAATTCTAAACTCTATGGGAAGCCAATGAAGGGAGGCCAGAACCGGAGAGATATGATCTCTCTTTCTAGTACCTGTTAAAACTCTTGCTGCAGCATTTTGGATCAGCTGAAGACTTTTTAAAGATGTTTTAGGACAGCCTGATAATAAAGAATTACAATAATCTAATCTCGAGCTAACAAAAGCGTGGATCAGCTTCTCAGCATCATTCTGAGACAAGATGCTCCTAATCTTGGCAATATTACGCAAATGATAGAAGGCAGTCTTAGAAACAAATTTAATATGTGAATTGAAGGACAAATCCTGATCAAAAATAACTCCAAGGTTCCTCACAGAGCTATTAAGAGAAAGAGTAACTGCATCCAAACTGAAAGTTTGATTTGGAAAGGAATTTCTAAGGTTTTTTGGACCAACAAGAATGACTTCAGTCTTATCTGAATTTAATAGCAGGAAGTTACAAGTCATCCAAGCTTTGATTTCCTTAAGACAGGCTTCTAACTTGGCTAATTGATTACTATCATCTGGCTTCATTGACAGGTATAATTGTGTGTCATCTGCATAACAATGAAAATGTATACAGTGCTTTCTAATAATGTTGCCTAACGGAAGCATATATAAACTAAAAAGAGTAGGGCCTAGCACAGATCCCTGTGGAACTCCATGACTAAGCTTTGAGTTGAAAGAAAACTCATTATTTACATGAACAAACTGGAACCTATCAGATAAATAAGATCTAAACCACTGCAACGAAGTTCCATTAAGTCCAACATAGTGTTCTAATCTATCAAGTAGAATATTATGATCGATAGTATCAAAAGCTGCACTAAGGTCTAAAAGGACAAGTACAGAAACTAGTCCATTATCAGATGCAATGAGGAGGTCGTTAGTGACCTTCGCTAAGGCTGTTTCAGTACTATGATGGATTCTAAACCCGGATTGAAACTCTTCAAGTAAACCATTTCCCAGCAGGTGGTCAAATAATTGCGTAGCAACAACTCTTTCTAAGATTTTTGAAATGAAAGGGAGATTAGAGATTGGTCTATAGTTAGCTAAAGCTCCTGGATCTAGCGCTGGCTTTTTGAGTAAGGGTTTAATTACAGCCGTTTTAAAAGCCTGCGGTACATGGCCTAAAGTTAATGAAGAATTGATTATATGAAGAATAAAGCTACCATTAAGTGGGAAGGCTTCTTTAAATAACCTGGTAGGAATAGGGTCTAAAAGACAAGTTGAAGGTTTGGATGAGGAAACTATTTTGTCTAACTCACAAAGGTCGATTGGAGTAAACTCATCAAGACAGACATCAAAAGAAGGAGTTGTAGTAGTTACAGTATTTAAGTTAACTGTGGGAAGAATCTGATTGATTTTATCTCTGATGGATGAAATTTTATTATTGAAAAAGTTCATAAAGTCCTGACTAGTAAACTCTAAGGGAATGCTAGGATTGACAGAGTCCTGACTCTTTGTCAACCTGGCTACAGTACTGAAAAGAAACCTGGGATTATTCTTGTTCTCTTCTATTAATGCAGAGTAATAACTTGTTCTAGCTTTTCTAAGAGATTTTTTATAAATTAAAAGATGATTTCTCCAAGCTAAATAGATTTCATCTAAATTAGTAGAGCGCCATTTTCTTTCTAATTGACGAGTCTTCTGTTTTAAGCTACGAGTTTCTGTGTTGAACCAAGGAGTTAGAAATCTCTGATTAGACTTTTTCTTTTTTAAGGGGGCCACCAAGTCTAGAGCCTGATGCAGAGAAGCTGAAACACTATCCACCATGTTATCAATTACAGAAGGAGCAAGCTGTCTATAGCTTATTTCCGTTGTGTTGACACATGGCATAGAAGAAACAATCTGCATAAATTTGGAAACAGCATCATCTGAGAGGCATCTACTGTAATAATATTTTTCTTTAGGAGCCAAATACTGTAGTCAGAAATAGTAAAATCAAAGGTTAACAGACAATGGTCTGACAGTACAGGGTTATGAGGAGACACTACAAGATTTTCTATTTCTATGCCATATGTCAGAACAAGGTCCAATGTATGGTGGAGGTAATGAGTAGAATTTCCTACTTTCTGAGAAAACCCAATCGAGTCTAATATTGAATTAAAAGCCACATTAAGGCAGTCACTATCTACATCCACATGTATATTAAAGTCCCCTACTATAATTATTCTATCAGATTTCAGCACTAAATCAGCTAAGAAATCAAATCTGCCTCGTCATTTACACACTCCACAATGTGTGGCTTATATTAATCATATATTCCATACCTACACATGTATAGACATATTAGAATGTTTAGAGATTACATATGTAGAATGACCTCACGCCTCAGAACAGGACAAGAGGTCTCGACCATCGGCGAAGATCAAAGAACAGACTGAGTCACAGCGGTGGAGACCGGATCGAACTTCCTGACCCCCCAGGGTCAGGGGAAGGAGAGAGAGGACAATGGAGGGGGATTATGTTAATGCGGGATGTCAGCTTTGATATGCAATGTCTTTTGTTGAGTGTGGGTATAAGTATGAAGGTCTGACTGCGCTCGACCTCTCATTCTGCTTCTGCATCGAGATGAGACATGTTAGGGAGATGAAGCTGATAATAAATCTTGATTTATAAAATCACATCGCTTCTTCATTCCAAGCTCCCTACAAATGCAACCTTTTTTGATGATTTTACAAAGCTGCTGTCTATCATCTGTATTGACTTTGACTGTGTAGTTATTGTTGGTGATTTTAACATTCATGTTGACAACCCTCAAGACAGAGGGACCAAAGAATTGTGTTGTGTCCTTGATAACTTTGGACTGACTCAGCATGTAATGGAAAAAAAACCCACCCACACACACAACAGAGGACACAGTCTGAACGTGGTCATCTCCAAAGGTCTGAACATCTCTAAGGTTATCGTCATGGACGTTGCTCTGTCTGACCATTCTTGTGTTTTTTTGAGAGTGCAATTAATGTCAACAGAAACATCCAGACACAGGTCATCAAAAAAACAAACAAAAAAATGTACATCAGTGATAATACCAGTGAAACATTCATCCAAGCTTTATCTTTCTCACCCCCCCCCCCCTCACCTTCAGTAAATGAGCTTGTGGAAAATTTCAGTGGTAAAATTACAAATGTTATCAATGCCATTACTCCCATCAAGGTGAAGGTGGTCACTGCTATTAAAAAGAAACCTCCATGGAGAAATGCCAAACTAGTAAGAGCTGAAAAAAGAGAGCGTCGAAAAGCTGAACGCAGGTGGCGAAAAACTAAATTACAGATTCATGATGAAATCTATAATGAGAGATTGAGCATTTATAATTTGGAGCTGAAAAAAGCAAGGCAAGCATATTTTTCTGACATCATTGCTAAAAACAACAATAATGCATGCACCTTGTTGACTACTGTTGACAGGCTAACAAATCCCCCTGTCAGTAGTTCCTGAACTTCTATCCAACCGTGCCTGCAGTGACTTTGCCTTTTCCTTTATTGACAAAATTCAGAAAATTAGACAGTCAATCAGTGCTCCTATGCCAGGTGCTGGACTTGTGCTTCCTCTGTGTCCACGTAGAGAAGATGTAAACACCATGGTGAAATTATTTCCAATCAATCATAAAATCTTGGATGACATCATACACCACCTGAATCCACTACTTGCTGCCTTGATACCCTCCCAACAGGGTTTTTAAAAAACGTTTCATATTGTATGGCCTCAGATCTACTACAGATCATAAATATGTCTCTACATTCAGGTGTCTTCCCTCAGCGCTTAAAAACAGCTGTTATCAAGCCACTTCTAAAAATGAACAACCTAGGCACCTCACTCATGAATAGCTATAGGCCTATATCAAACCTCCCCTTTCTTAGTAAAATAATAGAAAAAGATGTTTTTTTAACAATTGTACAACTTCCTGGCATTAAATAACTGTTTTGATATCTTCCAGTCAGGTTTTTGGCCACACCACAGCACCGAGACAGCTCTGGTTAAGGTCCTTAATGACATCCACTCCAATACAGATAATGGTAACATTTCAGTCTTGGTTCTACTGGACCTCAGTCCTGCATTCAACATAGTCGACCATAACATCTTACTAGACCGGCTAAAAATCTGGGTGGGACTTTCTGATATAGCACTTAGCTGGTTTGAGTCCTATTTAAAAGACAGGACTATTTTGTGTCAATAGGTAACTACAAATCTAAGCAAACAAAAATAACCTGTGGAGTTCCCCAAGGTTCCATTTTGGGACCTCTGCTTTTCAACATCTATATGCTCCCACTAGCTCAAATCATAAAAACAACAAAATATATCACCATAATTATGCAGATGATACACAAATCTACATAACCGCCTCACCAGGAGACTATGGTCCAATTAAAACCCTGATCAAATTAAAGAATGGATGTGCCAGAACTTTTTTCAGTTAAGCGAAGACAAAACCGAAGTAATAGTTTTTGGAGCCAAAGAAGAAAGACTCAAAGTTAGTACTGAGCTTCAATCAATGACACTAAAAACCAACAGCCAAGCCAGTAATCTGGCTGTGGTTCTGGACTCAGACCTAAATTTTAACAGCCACGTTAAGACAGTAGTGAAATCAGCCTATTATAACTTAAAGAACATAGCGAGGATTAGGGGTCTGATGTCTCAACAGGATCTAGAAAAACTTGTCCATGCATTTATCTTCAGTAAACTGGACTACTGTAATGCTGTCCTCACAGGTCTCCCTAAAAAGTCCATCAGACAGCTGCAGTTGGTTCAGAACGCTGCAGCTCGAGTCCTCACTAAGACCAAGAAAGTAGATCATATAACTCCAGTTCTCAAATCTTTACACTGGCTTCCTGTCTGTCAAAGAATAGATTTCAAAATACTGCTGTTGGTTTATAAAGCTCTGAATGGTGTAGGGCCAAAATACATTTCAGATCTGCTAGTCCATTATGAACATACACAGAGCCCTCAGATCATCAGGGTCAGGCCCACTATCTATGCCCAGAGTTAGAACCAAACACGGTGAGGCAGCGTTTAGTTTTTATGCCCCTCACATATGGAACAAACTCCCAGTAAGCGTCAGGGCTGCTGAAACTTCCAGCTGCTTTAAAACCAGGTTAAAAACTCTCCTATTTGCTGTGGCCTTTCAGTAGAACAATTGTCAATCTCCTACAATGCACTGTAAATTTTTATTTCTGAGTATTCTATTTTAGCCTGCTTTTGATTCTCTTTAATTAGGGCCCGAGCCACTGACAACATCAGTGGCGAGAGCTCCATTGTATCTGTTAACATTTTTTTTCTTTTCTATCTATGATCTCATTTTTGGGGTAGTCAACGTGCACGAAAACTCATCATTTTTTGCAGGGTCCTCAAGACTGGCAAAAAATCTAATATTTTGGAGGAAATATGAATGACCCCACAAAAATGGCTCTACAGCGCCACCTAACATGTGAAGTCAATGGGCAGCACACATTTACTTTCACATAGAAAGATGAAAATCGGGGGAGATGTTTATCATGTCAAGACATGCAAAAAGCTCCATAGAAGTGATGGTCTACACCCAACTGGAAGTCGGCCATTTTGGCAGGAAGTGGTGGTGACCTGTTTCCACCTCACACGTTTGATCGAACTCATCCTAGGATTTTAGTCCGATTGAGCTCATTTGTGGTGACAGTCATCTATACCCCGGTGCCACTAAAAGTTATTGAAATCTTTTGCCAAAGCTCAACGGTTTGGCCGTAGGGGCGTGGCAAAGTTTGATGCCTGGCCATGATCATTCTATGACCGTACTAATGGCTATAACTCTGGTATGCATTGTGGGATTTCAACCAAATTCAGTATTATGGATATTAGTCCAATTCCAAACAGTTCTATAGAACAATATTCATAGAAATCTACAGCACCACCTATAAGAGGCAGAAGTTTTGCATCAGAAAGTTTGCATCATGTTTTTTTTAAATACCTTGGGAATGGAATGTCGGATTGGCACCAAGATAGGTATGATGTATATGGGTATGCCTCTGAATAATTATAGCTATGAATATTCATGAGTAACAATAGCACTCTCTTGGAGACATGAAGGTTACACCAGAGGTTTTCTTCAATATCTCTGAAATGAATAGTCTCATTGGTACCAATTATGGTGACAATCATCTGTACCCATATGCCATCAAAAAATTGTTAAAAACTTTTAATGCCTGATGGTTTGGTGGAAGGGGCGTGGCCAAGTTTGCAGTATCGCCATCACCCTTCCAATGGCTATAACTCTGGCATACATTGACTGATTTCAACCAAATTTTGTGCGGTGAATAGATAGACAGTTCTGATAATTTCTATAATGATATAGCGACAGCACCCCCTACTGCCAATGGACAGGAAGTTGCCATAACTCACATGTAGAATGTCCGATTGCTGCTAAACTTTATATACTGTATATACGATACTAGTCAGACCCAGAAAAGATTTTTGTAATGATATCAAACATAGCTATAGCGCCGCCTAGGAAAAAAACAAGGCTTTGTAACTCTGGCATACTTTGTCCAAATTCATCCAAATTTTGTGTAGTGGATCGAAAAAAAAAAAACAAAAACAAAATTGAGATTAAAAAAATTTGCTGATTCACTACTATAGTGCAAATATAAGAATAAAGTATCATAGTTACATGGAAAAATATATGAGAAAAGTTGCATATTTGAGCAGGAAAAGGGTGAGAAAAAGTGTCACATTTTAAAGAAAATGTCCCAAAATTTACAAGTAGAAGTTGTAACCTAACAAATTACAGAAAAGTCTGTTATACCATTTCAACATATATTTACCTGAAGAGGCCCTCACAACTGCAGCAACTGTCCCACCAGTCAGTCACGTTTTCAGCTCTAGACCAGACTATATTGATCAACCCTGGGTCACTACCATATCAAACTCTGTCCTACAGAAACATACCAATAAAAAGGTAGGCGTAAAAGTTTGGGTTGTGTGAAGATTTACTCTGGTCTAATATCAGCAACTATATACTAAAATAATAATATAAGGCACAACAGTGGTCCCCCCCCTTTCACAGGGCAGCTCAACCAAAGAAAGCAAATGGGCTGTTCCCCGGGCAACAAAGGCCAAATGTGTGCACATCCGTACATTTGCCCCATTACTTTAGTTGAAGGTAGTGGTTACAAGTAGATAGAGAACCTAAACACTTTTGCCAGTCCAATACAATGACTCATGTAGGGCCCTAACTATGAGTTGATGTAACGTGAGAAAATTTGCAAGTTCAGATGGAGAAGCTGAAAATTAGGGCCATTTAAAACAAATCCGTTTCTTCTAAAACATCTTCCTGCTTTTGGACTGTTCAGGAAATACATCAGAACGTGAAAAGTCGCTCTAAAATCTCTTCCCAGCTGGTTCATGTTGACTGTCTCATGGCACCTCTTCAGAGGAATCTCTCTTTGGTTTTGCCGAGGTCTACGGAAAAAAACATCTGACGCAACAAAGCCAAAACAATGACTCGGCCAAAATGTAGCCATGCTCCATTTGTATGCTCCCACCTTCAATAAAGAAGCGGGGAACAGGGAACAAAGGCAAGTGCTGGAACAAAGGCAAGCACTGGGGCAAAGAACGGATGATCAAACTGTCCAATTAACAAATTGTCAATTCTATCACACCATAAGTGCTCGTCTTCAACAGATTCCTCTCATTAGTCAGACTGTGCAACAGTCACCGTGACAAATGATTCCAATTAGGTTTGCCTCTAATACCAACAAGTCTACTAACGACTTTCCTGCTCTGGAGAATTCTTCTCGTAAGTGAACAGCTGGTGTTATTAAAATAAATAAATAAATAAAACCACAACAAATGCATGCTGCCCTCTTGAGGAAAAAAATGGCACAATCTAGAAATCTACAAACAAGATCTTTATTCATTTTCCACATAGGTCAACATAAAAAAAACCTTAAATATGTTTTTAAAGGCACACACTCACATGTAAAACAGCAATAAAATGGAGGCAAATCAGTAAACCTTTGATTGGCAATACTGACTTTTTTTTTTTTTTTTTTTTTTAGCATAATGGGGGTACCGATCAGAGTTTTAAAAGAGAAAATGTGTTGTAAAATACCAGATTTTGCTTAAGTGATGAATGTGATGTGGAAAATGCTGATAGTGGACATTTCACCCCTCAATACAACCATCAAAAATTAAACTTCTTGACAAGATCTGGAACTACACCTAATACTGTCCCAGACTGATAGCATATACCTGGCTGAAACCTACATGGATGTCAGATTAAATTCTGTATCTGTCAACAACCAGCACTGAAGAAGCACAGTTCAATATCTGGTAGGCATTTAGTTTTAGAATGTCACCTACAAAAAAGAGACAACAAGCAGCTTAGCTTTAATTACAATGTTTTCTATTATGTTGTTGTCAGTGTGACTGAAGACGCAAAGGCTCCTTTACAGCACCATCACATGAACGAACACTGGCAGGCTGTAGGACAGGATGAGAGCACACAAAATAATAAAGTAATCTCCATCTATTGTCCCAACTCAACTTCAGTTCTGTAACAATCAAAGGCCAGTGCTAACTGATTTGGAAATGTAAGAGGCCAAAAAGGTAAGGTCACTGCATCCCCGCTTGACTAGGTCTCATCAGCCCCTTGAAGACTTTCAGCTTTCCTGCACCAGTCAGATCAAAACTGTAGTCTGTAGTGACATAGGGTGTCTCCCCTTCAAATCCAAGCTGGAACAGAGACAACATAGCATGCATCACAACAAAAAAAGGCAAATATTACTGGCTATTTAATTATATGTAATTTCCTTTCAAAGGTATTCTGCACACTAGCAACTGACCTGTGTTTTGAGGATGGAAGAAGGCAATGAAATTGCTCCCAAGAGGAGGCAGTTGACCTTACACAGGATGGAGGGGTCCACAGGTGTCAGCAAGTAGTACAGACCTCGGGCCATGTCAATACCTCGAAGGACACCTGGAGGATGTTACCGGGTACGTTATTACATTTAAAACACAAACTAAAGGGAAAAAAGTTGTCCAAACCTTTCACATAATCCATTTTTGGAGGCATCTTCCAGAGATTAATCTTTGGCCTACACATCCTCAAGGATATACTATGTATGTAGTTTTAAATACCAACCAGACCATCAACGATGGAGTAGCTTATTCCAGCCTGATAAAATCACTTTGTGAGTGCTCAGATCATCTGACTGTTAAACTTGACCTTAAGCACGGCTTAAATGCAGACCCATCTAGGATGTGCTTAAAGTCAAGGTCAATGGCCTAGAAGGAGTAACTTTTTTCCCTGAAATTAATAAATGCCCAGACCTCCTCAATTTTGACAATGACCTTGACCTCAACCTGGATGCAGACCTACCTGAGGGTCATTGTGAGTACGGTTGGTGAAAATCGAAGTAATTGCCTAGGAGAAGTAGTGACTTTTCTGAAATCACATAAGCGCCCAGATCTCCTGACCTTTGACCTTGAGCACAAGCAGGATGTAGACCCACCTGAGGATCATTGTGAGTGAGTATGATGACCATCGGGGCAAATGCCTAGGAGGAGTTGCGATTCCTTTGAAATGTGGACAGACAGACAGATGGAGAAATGGATGCACCATCATCACATTAGCTCCTTGCAGCTTTGCTGGAATAAGCTAACAAGTGTTAACCAAATTACAACCAAAAATGACACGTTAAATCTGGACTCTTGTATCCAAATCCTTGAAGTAATTAAGATAAGATAAGATAAGCCTTTATTAGTCCCACAATGGGGAAATTCCAGGATTGCAACAGCACAGGGATAGCAACACTCAGAGCAACAATCAAGAAGACAAGAAAAACAAGAGCAGCGAATATACGTATGTACACATAAATATATATACACACAGTGCGGAGCACTGTAGCAAGATGGAATAAACAGCATAACCGTCTACTTAGTTATCCTACATAGTATGAATATGTACCCATACATATTGTCACCCTCCATAGCAACTGATATTGTCCTAGTTGTATACTGGAGGCGACCATTGTGTAAGTCTATTGAGTCTTTTGCATTCAATACTATTAGGTCGTCAGGTTTTTTTGCTATCTCTGCGAGCAGCCCTGCTTAGGTTATACAGTCTGACAGCCGTAGGTAGGAAGGACCTGCGAAACCTCTTGGTTGTGCACCTAGGATGATGTAGTCTGCTGCTAAATGAGCTCCTCAGTGCGTTCAGTATGTCCTGCATAGGGTGGGACTCGGACTCCAGCAGAGATGACAGTTTAGCCACCATCCTTCTCTCCCCTATCTCCTCCACTGGGTCAAGGCGCTGCCCCAGGACAGAGCTAGCTTTCTTGATTAGTTTGTTCAGTCTCTTCCTATCGGCTGCTGTAACGCCACTGCCCCAGCAGACCACTCCAAAAGTGATGGCTGATGCCACCACCGTGTCGTAGAATGTCTTCAGCAGCACCCCTTGTACACCAAAAGACCTGAGTCTCCTCAGTAGGAATAGCCTGCGCTGTCCCTTCTTGTAGAGTGCATCGGTATTGTGTGACCAGTCTAGTTTATTGTTCAGATGAACACCCAGGTACTTGCAAGATGTCACCATCTCAATGTCTGTTCCCTGTATGTTTACTGGTGCTGTGAGGGGTTGTCCTTGCCTGCGGCAGTCCACCACCAGCTCCTTAGTTTTCCTCGCGTTGATCTGGAGGCAGTTCCGATGGCACCAGTCCACGAAGTCCTGGATAAGTCCTCTGTACTCAGCTTCATCTCTGTTGGAGATGAGGCCGACGATCGCAGAGTCGTCAGAGGACTTCTGTAGATGGCAGTGTGTTGTGTTGTGTGAGAAGTCCGCAGTATAAAGGGTGAACAGGAAGGGAGCCAAAACCGTTCCCTGGGGGGCCCCCGTGCTACCGATGATCATGTCGGACCCACAGTCCTGGGTTCTCACAAACTGTGGCCAGTTAGTGAGGTAGTCCAGGATCCATGATGACAGGTGCTGGTCCACCCCTGCGAACAGCAGCTTGTCCTTCAGGATCATCGGTTGGATAGTATTGAAAGCACTGGAGAAGTAAAAGAACATGATCCTCACCGCATTCCCGGGCTTCTCCAGGTGGGACAGAGAATGGTGAAGGAGGAAGATCACTGCATCCTCCACCCCAATGCCATGCTGGTAGGCGAACTGGAGTGGATCCATCGCTGGTCCCACCAGGGGGCGGAGGTGAGCAAGGAGCAGTCTCTCCAGGGTCTTCATCATGTGAGACGTCAGGGCCACTGGTCTGTAGCTGTTCAGGTCTTTGGGGTGGAAGTCTTTGGTACAGGTACCACACAAGATGTTTTCCACAACTGTGGTACCCTCCCCAGCTTCAGGCTCAGGCTGAAGATGTGCTCCACAATCCCACACAGTTGGTCTGCACAGGACTTGAGGAGCTTCGCGCTGATGCCGTCCGGTCCCGAGTCCTTCCTCGCCTTGATCTTCCTCAGCTCCGTCCTCACCTGGGTCTTAGTGAGGGTCAGGTTGGGGGGCTGTGTGCTGGGAGTGGGGAGGGGGGTGATTGTGGAGTGGGGTGTGGGCAGCAGGACTCGATGTCTTTAGAGGCAGCAGTGGTTGTTGTGCAGTCGGGGGGGAGGGTGGTTGGTCAAACCTATTAAAAAACAGGCTCAGATTGTTCGCCCACTCCCTGCCCCCTGTGGCCTGGGGGGAGGTATTCTGGAGCCCAGCGATAGTTTTAAGGTTTCTCCAGACCCCGCCGATGTTGCTCTGTCGCAGCTTGTCTTCCATCTTCTTCCTGAAGCTGTCCTTGCCTTCTCTGATCTTTCTCCTCAGCTCCCTCTGTACAGACTTCAGCATCTCCCTGTTCCCCGACCTGAAGATCCTCTTCTTCTCTCTCAGAAGTGTTTTTATCTCAGGGTTGATCCAGGGTTTGTTGTTCGAGCAACACCGTATGGTCTTGGTGGGTATGGTGTTGTCCACACAGAAGCTTAGTTTTGTCTTGTTATTTGAGCCTCTTTTTTTCCACAGTTTCTTCCATTGTCTGTTTTTTACACTTTTTGTTGCATCTTATTCCTTGATCTTCCCACAGTTGTCACTTTTTTTTGAAGCTACAGATGGTGTCTAATACTTTTGTCTAAAATGCTGGTTCAAAATCTTTGGTATGTGTTAAAATGGATTGAGATCCATCTGTCAGCTGAAGGGCAAAACATTTGAGCTGTAGCCATTTCATAGAAAAACATTTACTGACTGCCTCGAGTCTTATGACTGGGAGCTCTGTCATCTTGGAAGCATCAGTTCCCACTGGGCTACGAAAGTTTATTCATCAAACAATCTTTTACTACCACAAAAATCACAGATTTTCACTAAATTTTTCCTTCCTAGAGGTAAAAGAGCCAAACCTACAAAAACTCACCCACAGAATATCAGAGCAAACAAATCCCCTCACTGTTAGAAACAAGGGTTAATAAATTCCTATTGTGAACTGTATTCACAAACCTTTGTGTTTAAATATGGTTGACTATATAACAATGTAGTTATTGTACTGACATCAAACAAAGGCATGTAAATAATAAATGAATTCATACTGTGAACCTTGTTTAAAAAACCCACCACTAATATTACTAACAACAAAAATCCTATAATATCCGCCACCTCGGGCCCGGGGGTGGGGGCTGGCTGGTCCGGGGGCGCACTTCGTCGACCGCTTGGCACCCCGGCCTTCCTCAGCCGTCTCTCCTGGGATGGATGCCTGGTTGTCTTGGGGCTTGTCGGCCTCGGGACATTTGTGCTCTGTGGGGATTGGTGGTGCTGTCTTGCTTGCTACGGGTTTCCGGGAAGGGGGGGGGGCTTCCACACGCACACACTTACTTTGCGCACGCTCTCATACACACGCACACACACACGTCTCTCTGTCCTTCAACAGGTGCACATACCAGACTCGTGATGACACCTTTTCAGTAGAAAAACAATTTGTCTTGTTTGTTTCAGTTGTGTTAGTCTGTTTGTTTTCTCTTTGTTTCTCTCTCTTTTCGTTCCCCCCACCCCTCCTTTCCCCATTCCCCCCATCAGGTCCTTCATGGGTAAAACAATTTAAATAAAGTATTAAAAGTTATTACAAGAGGAGTCTATAAATAATACACAGTACATATACAGTATATGTACTGTATAAAGCTCCTTTTGGCAACGTAAATCTGTTTGGCACAATAAGGGAAGCAGATTTCTGTTCTGCTTACTTAGCTGCTTGACAGGACAAGGGGAAAATCCTACAATAATTCCTTTCTTCAAATAATAAACCTGTTCTTTATGCATTTCTGTATATTCTAAATTTCATAAAAGGTACACCACAAACTGAGACAAATTTAACAAGTTAAGATTTTCATAATTAGAAAAACAAGGTTTGCAAAACAACTATTTTCATTAAATTAGAAAGGAAAGGCAAAGAGAACACAAAAAGTGAGACAGGACACGTACCAAAGCCCACACACGGGCAGATGGGAGCCTGGGACAGAATGACTGGTCCTCCTTTGCTTGTTACTTTCTCTGAGAGGCAGCAGAGTCCCACCAGGCTGGCATTGGCAGCATAAAACATGTGAGTGGGAGCCACTTCACAATGGATCACACCCAACGCCACTGCTGTGTGAGGCACCTGTGGGTTTAGGAGGACAAATATTGGTGCTAAGACATTTTCTAAGTTATGTAACACTTTTGTCTCACTTTTTTTTAAGGGCCCATATTGTGCATTTTCCAGGGCTTCATGTTAAGCTTTGACATCCGCAAAGACAGATATGTGTTGTTTTAAAAACCAAAAACAATTTCTATGTTGTTTTACAGTTCTTGAAAAAAGGCTGTCAGTTGAATAAAGACAGTGTTTATTTCTTTGTGAAGTTAGCATTTTAGTATGTTATGGATAGCCACATGACCAATAGCTATATTTTATGAGGGGCGAAAACAACATAATTATTACAATTTTGGAACCTTTAAGAGTCAAAACTATTTCAAATATTTCAGTAAAAACTTTGGAATTAGATTGTTTTTCTAGCTTTTTAGTATTTTTGCTTAGCTAAGCAATAGACAGCCTAAGTCACATCCCCTCTACTTCTGCATACGAGACCTTAAATTTGGAAAAAAAAAAAAAAAAAAAAAACTACATAGAAATGAATGGCAAGACCAAAATTATTTCTGAGCCTGATCAAATTTTGCCACGAGTTACACATATGATGTTTGTCAATTTGAAAGACAGGCTACTCACAAAAAGTTAGGGATATTTGGCTTTCGGGTGAAATTTATGGAAAATGTAAAAAGTTCACTCTACAGAGACATTATATCATGAAAGTAGGGCATTTAAGTAGAAGCATGCAATGGTGATTTCCTCATCTCAAACAGTGGTGGGTATACCACAACAAAAAATGTCAGTCACAATAACGTGTCATGCGCCCTTGAGCATCAATTACAATTTGACAGCAACATCTCATGCTGTTCACAAGTCAACTTACTGTCTGCTGAGGCATGGCATTACACTCTTCTTGAAGGGCGGCCCTCAGGTCATTGAGGTTGTGGGGTGCAGGGTTACAGGCCTCTACACGGTGACTCAGCTGATCCCATACGTTTTCTATGGGATTCAGGTCTGAAGAAAGTGCAGGCTACTTCATTTGAGGTACCCCAGCCTCCAGCAGCCATTCCCTACTGATGCAACCTCAATGAGCTGAAGCATTGTCGTCCATGAAGATGATATTAGGCCTGTGTTGTTCATGCAGGGGCACAATGACTGGATTAAGATAAGATAAGCCTTTATTAGTCCCACAACGGGGAAATTCCAGGATTGATTAATGATGTTATTCAGGTAGTATCAGCTTGTTACCATTCACAAGGTGTAGGGCAGTTCTGTACTGACTAGACACATCTGCTCAGACTGTAACACCACCACCACCAAATGCTCGTCTGGTGACAACACTGGCTGATGCATAGTCCTTGACATCTCCAACATTGTTGGCAGCCATCATTTCAGCTCAACGTGAATCGACTTTCATCAGAGAACAGCACTGAGGCCCCTGGCCCTTGTCCAGCGTAAATGCTCCCTGGCCCATGGAAGACAATGACACCTGTGCCTGCTTGTATGGTCAGGTACCCTTGCAGGTCGTCTAGCACGCAGACCATGCTGATGTAAACTGTTTCAAATGGTCTAACGTGTCACTTGGGTGCCTCTCACCTCCCTTAAATGTGCCTGGAGTTGACTGGCATTCATCATCCGGTTCTTCAGGGCACTGTTCACAATGAAGCGGTCATCAGCCTGGGATGTGGCCAAAGGATGTCCACTTCAATACCTTTCTGTGACTCTTCCAGTCTTTCTGTATCTCTGTTGCAACCTGCTGATGACACTTTGTGACACTCTAAACTCAGTGGCCACTTCCTTCTGAGAACATCTTGTTTGAAGTCTCGCAATGGCGAGGTACTGTTGATCAACTGTTAGGTGTTGTCTTGGTCTCATGATGTCAAAATGTGAACAGCATGATGAAGAGGACTGTTTAAATACCAATTCTAATTGAATCAGAAAATTTATTGGTCGATTCATGGATCAAACACCTGTTGTAAATTTTGCCATTAAGAACCTTGTTAAAGAACAGCAAGTTATACAAAAAGTACTGAAACACTTGTATTCAAAAGGTTAGAGAAGGTCAACTTAAGTTTACCAGTAAAGGTTATAGTGCATTTTAGGTGCATTCTGAAATTTCACCCGAAAGCCAAATATCCCTGACTTCTTGTGAGTAGTATAATTTTCCACCTAAATAACTGTATAAGTTGTTGTCTAACTGTTAAGGTATAAGGTTGTAAAAATATGTAAATTAAGTCTACAATCACAGACTCATGGAAGTTACGTTGCATTTTCAAAGAGTGCCCAGGGGGAAGTAACAGTCCTTTGGATCAGCTCCAGCTCTCAAAATACAAAACAATACATTTGTGTTGTTTTTCTCCTCTTTGGATCCTTCTTTCATCGGTCAGGGAACAGGAGGCGAGCTTTGCGAGAGGAATCACCATGATCGTGCTTGGTGATGTGGGATGATGGGAGATGTAACCCATGAAGCGTTTCCACAAAAACTAATTATTACTGTTATTATATGACAGACAACTTTAATAACATGGAAAATCATCTTTTAAATTGACGAACATATGTGTAACTTGTAGCAAAATTTGATCGGGATCAAAAGATAATTTCACTCTTGCCACTCATTTCAACTGACATTTTTTTCCGATTTCAGGTCCCATATGTGGAAGTAGAGGGGGCGTGACTTAGGCTCTATTCAATTGTTCCTTAACCTCAAATCATGAGAGAGAAAACTGAGATTGTGATAAACATGTAGCAACAGCCATTTCTTCTGTACCTGGTATGGTGTAAGGCTGTGGAGATGTCTAACTGGACCAGGATCAGGAGATTGCAGCTTGCTCAGGTAGGCTAGCAAAGACAACTCTCTCTGCTCATTACTGCGCTGGTGCTTCCTGTCAAATGACCAAATATAAAATGAAGAAAAAGATTTGCAAGATTTCACATGGTGAATAATAACTCAGACTGTGAGGGGGAACACTAACGCTGTTCCTTGCCGCGCCACTCCTTGAAACTCTGTCTGTACATTAAGGTGAATGTAGTTTCTGGGGGGACTGTGGGTCTCTGTAAACTCATCCAGTGCTGTCTGGGCAGGCGGGTGTGTCTGAAAGCCATCTGCTGTCCGTAGAAACTCTGGTGTGAGAGCTGGACACTGGACGACACCACCGTGACTGAGCTGGACAACATGTGACACAGGGAAGAAACGGATCATGTCTACCAGCAACTGGAATCCAAATCCTGTGGACAAACAGGGACTCAGTTCAGACAATGTTTCCCATCATGATATATAAAGATCTCCATATTGTTTCCCAGTAGGCAGCATGTCCTGACCTTTGACCCAGCCCATGGTATTGATAATGACAGGAGACTCTCTGCTCTGTGATCGTCTGTGCCACAAGGACTTGAGAGCTTCCAGGTAGCGGTCCAAGTCTGACTCACATGATGACTGACCATAATAGATCATGTGCTCTGGGCTGCGCTGGTGTGTGAATGGAGGACCTGAAAAACATTTCATTATAAGACCACAAGTCTATATTTGAAAGTACAGGAGTAACATTTTGGATACATATTAAAAGGAGCAGTTGGACAAATTTGGGGAAAATAGCAATTTTCAGGTCTGCAAGTGATGTTGGAATGATGATACCACTTTTATGTGTAATTAAAACATACAGTGCACAGTGCTTCACTTTTTCTACATTTTATGTTACAGTATTATTCCAAAATGGACTGAATTATTTTTTTTCCTCAAAATTCTACACACAATACCCCATAATGACAACATGAAAATTTTTTTTTTTTTTTTTAGATTTTTGCAAATTTATTAAAAATAAAAAACTAAGACACCACAGGGTGTCTTAGCTAGCTTTTGCTAGCTAGCTTTTGCTGGACTAGCGGCACATTCTTGGCAGATAGAGGTATTATCAGTGGTAAGGACAGGCCAAGACAAACTGGCTCCAGTATCTGTTGCAGTGACTGACCAGAGGATAGGTTTGTTTATCTCTGCTCTTTGTGTAGTGCATGTCACGATGCACCGACTGGCAAAAGTCCACCACAGACCTTGCGACAGATGTGCTTATCTGCCAGGATGTCCAGTCTCACCCTGTGAAACTGGGAATGGTCCACCACAGACCTGTGACAGATATTGTTTTTAGTTCTAACAGGATGCCCAGTTTCACCCTTCACGCCCTCGGACGTGCGGGGTTGACAGTTGAGTTGCTGACGGCTCGACCCATGAGACAGGTAGTACCGGTTTTCGTGGTTATCCGTTAGCAAGCAAACCAGTGCCTGACCTGACATACTTATTAGGACTGTATTAGGAAATACAGATGCCAATATGGCCCAGAATTCCTCCATATACTGGTCACCATCTAGTAAACTAAAAACAGAAACCATTAACAGATTGCAAATTATATCATTTCATAACAAGAACACTCTGAGGCGAGTGCAATATCCCCCACCTCCATTTTCTTTAAAGATCCCAATATTTCACTGAAGGAGAGCAGGTTTTATAGTTTTCCGTGTAATTAGCAGGACAGAACCAAATTATGATAAACCTATTATCCATGAATATACAACAAATATAGTTATATACATACCATAGCTATAGATCAGGATCCTAAGGTTAACCTGTGTAGAAAGTTTAGTGACCATAGAGAGCTTTATGCATTCTATAGTAAGAGGGCATAGGGAGTGCTAACCTTGACCTTTTGACCCCAAACCCATAGTCAGAGATCAGGATCCCAAGGTGAACCTGTGCAGCAAGTTTGGCTACTCTAGCTTTCTTTGTTGCTGAGATATAAGCTGTGTTCAGAATGCCCACTCCCTCCCTCCTCAGCACCTATATAGTGAATTCAGATGTAGTGGACTATATAGTAAATTCAATATAACAATAAAATTATCAGCTTTTGGACACTACAAGGCTTGTTTTCACGGCATGGTTAATGACATCATCATGGTAAGACAGTAAATGTAACAGATTAATGGTGGTAAAAATGAATACCTGCATGTAATTTGTAGTAACTATCTATTAAATCAAATTGTTTTGCTGAATTAATAAATATAAATACGTTAAGGTAGTTTATGTTGTGATGTGAAGCTCTCCTCTCACTGCTCTGTTGGCTGCACATTGTATTATGGGATACGTTGGCTAATGTAGTGAACATCTGTTGTGCACCACTTTTCAAAATGCATTATGGGATATTTTGAATGTACTATATAGTGAATGAAATTTTAAATTAAGATTTTGGACAGCACTACAAAATGGCTGATTCACTATTTAGTACACTATATGGGGAACAAGTGAACATTTTGAACACAGCAATAGTTTATATGCCGTTTTGATGCTGACCTTGCGATCCCAAAACCATAGTCACCCTTCAGGGTCACAGAGTGAACCTGTGTACCAAGTTTGGTGACCCCAGCTTTACTCGTACAGTAACTAGTGCATGTCCATAGAAAGCAAGTATTCTTGTGTGAAAACAGGTAGCCCAATTAGGCTTTACAGGCCCAAATGTAGGCTGTGTTTGAAAGTGGAATACAAAGAGGTGTAGCCTATATGTAGGCAATCACACATGTTAGAGTGACAAATATGAAAGGGACTAAATGGCTAAATGGCACTAAGATTTATTTGATTGTGTGAATATTAATTACAGAATACCTAATTATTGAAAATGAATGGGACATCCAATATTGGTGACGGTTTCAGATCCCTTGTTTATTTGTTTGTCAGATCACTTATTTGTGTGATCTTTTATCACTTAAATTCATAATAGTGTATCTTGAACTTTGGGGAATGGGAATTGTTCAGTCATCAACAATCGAATAGTGATGGAGTTCAGTGTAATATTGAATTTCTTCTGCGTATTGTCAATAAACTCATGCAGTACTATAACAGGACACATTTACAACTAGTTAAGACCCATTGTTGTAAATCAGTTTATATTTTAGCAATATTTTGTTATTAAAAGTTTTTTAAAAAAAAAACTGTAATCAACGCAATTAACTACAAAACACCTAACATTATTATACACAGCAGAAGGACCCGTTTGACTGCAACCGTTGCATCAGTGTTGCTCATTTGTAAGTAAATATTTAACTAAAAATGATTTTTTCATTATTTGGCCATTTCTGTAAATGGCGTTCACTTATATAGCGATTTTTCTCATCTCTGGATGACCAAAGCGCTTTACAGATCCTGCTATCCACCCATTCACGCACACATTCACACACTGATGGCGGCAGAGCTGCCATACACACATAGGCGCTAGCCTGGCCACCAGGAGCAACTGGGGGTTCAGTGTCTTGCTCAAGGACACTTTGACATGCAGACTGCAGACAGTGGGAATCAAACCCATGACCCTCCGATCAGTAGTCGGTCACACTACACCTGCGCCACAGCCGCTGGTCGTTAAGTCATTCTGGCCATTCCGCTCCACAATCACGGCGGTATTATTATTATTAAGTTTTTCATTTTTAGACACTTGTGCAGGAGGGGGACTTGCGGTCCTGCATAGTACAGTGGTACCACATGGTTGAAGCAGCAGTCGGGACTCCCACCTACCACTGACTGGGCAGGCTGGATGTGCCTCCCCGTGAAGGACTGTGATCTGCCCGGTTGGGCCGCTGCTTCTCCTGGCATGTCCTGTGTTAGATACACTGGTGTTCTTTGTCAGACCCGGGTCCCCGCTGATGCTCCACCCAGTCTGCTCACACGCCTTGTGTCCTCCACATATACCGATTTATCCTTTAGACCAGGGGTCTCCAATCATGTGCCATGGAGGGCCAAGACCCTGCAGGTTTTCTCTTCTACCCAGTCTCTTCAGCAGGTGTTTTCACTTATCAGCAATCAGTAGGAAGAAGTTCAGTGAAATCTGCAGTTGAAGACACTGGCTGGAGGGAAAACCTGCAGGGTCTTGGCCCTCCATGGCACATGATTGGAGACCCCTGCTTTAGACCTACGTAATCACGGCAACTTTATGGTATAATTTTTTTTTTTTTTTTTATTTAAGTTTTTGTAAAGGGTATACAGGTCGTTACAGCAATGCAGTGTTTACATTTTCATCACATGTTCCCTTATTTTCTGATATCTGACAACATTGGAAGATTAATTCTTACAACACCCCTTATTTTTTTTTTTTTTAAAGTGAAAGAAAAAGTGAAATTAAAGAGAAAAAAAAACAAAACAAAAAACAAAAAAAACCCAAACAAACCAGTAAAAAACAAACAAAAAGAAAAAGTAAGTAAATAAAGATAAAAGAGCATCTGAGTAGCATTAGAACAAAGAGCAGAACCATTATTGAAATGGTATTTGTCAAAGATTAGATCTAATGGAAGACACATATGCGGTCCAGGGTTGCCAAAAGTTCATGAACCCATCCATGTCCTGTCTCAGTGCGAATGTCAACTTTTCCATCGAGTAAATGTCTTGGATCACGTTAGTCCAATCTTCAGGTGTAGGACAGTCCTTCAACATCCATTTTTTAGTTAGAGCTTTTTTGCTTGCCAATATTAAAACATTGAATAAGTATTTTTCTCCTCGTCTTTCCAGTGAGTCCGGTAGTAAACCCAAATACAAAGTTACAAAAGAAAAGGGAACTGTAATTTTGAATATTTTCCCCAATATTGTCTGTACATTGGTCCAATATTGGTGGATAACTGGGCATGACCAAAACACATGAAAATGATTTGCAGTCTTTTCACCACACAAGCGCCAACAGTTCAATCCCTTATGGGTAAATTTGATTTGTGCAGGTGTTCTGAAAAATCTTGCCAAGTTTTTCCATCCAAATTCTCTCCACTGCAGGGATGAGGTACTTTTCCATTGCTGTTTATTTAGCTTTTCCCATATTTCCAGATGTAAAGTGAAATTCCCCTCTTTTTCCCATCTCTCTTTTATATAAGATGTGTTGTCTCCTTTTAAGTCTTGAAGACCTTGGTATATTTTAGAAATGTATCTGATCCCTGGGATCCCTTTATATGCCATTAAGAAGACCTTCAGAACACCTGACTGGGCCCTTTCCAAAACCTCCTTTTTAAGTATATTGTTTATGTGGTGTCTAAGCTGGAAGAACCTGTAAAGGTCTTGATTTATTAGGCCTTGTTTTTTCAAATCTTCAAAACTTCTTAAGATTTGCCCTTTAAAAAAATCGTAATATTTTATCAGCCCCTTCTCCTTCCACTTTTTAAATCTGGTGTCTGTTTTATTAGGAGTAAAGTCCTGATCATAGGCGATCCATTGCAGAAGTCGATAGGGCTCTTTAGTTTGATTCTCTCTGACTATCTTAAACCAAATTTTTAGCGGGGTCTCTATCCACGGGTTAGTGTTATTCAAAAGCTTAGGTAAGACATTGTTCCCTATTATCGCCTGTAGGGGGATGTCACTTGTTATTTGGCATTCGATCTCCTTCCATTGTGCAGAGTAGACTGGGTTACATATCTCTACTAAAGTTTTAATTTGTGCGGCTTTAAAGTAGTCCCTGATATTTGGCAGCGCGAGCCCACCTTTGTCTTTGTTTAGCTGTAGGGTTCTATATCTGATTCTAGGTCTCTTGCCCTGCCATATGAATCTTGAGATCCTTCTGTCCAGCTCCTGCCATGTTTTTTTGGGAGGTTCTACCGGTATTGTTTGGAAAAGGTATAGAAGACGTGGAAGTATATTCATTTTGACTGCTTCAATTCTTTGTGCAATACCCAAGAATGGTATCATATTCCATCTTGCTAGGTCAGATTTTATTTTTGTCACCAGTGGATCATAGTTTAGTGATATAATTTTGTTGAGTTGTTTCGGGATATTGACCCCCAGATATTTCATAGATTCCGACTCCCAGTTAGTTTTGAGTTTGCTTAGTGAATAATGATTTGGGTCATAGTTGAATGTTAAAACTTGGGTTTTATGCATATTTAATTTGTACCCCGATAAATCTCCATACTCTGAAAAAACTGAGGTTAGTTCTGGTAAAGAAGTGTCCGGCTGCCCTAGGTATATTAAAATGTCATCAGCAAAGAGTGCTATTTTATGTTCCTTCTGACCAAGTGTAATACCTTGAATTTTTTGGTTTTGTCTTATCCATTGGCTCAGAGGTTCTATGAAGATTGCAAAGAGCAGTGGAGACAGGGGGCAGCCCTGACGACATCCTCTTTCCAGTTCAAAAGATGATGATAAATTACCGTTAATCCTTATTTTAGCTGTTGGTTTTTTATATAATGCCTGTATAGTTCTAATGAAGTTGTTATGAAAATTGAAACTGGATAAGATTCTGTATAGAAAAGACCAGTCAACCGAATCGAATGCTTTTTCAGCATCTAATCCTAATATGACTGCATTTAAGTTATATTTTTTTATATGATGAATTATGTGTAAAGTGCGTCGAATGTTGTCTTGTGTCTGTCTTTGTCTTATAAAACCTGTTTGGTCTAAATGAATTAGGTCTGTCAGTATATTCTCTAACCTTTTGGCAAGGATAATGGTAAAAAGCTTATAGTCCTGATTTAGTACACTGATTGGTCTGTAGTTGGAGCACTCTAGTTTATCCTTTTCAGGTTTAGGTATAACTGCAATGACCCCTTCTCTCCAGGAGGGGGGGATTTCCCCTGTGTGGAGGACATAATTAAATGTTTTCAGGAGGAGAGGAGATAGTTGCTGTTTAAAGGTTTTGTACCACTCTGCTGTATAGCCATCAGCTCCTGGGGATTTGTTAGCTTTAAGTTTCATAATTGCTTTTTCCAATTCTTTAGAATGTATTTCTGACAGTAGTGTTTTATTTTGTGACTCCGTAAGTTGGGGAAGGTTTAATGTGTTTAGGAATGCCTCGGATGCGTTTTTATGTTTTTTGTGGGAGTATAAGTTCTTATAGTAATTCTCGAAATTTTTAAGAATATCCTGAATTCTGAATTTTATTTCCTTTGATACTGGGTCTCTGATTTTGTAGATTGCTCTTTCTGTTTGATGTTTCCTCAATTTATAGGCTAGCAATTTTGCCGATTTACTGCCTGCTTCATAGTATTTTTGTTTCAGAAATGTAAGTTTCTTCTGGATTTCTATTGTGTAGATCTCATTTATTTGGTTTTTAATTTCCTTAATCTTGAGCGAGTCAGTAGAATGAGTGTTGCCTTTGTGTTCTTTTTCTAGGTTCCTAAGTTCTGACTCTAATGTGGATAGTTTTTCTTGTCTTAGTTTCTTTTGGGTTGCCAGTTTTGCAATAATCTTTCCTCTTATTACAGCTTTACATGCATCCCACAGTATTAAAGGGGATACTTCTCCATTATCGTTATCTTCCAAATATCTGAGAATATCTGACTCCAATTCATCTTTCAATGGTCCTTTCAGGACATTTGAATTTAACCTCCAAGAAAATGTATTATTTGTGTATTTTTGGATATTTAAGTCCATGTAGATCGGACTGTGGTCGGAGAGATCCATCAGTCCTATTTTACATGTTTTTACTCTACCAATGTCTCTATTAAACATAAAAAAATAGTCAATCCTTGAGTAAGATGAATGTGGAGTTGAGTAAAATGTATAGTCTTTTACACTGGGGTTGAGTTCCCTCCACACATCACAGATTCCCATTTCTTTTAGTAGCATCCGAGTCTTCCTGTTTTGGGTGTTATTTTGATGTGGGGAATTACCAGAAGCATCCCAGTATGGATTCAG
Organism: Pholidichthys leucotaenia; assembly: GCA_020510985.1. Taxonomy (NCBI): domain Eukaryota; kingdom Metazoa; phylum Chordata; class Actinopteri; order Cichliformes; family Pholidichthyidae; genus Pholidichthys; species Pholidichthys leucotaenia. Next base: position 261,669,137 of record CM035843.1, read on the forward strand.
TCTAAGATTGAAGTCCCCACCACATATCACTAAACCTTGAGCTTTAGTTATCATTAGGTCGAATACATTTTTATAAAATTTCCAGTTAGCCCCTGGGGGAGCATACACATTCAGCAGGGTGATATCTTCTCCCTCTAGCCGCCCAGTTACCAAACTGTATCTCCCTTCTTTATCTTTGTGTTCTGATTTTTTTTAAATGTAATTTTGGTTGATATCAATGTCGCTACTCCCCTCCTCCTCCCTGATTTATATGAAGATGAAGAGATCATTTTAAACCCTTGTCTACTGAGTTTATTGTGTTCCACGTCTGTTAGGTGGGTTTCTTGTAAAAGTATTATTCCTGCTTTGTCTTTTTTCATTTTGCCTAGAATCTTGGATCTTTTAACTGGATTCAGGATCCCTTTTACATTATATGAAATTATTTTGGTTACACCCTGTTTCTCCATTGTGTTGTTTTGTTTAGTATAACTGTGTGGTGGCCCTCTTTTGTGCTACTCAGAAACTGAAAGAACATTAAAAACAAGAAAAACATTAAGAACATAGTGTAAAAAACTTTAAAACAAAAAACTGTCAAAAGAACTTCCTGAGCTGAGGTCTTTTTAAAGACCCTGTAAGAGCCTTGATGGAGTGAAGGCCCTGAGGGAAATTCCTCAAACTCTGTTACGTGTTGAGGGCCCTCTCGTACCACTGAAAGTAGTCCCATGCTTTTAACGTGAGTTTCAGAACCCAATCCAAACTTGTAATGATTTTTTTTTTTTTTTCCTTTTATGCCTAAACCCTGTGAAATTGTGTGCACCCTCCCACCCCCATCACATCAAACATTCACGCAAAAACAGTATTTGTTAGTATGAGCAGAACATGTGGATTATTGTCACATTTCTATTTTAACAAGTTTTTTTTTTTTTTTTTATTACAAAGACTTATTTGTTTCAAATAATATGTTTGTTCCATGAAATGTTTTACCACATGCTGAATATGCATCTCCTTTAATGTTTGTTACCTTGTATGAGGGGGGTTGGATGTGCGGATTGATTCAAGAGGAAGGGAAAAAAAAAAAAAAAAGGTCGCTATTCCAACCTGAAAACGGATAGTTTATCCGCGACGCTCTGGTGCTGGGTTTCCCGCTGCTGGTCCGTGGATTTTGAGGGTCTTTGTGTTGTCCATGTTTGCGCTTTGATCTTCTCACTCGGGTCTGCTGCGGGTTTAAACACCGTTACCGGGAGCCCTCTTCTCGCCATGTCAGCTGTTGCTTCTTCCGCCGAATTATAGAGACACGTTTCATCGCCGTAGAAGACCCTTAACTTCGCAGGAAATGGTGTCTGAAAGCGCAATTTCTTCTCTCTTAACACCTTTTTCGCGTCATTGTATTCCCTGCGCTTTTTAAGGACCTCCGGGGCGTAATCGTGTTCCACGTAGACTTTTCTCTCCTGGTGCATAAATCCTTTTTTCTGCCAGGCCAGTCTTACAACCTCTTGTTTTATTTTGAAATTGGAAAATCTTACCAACACCGAACGTGGGGGCGCTTCCGCCGCCGGCCTAGCGGCTAATGAACGATGTGCCTTTTCTATCTTCAAGTCGGTGGTTTGTGGAATATCCAATTTCTCTCTTAGTAAGGATTCCACGCATTCTGCCATTGAGTTAAAACCATTTTCGGTTCCTTCTATCAGACCATGAATTCTTATGTTGTCTCTTCTTTGTTTTCCTTCTTGGTCGGTTAGCTTAGCCTCTATAGCTGCTTGTCTTTTGCGTAGGTCCAGCACAGAATCTTCGAGCACTTTTATTCGATCCTCTGTTTCCAAGATTCGGTTCTCGGCCTGGTCCACTCTGCTGTTTGTCCTTTTCAATTCTTCTCTGAATTCCCGAAATTCGGCCGTAACATCTCGGCGAAATCGTCGTAGTTCCTCAAATAGTGATTTCAGGCTAACCCTTTTGTTAGCTATCACCAGCTCCTCGTCTTCTGAACGGGGATCTTCCAGTTCAGATTCTCCGGCCGATACGTGTCCTAGCCTGGAGAATTTCAGTTTCTTCTGTTTTCCTTTAGACATGATGATTTTGTCTTTTGATTTTCACTCCTCCAAAAATCCGTTAAGTTTGATTTTCAAGGTGTTATCCTGGATTGAGTCTGAGAGCTTCAGTGTTAAGCTGCAGTCGCCATGGCGTCCAGACCGGAAGTCCTGATGGTATAATTTTTTAAGCATTAAATCTTCAGTATTACCTTTTTCTAGTCAAATTTGTCACTTTTGGCTTCGTTGTTTCACGGAGCACTGTGGTTACTGATGCCGCATATTATCTAATCAGTATTGAGTCAATCTGAAACCCCGCCCACACTTGTAGAAGCCAGAGCATGAAGAAACGGAGCAGTGGCTAAAGTTCTATTGATAAAAATTACGTATTTTCACTGAGCAACTCCATATTCGGGGACGCACACCCTTGTAACCTCAGCAAAGCACTTATAAAATCTGAAATCAGTCTGACGAACGGCTTGAGAGAGATATGCGCCACACACACACACACACACACACACACACACACACACACACACACACAGATCTGTTGCATTTATAGATATAGTGCATTGAATATTAGCTTTCACCCAGAACCCATAGTCAGGTCATAATGTAAGTCGTCCAAGATGTGTCTTAGATACAACTATAGTATGGATTTGAAAAGACTACATCATTTCTTTCAGTAGTTATTGCATTTACAAGATTTAGGGAAAAACTGACCTCTGACCTTGACCTCAAAGTCAACCAATCAGTCAAATTGCAATATGCGCTTCATCTGTGTTTGCAACCCTAGTCCCAAGTTTCAAAACATCTGGAACAAAAGGGATAAGGACCTGTACTTATATCGTGCTTTTTCTAGTCTCAAAGAGCACTCAAAGCGCTTCACTAGTACTAACCCTCTATTCTAATGGCCTATAGGAGACATATCTAGGGACAATTTAGAACAACCAATTAACCTAACATGCGTGTCTTTGGATTGTAGGAGGAAACCAGAGACCCTGGAGTAAACCCACGCAGCACAGGGAGAACATGCAAACTCCCCACAGAAAGGTTCCTACCCCTGCCAGCCTGGGGATTTGAACCTGGAACCTTCTAGCTGTAAGGCAACAGTGCTTGATTTCACAAAAGTGGGACACATGGACAGGCAGACGGAGTGCCCCATAACATAATCCCCTTTTGTCTTCGACTGGAGCGGGGGGGGGGGGGATCAGTTACGGACTCTAATATTCAACATTTTTCAGGCTCCACGAGTCTTACTTTCCTTTCAGCTGCTCCCTTTAGTGGCCACCACAATGGCTCATCTGCCTTCATCTCCTCCTGTCCCTTGCACCCTCTTCTGTAACACCAACCCTCTCCATGTCCTCCTTCACTACTGTATATCCATGAATCTCCTCTGTGGTCTTCCTCTTTTCCTTCTGTCTGGCAGCTCCATCTTCAACATCCTTTGTTCAGTAGATCCACTATCCTTCCTCTGCACATGTCCAAACCATCTCAGTCTTGGCTCTCTTACTTTGTCTCCAAACCGCTCAGCCTGAGCTGTCCCTCCGATATACTCATTTCTAATCCTGTCACTCCTAGTCACTCCCAATGAGAATCTTAGCATCTTCAACTCTGCCACCTGCCACCTCCAGTGCCACCTTCTCCAAACCATATATCCTAGCAGGTCTCACACACAAAAGAAAACCATATAGGCCACTGTAACAGCATTTCTAAGGGACAAAACAAGGCATATAATATATTGATCCCGTTGAATACAGATAAGCCAGCTTTTTCACAAATTTTGGTCTTGAATCTAAGCCAACGTGACTAATTAATGGTTTGACATGATTTAAAAAAATAACAGCAAGAACTGTAAAAAGATATGAACTTTGTGACTTTAATCAAATTACAGTTAAGTGTCACTGAATTACTTAAAAGTAATTTCTTGCTCTTAAGAAAAGATGGAAACTTACCCAGGAGTGGATCTTTGACGGTCGACAAAGACAGACAACCAGCAGGAGTGAATTCCGTTTGGCCAAGGTCACCTTCCAAATAGTCTACACTCGCAGTGCTTAAAGAAACATACAGCATATTGTCTGAGACTATGCGAATAATAATTACAGCCCTACTTAAATAAACTGTTTATAGCATGAAAAAAATTGAAAATGTTAGCGTATGCATGTCATTTGCACAAATTAAGATGGCATAGAAAACCAGCTTTGTGAAAACTTACTAATTTAGTAAAGTATTGATGAGGAGGCGGATGAATGTTGACTTGCCCACATTCTTGGTCCCACACACCAGGACAACAGCACAACCATCCATGTCTCCTATTAAAGGGGAAAAAAGGCATCTCAAGTTTCTTTCAGCATTATTTAAGGCTTCTGTGATTTGTCTGCATGGGTTTACTCCGGGTCTCCGCCTTTGACCGCCACCTAATCCACATAGCACTGGACCCCCATGATCCCTCCTGCAGGTGGTGAGCCCACTGGAGGGCGGACCCATGTAACTCCTTTGGGCTGAGCCCGGCCGGGTCCCATGGGTGGAAACCCGGCCACCAGACGCTAGCCTTCGAGCCCCTCCCCCAGGCCTGGCTCCAGGGTGGGGCCCCGGTAACCCCATACCGGGCGGGGTACACTGAATCCTTGATATACAATTTATCATAAGGAAGAGGGAGAGGGAAGTCTGGGCTTCTCTGCTTGAACTGCTGCCTCCGTGACCCGGACCTCCGGAAAAGCAGTAGAAGATGGATGGATGGATGGGTTTACTCCGGGATTTCTCCGGTTTCCTCCCACATGCCAAAAACATGCAAGTTAGGTTAATTGGCATCAAACTGGGGATTCTAAATTGCCCTTAGGTATGGATGTGACAGTGAATGGTTGTCTGTCTCTGTGTTGGCCCTGTGATGGACTGGCGATCTGTCCAGGGTGGACCCTGCTTCTCACCCAAAGATGCTGGGATAGGCTCCAGTCCCCCTGCGACCCAAAAAGGATTAAGCGCAAGAAGATGGATGGATGATTTTATACTGCCTCGTTACATATTACTGCGCATGCATGTCAAATAAACCACCAGTATTTTTTTTGGGGGGGGGGGGGGTGGGCTGAAAAGTTCATAGGCTTTAAAGTACAGTGGTCAAATTTGACCAAATGTGGTTTATTTTTCAACCGCAGGGATCCAAGCGCTGCACTTAAGACTATGTTGGAAATAAACCACATTTGGTCAAATTTTACCACTATGAACTTTTTAGCCCCCCAACGTAGATCCAGACAAAGGCTTTCAAAGTAGCTTTTCAAATAAAAGAACTCTGATCTCCATTAAACTAATAAACAGACTCCAATCCACTCCATAAACAAACAAGGAGGTAATGCCTTTGGCTTGACGTCCCCATAGACTAGTGGGTGGAGATCTGCTGATTATTCCTTCTCATACTGTAGACCAGTGGTCCCTAAACTATGGCCTGTGGGCCGGATACGGCCCGCCTCCACATTTGGCCCAGCCCCCTGAACAATACCAGAGACGCTTACCCCCACCCCCCCCTCCACCACCTCCTGCACAGAGCTTTTCCCGCACCTTGCTTCCAAAGCCGGTTGAGCACCGTCTCGTTCCCCTGCTGAGCATGTGCTCAGTCATACATTCTGTGCCATGCATTCTCTGTATCACTGTATAAAAGAGCTGACTGTACATGCCTCACTATCGCACTCGGAATTCGCTCTTAGACAACTGCTCAGGGCTCACTCACAGCGTGCAGCCAGAGCACTGGGTGAGCCTCGTGATGGAGGAATAAAACACCTTTAAACTTCGGCTTGCTGTGTCCGCCTGCACTTATTTTTTCCTCCACACTGGTGACCTGACGTGAATGGACTGTCTCTCCCTTCTGCCGCGCTGTGGACTATTTTTTGCCTCCACACTGGTAAGCGTTATGATTTTTTTTTTTCAGTCTGGCCACGCGATCGAGACTAATACACGCATAGAACGTGACATTCTATTCCACCCTTCTGCAGTCTGTGCCCCTATCTGAACCCCCCCCCCACCTCAGAAAAAAAAATAAATCCTAGACTCACCCCTGTCAAATAAAACGGAATAATGGCGAAAAGGTTAGGTAAGAGAAAAATTGATTCAGAATGCAGGGTATTTAACCTGCAGTGGACAAACGATTATTTTTTTGTTCAATGCAAAGAAAAGGCTGTTCAGCAGCGGTGTCTACAAGCCAAATGGAACCTACAAAAGGATTATAAGGAAGAAACACAAGAACTTTGAGAGACTGCTCATATGAGTCATTTAAGTAAGAGATTCTGCTCTGACAACTAAGCTGAACTTTTACCTGTTAAGATTGTGCACGGCACAACAGAAAGTTAATGTTCCATGGACTTTTTTTCTGAGAAGAACCCAGAGAGGGTTATTTGGTTATTATTTATTTCATAAATAGTGTTATTATTTATTTTCTGACTTTTTTTCCTGTGAAGATCCTGGAAAGGGTTATTAATATTTGGTTATGTGTGGCTTTCTGGAAAACAATAAATGTTTACGTTTAGGCACCCGTGCGATCGTCACACTTTTTCTGTTACAAACTGACCCCGGCCCCCATCAGAGAAGGCAAAAGTTATGTGGCCCTCACAGGAAAAAGTTTGGGGTGTGGCAACCCCCACAACAGACTGGGACAGACAGCTCGCTCTTCTGTTTTTTTCCGCTGCATGCTGTGAAGTAATCTGCCATTCATGCATGGTTTCACTGCTGTGATGTTAATGTCCCACTCATGCATTGTGTTCATGCATCCTGTACTGTCTGTGCCTCTCATATGCAAATGCCCAGATCGACTGCTGTGAATGTCTTTGATGTATTGTCTGAGCTGAGTATATAAGCTGTCTGATTTTCATGTTTATTCTCTCATTGCTCTGATTCCTTCAACTGCTGCTGACACACACACTGTGTCCCTTTGCCTGAGAGCCTGAGGAACGCCGCTCCAGTCTGCTCATACTTGGGCTGGGGCGGATGTTCCTGTGAAGGCGGTATGATTTAATAAACTCTACTTAAAACCTTCACCACGCTGCCTTATTTCATACCGCCTCACTGGTGACCCCGAGAATGCACACGCTTTGTGCAACGCAACCTTCTGGTCTGAACGGCCACGCTGGCGACCCGACGCTGACAAAAACACGCTGCCAGCGAACACAGCAGCCTGACGCAAACGATCTGCCCTCCCTTCTGCTTCAGGGAGACCTCGACGCAGAGCCAACACAGGCGAGCTACTCCCCGGACATCACCCACGACCGGGAAAAACGCAGAAAATGTCATGGCGCGACCCTCGCCTGAGATCGGGACGTCCACGCTGGACCGGCCGAGGGACACAGAACGTTTTCTCCCTCTCACCGCTCCTCCTCCCTCTCAGCGATCCCACGCATCTACCCGAGCCTGAGGGACAAAGATCGTCTATTTCCCCTCAACGCTCCAACGCACCATGACTAATCTGCAGCCACAGCTCAACATAGATGATTTTCGGCGCCGACCTCCACCAAGTTTCCTGACCCTGTCTCCTGTCCAGCTGGCCCACCCACGCACGGAGCCCCGGCACACGCACCGGGGGGTTACGTGGACGGCGCACCACGCACGGGACACATACGGCTCCACTGACCGCCTTCCTTCTTCACCGCTGCACACTTGCCCTTCAGGCTTGCTCGTACACCTGAGGCACGCAGCTTGCTCACTGGATTTTATGGTCTTAGCCATGGCGCTCAACGGGAATTCAGCAGTCTGCGGTCCCCGAAGGCTTTAAGGTTGTGCCTGCACCTAAAGTCAACACGCCAAGTCCCTCTGCTTTTGTTTCTTTTTTCTTACAGCCGCTCCTGCTTTTCTTCATGGCCACGAGAGGAGTCAGAGACTAATTTTTCTTCTTGTGGACCTCCGCACGTTCAATGGGACAGCCCCTCGACGTCGCGGACCAGCAAGCAATTTTTGCGCGGCTTGGACGATTTCACCGTCCCGGCCGGCACGTACTACCCCCTCCTCCCTCCCCCCCCCTCCTGCAGAGAGCTTTCCCTGCTCGCTGCCAAAGCTGCAATATCAAGGTCTTGGCCGCCTGCCTTGCCCTCTGGGGGGAGCGGTGTGGCAACCCCAACAACAGACTGGGACAGACAGCTTGCTCTTCTGGTTTTTTTCCGCTGCATGCTGTGAAGTAATCTGCCATTCATGCATGGTTTCACTGCTGTGATGTTAATGTCCCACTCATGCATTGTGTTCATGCATCCTGTACTGTCTGTGCCTCTCATATGCAAATGCCCAGATCAACTGCTGTGAATGTCTTTGATGTATTGTCTGAGCTGAGTATATAAGCTGTCTGATTTTCATGTTCATTCTCTCATTGCTCTGATTCCTTCAACTGCTGCTGACACACACACTGTGTCTCTTTGCCTGAGAGCCTGAGGAACGCCGCTCAGTCTGCTCATACTTGGGCTGGGGCGGATGTTCCCGTGAAGGCAGTATGATTTAATAAACCTGCCTAAAACCTTCACCACGCTGCTTTATTTCATGCCGCCTCAGGGGACCCCTGCTGTAGACCATGGCTAGTGATGTAATGTGCCTTTTTGTTTTGCAAATATATGTTTTATTTATAAAAAAAAATAAAACACCAACAATCAAATTATAGTTCCACTTTAGTCTTCTTTCCATCAAGTGGTACAGTTTAGCAAAGGTTTATCTTCTCGTGATAAACAGCTAAGCCGCCCCAAAGAGTCCAAAATGCTGGATGTTCTTGATTGCTTCCATTTGTTTACAGTGTCACAACTTATTGGTGGACTACACTCTACTTATGGGCCATTTCCATTAGTATCGCCTTGGCCTTACTTAGTTCTACTCGTTTCACTTTCTCGCTATTTCCACTATACCCAGCACGCTTTAACCAACACTATTTTTGTGCCGGTTAAGAGGCAGGGTATAACCGTGCGAAAGCGAGGTGTGATGTGACGTCAATTGACTGCTAGCCACTGATTGGTCAGGGCATGTCACGAAAGTGCCCGTCTTCGTTGAAATCTTTATGACCGCCATTTGCAATCACGGACTAACTCGGTCACGGAGTAAATACGATATTAATACAGACAGCGTTGTAGGTTTTGTGGAACTCTACACCATGGTCCAATGAAGAGGTGCAGAGTTTTCTCTGCTTTGTGGCAGATACACAGTGAGGAGTGACCCGGACCCGATGGCTGGCCAGCATACAACTGGACTATATAGACAAGCTGAAGACGAATGTGAGAGAACCATCGATGGTGAGTGATTTGTAATAATGTGCATCTGTTTGCTTATTTATCCTGTTGGTGGTAAGCTCACTTTTTTTGAGCGATACAGTGCTGTTCTGTGCTGGCTAACGTTTTTTAGCTAACGTTTTAGCTAATGTTTTTTTTGCTAGTGCTAGCTAGTACCAACTGCTGAATCGCGCTTGTTTTCTCCTAAATATTCGCTTGTGAGAGCAAAACGATGAAATATGTTAATCCTGGTTAAAGTCCTGGTTTGTGTTTTGTATTGCACTTTGGTCCTGCGCATTAAATTGTGTGCAATTTAATGCTAGAATGTGTTTCCACATGCCAGGGGTTATAGCCTCCCTGTTTATATTGTGATACTGGTGAAATGGACCACAGGAGCCAAAATCTCGTCATATTAAAATTGCTTTTTCAAACCAGTGATTTATAAAGTCATTCATATAATTTTCTAAAGCGTCAGAATAGACCCACACACCTATTCTGTGGATCCTGCAGTGCTTGTCAGGGAAACGAAGCATTTATGTCACATCCCACCACTCACTTATTTCAGAAAGAGAAATCCGTATATTATATAGATTCATTACCCAGCCAGTGATATATTTGAAGCGTTTATTTATTTTAATTTTGCTGATTACAGCTTACAGCCCCTGAAAACCCCAAATTCTATTTTGCAAAAAATTGGAATATTACATAAAATTAACTTTAAAAAATAGTTTTTAAATATAAATGTTGGCCATTGAGGTGTTGGTTAATATGGGCTGTAGCCGTAATCATCAATATTAAAATAAACACTTTCAATATATCACTGTCCCTGTAATGAATCTATATATGGGTTTCACTTTCTGAAATGAGTGACAAAAATATTGAATTTTTTCATGGTATTCTAATTTTTGAGATGTGCCTGTATATGTATTGAACTTGCTTGAAACTAACCAACATCCATTTCTGTCGTTCATCTAGGCAAGACGAAATCAGCCGCCCCACAACCTACCTCGCCACTGTGGAAAGTACGGAAATCCTTTGCTTTTATAGGTAAAGTGTCAAAAGCACAATTTCCACTTAATATAAAAGGGACTGAACTGAGATTTATTTGATTGTGTGAATATGGCACATCAACTGTAAAATAAAATAAACCGCTTGTTAATGTATTTATTTTTTTGTCAGATCTCTTGTGTGATCTTTTGTGAGTTATGTTCATAACTGTGTGTTTTGGCGAATGTGAGATGTTCAGTCGTCAATATAATTTACTTTATATGTGTAGTTTATAGTCTATCATCAATAAACTCATGCAGTAACAGGACACATTACAAATATTTGAGACCCACTGTAGTGCTTCCTTTTATATTTTAGCAATACAAGTACAAAACACCGCCCACACTTGAAGCCAGGGAAAGAAGAGACACTTTTACAGACAAGAATAAACTTTTATTGATAAAAACTTCATATTTTGACTGAGTGACTCCATACTCGGTGATGCACACCATCAGTTAAAGTACTAGATTCCATTCAAGTGAATGTATTAATTCATTCTGATTGCTGAGGCCACAGTAAAAGCAGATGATTTTAAATGTAACCCAGCCCTTGTAAAATCTAGTGAAGGGCAGCTACATGAAAATTGTGGTTAAATACAACAACGAAGTACTTTATTGTCACATTCAAATTGTAATCCCTCCTGTTTTGTTTTTCTTTTGAATTCTTGGATGGAATATGGTGGGCAATATAAGCTGCAGCTTCAGCCATCACCCATTTCAGATAACCTATGTTGAACTGTATAATCAGAGGAGTTACTGTTTAATTTGACCTTGTTAGATTTTTTCCCCTTTGTTATATTATTCTATTTTCTTATAATCTTTACCTTTAATCAATCCAAAATAAAGATTCATTCATTAATTCACATTCCAGCCCCTGAAAACCCCAAATTCAATTTGGCAAAAAATTAGAATATTACATAAACTTTAAAAAATATTTTTTAAATAGAAATGGTGGCCGCTGAGATGTTGGTTAATATGGGCTGTAGCCATAATCATCAATATTAAAATAAACACTTTCAATATATCACTGTCCCTGTAATGAATCTATATATGGGTTTCACTTTCTGAAATGAGTGACAAAAATATTGAACTTTTTCCATGATATTCTAATTTTTGAGATGTGCCTGTATAAGTGTTGAACTTGCTTGAAACTAACTACCATCCATTTCTGTCGTTCATCTAGGGAGGAGGGAATCAGCCGCTCAACAACGGACCTCGCCACTGTGGAAAGTACTGAAATCCTTTGCTTTTATAGGTAAAAGTGTCAGAACCAAAGTAGCACAATTTCCACTTAATATAAATGGGACTGAACTGAGATTTATTTGATTGTGTGAATATGGCGCATCAACTGTAAAATAAACCACTTGTTAATGTATTTATTTTTTTGTCAGATCACTTGTGTGATCCTTTGTGAGTTATGTTCATAACTGTATCTTTTGGGGAATGGCAGTTGTTCAGTCATCAATATAATTTAGTTTATATGTGTAGTTTATACTCTATCATCAATAAACTCATGCAGTAACAGGACACATTACAAATATTTGAGACCCATTGTAGTGCATCCTTTTATATTTTAGCAATAAAAGTACAAAACACCACCCACACATGAAGCCAGGGCAAGAAGAGACACTTTTACATTCCAGACAAACTTTTATTGATAAAAACTCCATATTTTGACTGAGGGACTCCATACTCTGTGATGCACACCTTCAGTTAAAGTACTATATTCCATTCAAGTGAATGTATTAATTCATTCTGATTGCTGAGGCCACAGTAAAAGCAGATGATTTTAAATGTAACCCAGCCCTTGTAAAATCGACTTTACATCAGTGCAACTACATGAAAATTGTGGTTAAATACAACAACGAAGTACTTTATTGTCACATTGGAATTGGAATCGCTGCTGTTTTGTTTTTCTTTTGAATTCTTGGATGGAATATGGGTGGGCAATATAAGCTGCAGCTTCAGCCATCACCCATTTCAGATAACCTATGTTGAACTGTATAATCAGAGGAGTTATTGTTTAATTCGACCTTATTAGATTTTTTTTCCCCTTTGTTATATTATTCCATTTTCTTTTAATCTATCCAAAATAAAGATTCATTCATTCACATTCCACCACTGGATTTTAGCAACAAGTGTATTTCCCAAATATGTTCTAAACTTCCTTTATTTAACCACCACCCATTTCTGTCTTTTGTCTAGGCAAGAGGGAAACGATCGATCCACCCCAAACTGGACCTTGCGTCACTATTTACAGAGATGCAGGCCTAAGATCTGCTGATCCGAGACCAGTGTGAGCTGCACATCCCAGCTGCTGAGTGACCCAGTCTTACAGTTTGAGTTTTGCACATTCTGAATAATCTGGAATTTGCTGCTGATTGTAATAAACAATTTAGTGACTTTTGTGTTTGCATCATGATTTCTATTTTTGTCTGTTAATACACTGGTTGGAAAAGAGTCAATAGTACAAACCATTAATGGGTGACCTTGAAAATAATGACTCATTTTTAAGACATTTATGTCACATGGTGGTAACCTTCACATATAAAAAAGAGACATCTGCAAAAACTTCAGAGTTTTATTGTCAGTGCAATACTACATGAATGCATGTATAGTACATTGTTGATGCAGAGAATATATATTTCTACAGTATATGTATCTAGTAAATCAAGCATTTTCCATGTAACCTTGTGACTGCATTATTTTAATTGCTTTTAATCACAGATCAAGTTTGTTTTGGCCTAAAATGCATCATAACTGTCAAATACATCTTATTATACCGAACTCAGTACTGTTTACTTTTGAATATACATTTTGTGGCTAATATAGTTATTAACCTGGAGATCAAGTTGTGTCAGCTGATCATTTTTTGCTATGACAACATCTCAGACTCAGTGCAGCTGAAGCAGGTACGTCCATGATGTCTCAACAGTCCATGATTTTCACGCAGATCAGAGCAATTTTTTTCCCCACAATATTTTTAATGAACCTTTTTTTTTTTTTTACAAACAGCACACACAGTCAGACACTAGCACAAAAGTAATTTAAAAACTAAAAAGAACAATAACAAAATAACAAAAAAAAGTGTAATAAAAACAACAACAGCCATTAACAAAAACAAGTCAACAACAATGCTCCTCTGGTAATCTATTACATAAGAATACATAATATACATTCACCAGCTTGGAATTTGCAAGGTCCACACATATCATTCACCTTCTTCTTCAGAAGTTATGTTTACTTTCTTTACATAATCAATGAAAGTCTCCATATATTCTCAAACACATTTTCCTTTGATTTCAGTATGTATGTTATTCTTTCTAGTGGAAGGATGTTAACATCTGTCTTAACCACTGAGTCACATCTGGTCTATGAGTTTTTCCACAGTAATGCAATACATTTTTTGGCATTAAGCAAACTGAGGTCTATGAATGTTCTTTCACTCTTATTAAAGTTATGTTTTTCTGGATACAGACCCAACAAAAACAGTTTAGGGTTCAATGTGAATTGTTTGGAAATTATTTTTTCAATTGTTACCCTCACCTCTTCCCAAAACATTCTGATTTTTCTACATTCCCATAAACAGTGAAATAGGGTTCCTTTACTTAGATCAGAGCAATTTTTTGCACAGGAAATAAACCAGACATTTTTAAGCTCTACAACCACTGATCGTGTGTGAAGCTGTGCTGACAGTTGACAGGCTCACTCAGCCTGTCACTCAGTTGACAGGCTGTACATGAACGCCAGACTGACCGTTTGAAGTGGTAATTTTCCCACAATAGAGCCATCTGAAACACACACAGCGTACATATTTTAGTACCTAACAGTGATAACTTGCAGAGATTACAGTGTAGTACGACGTATTTATAGCAAACTAGCATTAGCAACATTAGCTTACCGTCACATATGACCGAGTTTGTATCCTCACGTCTTTGGCTCTCTCCAGAAGCTGCAGAACTATTCCAGAGTGTTTCGTCTCACTGCCTGTACCCTTGTCTGACGGTCCTTTTTGGCATTTACGGTGAAAAAAGCCACAGACCGAGGAGTCGCCTTGTAAAGCCGCCATGATGTGTTTGGCTTGGGTCGTGTGTTTTACGTCACGGGAGTGTGGCGCCGCCTTGCTGTAAAAAAAATCCCGCCCACCACAGCTATACACGGCTTTACACGGTTGTAATGGAGGCACAACCGCGGCAGAAACGAGTAGTAACAAAACGAAACGAGGCGAGGCGAGTCGAACTGGGCTAGTGGAAATGAGGCATTACAGTGTACAGTGGTACAAAATGGCTTTACAGTAAGTAACTCAGGTGATCATTCAAGCATGAGACCAGCATGCAAAAGTCACATTTATGTAGTGAGTCTGAGAGAAAGTTTTACCTTTGCATGCGTTAATCACAGTGTTAAGAGCAACTCTGTAGCCATTTGATGTTTGCAGGCCCCCAACAGTGCTGGACAGAGGAATTACACCAAGACCGTTGAGTGGAGTGTCAAGAATGGCCGACATGAGTTCACTCTACAAACATGGAGAGAGGGTAAAAATGAACAGACTAAAATATATGAATGACTTTAAAATCAGCCTTTATGCAAATACAAGCAAACCTTTGTACTATCTGTAAAGTGTAAATACAATGACCAAACTTACCACTGGAAGGCTGAATAATTCACTGAGATCTGTGAAGCTGGACAGAAATCGTGTCAGGGGTGTCTCCAGAGATTCCAGCAGGATGATGGATGAGTTTGACTTTATATGTTTGAGTAACTTCTTTTCAGATGCTGAAAAAAATTCCCATTCAGACAGATTTTAAAAAAACAAAAACCTTCAATTTCAACATTTTCACATTCAGTATGGTGTACAGGTGCAGCTCAAAAATTTAAATATTGTGGCATATACATGTAAAGTTAAATATATTTTTTTTAACAAAATTGCATATCGCAATTAATTTTTTAAATGCACCTGTAGATTCATTGCAGAATATGATAATAGTGTGTATTTCTCTCATGTAGTCAAGAAAAAAAGTCTTGGAATTATTAGACCATGCTCTTAGGACAAAAAAAAAGAAAAAGAAAACTGCCACTGATTTTCTGTAAACACTAGCTTACCTTGTGGAAGATACTTCTGGCGGATGCGAGAGGCCACTGATTTGCTCTCTAACTCTCTGACGCTATCCATTGCTCTAATGGTCAGTGGACAGTGCGAGGCTGGGGAGAAGACGGGATACGACTGTTGGCCCTCCTCTACAGTGAACCCCATCACTTCTACACGGCCATACAGACAGGTCAGCATACACTTTCCACGGAAACACAGGGTCTGCAGGAGAGTCACAGAATACTTAGTCACAAAAATATTTAATGCATGTGCTGTATAGACAAATCTACTGATTTCACTTCAGTTGCACTGAGGGATACCTGATCCTTCTGCATCACAAGCACAGCATGGTTCTTTCGATCGTCTCTATGCGCACAGTAATGGAGAGCCTCTCCTTCTAGTCTCCCTGGTCTGAAATTATTCTTATCACCTGAGGTCTCTACACCATTCCTGTAAACTGACTTTGTGTACTCCTTCCACTCCTGAGAGTCATCTGAATCATTGTCCAAGTTAAAAGCCAAACTTCCATTACTCTGACTGTGGGATTTCATACATACAGGCTCAGATGAGGTTGTCTTCTGGTCAGAGACAGTTTTGGCTTTATTTTTCAGCCTCTTAACAGAAGGCTTTTTCTTTACTAACACCTGGTGCTCTTTTATCACTGCTGCCGTGACAGGACTGGAGTTGAGATCAGAGGGAGTGATGTGAGGTCTGTGTCGTTTTCCCCTTACATCCCTCCACTTCTGGGATTTACTTTTTACTTGTGGATGTTTGTTCACCTTCATGATTCTGTGAGCAGCAAAAGTTCAAGGGGATGAAAAACAAAAGAAGACCCTGCAAAGACAGAAGTATGCATGTTTACAAAGAAAAGGCTGGATCGCATAAATTTTAGATTTAAGAATGGAAAAAAAATCATTTACTTATTAAATCTGAAAAATCTTACCAATTTTTTCAGCAGCACTCAAACTCAATTTCAGCACCATACTTTCATTAGAAATACATTTAAAATAATTCTAATTTATACATAAATTTTAGGACTTCTCTTCACTTTAAGATGTCTACTTACCCAGGGTATCTATACAACTTTACTGTTATTACTTCCTACTTATTTACAAATAAAATTAGTTACTATACTATAAAGTCTCGCATAGCTCTAACTATACTGTCGTAGCAAAACACTTTTTTACACTCATTTTCATAATCTGTAGTAAAATATATGACATTTTCTGTGCACAAAAAAAGCAGTATTTCAATTATTATTTTGTGTTGGTGACCACTTCTTTGCCAACATAAAATGTGCAATTTATGACAAGAAATTAAATTTCATCCCAAAAGCTAGTTTCAAAAGACGGGCATCAGATCACCAAGGTCTCTGCCTTCAACCGTCACCTGAGCCACATTGCACTGGACCCCCACGGTCCCTCCTGCAGGTGGTAAGCCCACTGGAGGGCGGACCCATGCAACTCCTTCGGGCTGAGCCCAGCCAGGTCCCATGGGCAGAAACCTGGCCACCAGACACTAGCCATCGAGCCCCTCCCTCAGGCCTGGCTCCAGGGTGGGGCCCCGGTAACCCCATACTGGGCAGGGTACACTGAATCCTTGGTTTTTGTTTATCATGGGAGTCTACTGAATGAAAGATGGATGGATGAATGGCATTTCATGGCCTCACCTGATAGACATTTCTGCAGTTGCAATCAAAACTGATTTGCATGTTCAAAATGTGTGATATACTGTATGTGGCCACTGTGTTGTTTCATCATGAATGACATAAGAGATCCAAGATCCAAGTACCAAGATGGCAGCATGTGTATTGTCTGCTCAGTGTCTCTCTGGATTAAGTTGTTTTTAATGGATTTTATTGCATTTAAATCTCTTTTTATAAGTTGCAGTTGATATTTTTATTGAAATCCCTTTATATGTTTTAAGTAAATTGTGGACTTTTAATGAGTTTAATGACTTTTAACAAGTTTAAAGAATACTGCTATCACCTTTGAGTGTGGCTAACAGGTCTGGGCCTGCGCCCAGGACGAGTTGGTTGGCTGGGCTTGTGGCATTCCCCTGGAGAGGTGGCTGGGAGGACTGTGTTCCTCCTGGGGGCTGAACTGGCTAGCTTAGGCCTGCAACACCTCCCTGGAGACTGGGCTGGGAGGCTGATACTTCTCCTGGAGCTGAGCTAACTAGCTTGAGCCTGCAACATCCCCCTGGAGACTGGACTGGGTGGCTGATACTCCTCCTGGAGCTGAGCTAACTAGCTTGGGCCTGCAACACCTCTCTGGAGACTGGGCTGGGAGGCCTACATCTCTCCTGGAGCTGAGCTAACTAGCTTGGGTGTGCATCATCTCCCTGGATACTGGGCTGAAAAGCCTGTATTCCTCCTGGAGCTGAGCTAGCCAGCTTGGGTCTGCAACATCTCCCTGGATACTGGGCTGGGAGGCTTATATTCCTCCTGGAGTTGAGTTAACTAGCTTGGGCTTGGAACATCCCCCTGGAGACTGGGCTGGGAGGCTTACATCTCTCCTGGAGCTGAGCTTACTAGCTTGGGCCTGTAATATTTTCCTGGATATTGGGTTGGAAGACCTACATTACTGCTGGAGCGGAGATACCTAGCTTGGGCCTGCAACATCTCCTTGCAGTATTTATTTCTTTTAGTATTTCTTTTAGTATAAGAACTTTTAAGCTGCTGATGTGCAGAAAGTGGAGGACAATGGCATTTTTATTACTTTAATATGCTTGTTGGCAGCCTGGAACACGAGATCAAATAATGTTCCCTGGGTGAGTACCCATGCCAATGTGTTGTGTTTTTGGGACACTTACTATAGTGGCACTGATTTTAATGTTGTTTATGAGCAATCGCAGACTCATTTGGTCTGGGTCATAGATTCCTGGACAGAGGTACCAAGGGAATTACTTAAACTTCAAAATGTTCTTACTTTATATCACCTCACACTTTTGCTCAATGAAAAGAATCGCCTGGCTTCAATATACAAAAATTCTGCTTCAAAATGTGATGTGAAGCAAAGATTGATGATTGTCCTACTTTTATTACCTCCGCCAGGCCACAGGCCAGGAGGTTATGTTTTTGCCGGGGTTTGTCTGTCTGTCTGTCTGTTGGTTAACAAGATAACTCAAAAAGTTTTGGACAGATTTCGATGAAACTTTCAGGCGTTATTGCAAATGGTACAAGGAAGAACTGATTAAATTTTGGGGATGATCCGGATCACCGTCTGGATACAGGAATTTTTTAAAGGATTCTTTAACATTGTGACATAGGGCCATTTTCAACACACAGGATGCGGAGAATCACTGTGCTGCAGCGACACAAGAAATGCAGCGACTCAGGCGCTATTGAAGCTCGTTGAGCTTAGTTTTATTGATTTTTTTTCTTATTACCTCCGCCAGGAGGTTAGGTTTTTTTTTTTTTTTAAAGAAGATCTGCTCGATATTGCCAGTCATGCCTCGTTCAAAGTCTAAAACTGTGAAACACAGAAGGCAACAGAGTGCAGAGTGCATGAGAAAGAAAAAAAGGAAAGGAGATAACACAGACGATGCGGAGAATCACCGTGCTATTGCTACTCATATGTTTTCATGGTCAAGGAATCTCAAAACGTACACACAAACACTGTATGGGGGGGAACTGTTGCCGCCATTACGGAAAATGCCATTTTCGTGAATAACTACTGAACCGCTAATCCTATCATTGTCAATCCAATTGCTAGTCATATGTTTTCATGGTCAAGGAATCTGAAAACGTACACACAAACACTGTATGGGCGGAACTGTGCCGCTTGGCGGAGGTCTGCGCTCTCCAAGTGCTTTTCTAGTTATTATCTGGAAATGTGCAACCAAACCCTGGACCTGATCTGCAATGTATCCAGACTCCTGCTGATTTTAAATCAATGTCTGGTCTCAAAATTATTCATCTTAATGTGCGCAGTTTACTTCCTAAAATGGACATGGTCAAAATTTGGATTAGATCAACTGATCCGGATGTTGTGATCATCTCTGAAACGTGGCTGACAAAAGCTGTCACAGATGACGATATTAGTATAAATGGATACAATGTCTTCCGTACTGACAGGCCTAAAAAAGGTGGTGGTGTAGCCGCCTATGTTAAATCAAGATTTGATGCTTCAATTGTCTTGTCTAAATCCATTTCTAAGCAGATGGAGTTTCTGGCCTTGAATATGGAAATAGCCAAATCCCTTTCCATAACTGTTGTTGGTTGTTATAGACCTCCATCTGCCACCAAGGAGGCATTATCATCCTTAAAGCATCTTTTGTCCAAATTAAACTACAATGAGCTTTTAATGGCAGGAGACTTTGATTGGGATTGGTTAAACGTAGCTTCTGAAGAATTTAAATCTTTCTGTGACTCTGTAAATTTTAGCCAGTTGATTACAGTAACTATCCAACTAGGCCAAATATTAAAAGTCCTGAAAAGTCCACTTTGATTGACCTAATTTTAACAAATGCTCCACATAAATTTTCATCTGTGGGTGTTTTCTGCAATGATTTGAGTGATCATTGTGTTGTTGCAGTGTGCAGAGATACAAAAATCCCCAAATGTAAACCGCGCATTATTTTCAAGCGGAATTTGAAGAAATTTAATGAACAAGCTTATCATCATGATTTGTCCTTGGTTAATTGGGAACATATAGGCCTGTTGCCAGACGCTGAGTTAGCGTGGACTTTCTTTAAAGAAAACTTTGAGAAAACTGTAAATAAACATGCACCTAGAGGGAAACTCAGAGTAAACGGGCGTGAAAACCCCTGGTTCTCTCCAGAACTGTCTGATGCCATTTATCAGCGTAATGTGGCTTGGGCCAAAGCCAGGAAAACTGATACTGCCAGTGATTGGTCTATTTTTAGACAACTGAGAAATAAATGCACTTTTTTTTTATTAAAAAGGCTAAATCTGAATATTATTTATCTGTCATAACTGAGAGTCTTAATAATCCACAGAAATTTTGGAAAGTGATCAAAGGTTTATCTGTGAACAAAAGCTCTCAGGTTCTTCCTACTTTTTACCTCCGCCAAGGAGGTTATGTGATCATCGACGTTGGTTTGTCTGTTTGTTTGTTTGTTAGCAAGATAACTCAAAAAGTTATGGACGGATTTTCATGAAATTTTCATTTCATTTTCATTGTCAGAAATGGGGTATCCTACAGATGACTAGATTTTGGTGGTGATCCGGATCACCGTCCAGAAGAAAACCGCCATTACGGAAAATGCGATTTTCGTGAATAACTACTGAACCACTAATCCTATCATTGTGAATCCAATTGCTAGTCATATGTTTTCATGGTCAAGGAATCTGAAAACGTACACACAAACACTGTATGGGGGGGAACTGTGGCGCTTGGCGGAGGTCTGCGCTCTCCGAGTGCTTTTCTAGTGTTTTAAATGGCTCAGTCCCAGTTTATGACAGAACTGAGGTTTTAAATTGCTTCAATAAGCATTTTGTATCATCTGGTTTTCTGTTTAACTCTACAGGAGCTACATCTGTACCTCACTGTACTAATTACCTCCGCCAAGGAGGTTATGTGATCATCGGTGTTGGTTTGTCTGTCTGTTTGTTTGTTTGTTAGCAAGATAACTCAAAAAGTTATGGACAGATTTTCATGAAATTTTCAGATTGTCAGAAATGGGGTATCCTACAGATGATTAGATTTTGGTGGTGATCCGGATCACCGTCCAGAAGAAAACCGCCATTACGGAAAATGCCATTTTCGTGAATAACTACTGAACCACTAATCCTATCATTGTGAATCCAATTGCTAGTCATATGTTTTCATGGTCAAGGAATCTGAAAACGTACACACAAACACTGTATGGGGGGAACTGTGGCGCTTGGCGGAGGTCTGCGCTCTCCGAGTGCTTTTCTAGTTCCCAAATGTTTTTTGGAGAACCTTTTAGACTTGTACCTTTTACTGTACAGCAAGTTCATAAGGCTCTCAAAACTTTGAATCACAGAAAATCTCCTGGACCAGACTTGATAGAGCCTTACTTTTTGAAAATGGCTGCCGATTTTATTGCACAGCCTCTTACAGTACTTTTTAATTTATCAATTGAAAACAAAGAGATTCCTGTAGTATGGAAGTCAGCTTTTGTGGTTCCTCTCTTAAAAGGAGGTCACCCAGCAGTTTTAACTAACTATAGACCAATATCAAATTTGTGTGTCTTGTCCGATTCTTGAATCTCTCATGTGTGATCAACTTAAAGAGTTTTTATACTCAAATGAACTTCTTTCAAAACTGCAATCGGGCTTTAGAAAAAAGCACAGCACTATTACTGCTGCTACAAAAGTGGTCAATGATATACTTGTTGCTCTTGATAAAAAGCAGTACTGTGCTGCACTTTTCATTGATCTGTCAAAGGCTTTTGACACTGGACCACACAGTTTTAATGATCTAGGACAAAATGTGTCTGATGTTAGTTTGCATTTTTATGCTGATGACACAATTATTTACTGCTTTGGCTCTTCCCCTGCTAATGCTGTTGCTTCTCTGCAGAAAGCTTTTAATGTGGTGCAGCACACACTTCTGCAGCTAAAACTAGTCCTTAATGCTGACAAAACTAAACTGATGTCGTTTTCAAATTTTAGGACGAGTCCGCAAATTTTTCCCACAGTGTCCACTTTTGAGGGAAATGAAATTGAGGTGGTTCACTCGTACAAGTATCTTGGTATCTTGCTTGATGACGCTCTGACGTTTAAGCCCCATGTTGAAAATCTTGTGAAGAAATTTAAACTGAAACTGGGTTTTTTATTTCGAAATAAATGTTTTTCTTTTGAGGTTAAAAAGCGTCTTGCTACTGCAACTTTTTTTTTAATCTATTTTAGATTATGGAGACCTCTTGTATATGAACGCTTCAGCTCAGTGTCTGAGTAAGATTGACTCTGTATATCATGCTGTTTTGAGGTTTGTTACAAACTGTAGAGCCTTGACCCATCACTGTGAACTGTATTCTAGAGTGGGATGGCCCTCTTTGTCCACCAGGAGGTTGACTCACTGGTACATTTTTATTTACAAGGCCATGCTTGGACTGTTGCCCCCTTACATTTGTAATTTGATCACACTGAGAAGTGTTGATTCTTATGGTTTGCGTTCTAATGATCATTTGTTGATTTCTGTTCCATTTGCCCGTACTGAGCTGGGAAAAAGAGCTTTCATGTTGTCAGCCCCCTCTACATGGAACATGTTGCAAAAAGACTGGAAACTAATGGAACTTGTTTCATTGAACGACTTTAAATCCAGATTGAGAACACTTGAGACGGCCTCACTAATTTGAAACTGTTATATGATTTTTATGTCATTGTAAGTGTATTTGTGATTTTTTTTTGCTGCCTCATGGCCAGGACTCCCTTGAAAAAGAGGTTTTTAATCTCAACGGGTTTTTTTCCTGGTTAAATAAAGGTAAAATAAATAAATAAAAATAAGGCTCAGTTGTGCAACAAGTTTAATATTAATATCCCACACTTGACAAGCAGGTGGATTTTAGTTTGGAAAAGAATAAGTAATCACTTAAACAGACTTATCTGACAGAAATATGCCTTTTGTGCATACAGAAAAAGAAAATTATAAAATTGTACATTTTCTACCCGGCCTAGTTGATAGAGCATCTGCCCCACAACCAGGAGGTTAAAGGTTCAAGTCCTCACCAGGTCATACCAAAGACCATATATATATATATATATATATATATATATATATATATATAAAAAAAAGGTACTTCCTGCCCTCTAGCATGGTGCTCAGCGCAATAGAATGGGGGAAGAAGTTGCTTGTGGCGGTACCTTGCATGGCAGTGATCCCTCTTGATTCTACATGTGATTAGCATTGTAGATAAGAGAAAAGTAATTTCGTTCTACTGTACATGATTGGCTGTATGGACTGAACGACAATAGAGCTAGCTGCTTCTTCTTCTAATGGTACCAAGACTCATCCAAAATGAATTTAGGTCATTTCTATGGCAGGATAATATGGCCTTTAAAAAAAAAAAACTTTTTTTTTGTTTAGGTTACATTCAATTTTTGCCTTTAATCGATAGTCCGGGATTGAAGACAAGGACTTATTTCAAACAGTGTTAGTTTCGTCGTCGGCCTCCGTCGGTCTATGATGACCATGGAAGAGAATCCTAAACGTCTACTCTGCTGGAACAGCACCGCCTGTGGCTGAACAGGCCGATGCGCACCGGTGTTCTACCTTCCAGCGTTGGGCGTTGGTAGGATTCAAGCCTGGGCAGGAAGATATGGAGGACAAGATGTTACCCATGCAGCATGTCCCCCCTCTCCACGTCACTGATGAATCCAAAGGAACAGCAGGGCTGCTATAGTTTGGCACCAGCGCCGTCGCAGGAGCTGCCAGAACGATGTTGAGCACAACAGAGAACTGCCTTAGGGGCTCCGACTCCGGATTTTTCCTCAGGGTTGACTCCCGAAGCCTTTCCCGTGACCAGGTGTGCTGCAAGGCAGCGGAGGTTTGAAATCAGGGTTTACCTTCCCCTAGATGGGCTACCTTCTCAGGTTGACGAGCCAACATCTACCCGAAGCATCTGGTTTTAAGGCGCCAGAGATCCGCCCTCGCCCCTTCTCCTATTAGTAAAAGCAGTTCCGCCGGGCTTAGAGACTAAACCACACGGGCAGGCTAGGAGTTGGACTTAGTTGTCAGAGGCTTTTCGAGACGCATGCCGTAAGGAGCATTTTATGGGCACTGGGAGCTTAACCCCAGTGCCGCTCCTGGCTATGACAACCTTGGAACCAGTGTTAGTTTACTAAATACACTACTCACAAAAAGTTAGGCATATTCAGCTTTTGGGTGAAATTTCAGGATGCACCTAAAATGCTCTATAACCTTTACAGGTGAACTTAATTTGACCTTTAACCTTTTGAATGCACATGTCCAACTGTTCAATGTTTCAGTACTTTTTGCATAACTTGTTGTTCTTTAGCAAGGTGATGAATGGCAAAATTCACAACAGGTGTTTGAGTCTTGAACTGACCAATAAATTTTCTGGTTCAATTAGAATTGGTATTTAAACAGTCCTTTTCATCATGCCGTTCACATTTTGACATCATGAGACCAAGACGCCACTAGCAACTGAAAAACAGTACCTCGCCATTGCAAGGCTTCAAACAGGATGTTCTCAGAGGGAAATGGCCACTGAGCTTAGAGTGTCACAGAGTGTCATCAGCAAATTACAGCAGAGATACAGAGAGACTGGAAGAGTCACAGAAGGGCATAGAAGTGGGCACCCTTTGGCCACATCCCCCACTGATGACCGCTTCATTGTAAACAGTGCCCTGCAGAACCAGATGATGAATGCCACTCAACTCCAGACACATTTAAGGGAAGTGAGAGGAACCCAAGTGTCACGTCAGACCATTCAAAACCATTTACATCAGCGTGGTCTGTGTGCTAGATGACCTGCAAGGGTACCTGACCACACCACCAGGCACAGGCGTCATTGTCTTCCATGGGCCAGGAAGCATTTACGCTGGACATGGGACCAGTGGGCCTCAGTGGTGTTCTCTGATGAAAGTCGATTCACGTTGAGCAGAAATGATAGCCGCCAATGATGTTGGAGACATTAAGGAGAGCACTATGCATCAGCCACTGTTTAGCCTTTGGTGGTGGTGGTGTTACAGTCTGGGCAGGTGTGTCTAGTCAATACAGAACTGCCCTACACCTTGTGAATGGTACAGTGACAAGCCGATACTACCTGAATAACATCATTAATCCAGTTATTGTGCCCCTGCATAAACTACACAGGCCTAATTTCATCTTCATAGACAACAACAGAAGAACAGAATAGAATTGAATAGGCTTTATTGTCATTGTACAGTTGTACAGCACAATGAAATTGTGGGTGATCCACCAGGCAACTGCGCAATAAAGTAAGAGAGAAGAATTTGAATAAAACACAGTTACAGAACACACAATTAAATATACAACTGAAATAAAAATAGCCCACAGGTATGGTAGTGGGTTCAGGGGTGGAACTATGCACATAAGAGTGTGGCATATAATTGAGTAAAATGGCCCAAGGATTATGGAAAAAATGTACAGTCGTGAGTTCACGGATGAGTCAATTTCCATGAACGTGAGGAGTGCAAAGACAAGTGAGTTATAGTGATAATTGAAAGGTCCTCAGTTCTGTGCATGTGAGCGTTCAGAGGGTGGGGGGGTGAGGTCTCTGTTTGCAGTTCGGATGGCCCAGGGGAAGAAACTGTTT
Organism: Pholidichthys leucotaenia; assembly: GCA_020510985.1. Taxonomy (NCBI): domain Eukaryota; kingdom Metazoa; phylum Chordata; class Actinopteri; order Cichliformes; family Pholidichthyidae; genus Pholidichthys; species Pholidichthys leucotaenia. The sequence continues at coordinate 261,694,722 of CM035843.1, forward strand.
GTCAGTCTGGAGGTGTGGAACCTGATCGATCTGAACCATCGTCCAGAGGGAAGCAGGTCAAACAGCTGGTGGGCGGGATGTGAGGGGTCTCCTGTGATGGCCTTGATCCTTCTGAGACAGGAGGAGCCAGAGATTTCTTCCAGGGAGGGCAGAGGGCTGTGGATAATTTTTTGGGCGGTGTTGATGACCCACTGCACAGCCTTCCTGTTCTCGGCTGTGAAGCCAGCATATCACACACCCAGACAGTAGGTGAGCACGCTCTCCACTTAGCAGCAATAGAAGGCCAGCAGCAGCAGCAATGCTCCAGCTCATCAAGGTTGCATCATTAGGGAATGGCTGCTGGAGGCTGGGGTACTTCAAATGGAGTGGCCTGCACTTTCTCCACACCTGAATCCCACAGTAAACCTATGGGATCAGTTGAGTCATCGTGTAGAGGGTCGTCACCCTGCACCCCACAACCTCAATGACCTGAGGGCCGACCTTCAAGAAGAGTGAAATGCCATGCCTCAGCAGACAATAAGTCGACTTGTGAACAGCATGAGATGTCATTGTCAAGCTGTAATTGATGCTCAGGGGCACATGACAAGTTAGTAGTGTGAACTTTTTACGTTTTCCATAACTTTCACCCAAAAGCCAAATATCCCTAACTTTTTTATGAGTGGCGTATGATTCCATATTGGTTATAAAGTGCACACCTAGCTTTAAGCAAACAAAACATTTTTTTAAATAAAGATTTGATCAAACAAAGACGAATCCACACATTTCTGACTGATAAAGTGCCAACTTAACTTTTATAAAATTTACTTTTAAGGGTGAGGGAGGAGGGGCTAGAGCTGGAAACATATTTTTGTGGAGGGGACGAGGGTGTCTGTTTTCACGATACAGTTAAAAGTGAACATGCTAAGCTACACCAGCTATACGAAGTCTTACGTCTTCGTTTCAAATTATAAGTTCCATGAGTTCTGGATTAATATGCGTAAGAATGAATGCAGACATTCGCAGATACCCCACATCCGCCTTTACGCTAACTAGCAGCTAATACTAGTTAGCGTGTTTACTACTACTGTAGTATGCAATGTATTACAAAAAGCTTAGGAGTGAAATAAACAGTAAAATGTCCTAAAACAATCAATCCTAACAACATTACTAAAGAAATATTTTTTTAGATTATTCAATTAAATGGAAGGAGTTCCAGAAACGTTAAAACAGCTAAGCTAACAGGCTAACTTACATGTGAGTCGCCGCGTCCAAATCGGTCCAGATGGTTGAAGCGTTACTATCCAAGATAAATAAAAAAAAATACAATTTATAGCACAAGCTCAAAATATCACAGTTTACATAAGCTACAGTTATTATTTTAATAATGAAAGTTGTAGTTTTTTGTTTAATTTCGATCTGCAAACTTTTTCCGGAGATCGGTCGCATGAATTGCGTCACTTCCCGTTTCCGTTGCAGATTTTAGGGGCCTAAAAGAAACGAAAACAAGGTACCCGTAGTTAGTTTTATTTCTCTGATTACATTACAGCTGGATTTAGAGCATTTTATCGAGGATCCCCGGGTGAATAATTGTTATATTTTCTGACAGCTTGAATGTGATAGTGAAGCTACGGCTGTCGGTCCGAGCCGCGCTAAGGGAGCGTCTTTAAAGATCTGGGATAGGAAAGAAACGTGGAAGTGCCAAGGTGGGTGAAAGTGTCGAGGTCACTCTTCTGTCTTTCAGTGGCAAACAGCATTAGACTATTGGACTGAAGTTATTGATAATGGTGGTGACATAAATGCTCTTTACTTGGATTTCTCAAAGTGCTTTGATTCAGTCCCACAAAAATGGCTACTGTTTGAAACTGAAAAGTATGGTATTCAGGGGAATATTTTAAACTAGTTTTCAAGTTTTCTCCAGCATCGCCAACAGCAGGTTATTACTGATTGTACATGCACATCTTTGACAACTGTCTTCTGTGAGATTCAGCAGGGAAGTGTTCATGGGCCACTTCTGTTTATTTTTGTCAATGACATGCTTGATGTAGTACACAGTAATAAAAGATAAGATAAACCTTTATTAGCCCCACAAGGGGGAAATTACAGGATTGCAGAAGCAAAGGGATAGCAGCACTCAGAGCAATAGTAAATGAGATAAGAATAGGTTAACTGAAGCAGTAAATGAACATACATATGCACACAGTTGTGTACACAGTGCAGGAGCACTGCAGTTAGATGGTATCAACAGCATTACAGTTAGTTAAATTACCCGGCAAAATATAAATATCGACCCAGACAGTATATTTCACATTGAATGAACAGTGTTGTTGCCACCCTCAATAATAATTGTAACTGACTTAGTTGTGTATTGCAGGAACGATCTCTGTTGTGCAAAGCTGTGACGTTTAATATGGCTTCTGATAGCAGTATTTAGATTATACAGTCTGACAGCCGTAGATAGGAAGGACCTGCAGAACCTCTCCCTCAAGCACTTAAGATGGTACAGCCTACCGCTAAATGAGCTCCTCAGTGCGTCAGTGCTCCTTCTACTAAAGTTTTTATGAACATTAAGAAGGATGATGACTGTGTGACATTGCAGGAAGATCTTAACAGATTAAATGACTGGAATAAGTCTTGGCAACTGAAGTTTAATCCAGATAAATGTGCGGTATTACATCTGAGAAATACAAACAAGGGCCATGTATATCACATGAAGAACACCTCTGACCTGGGGGGTATTCCAGAAAACAGGGTTAACATAGCCTGAAATAAACCCTGAACTCAGGGTTAAGTGAACCTGCCAGAACTTACTCCAAGTTTCTAATTCCAGAACTCAGGTTATGACTCTGATCAACTCAGAGTTGACTGACCCTGAGACGTGCACGTTCACGGCAAACCTACTAAGACAGCATGTGTTGAACACAGAGACCATGAGTAGTGGAAGAAAAAAAGAGAATTATTTCTCTGAGGAAGCGTTACAAGCACTCTTGGAGGCATATGAGGAGTGGGGAAAAAAATCACAATCAAGAAGAGAAAACAGCAACATCAGCCAAAGATATAGGGAGCTGAACTGCTGACTGCATGAAGTGAGTTTTTTAGATTCTTCACCCAGGGACAATCTGTATGTTTATGTAAGTATTTCTATTTGATTTGCAAAGTGATTAAGCCTCCAGTGTTGTGAGTTGAGGGCTGGACTCTGATTTAAGAGGCTGTCAAGTCCCAGCTTGGACGTCTTTTGGGTCAAATTTTATTTTCCATAAAAAAAAAGTACTTAGAATAATGTGATAAGTCGAGGGCATTGCAAGGCAGTAGGCTATTTTCCAACATTTATCATTGCATTCAGATGTAATGGCTTTTGCTATAAAGATTTTTTTCATGTGCATTTGTACCTTTTCATAAATTTGCAGCTTTTCGTGTAAATTTGAGAGCCTTTTCTTTCTTGTAATTTTGCCATTTTTTTATAGTAGATATGCATTTTTTCATGTAGTTTGAAATCATTTTCCCAAAGATTTGTTTGCAGCTTTCTTTGTAAATGTAAATTTTTTTGTTCATGAATTTGTAATTGTTGTCACATGAATTAAGTTTTTTTCTTTATATATTTCTAAATTTATTCATGCAATTTTGTGACTTTTTTTTTCGGAAATTTTGTGAATCAGAAATAGCATAGTTAAAATTGAGCACTTTGAGTGACGGAGTAAATATCCAAATACCAAATTTAAAGAATGAATACACCTGTTATGAACCCATATCCAGATAAGCGAATATTTGGGTACTGCCCTGGTAAAATGTAAGAAAGTCTGATGATTCCATCCTTCATCATTTATTTTGGGAAGCTCTGTTAAGGCTTTTTAACTTTACCCACTTACCTAGATAATCAGATTATACAGTATGGATTTTATTTTTTCTCATATTACAGTTCCAATAAAGCATCACTATGCAAGCCTTGCTGCTGTGTTATGTTATACAAACCTTTTAAAGAGGTTTTTCTTTTCAACCCATTTGCCTCACAAGCCCATCTTTTTTCATTGAATGAATGTGGCCTTTTTATTTTAACTTTTTTTACAATCTTATCACCTTCACAATCCAAGATGGTGTCCTTGTCTTGTTATCTAAATATAGTTTTTTTCCCCTCCCTTTTTTCCTTCATTAGGCCTAAGACCGTAAGATTATTACAGTTGAAAGGCTGAAGAGGAGCAGACAGAAGTGGACATGGAGGGTCCAGAAGGTCCACTAAACTAGATGGACAATATATGCCAAGCATCCAATATGTGACTGTGGTGTTTGAAGACGGAGGATTTGCAGCAGAACTTATTTCTGTTCCATAAGAGACTGAACAGGTCAGTGTGGTGGATCCTCCTCCAAAATCTGTGCAGCAATTTGACAATGTAAGTAACTGATTTTATTGATCTTAATGTGAGACAAATTACTGCTAAAAAGAAATGAATATTTTACCTTTAAGATCACTAAATGTAAGAATTTCACTGCAGTTACCAGCAAAGGATCTGGACAAAATCTCAATAGAAAAAAATAAATAAATCAGAAAATAGATGTGGAGATGAAATATCTGCATGTGAAGATGGAGGGGAAATGATGTTTGTTCAGGAAATAAAGAAGGCGCGTCAAAAACAAATTAGCAATGGTGTGTTTTATTAAAAGCGATTTTGTGTGATTAGCTCTGCTTCCTTGCCATCACACTTCTATTTGTGGATGTGGTTCCTCTTAAGTTTAAATGTTCTAAACATGCCCCACAACATAACCTGAACATAACCTAGTCAGTCAGGCGCAGGTCATGTTCACAGCCTTTGTTACCATAGTTACAAACATACTCTGACTTTTTGGAGCGGAAAACTTGGAGTTACCACAAACTATGAGTTAACTTATCCATGTAAGCCACTAAACCTGATTTCTGGAATATCACCCTGGACATCCAGCGGCAAGAGGCTAGCCAAGAAAAGGACTTGGGGATTTTAGTTGATAGTCAGCTAAACTTTAGTGCACACTGTGAAGCGCAAGTCACAAAAGCAAGTAAGAGCCTTGGTCTAATTTGCAGGACTTATGTCTTTTTAGACAGGGTAAGCCTTGTTAAATCATATACATCTCTTGTTCGACCACTTTTGGAATGTGGATACCCAGCTTGTGTCAGGAACCGAGCCGGCTTGGTTTTCCCCGGCTCGGTCCTGATCTCTCTGTGGGTCTCGGGACCATTGTGTATGCATGTTTAGTATGCATTTCCAGTGTGTAATCAAAGGACTGTCATCAAAGGACTGTGTTCACTAGTGCTTCATTTGGACTTACTCGGACAAGCTCCAGTCTGGTGAGTGTAATCTGCATGTGTGCTTTCCCCCGTATTCTCACCTGGACTGTTGAGCGTCCTGGAGGACTCCTTGAGCCTTTGTGAATAGTTTGCACTGGAACTGTTTGTCAGTATTGGTGTTAATAAATGTGTGTGGTGTAATCCAGTGTGTAAATCCTCGGCCTTTCACCCCTCCTCCGTGCGCTGTGGAAAAGCGTACAGAGAGATCATGACAGAATGACCCAGCCCCTATAAAAAGGATTTAGCAGGTTACACCCACACAAACCTTTTTTCATTTGTTGGACTGTTTTGTTTTCATCCATCTGTGTTTGGAGCACATTATGTCCCCAGCTTGTCGACCTCGTCCAAGAAAAGGAGGATTGGCAGCGGGGTCTCCAAGCCTGGAGGAGGAGTGGGCAGCAGACTTCATCCAGAGCTATGTGGATGAGTTTCTCGCTGCCAGCGGACCCGAGAGGGATTGGTGGAGCGTTTATGGAGCGGTGGGGATTCTGGAGGTGCATCCTGGCCTCTGGAGGTACCCTCAGTACGCGGAACTGCTGGCTTCCGTAACCACGCTCCAGCGCTCGTCCCCCAGGCTGAAGATGGAGTCATCTCCCATTGGACTGCAGCGCGCACGGAGGCGCGCTCCACGGAGGAACGGCACCATTCCCTCTGCTCCTGCTCCAGTTACCCTAGCTCTACCACAGCGGAGTCATCCTGCATTGGAACGCCGGGAGAAGCCCTCCTCGTCTTCGGTGGCCGCTGTCTCTCCAGCCACCGAGAGGTCCTCCAGGGTTGTCCCGGCTACGCCCACTTCTGCATCATTGGCGCCGGCTCCTCCACAATCCTTTGAAGGGGCCAAAATTGCGATTCACACGGAGGGGGATGACAGACTGTCTTCAGCAGCTCAAGACATCTGAGACCAGGATGACAGGTAAGTGTTTTTTCATTCCATTCAAATCAATCATGATAAACCTTGTCTGTCTCCCGAGGTAGAGGCCCAGTTACAGCAGTCCACTGGGTCCTCTCCTGCAGCTGCAGAAATTTCCTATTCTCTCTGTGTCTCCTCCAATCCTCCCTGAGTGCCCGTTGGCCCAAGGTCAGCGCCTTCAGATAATCGAGGAGCCGGTGGCTTTGGAGGATTCCGCCCCGGAGTCAGCATGGAGAGTCCCCCCTGCAGCCACGCCAGAGGAGTTCCCTGCTTCTTCTCCTGGGCTGGCGCCTGCTCAGTCCCTGGGAGTGCAGATGGATGAGGAGCGGTCAATCCTGCTCACCGCGCTCAACCGCTGGGTCGAAGAGGAGCATCGTGAGAGGGAGGAGCACTGCGAGAGGGAGGTCCGAGGATGCGCTTCCCCGGCTGCAAAGGTTCCACCCTCCGCACCGGCTCAATCCCCGGACTTACCATCCGACGAAGAGTGGTCGAACCTGTTCGCCGTGCTCAACAG